>CM067218.1:50426120-51166120 GCA_034190945.1 Octodonta nipae | reverse complement strand
AACTGCTGATACCTTACGATATTCGGCAATCTGCCTCGTCTTCAGCGCGGCTGAGTATGGTGCTCCAGTATGGATGAACAGCCACCATGTCTCAAAAGTTGATGTTCAGCTCCACAGAAGCATGCGTATCATAACGGAATGCATAAAATCTACACCAACTTACTGGCTCCTAACTCTCAACCATATTATGCCGCCAAATATCCGACGGAAAGAAGCTCTCCTACGAGAAAATAATGGATATCCCGGAGTTGCCCATCCATGAGTATATACCAACTGCTTGCCTCACCAGACTGAAATCCAGACATCCACCAATCAGGACTGCGAAAGCGTTACATGAAAGTGATTTCAGGGGTCTCCGGGAATGGGATGCAGGTTGGAGGGAGGATGCCCCTCCAGTGGTACTCGAATATGTGAGCATCCATGAGGAACCTGCGGGTTTCGATTTACCTCGCAATATATGAAAAACGGCAAATAGAATTAGAACGGGACACGGCGTCTGCGCAGATATGCTGCATAAATGGAATAAACAACCCACGCACATGTATGCGGGGCAGCCTATCAAACACTCAAACATATATACCAAGACTGTAAACTTACGGCCTACCAGGGGACAATAACGGATATATATATATATATATATATATATATATATATATATATATATACTCTCCCTCCTGTACCGACTGAATGGATAAAGAACCTATCTGTTAGTATGTGATTACTATGTGTGGACTTGTCTGTTTCTGTTTTTACTCTGTACTATTCTTGTTCTTGTGTATTTTTAGTGTTTAAATGTAATTTCGTATTTGTATGTTATAAGATCAGCTCATGTATTCTATTGCCATACGCTAAAATAAATCTCCATTATAATTACTTTTGCCTGGTATGCTGTTAAAGTATCCCAGGATCAGAAGTCCTCAAGAATTTTCATATTTTGTTATTTTTTCATTAAATTTCCTTAGTATTTTTACGGCGTGTCTCCTAGGATCGTTAATTTATATACATGTAAACATATATTGGCTTCGTTCATACTAATGTAGTCTCACGATTATATATATTTTTAACTTTCGGAGTATTAACAAAGATACTCCTTGTTGGCGTCGGTTTCCTTGGGTACACCGCTAGAAACCTGTCCTGTCGTTCTTGTTACAGTTATCACCGCGCGTTTATGACTTCATTTATTTTGTACAAAATTTTAATTTACCAGTTACAAACTAATTTACTTGTGACAAAACGAATTACCTACCGCCACGTCGACATTCAAAATATGCAAAAACAAGTTTCAACAATTTTCAGCAACATGATAGTAGAATAAGATCTAAGTTAAATTACATCATGTGTCGCTGATATATGTTGAATATTATGTGATTTCTTAAATATTGTGTTTTGTTAAATTTGCAGATTTCTTTTTATCCCTTTCAAAAAGACGTCGATACGACTTGGATTCTATTCATTTGGTTACATGTTAAAATAATTCTTGACTGAAATAAGATCTTGTAAACTCTAACAATTACTGATTTTTGTAAAAATTTTGGTTTCCATATTAAAGAACCAATGGCACCAAGCTACAATTTCATCAATAGTTAGAGCAATCCTAAATAATGAGTTATAACAATTTCACTGTAAAATAAAATTATTAATTATAAAGACTTTTTAAAGACGAACTTTGTGAAATATTTCAGTATTACAAAAATGATAATAATCAACCATCTTCAGGCGTCCTTGGGATTTCGCCATATTGAATATAGGGGGTTACCACTTAGTTAACCACGCATTGTCAACCAAACAAAATTTGTATGCAAAATTTTAGCTCAATCAGTTAGCGATAACTGGTTTAAAATTTATTTACAAAGTTTAACCCACCCATACTAAGCAAGTTAAATAAAATCTTTTGAAAAGCCTTAATGGAATGTTTTTCATCCTTGTCCCCCACACAGTAAATCCCCAGTTAACTATTCTAACCAAAAACGTCTAGTGTTTTAATTAAATCACTTATTTACTTGATAATCCCATATTATGAAAACCTTTCAATATTAACTTAAGACGAAAACTAAATGACTCAGATTTATTTATATTTTCGGAAAACTGTCATAATGTGACGATATTCTTGATACTCGTTTGATGTTGAATTTCGGAGTACCCTGTATATAATAAGATAGATTTACCCTCAATTGTATACAATAAAAAAGGTTTGTCCTCAACTGTCAAAATAATGAATTAACCTACAAGAAAACGATCTTTGTTGTTTTACCTTTGCGTAATATTTAAGACTATAATTATGTTTTTAATCTTTGAGAAATATTTTAGCTCCCCATAGATTTTCTGTCACGCGAGTTACATTAATTTTCTCATCCACGTTCTCATGCAATTTTCTTGAATATTTCTTCTTTTGTTCTCACGAGATTGGGGGAAATTAGCATAAAGACTACATTGATGCATAATAGTTTTGTAACGTCGTAAGACGAAATATTATATGCTCAGTTAATTGGGGGAAAGACTACGAACATTAGAGGAAAATTACGTTGTATAAAACGTCGTAGTCTTATTCGTAGAAATCTCATTCGAAGTCTGTGTATACGAAAACGGTGTTGGCGCTATTAGGCAAATTTCTCCTTTAAGTGCTGAAAATAGAATACTGTAGTGGGAGACAAATGAATTGGGAGTGTAATATGATAATGCTGTTTTAAAAAAGAATAAGTGTTGACAATACTAACAATAGGAGAATCTGCTAAACGTGCAGAACAACTAATACATTTAAATAATACGTCCAAGAATAAGTGAGTAAATTAAATGTTGTTGTAATACTATAAGAATTATACAATTTAAGGAGATACTATATAATACTAAAGAAAGTAAGATTGGTAGAATAATAACAACTGCAAATGTGTCTAAAATGGTAAACTAATTACTTTTACTGGATTAACCAAAATTATGACATTTATGCTTTTATTTACTTTCACATGTTCTGATTTGTTTCCAATGTCCAGTTGATTAAAATATGACAAGTCAGATGACAACTCATTATTATGGTGCCGTTGAGCTAGGTTGATTAAGGAACAGGAGAGCAATAATATGCAAACAATAATAAATTGAGATTGGGATTAGCTAATCCCAATAATTGTACTTGATTTTTGATGATATCCATGCTGTGATTAGCCATGCAGAATTATGGTGTCATTGAGCTGATTGCTGACCCAGCCGGAAGGACCCATATGAGTCCAATAAACACTGCAACCCCACAAAGTTTAGTACATTTTGAAAATTTGCAGAATGTATCAAAAACATGACCTGCTTGCTATGGCAGGTAGAATAGTCAAAAATAAGTGGGGTTTACTCAGTAAGAATTATTCCTAACTGCCTCTATTTTCGAAATGCAGGAATATATATTATACACATTTTTAACAGTTTACTTGGAAATTACTGGCAACATTGTCATGAAATTTCTTGGAAATGTGTTGTTAAAGCTGGCACATCCGAACACTGCATTGTTATATGTGGCACTCAAAGACTAAGTTTCATGATTAATGGAGAGTAGTTGTAACTTTTTTGAGGTTATGGTTTTAGGTCAAAATTTAAAAAAAGGCATACCCCGTAATGCTAAACAAAAATCTTTATGCAAAATAATCTATATAAAAATAGGCAAAGACAAAACGGTTCGGTAAAATTTTCTTCTGAAGCGATTTTTGTTTTGTTTAGTAGCTATTGACGACCTTCAGTGCAGAATATATAAAGAATATTTATTTATGTGTTTTAAATTAAGTAATTTAAAGATAAAGTATTATTAAAATCCAAGTCAAATGGCGCCCACTATGAACAAGTAGCTTAGCCTTAATCTAATGTTCGAAATTTGACAGCAGTCGACAGTAAAATATCCCCTGATAGTATTTTTGCACATAATTATTAATTTTTGCTACACCGCTTGGCCTACCTGTCTGTCCAAAGTGGTCCATAAACAAAACATTAATAGAAAGAACAAATTAATAAATCGTAAATTTATACTAGCTCATCTTTATTCTTTAATAATCATTTGTGTTAGTGGTTTGATACGCAAAATGCGTCGGCAATTAATACAGTCTATTGTTTTCTACAATTAATGTTCAGTTCATGGCTTCAGTGAATTCAGTCAAAAACACACAGGAAAATTAATTGCTAATTATTTTGAACGGTCTATTCAATTAGAAAACGAGCAATTTAATTTTAATGAAATGAGCAGTGTCTGTCTATAACATTGATGAACGATATTTAGTTTGTATTTAATTCAACAGATGCACAATAAATTATTTTCATTTGAAAACAAAAGCAGCATCAGCTTTTTTATATATTTTAATCGATTTCCAAAAAAAGGGCAGTTTATCAATTGGGAGTGAATTTTTAGCGTTCCGTATATACAATATACGGATACCCTTATAATATCACATCACAGCATTTTTTTCATATACTATTCGACTGAAGAGGTTGAAATTTGATATCAATATATAGTTTGGTTACCCGATCAGGAGTACATATCGTAAAAAAAGAAATTTTGATTTTAGGGGTACTTCTGGGGGAAAAACTAAAAAAATCGACCGCCCCGTCCGAAACTACTGAGCCTAAAATTTTGAAAAAAATTGGAAATATAGAACGTTGCCCGATCTTTACAGGAAAAATAAGGAGAAACCATTAATATTAATTTTGGGGGGCAAATTATAGAATTAAATGAACATTTAAAAATATAAAATTCTTCACACGCATCAAGTAATACATCAAATAAAAGATCCCATTATGAGGAACACAAATATATTTTTTTCATATTTAAAAAAATAGTTAAAAATATATTAACGAAAATATAACAAAATTTACCCCCGCTTATCTTCGAAACTATAAAACGTAAAATTTTGAAAAAAAATGGAGGTATAGGGTCTGACCTGAAGTATACTGGAAAAATAAGGAGATACCACCACTTTTAATTTTGGGAGGCAAATTACAGAATTAAATGGAAAATATAAAATTAGAATTGTTTCTAACGCATCATGCTATATATCAAATGAAAGGGCTCATCATGAAGAAAACTTTTTTTTTCATATTTGGAAAATAAATTAATTAAAATATATTAAGAAAAATATAAAATTTTACCCATTCCCCACACCTCTTATCTCCGAAATCATAAGCTGTAAAATTTTGAAAAAAAAATAAAGGTATAGTGCTCACCTGAACTTTACTGGAAAAATAAGGGGAAACCCCTAATATTCATTTTGGGGGGCAAATTATAGAATTAAATGGAAAATAAAAAATTATAATTGTTTCTAACGGATCAAGTAATATATTAAATCAAAGGGCTCATTATGACGAATACAAATTATTTTTTTAAATATTTTTAAAATAAATTATTTAAAAGATATTAACAAAAATATTTAAAAAATTTACCCCCCCCCCTTAGCTCCGAAACTATAAGACGCAAAAAATTTAAAAAATCAAAGTGTAGCCCCTCACATGAACTTTACTGAAAAATAATGAGAAACCCCTTAATATTGATTTTAGGGGGCAAATGAATTAAATGAAAAATTAAACTTGTTTCTAACGGATCATGTAATATATCAAATCACAGGACTCATTATACAGAATACAAATATATATTTTTATTTTTTTAAAAATGAATTTTTTAAATATAATAAAAAAATATTTAAAAATTACCCATCCCCCCTTTATTCCCCAAACTATAAGACTTAAATTTTTTGGTTAAAGGAAAAATACGAAGAAATCACTAATATTAATATCGGGGGCCAAATTATAGAATTAAGAAGAAAATAAAAAAATATTTTTTAATGCATCATGCAATACATCAAAGGGCTCATTATGAGGAATACAAATATATATTTTTCACACAAAATTAATTGTTTACAAGATATTAACATAAAGATATAAAAAATTCTCATTTCTCCCTTTATTTCCCAAAACTATACTACCTAAAATTTTGAAAATTGAATTTATAATAAAAATTATTAGAAAGCTCCTATAGTAATTTTAGGGACAAATTATGCAATTAAATGGAAAACAAAAATTCAATTTTCAAAGGCATCATGTAATATATCAGATAAAAGGCTCATTATGTGAATTACAAATATATCATATTTTTAAACCATTTGTTTAAACTCCCACTTTAGAAACTACACTATTTAAATTTTGAAAAATATATTTTATTTGTATTTTTAAATAATTTGAAGAACAGATTTAATAATTTATAATTTAAAACTTGACCTATTTTGCCCTGTATCGTCCAATCTATAGAGCCTCAAAATTCAGACAGAAGATTATAAAAGGCTTCCTCAAATTTCATTAGCAAAATAAAACTCTAATGTTAATTTTTGGTGGCCAAATTAGAAAATTAAATACATATGTATTCTTTTAAATATCAAGCGAATCCTGAAGCAGATAAAATAAAAAGTCTATGTGTGAAAAATGGAAGTGTATATTTTTTATAAATTTAAACGCTCCTTTAAAAGATATTAGGGTAAATATAAGAAAATGCTCTCATTCCCTGCTTGTCCGAAACTTTAATATTAGAATCTTGAAGGTGGTACAGAACCCTTAGTATGTGAGTCCAACTTGCACTTGTACAAATTATTTTTTGTATGTACGTTATCTGATTTCTTCGCCGGTTCTGAACCAATTAGACTTTTTTTGTTTAATAGACTGTAAATCTTGATTGGTGTAATTTTAAATTTCAGAAAATAATTCTATTAGTAAACAGATGAAATTTGGGATCACACATAACTACCTGGAAATCGCCCAGATACCTTATACTATACTGGTGGATATCTTCAAAACTCATAACCGATTTGCATAATTTTTATAAAATTCCGCTCTATTAGGAAAGATACCGAGGTGGTCTCATATATTTTTCAATGACTTGTGACATGTATTTTTATGTTTACTTAAAAAATAACACTATGGAAATAAAAAGCTGTATATTGAAAGAAATAGCAAACATTTCAAAGTCGATTCTGACTTCATTGTCTATGGCTTTAAAATATGTATTGAAAATGTAAATTGCAAATTGAAAGTTTGATTTGCAATTTACGTTTTCAAGAATATGCCACAAATGACATTTAGAAGACAAATTGTAACATGTAGTTTTCAGAAAATCGTCGAAAAAATCAATATATCCAAAACACCATAGAAGTAATATATCCTCATAAATATAGTGTAAACTGTACATTTTAATTGGGAATTTCTTAATTTTCTAGTAGTATATTACAGTGTAATAAATTTGATTTAAGATATTTTCGTCTAATTAATACAATGAGTACCAAGCTCATTTTGTTTACCTGTAATTTTGGGTTGATGGTACTTTTAGTGTAATGACAAATTTCGTAAATCATTACGAATCCTTTTATTATCTTAATTTTTTAATTTCTTGTTCATTTGAGTTAAAACCATTGAAAATTTAGATCTTGAAATGTTTGGACTTTTTGAAATATATAGACCTTGAAGTTTATGTGGTGTTATTCCCACAAAAAAATAATTAAAAAGGGTACAATGCATGAAAATAATGCAGCAGTGGTGAACTTTAGAAAATCTATCATGGCCGAAAGCTCAGGCAAATCCACAAAAAAAGTTAATTGGGAATATCGGTTATTGATCTTTTTATTAAAGTTATTCGTACACTTTTGGATTAAATAACTGCAGATCTAAAACAAGCGCTATTTTATTAAAGAGCTTCGTTCCGATATAGAAAAATTTGGGAAAGGTAAAAGGGTAAAGTCACTCCGACAATAAAGAACGGAACATTGAAATGCTAGAAATTGTAGCCCCAATAGATAAGAAATTTACATTAAGAAATAAACAAATATGAAAAAAATGAAAAGGGACAGAAAAATAAAATAGCAAGTTATTACAGTTTCCCTATATTGTGGGGAATATTATATGGGTCTACCCAAACATGCAAAATGCAAAACATATGGATTCTATAGATACTGGTTTCTGTTGTCATGTTGTTATGTGTTACTATTACCATAGCTGTCAACTGATAGCATAATGCAATAAAAATTTTCTGTTACTGAAAATAATGGTAAATACAGTAAATAATTAAAACATAGCACTAAATATGGAGAAAATATTTAGAGTCCTTAGAATTAAAATATTTCTCAAATATAAGTGAAATAATGTATGCACATGTTTTTCAACTGTAGTACCCCCAACTATAATGGCTTAAGAACCACTCTATCCCAGAAATAAAATAAGATACCTTATAGAATGAAGGTAATAAAACATTTTAAATAAAGACAATTATAAAGTTAACACAGTTATACGCTAAGATAAATCACAATACGTATTTTAGTCTTTATTTATTTTAATATCAAGAGTAGAATGAAGAAAAACTTATACTCCCAACTGCATTGTCTCTCGAACTACATACACATGCCTAACTTCCGCACATCTGAAAACAAGGAAATGATTAAACTAAAATATTTTTATAGTTCAATAATGAATAATATATTTATCTACTAACGGTATTGTATGACAAACTGCTTTTTCAAGTAAATCTAAATGTTGGTTAAAAACCTTTAATTTTGTATTGTTTGATAACAAGCTCGACTTTTGGGTTTAAATCTCCCACAAAAAAAATCTTATATAAGTAATTCATAAATATTTCGTTTTGTTCAAAGCTGTTGTAATGTAAAATATATATAAACTATACTCGTAACATATACAAATGGACATACCTAATATAATAACAAATAAATTGAAACTCAACTTAGTTTTATGAAAGAAGGTGCGTATAAACGACAACCTTGCGTTGCTGAATCGATTACATAATACAATAACAAATCGGAGTTCTTTATGATAAGGAAAAAATTGATTTCTACCGAACACGAATATCTCGAATTACAAGTGACGACTACAAATATATAATTCTGTACCATTCTTGTTCTGAATAATCTTCAACATTTATTTAAAAGTCAACCAGGTCTAACAAGGTACACACAAAAAAATATATTTTACTGTATAATAATCGATACTTTTAAAAGAAATTTTCTAGTTTTGACAAAAAAAGGAGTAACTCATGTTTGATTATTTATGCCACTGTTGACCTTATTGATCATTTATAGAATCAGATAGTCTAGACCATACTAGGGAATACTCATTGAAATCCTCTTCATGGCCTGCCAGAGTTCTGCTTGCCTACTGGGGGACGTCACAATAGATGATCAAGTTTCACACATTTTCGAGAGGTGTCATATCATGTCATCTTGAAGGTCATTCCAGCATCGCTATGCCAGATTATTATATGATAACCATCGCATCCACACTTGTATGAAGCCTAACCTAACCTATTGGAAGTTCGAATTTGGTATGGATTGTTGGTAGGGCTAAAAAATGTGTAGGTCGTTTCATTAATATACCGTAGAATGATCAGGTTGCTGCAGATGAGAATTAAAGGTGATTTCCTTCGCCTATATACCATCTTACCATGCTACCGCCATTAGGGTAGTGATGCGAAAACACCAAATGGGATCAGTAAGTTCTCAGAGACATTTGAATCAAACTTCGATTCACTGTCATCCAGAAGTCGAGTAGCTGCAACTATTTGACGTATACCCTCACGTCTATTTCTGATAGAAAGAATTCCGACCAGGAGCAACTCAGGGTCTCGTAATTGTCTAGGATGTTCAGACACTGCACAGTCCAGATGAGAGTCTCACCTCTTGCCTTCTCCAAACTTTTAACACCGAATTATTCCCCGTAAACCAAAACCGTCCCCATTCATGTATGTAATTTTATATTTTATTTTTGTATTTTTTATGCCACAAAAGCACACAACCACTAAAACATAAAAATATTTAAATACAAACAATATGTAAAATAGTTCTTCTGAGTTAAGACTTTAAAATAAATACTTTGCAATGATTTACCTACAAGCCATTTTTTCCAGTATACCTACTATTATTACTGCTTAATCAAATAAAACAGAATGAAATGAATATAATCTACTTTACCTTTTTTTTTGTAATGCACATAGTTCCAGTACATTTCCCAGTAGGTCACGGTGCACATTAAGGCATCTCATAGTTCCAATTTTTGCAATGTACGTGATTTGTTTCGTGATTTCAAAGACAAAAAAATATTAAACAATGAAATATTTTAATAATTTCACAACTATTGAGCAAAGCATTTTGCAGTGCTGCCGGTTCTTCCAGATTGAGTCACAATGGAGACATACTGTATTATTAAAAAGTAAATCAACTAATACATACATACTGCTAGAAATATTAGCAGTCGAATCAAAGAACATCAAGTGCCACTTGCGTTGGCTTTTACAGATTTCGAGATAGTGTTCGACTCAATATTTATGAAGGCAGTAGACAATGCTCTGAGTGGACGGGTGAAAATAAACAATACGTAGAAACCATATAATAGGAAGAATTTTTCAACAACATATCAGACATGGACAGAGGAATCCGACAAGGTGACGCATTACTAAAGAAGTTATTTAAAGCGACATAAGGAAGTATGTTTCGTAAATTAGACTAAAACCACAAACCACCTAATCTGATGAACAATAAATCAATAATACATCTGAAGAATTTCAACAAATAATTGAATTTTTCTCGGGTAGCAATACAACTTTAAACCAAAGTTGTAGAGACAATATCACGCTACTTTCTGAAATAAATACAAGGATTAAACTTGCAACCTAGAGAATTTAAAGTGTACGCCCACCTAATTTTAAGTATACACATACCAGAAAGAAGTCTTATATAACTTGAAAGCTCGTAAGGTTTATTTAAAAAGACAACTATAAACTTTAATCAAGTGATATAATGTGACAAAGTAATATGCATTCGGATGCAAACTTCAAGGAAACCATAGTTAAATTATATTAATTCCATCAGAATTTTTAACAAACGATTCTAATTAAGCTATTCCGATCATTTCAACAAGATCTACCATTGACAGTCACTTCTGATATTAATTAAACTGTTTTACAACATTATTGACCTAATTTTGACAACAAAATAATATATCATGATTTATGTTTTCAGTATATCTTTCCATTTATCGAAGAGTCCACTTGATGAGTTTTTTAATAGTTAATCAATCTTTCCGTAATTTCGGAATCGCATGTTTGTCTGTCGTTTCCAATAGCAAACCTAGATGCGAACTGATAAACATGTTCGAAGAATTCTGAATCAATACTAATACGTAACAAGATCCCGTAAAATTGATGAAAAGTGACTGCAACTGAAACAAAGAAACAACTCAGTTTTATACTTTTATGTCCTGGCTTACTCTGAGGCGTGACCAGTTATTCACGGCAAGGCTCAAGCGATAAAACTTATTAAAAATTAAACAAGCTTTGCCGACATTCAGACAAACGAATGTGTTATACTATGTAATGGTATTGTATATTGTCTAGGAAGCAAAACAATTTGGTATTCTTAGCATAAAATTATAAAGTTTGATAAAAGCCGACATTATAATTAATATTGATATAAACTTTAAGAAGAAAGCATTGGATTATTAGAAGAATATTCTATAATCATACATAACATTAAATCGTATTAAAAAGGTTATTTAAAGAAATGAGTAAATAATGTATTTCAATACTTTAACGCAAATTAAAAAAACACATTTATTCTTAGGTAATGTCTAGAAATACAAGTATATAACTGAATTTTTATTTATTATGGACTTCAGATACTAAACAATTTATATTCCATTGAAAGTAAAGGATGCTTAAATTAAACATCCTAAAAATATTTGATTTGTATGTACAACTATCTTTTTCCCAGGACGTCATAGGTAACATATTACCAAGCTGGTAACAATAGTAGTAATTTATAGGGAAAACGAAGTATCCTCCGGACAAATAGGAATAGTTCGGAATAAAGTCAACTGTCCCATACATAGAATAGGGTCACTATTATAATCAGAAGGACTATTTTTCCAGAGATACTCTCTTAGCTCGCTGTGGTTTTGCTTTGCTAACTATTACTTATTATATTGTATTTTCTTGTCACAAATTCAGCTACGTGCAAATATTCAGGTAAAACAATTTGTGGTGCATGAACGAATTCAAGTTAATGATAACTGCAAACAACAGTTCCATGATATTTTTCGCAGATGGGCCTAGAGAAATGTAGTCAAAATAAGCAAAATACAATAAGAGCCCTATGAAATGAGATAACACCGTTATAGAAGACTCTGGAATTTCCAAATACAGGGATTTAGAATATCAGATATACAGACAATAGGACCCGCATAACTCACGAACTAGGTATTATGTCAACAACAGCAGTGGTCTCAAAAGATCTATTAAACAATTAAAAATAATTCGGCCTAGTCGAATATCCTTACAAAATGGAAGAGCCCTGATGGTCATACAGTACATGTGTAACTCCATCCATAACAGCAAATAACCTTGCGGTCGCTGTCACAGCTGAATCCTGGCATTTAATACATTTGGGATTTCAAAAATTTTCTCTTAGGCCATGGGTATCTTAGCTCTGGCTTTGGTGAGTTCGTACTCCCAGAATGACAGATGTCTTTAATATTAATATTTTTTTGGTATGATAGGTCATGAAGAGGTTTGCCACCACTGGTGATAGGCACTTTTGAGGCAGTGTCGTGACAAATATATTATGATTTTTGTTGAAGTGCTTCTTCTATTGGTATGCTTGGATATAAGCTCTTAACATCGAAACTAGCAATGATATCTTCTGGTCCAATGGAAATACTGTTGAGAAGGGACGTGAAGTGTTCCAAGTTTTAATGTAAGATTTTTTCCACAATTGGTTGTATGGTGCTGGCTAGATATTTTTCCAAGTTGTATACTGGCGAGTTGAAAGCACTAACTATAGGTAGAAGTGGGACTCCGCCTTTATGGATTTTGGGCAAACCGTAGAGCTTTGTACATCGACTTGCCTTTTCTCTGGGTATCCGTTTTTTCTGTAGTTCTTCTTCTATGGGTGAATATTTAATTTTCGATTTCGTTGTTTTTTCTAGGTAGGTGGTCGGGTCTCTGGTTGATGGTTTGTAACTTGAGTCATCGTCGAGAAGTTGCTTCAATTTGTCCTGGTAGGTACTATGGTGATATTTTTGGATTCTTTGAGAGTCTTGAGGGCTTTCATTTCCTGTCGGCTGAGTTTGGTAGATATGATGACTTGGGCGACGTTTTGCCTTATCTGCTCTGCCGTTTGTTTATCTAAATTTGTGAGGCTTGTTTCGACATTGGAGATGATTTCCTCGATCGGAATTTTCTTCGGAGCTATAGCAAAGTTGAAACCTTTCTGTGGTGGATAGTGGGTGGTTGGAGATGTTGTAGACACTGCGGATGTTGTCTTGGGCTGTGGGTTGTTGGTAATTCAGAGACTTTGTTTCTATATTCTCCAATTTCTTCTGGAGTTTGGACGATGTTTGAGTTTTGTCAGTCTCGGTACGCAGCTGTACTCGATCCCACAGCTGAGCTTCAGGTGAAGGTGGTACAGTTGTTTTTCTGTCTCGCTCACTTCTTGGCGGATTCTGCTTATTTGTTCTTTGAGAAGGGCCCTGCGTGCTTTAACCAGAATGGCTATAGTTTTCCTGCTTCTTGTGTGGTGTGAGAAATTTGTGAACGTTGGTAGCAAATTCTGATTGCGGCAGTTGTTCAGAAAGTTGAAGTTGCACAGCGAAATACATCTTTTTCCTCTCAGTTTTTCGTAGGTCTTCGTGGATTTGAAAGTCTCCTCCCCGTAGAGGTGTACAATGTCTAGTCGTAGGCTTTCACGGATGGAACAATATGAAGAAATATTTATCCGGGAATACATCCGTTGTTTATATTGATTCATGTTTGTATCCTGCAGACGTTTCGCCAAGGTCTCACTTAGCATTCTCAATGCGTTTTTACGGTGAACTGAGAGGTAATCTACCTGAGCTTTTTATTTTATATGGTTATATCGCGCCTGATTGGTCGGTGTTGACTCCGCCCCCTTTGCTGATGTGTCGGGTGTCTCACTTGTTGACGGGTTTGTATTTTGCGTGGCTAATACTGTTTTATTTTGATGTTGAATAATTGTCTTCCATGTGTTAGAAAGGTGCAGGGCGTCATCTCTTTTGTTTAGATGTCCAATTTTCTTCTCGTATTAGTCTGGCTTTGTAATGAGTTGTTTGTGCGATCTGTTTGCAACTATCGAAATTGATTTTATGGCCCGATTGTTGTTGGTGTTGGAACAGGGCCGATGCTGTCTGTTTATTTTGAACTAATGTGTGCTCATCTAAACGGGCTGAAATTCTCCTGTTCGTTTGTCCGACGTATACCTTGTCGCACGTTCCACAAGTTAAACTATATACCACTTATTTTCAAGTTTACTTTTGGTTTGGGATTTCCTAAACTTGCGCCCATGGTCTGGTGCGGTTTGAATGCTATCGCTATGTCATGTCTTCGAAGAATTAGGCCAATTCTGTCCGTTGTCCCATTGATGTATGGTAAGACTACTTTTAGTTTTTCGGTGAGGTCAGCGTTTGGTTTTGGCTCAAGGTGTTGTTGTGCTATTGCCTTTTTGATTGTGTGGTTTGTGTATCCGTTTTGTCGTAGAGCGGTAGTTATCTGTTTTAATTCGTGTGGTTTGTTATTGTAGTCGGTCAGTTGTATGGATCTGGAAACTAGCGTCTTGGCAACTCCCTGTATTTGAAAAGGGTGGTGATGGGATTTGTAGTTTAAGTATATGTTATTGTGTGTTTTCTTTCTATAAACGGTGTGGTCGAAGTGCCTATTCAATTTAATGACCCTTTCGGATTTTTGTAAAAAGTCATGTCTAACTATATATTGTGAAAAAATGAAATTCTGTCGATTTAGTCAAATCCCTCTAGCTCCTTTCTTTTTGATTTTATAAAAAAGTGTGAATATCAAAACTGAAGGGAATTGTATCCCGAATATGATTGCCATGTCCTCGTTTGCGTGACAGCTCTCGTTTTCGAGATATGACACAAACTTATCTTTTTTTGAATGGAAACCACAGTTGGCTATGACCTCAAAAAATCGGAGATTTTTAGAGCGTTTTAACGATATAATACTCGATATAGTTATTCATAAAAGTAACGGAGTTATGGATGCATTTTTCTCTTATTTTCACTTTTAACGTAGTTAGCCATGAAATAGATTGATTTATTAATAACTATTCCAAAAAACATTGAACGATTTTTTTATTAGGTATATCAGATATAACGAAAAAAAAATAAATAAAAATAAGTAGGTACTTACTAAAAACTTAAGAAATTAAAGTACATAATAATGGTTACAATTTATGGTAGAAAAGTCCACCATTGCTATTTAGACAAAAATTGTATCTTTTTAAGATTGACATTACCGCTTTCCTCACAGACCGCCTATCAATTTCCTCAATTGCTTGTAATACCGCCTCTCTTAGGTCACCAACTGTCTCATACTTTCTATTGTATACTTTGTTTTTTAGCGCACCCCATAAATAGAAGTCTATAAGTGCCAAATCGGGAGACCGGGGTGGCCAGTCGCGTGGGTCATTTATTCCTATCCAAGAGTTTGGATAGATATTATCTAAGTGTTGTCTTACTAATAACGAGTTATGAGCAGATGCTCCATCATGTTGGAACCAGTCAATTTCTAAACGAGTTCTCAAATTCAAATTAGGCAACATGTGTTGAAAAGTGTGTTGCAAGAAATGCAAGTAGCGCTCCCCAGTAATAGATAAAAGGCCCCAGAATAGTAGACCCTATGATACCACACCAAACATTAAAACCAAATTTTATCAGAGGTCGTCTTTGTTCTACATGGAAAGGGATTTCTTTAGCCCAGATATGCTCATTGTGTCTATTGAACATACCGCAGTTAGTAAATCTAGTTTCATCTGACCATAACACCTTTAATGGAAACTGTGGATTGTCAAGGCACGTGTCTCAAAACCATGTACAAAACAAAATACGTCAGTCCCTTAACTACAGTTCGTTGAGATGTGCCAGCTTCTGCCGCAATCTCACGAATTAATGTAGATGAATTTTGATTTACCATTGCCAAAACATTTATTTGTGCTGCTTCGTTAATTTGATTACGTTCCATTGGTGGTTTAGTAAAAGATCCATATCTGCGTAAACTATCGTAAAGCCTCTTAAATGTACATAGAGCAGGTTCACGACGATTAAAATATCTATGAAAGTATTCCTCAGCTGCACGCACTGAATTTTTATGGCATATGATATAACATTCCACCATATTCAGTTTTTCTTCGTTAGAATATTCCATATTATCACGAAAATTTGTCAATATCGACTGTCAGTTCAGCACTACTAATAGAATTACTCTCAAATGAGGAAACGCCAATGTGAAAACAGTCTTTTTCATGGCTACCTACGATAAAAGTGAAAATAAGAGAGAAAAGCATCCATAACTCCATTATTTTTATGAATAACTATATCGTTGAAAAGCTTTAAAAATGTCTGATTTTTTGAGGTCATAGCCAACTACGGTTACCATTCAATAAAAGATAAGTTTGTGTCATATCTCGAAAACGAGAGCTGTCACGCAAACGGGGACATGACAATCATATTCGGGATACAATTCCCTTCAGTTTTGATATTCACACTTTTTTTTAAATCAAAAACAAAGTAGGTAGCGGGATTTGACTAAATCGACAGAATTTCGTTATTTCAAAATATCTAGTAAGCCATGACTTTTTACAAAAATCCGAAAGTGTCATTAAATTGGGCCAGTAAAACTGCAAATCTTTCCCAATTTAACCATTGCTCTATCTCCGCTAGTTTCCGAGATCCTCACTACTGATCATAAAAAAAAAACTCACTCTGTATACATATATAATTAATCGTTTAGTAGGGGCAGAAACTAACTTTGTTTTATAAATGAAATACAAGTCGCAAAATAAACCAGATAAAAATAAACATATGTACATTAATTAATTATCTTCATATAGCATTACGTTACATATCATTACAAGGAAGCAGTAGGGTTAAGAAAAGAAAAATGTAACAGATTTCAACAAATACCAAAGATGAAATTAGGTAGAAAACTCATGCAAAAGAATTTATGTAATTAGAACAAAATGCAGTATGGAAAGAAACTTGAAGTAAATTTTGAAAACAAAAAGGGAGTGCAAAAATATCATAAGCAGAATAGCAGAAGGTGGGTAGTAAGAATTTTGAGAGACAAAGTGTGGGCCGACCAATGAAAAGATGAAGTGATAATATAAAATATAAGAAGAGGTCTCAATAAAGAACAGACAGAACTGCCTAAAAAACATAGAAGAAGAAGAAGAAGAAGGTAATATAACACAATTTGACTGTTCAACAATATTACAAAGTATTAATCATAATTACGTTATATGGGGATGGCATGGGTTCTATTTCCATAGAATTCAATCGTATCTGATGCCGATAATTCAAGATGAAATTAATAGTGGCAATCTCATATTCAACAATCCTGTCTCGGGATAGTTTATAATTTTTCTCTAAGTTTTCCTTTATGACGTTAATGAGATCACTAAAACGACAGATTCTTGGAAGGCATTTTTGGTAATCTTATAACAAAGTCACTCCTAGGAGGACCACTTATAAATTATGAACACAGTTCTTAAAATTTCTTATTACTTGAAAGCAGGTTGACTAGAAAAAATTATCTTTGGAATCCTTGGTACAACCCCATATATTTAAAAATAGATTTGAAATGTTTGATTTTTTAAAATACAGCTTTTTATTTCCAACAGTGGTGTTATTTCGCTAAAACCCTCAAAAATAATATTATTTGTGAGTAATTTTCGAATATGTTCATCGATTCTATTTATAGATAAACACCCTGACACAATTATACAATTGTAATTGTCTTCGTCGATATTCTTACGAAATACAATAAACAATAATATGTACATTTTACCTTTTATATTGTTTTCAATTCAGATTTCGAATATCACCACAAAAGTTACTAAGTATATAATCAAGGGTTTGACTTGATAGATTTTGCATTGGCAAGCAATTCGTAATTCCACAATCGCATGCTTTTGTAACGTTTCCGAAAGTTAAACCAAATAATGTAGAACGATAAACTTGTTCCAAAAACAGAAATCAATAGTATTTACTCTAATGACTTAGCAGTTTCGATAGTCTAAAAAATGCCCTAGATTCCAAGTGCGAAACATAAACTTAACTGTGGTAGCAGATCCAGTCTAATATTCAACCAAACCACCCCCAAAAACACACTCTAAAACGTTGATTTATACATCATTGATGATTGGGCATCGAACTGACAACTAAAATTGTTATATTATTTATGTAAAGCCCATGTAAAATGGATCTTTAGAGAGAACCTATATTTGATTGAGGCTGGTGTAAATAATTGCAATGTTCATTAGTGCACAGGTCAATGGATTGTCGGTGTTAGAAATTTTGATTCAACTAATGACAACAAAATTAATACTTTTATGATTTTTTTCAATAGTGAAAAGATTGAGCGGAATAACAGTTCAGGTGAAAATAAAAGATAGCTATAGTTTGGTCAAAAAATGAATCTGGTACTATTTTCACACTCACTTTAACAGTTTCTAAAAGCCAACTTTGAATTGAAAAAGCTGCAGGAACCTCAAATCTACTACCAATTACTTTAACATTGACAAACGTCTTCTTTGATAATTAAAAATTGGTTATTAAGGCCTGCAGACTATAATGACATTATAAGAGTATTTTGTTTGATTTTGGTGTATACTATCTCCACCTAAAATATATGCACTCAAACTACTTACACCCTGTATATATGTATATATATATATATATATATATATATATATATATATATATATATGTTATATAAGTTATCCCATCGACTTATATGAAACAACCTAGCAACAGTTCTCAAGCTGAGTCAGTATAACACGTGTCGTCTCCAGTTACCCGCAGACGAACATCCGTGAGAACTGCAAGCGCTGCGACACCTTAGTCAGCGTTCTTAGTTTATAAATTATACTTTTTCATTGTAACAGCATTCATTATTACTTACAGTTCTGTCTAGTTTAGTTTAACACTCATTTTGTCTTTTTAATTGTTATATAAAGTTTTATTATTTTCATTGTTATTTTCAAGTTATTATTTTTATTAAAAGTATTGTGCAACTATAAATAAAATCTTTTTTTAAAAAGAGAAATTTTGAAAGTGTGATATAACAAATTGGCGCAGTCAGTAGGATCCGTCTAACGTTACTAGAACACGAGTACTCTAACTGGTAGCGGCGGATTCCTATCCCTCAACGGAACAACGAACCTGAAAGAAGTCCTCACTGCAATCAAACGTAGAACACGGCGCTTTCAATGTTCCTGTTGATGTAAGTAATGGTGAATCGTCATTCGTTTTAAGTAAATATTATTTGATTTATTTTATTGAACATGGATTTTAATTATTTGATATAATCTATTTGATTTGATTAATATTGATTTATTTTATTATTTGATTTTACATATTTATCAATTTGATTTTTATTTTGATATATTTGATTCAAATGAAACATTGATTTATTTCATTAACTGAATTATTTTATTTTATTGATATATTTATTTGATTTATTTTTATTGATATTGGTATATCTGATTTACTTATTTCATTGTTTTTTTTTTTGAATAACTGATTTATTTGAATTTACTATTTTAATTGATTACCATACTGTTCTATAATTCAAACAATCGTTATTCCCATTAACGTATTCTACATTTTATTAATTCTCTATACCCTTTAACATTTTATTCTATAAACTTTACACCCTTGTTCCAATTCTTTTATATCGACTAATATAAAAATGGCACAAGCTTCTCCAACACCGGTAATTAATGAAACCGAAAGATATCGGTTAACGGAAATATTTTCCGTTATACCCGAATTTGAAGGCGACCAAATTTCCTTGGGAACCTTTATAGATGCGTGTAATTGCGCATATAATATGTCCACGGCGGATCAAAAATATTTATTAGTGATCCATATAAAGAACAAACTCAAAGGGAAAGCGGCGCAGTTAGTTAATTCAAGGAATCCCGGATCATACCTTGAAATTAAACAACTCTTGACCCTACACTTTGGAGATTCTCGTGATCTCTCTTCCCTGATTCATGACCTACAACGTCTGAAACAACTTTCAAATGAGTCCCCACTGACATTTTATAATCGACTCCAAGTTTTGAGTGCGAAAATGCACTCCTGTATCCACAAAACCGCTGGGCTTAGTCCAGAACAAAAAGACGCCCAGACCACTCTAGTGGATACAATGGTGATGAATACCCTTCTTAAGGGATTAGAACCCCGTTTAGGTCAGGTAATTCGTGCCAGTAACCCAAAAGACCTTCTAGAGGCACACTCCCGGATTAGGAGAGAGCTTCAACTTTCTTATTTCGAGGACCAAAAAACGAACAAATCTGTTCCTCTCAAACCCAACTTCCAAGCACGAAAGCCGACACAACCTCTTAAGTGTCTTCATTGTGGTCGATTAGGCCACATAGCCGCAAATTGCCGTTTGAAAACACAAAATAGTTCTCAAACGTTTAATCCAAACTATAGACCAAATCCTGTTGGGCCTAACCAACAAACAAGGCCAAACTTCCCCCCAAATAATCCCCCGGTTCAACAAGGACAACAGTTTCGTCCACAAAACTTCCAGAGACCCCCTTTTAGATCTCAAATGAACCCAAATTATTCTCGTCCTTCGGTTATACAGAATAACCCGAATAACCGTCCTGAAAGGACACATCATTTCAATCAACATCAAAATGATGGTTACTCACAATATTCGGATTATTATACCGATAATTACAATACTTATGACTACGAGGATGATAGTCAAAATTATTCAGGCTTCGAAGAAACTTTTGACGATACCCCTGTCGAGCCTCTTAATTGTCACGATTATCAGGATTTTCTAGCGCTTCCGAGCCTAGACCAACCTCCCGATTCGACAACAACTTTGTGCGAAGTCGAAACCCAAATTCAAAACTTGAATCTCGACGATCTGAACCCAGATTTGAACTTCCCGGAACAACTATTTCTTTAAGCCCACTTCTTACTGTAAACTCTAAAAATCTCTACTATATTCTTGACGCTTCTTCTAAATTTAAACTTCTTATTGATACCGGAGCTGGTATCTCTATCTTCAAAGAAAATACCGTAAAGAATTTCACCCAAAGATCTCCTGAAAGGGTAACTATTCAAGGTATTACCGACGAAAAAATTCCCATCTCACAATCAACTTTAATCCCTTTCGCTCCACGTAACCCACATAAAGTTTTCATATACGATTTGGACATTGAGTTTGACGGCATACTAGGATTAGATTTTCTTGAACACTATGAATGCATAGTTGACTTAAAATCTAAACAGCTAATAACAAATTTTAAAACCATCCCTTTACACAAAGTTCCCGATAACGATCAACCCTTGACTGATGTACCCGACACACTCAACGTTAAGCCTAATATTACTTCACAAACACCTACACAAAACAAAATAACCATTGAGGCACGCACAGAAAAGATCTTTAAACTTAAATGCGATCTTTCTAACATCGACGCCATCTTACCAACTCAAGAAATTGACAGAGTACGACTTCCAAACGCACTCGTACACATTAACTCAAAAGGTGAATTTCTAACTTCCATTATCAACGCTAACGCGATGCCCAAAACAGTAACTTTTTCTGATTTAAAACTGGAACCACTTGACAAAACTCACCCTCTTCTGAATTTCAATACAGACGATTATCATGAACCCCAATACATAGACAGAAACTCGACTATTAGACAACAAATTAGAACTGAACATCTAAATGACGAAGAACGCGAACAAATCACTGATCTTTGTTTGGAATTTCAAGACATTTTCTATCTTGAAGGTGACGTCTTGACTTTCACTAACGAGGTTAAACATTCGATTGATACGAATAACGCAAAGCCCGTTTTCACTAAATCCTATAGATATCCTCAAGTACATAAAGAGGAAGTGAAAACCCAAATTGGAAAAATGCTTGAACAAGGTATCATTAGGCACTCCTCATCTCCTTGGTCCTCCCCTGTATGGGTCGTCCCCAAGAAGCTCGATGCTTCTGGTAAACAAAAGTGGCGAGTAGTTATCGATTACAGGAAATTAAATGAATTGACTGTAGATGATAAATATCCTCTGCCAAATATCTCTGATCTTCTCGACCAACTTGGAAAGTGTCAATATTTTTCGACACTGGATCTCGCTTCAGGGTTCCACCAGTTGGAAATCCAAGAGGAAGATATTCCTAAGACTGGCTTTTCTGTCGAAAATGGTCATTACGAATTCGTTCGTATGCCATTTGGTTTAAAAAATGCACCTTCTACTTTTCAGAGGGTCATGGACAATATTCTTCTGGGTATACAGAATGAACGTTGTCTCGTCTACATGGATGATATCATCGTCTACTCTCCGACCATCCATGAACATATTTCCCGGTTGACAGAAGTTTTTAAACGACTTCGGAAGTCTAACCTAAAAATTCAACCTGATAAGTGCGAATTTCTTCGTAAAGAAGTGGCTTATCTTGGCCATCTTATCACACAAGAAGGTGTAAAACCAAACCCTTCAAAGGTTGAATGTATTCAGAACTTTCCGCAACCCCAAACTCCTAAAGACATCAAATCTTTTCTTGGTCTCGCTGGGTATTACAGACGCTTCATACCAAATTTTGCGAAGATCTCTAAACCTCTGACAAAACTACTCCAAAAAGACGTCAAGTTCATCTTTGACGCAGACTGCAAGTCTTCCTTCAATGAACTGAAGCAAGCCCTTGTATCTGACCCAATTCTGATATATCCAAACTTTGAAGAACCCTTCCTGCTCACTACTGATGCTAGTGCTTTTGCTATTGGAGCGGTTCTTTCTCAAGGCCCTGTGGGAAAAGATCTCCCTGTTGCATACGCTTCTCGCACCCTCTGTGCTGCAGAGACACGATATTCCACCATCGAACGAGAATTGTTGGCCATAGTTTGGGCTGTTAAGCACTACAGACCGTATCTTTTTGGGAGAAGGTTTACACTCCTGTGTGACCACCGTCCGCTTACTTGGCTCTTTTCCATCAAAGATCCTGGCAGTCGTCTAGCCAGATGGCGCCTTAAGCTGGAGGAATACAATTATAAGATTGAGTACAAGCCCGGCAAGGTAAACCAAAACGCAGATGCTCTTTCTCGCATCAAAATCAACCATTTCAAGCAATGTGCTGATTTCCTTTCCAAAATCAAAATTTTCGCTAACAACGAAACTGACTCCGAACAACCTGAAAACTCTGACAATGACGACGAACATGACGAAAGAATTATCGCTGAGTTTAATCGATTTGTTCAACTCTACAAAACTCAGTCAATAATCGATTACTCTAAAATTGAAATATCCAATTCTCAACTTTTAGACAAGTCCCACAAACACATAGTTACATTCTTTTGGCAAAACAAAACTAACGACTTACACGACAAAATTATTGATGACTTTTTCGAAGAAGAACCTAATTTCAGTAATGACACTCTTAACATCATGGCCAGTAAATCTGTCAGGCATAGAAAATACTTAGTTGTACCTTTGCCCTATGACCCTGAAACTGTCGTCTCACATCTTTTCAAAATTATTTATACCAACCAAGACCAATTCAACGACTCCGAAACATACTGCATAGAAAATAACATAGAACTTCCCATTCTCGAAATTTTATCTTTCATTCTCTCCGACAAAGAAATCAAACTGAAAATCTGCCAAAACATTGTTACAACTCCTACCGAAGACGAAATTCCTATAATAATACAACAATACCACTCTGGTAAAAACAACCTCCATCGTGGCATTAACGAAACTATCAGACGTATTAGGGAAAAATACAATTGGACCGGCTTAATTAAAACTGTAGAACAATTCATCAAATCCTGCGAAACTTACCAAAAAGTAAAGTTCTGTAGGAAAAACTTAAGTGCACCTTTTGTTATTACGGAAACACCCAAGACTCCTTTCGAACGTATTAACATTGACATCTTCGAATATCCATCTAGAAATCATGCACTCACTATTAGGGACGAACTCACGAAATTTACACAAGCCTACCCCATAAACGACAAAACAGCTTCAACTGTCGTAAACACCCTTCTGATTTTCTTTCAACATTACGGAACTCCACTTCGCATCCATTGTGACTATGGACGTGAATTTGATAACACCTTAATGCGGGATCTATGCCAACTATACGACATAAAACTGACATTCTCCAGCGTTCAACATCCCGAGTCAAACGGTTCTATTGAAAGATTTCACGCGACCTTAGCAGAAATGATAAGGGCAAATACAGCGGAACATCCAGACGAACATCCATTTAATGTCCTCCCTTATGCCATCATCTGTTATAATAACACGAAAAATAAAACCACCGGTTTCACGCCCTACGAACTTATATTTGGGCACACTTCAAGTAGGCCTCCAGAAACCCTTTACAACCAGGAAAAACTGATTTCGAAATACGTAAGAGACCTAAATAACAGAATGGACTATTACTACAGACTCGCCCGTGCTAAAACCGAAAGACAGAAAGAAAAATCTAAAGTGCGATTTGACCAACACGTTTCTACTAAACAACCCGATTACAAAGTAGGCGACAAAGTCTACGTAAAAGAGTCCCAAATCAAAAACAAAGCCGAAAACAAATTCAACGGCCCCTTCGAAATTACCGCAATACGAAAAAACTCTGCCACCGTCATAAATTTACAAACAAACCAAATAACTAAAGTTAACTTTGACAGAATAAAACCCTATTTTGAATAAATCCCTTTTTTCAGATTCTGTGGACTGTTTTCAGTCGTGAACCTTCAACAGTACTCCATTACGCCTGTTAACAATACTATAGGAGTTTTCTTCCATGAAGAAGGCACCCTTAAAATTTCTAATGAGAAATGGACACTCCTTGTTTACAAAGATCTAAACCCCTTTCGAGACGCTATTTCTAACAATGACAATATACTGAACAGACTTTTAGAAACTATTAATGACAACAAAACTAACATTAAAATCTTCAAATCAAAAGTACAGACTCACGTAAGCCTCCTGAAACAAATATCAAAATCTGTTAACATCAAATATACAGAAATTTTCGCTGACACTGAGACTTACAGTACCAACAGAAAGAAACGCGGACTAATTAATGGACTGGGATCGATTTGGAAATCTATTTCCGGTAACTTAGATGCAACAGACGGAGAATACTTTAGTGACTCTATAAACAAAATTACTAAAGACCAACATCAAATTGAAAACTTAATGAAACGACAATTATCAGTAACAACTTCAGTCATTAAGAACCTTAACACCACAATACAAAAATTTCAGTCCGAAGAAAGAATATTTTCGGAAAATATCGAAGCAATTAGGAAGTCAATTGTGTTCATTACAGACGATCTTGCTTTTTATGAACTTCAAGCCAATGTCTTGGATTTGTGTGAAAGCTTAATGGAAAGTTACGTATACATTGAAGATACCCTCAACGATGTATTAACTGCAGTCTCTTTCGCCCGTCTAAAAATCTTACATAGCTCAATTATAAACCCAGTAGATTTGGGATTTGGTCGATTCCCTTCAGAAAATATCACAGTCACTTCATGAAAATAACTTACCACTTCCAACCTATAGTTCAAATGTTGCTAGATACATCGATCTAATAGAATTGGAAGCTTTTCAGATCAATACTAAAATTGTTTTTGTACTAAAAATTCCCTTAGTCAATCCTGAAACTTATACACTGTACCGCTTGTGTCCTATCCCAGTTTTGGATTATCGAACAGGATTTCACCATATTCTTCCAACAAAATTAAAATATATCGCGAGAGATGACGATTCGCTATTGTACGCATCTTTCGAAGACCTGAGTGACTGTAAGCCATTATCTAAAGAACATAAGATCTGTTCCAAAGTTATTCCACACACCATAGACAAAGAAGCCCTCTGCGAAGCACAGCTTCTTAGACAGCCATCAGCCCTTCCTCCAACTTGCAAGCCTTTAATATTATATGCCGAAGAGTATAATATTCAAGAGATTGACCTGAACCTTTGGTTAATCTCGATTTCCGGACAGTTGCCCATCAACATCAAGTGCAAGGGAGAAGATGTCGTTACCCAATCCATATCGACAAATTCTCTACTGACCATCCAACCCAGTTGCAATGCCTTCATCGGAAACACCAGGGTCCATGCCAGAAGGACCACCAGCAACGTTGACAACATCACACTTAAGAGTCACCCAGTCAACATCCCCTACAACTGTTGCGACAACCTGCCAATCATCAGTCAGCTTCCAAAGTTGAAACCCATGAGACTACAAGAATTGGATGCCAGAGACCTGAATATCGCTAACCATAAGCTTAGACAATACTCCAGGGAATTGGAAAAGCTCCTAGACCAACCATTCTTGGAGAGACACACCTCCTGGTTTACGATCATCACAATGGCAACAACCGCAATTGTGGTTGCCCTCCTTTCCATGAACATCATCAGGAAGAAATTCCAGAAGCCTCCAACGATCAGCCCTCCTGCCGATCCAGCACCACCACCAGGTCCATCAACCATCAAGCCCAGGGTAAAACTCCATAGCCTCCTTAGTCCTGTCGAGGATATTGAGTTGCAGAACCTCCCTTAAAAGTCGATGCTGTAGCATCAACTTTTTTATATGGATGGGAGTTGTTATATAAGTTATCCCATCGACTTATATGAAACAACCTAGCAACAGTTCTCAAGCTGAGTCAGCATAACACGTGTCGTCTCCAGTTACCCGCAGACGAACATCCGTGAGAACTGCAAGCGCTGCGACACCTTAGTCAGCGTTCTTAGTTTATAAATTATACTTTTTCATTGTAACAGCATTCATTATTACTTACAGTTCTGTCTAGTTTAGTTTAACACTCATTTTGTCTTTTTAATTGTTATATAAAGTTTTATTATTTTCATTGTTATTTTGAAGTTATTATTTTTATTAAAAGTATTGTGCAACTATAAATAAAATCTTTTTTTAAAAAGAGAAATTTTGAAAGTGTGATATAACATATATATATATTTGTTTTTAAGTTTTCGCGGGCACTAAATGTTTTAGGTGGTTTCCGGGAATTCATCCGCGTAGTTGATAACTGATCCCTACCGGGATCGATGGTAAAATGACGACGTTTCGGCAGAGTCACATCTGCCCTCTTCAGGTCGGTTCGCATAATTCTCGTAGCCTTCTTCTTTAGCAGGTCAGTAAAGTTAGCACCGCCATTTTACAGAAACTCAAATTAAAACATATGGGAATTACGAGCTATTTAGGAGCTCTTGATTTTTACCTAAATTGATTTTTGAGCTCAATATTTACTATGGAAAAAGTGCAAAAAACTATTGGCGGTGCTAACTTTACGTAAAGTTAGCAGCGCCATCTCAGAAAAGCAAACAAAAAAATTTTGTGAAGCGTCTCAAATTAGGAGCTATTTAGGAGCTTTTAATTGACGTATTGAACGTCAACCCCTAAATTTGTCTAAAGGGCAAAAACCACCCCCGAAAAAATATTGAATTTTAATTTTAAATTAAAAATCTATTAAAATTATCTACGATTTACGAGCTCTTTCCTGGTGTAATGCACATAAACATCTAAAAATGTTCAAGGGGTGAAAACAACCTCCCAAGTATGCAGTTTTTTCGAATTTTATGATTAATAAATTTTGAATAATACCAGCATGATCTACGATTTACGAGCTTTCCAACGGTATATTACACGACAACATTCAAATTACTGGAAGGGGAGCAAACCACCCCCCAATTATGCAGTTTTTTCAAATTTTATGATTTAGAAATTTTGAAAAATACCGGCATGATCTACGATTTACGAGCTTTCAAACGGTATATTACACGACTACATTCAAATTACTGGAAGGGGTGCAAACCACCCCCCAATTATGCAGTTTATTCAAATTTTATGATTTATAAATTTTGAAAAATACCAGCATGATCTACGATTTACGAGCTTTCCAACGGTACATTACACGACTACATTCAAATTACTGGAAGGGGTGCAAACCACCCCCCAATTATGCAGTTTATTCAAATTTTATGATTTATAAATTTTAAAAAATATCAGGATGATCTACGAATTACGAGCTTTAAAATACTACATTAAAATTTTTGGAAAGGATGCAAACAACCCCCTTAATTTCCCAGTTTGTCTATATTATGTGATTTTGTTCATTTTCAAAACTGACAGTCTAATCTACGATTTAGAAGCTCTTCAAGGATATATAACACGATTATTTTCAAATTATGCAAACAACCCCCAATTTACGAATTTTTTTCCAAATTTGTAGTTCTTAAATTTTTAAACTGTCAGAGTTTTGAAATGGACGGAAAATATTAAATATTATCCTTACTGCGGCAAAGGTTTAGAAATCTAGATTTTACAAATTTTGTGATTTGAAAACTTGGAAATGGTGTAAGGTGTAATTATCTACGATGTATAAGCTTCCCAAAAATATATTTAAAAACGGCTACTGTTGTAGTCATTATTCGGATAAATAATTGTATTATGAATTATGTTCTTTTAATTAAGTATTGAACCTAACGAAAAATTGTAACCATCTTTATGGACCACGTGTTGTTACCGGTTCTTCTGGGTTTGTATTCAACTCGCTTCTTCTTCAAAATCTGTTGCTCGAAGTTTTAATAATTACCTCAAAGTTTTTTGTTTCTAATTAACATATTAAAACTTAGTTGTTTCAAATAGAAATAGAAATATTTTTATGTATTACGAAATGCACAGATTAATTCCAGTCGGCATTTTTCAACCAACTTCTCCAAACGAGTCATAACAACGTTAAGAAAATATAAGTCAAATAATATTCTTATTTTTATCTGACCTTTACCATTTGAAAATGGGCTGAATCTATAATCTATACAATAAATATAAAACAGGAGTTTGGTATCTGAGAGGGCAATGTATTTCGTTATTTTTCTTTCAACTATTATTTTTGTACCCACAATAATCAAATTATTCATAGTAACCCAAAAATACAAATAGGAATACATAAAAGATCAAAGGTACTTGAATGAATTAAACAAATGTGTTGCCTCGCCATCTAGGTGCCAATATTGCTACCTGTAACTAATAACTCAGTAAAATTTCCATAGATGGACGATTTCATATTTGAAAATTTTTTGTTAAAATCCAGTGTCATTGATTTTTGTGTGTATAGATCTGCAACCTGCTATTCGAATTTTCTAGGAGGGTAAGCAACAGTTTGGTTCTCATTTGTTGAGGAAATGTTTATTGATATTAATTCTATAAATAACTACTTCAATATAGGTACCTACTTATTGAGAGAATTTCAACGTACTTGAATTTCAAAAAGAAATGTTCTTAAATCAAATGATAGCGATTAATTGTATAATAAAGTATTTTATATATGAGTTTGAACGTAAAGGATGAGTACAGAGTGGCGTATATTACTTATGTGATTTAAGAATTTAAGTCACCCCTGCAATAGAAAATACATTACGAATTTTTTACTGCTTTAATAAAATATATTGCCTCGACTAGAACCAGTGGCACCAATCAAATATTAGATAACAATTCTCAGAGAACTGTTTCCAATATATTCACATAATCAGAGTATTCAAATTTATTTTTTCATGCTACAGAAAAGGCCATTACAAACAGCGGCAAGAAGGCTTTTTCGAATGTTACATCAAAATCTAAAATGAAAATTCTTTAATAGGCCAAAAATAACGTTCTAAATTTAGATATTTGAAAATGGACAAAAATAATTATGTAAAAATATTGGGGATGGACTAATAAGATGGTAATATCTTTTTCATTACTGAGTATCCTTATTGGCAAAACTACATTACTGGTGTATAAACCGGATAATGAATGAATTAATTGAGAAACAATATTTTATGAGTTAATCCAACACTGAAAAAATTTAGTTTCCTTGAGGAAACCTTGGGGGGTGGTTTGCAACCCTTCCAGTAATTTGAATGTAGTCCAGTAATATACCGTTGGAAAGCTCGTAAATCGTAGATCATGCTGGTATTTTTCAAAATTTATAAATCATAAAATTTGAAAAAACCGCACAATTGGGGGTGGTTTGGACCCCTTCCAGTAATTTGAATGTGGTCGTGTAACATACCGCTGGAAAGCTCGTAAATCGTAGATCATGCTGGTATTTTTTAAAAATTGTGAATCATACAATTTGAAAAAACTGCATAATTGGGGGGTGGTTTGCACCTCTTCAAGTAATTTGAATATTGTCGTGTAATATACCGTTGGAAAGCTCGTAAATCGTAGATCATGCTGGTATTTTTTAAAATTTATAAATCATAAAATTTGAATAAACTGCATAAATGGGGGGTGGTTTGCACCCCTTCCAGTAATTTGAATGTAGTCCAGTAATATACCGTTGGAAAGCTCGTAAATCGTAGATCATGCTGGTATTTTTTAAAATTTATAAATCTCAAAATTTGAATAAACTGCATAATTGGGGGGTGGTTTGCACCCCTTCCAGTAATTTGAATGTAGTCGTGTAATATACCGTTGGAAAGCTCGTAAATCGTAGATCATGCTGGCATTTTTCAAAATTTATAAATCATAAAATTTGAAAAAACTGCATAATTGGGGGGTGGTTTGCACCCCTTCCAGTAATTTGAATGTTGTCGTGTAATATACCGTTGAAAAGCTCGTAAATCGTAGATCATGCTGGTATTTTTCAAAATTTATTAATCATAAAATTCGAAAAAACTGCATTCTTGGGGCGTTGTTTTTACCCCTTGAACATTTTTAGATGTTTATGTGCATTACACCAGGAAAGAGCTCGTAAATCGTAGATAATTTTAATAGATTTTAAATTTAAAATTAAAATTCAATATTTTTTCGGGGGTGGTTTTTGCCCATTAGACAAATTTAGGGGTTGACGTTCAACACATCAATTAAAAGCTCGTAAATAGCTCGTAATTTGAGACGCTTCACAAAATTTTTTTGTTTGTTTTTCTGAGATGGCGGTGCTAACTTTACGTAAAGTTAGCACCGCCAATAGTTTTTTGCACTTTTTCCATAGTAAATATTGACCTCAAAAATAAATTTAGGTAAAAATCAAGAGCTCCTAAATAGCTCGTAATTCCCATATGTTTTAATTTGAGTTTCTGTAAAATGGCGGTGCCAACTTTACTGACCTTTCTTTCGCTTCTAGTTACTCGAATAGTATTCGATATATATATATATATATATATATATATATATATATATATATATATATATATATATATAAACATTATATGTATTATATTGTTAGATAATTAATATATTTGCTCTATAACAATTCTTGACTGCTAATATGTTAGATAACATGTTAAAATTAATTTAAAATATTACCTTATATGGAATAATCCAGCAATATATTACTAATATTTATGTTATAGCGAAATATATTCCAATAAAATAAATAAATCCAGCCGCGACTATATAACAGCACGAGCGCTTCTGAAAATCTTGTATTCGAGTAACTAAAAGCGAAAGCAGAAGGCTACGAGAATTCTGCGAACCGACCTGAAGAGGGCAGATGTGACTCTGCCGAAACGTCGTCACTTTACCATCGATCCCGGCAGGGATCAGTTATCAACTACGCGGATGAATTCCCGGAAACCACCTAAAACATATATATATATATATATATATATATATATATATATATATATAAACATTATATGTATTATATTGTTAGATAATTAATATATTTGCTCTATAACACATCTCGGTAAAAAAGCATTTAACAATTCTTGACTGCTAATATGTTAGATAACATGTTAAAATTAATTTAAAATATTACCTTATATGGAATAATCCAGCAATATATTACTAATATTTATGTTATAGCGAAATATATTCCAATAAAATAAATAAATCCAGCCGCGACTATATAACAGCGCGAGCGCTTCTGAAAATCTTAGTATTCGAGTAACTAGAAGCGAAAGCAGAAGGCTACGAGAATTATGCAAACCGACCTGAAGAGGGCAGATGTGATTCTGCCGAAACGTCGTCATTTTACCATCGATCCCGGCAGGGATCAGTTATCAACTACGCGGATGAATTCCCGGAAACCACCTAAAACATATATATATATATATATATATATATATATATATATATATATATATATATATATATTATAATTGACTGTATGAAATGTGTAATTGAATTTAATTTAGAATTTATAATTTATAATTTTATTATCTCAGGGTCTTTTTCGCTTGGGTTCAAATCTTCAGATGTTAAATAAATAAATAAATTTTATATTTATCTTGTTATCTTACAAATATCTGTTTCTCGTCAGGTTCACTTACACTTCTTGAAATTTTGAAATTATATTTGCACTTTATTATTTTTTTATTTTAAACTTTAAATTACTAATAATCAAATTTCCAAATTTTCAATTAGGTTACAATTTGTTTAAAATTTTCCACAATACAATACTGATACAAGCTTTCTTTCAAAACAAAATAAATTTCCTGTCACTTAAATATTCTTAAATTTCTATTAAATTATGTTACAAAATATTTTGGTCATTCAATCACATATATTTATTATTCTAAAATTGTAAAAACCTTTATTATTATCACTGATTGACTACCTTTTTTTATAATTTCTTTATTAAACAATGTTTCAAAAACTCACTGTTGTTGTTTTCCTATTCTCTCTTCTGGTTGTTGAACTTTATTAAAATTCCAAAATTTTGAATACTTTACTGGTACAATTTACCTCTCAGTTGAATTTCTCGTGCTGCTTTACAATTGGTTTTCTCCACATAATTTTGATTTTTAAATTTTTATACCATTCATACCATCATCTTCTTATTCTCGACCATTTATAATATTATTTTTTAATTGGCCTTTCCAAATAAATTTAAATTAAAATTTTCAAGTTACTCTTCTATTTCTGACATGGAACATTAAATTTGTTTTATATCATAGGACATTAACTTCGTTGTCATGGAAATTGAATTTATGAGAACGAGAGTTTTTAGAAACTATCTGCTCGACTCTTGAAGACCAAAAAGGCTTTGTGAATGTCAGATTTCTTATTTATGTGATTTAATTTGCCACCTGCTATTTCCATTTCCGCTTCTATTTATTTTATTAATTTCCAACTATTTTCCTTTTAAATCATATTCAAAAATCTAAACAAATTTCAACTAAAATTCCATTACCGTTTACTCTCATAAATTTTATCCAAATCATTTAATTCATATTTTCAAAAACATTGAGTTGACATTTGCCACCTGTTGCCACCTGCTATTTAACAGGTACTTAAAAAAATTGGATTTAATTAAAACTTAGACTTTATATCTTTGAACTATTTATTTTTTTATATACTATGCTCTACGCTCCATTTATTGTGATAAATTTCTTTACTGTTCCATTATTTCTGAAGACGTTTTTTATAATTTTGACATTTCAATTCTCTATTTACTTAACAAATTATGTATTTAAAACTTAATTTTGATGTAAAATATGTTATATTCAATGTTCTCATGACCTAATATGTGATCTATACATGTTCTACAAACTTTACTGCGATTTTACAAGTGAATTTAACCTTTAAATGTTTTACCTAATTATGAGTCCCTGCATAAGTATGTAAGTATTCAAATTTTATTAAAATCTGTATGATATAATATCTAACTTTATATGCCACCTTTTATCCTTTTAACAATTTGCTTTTGAAACTTTTTTTTACATTGTTTGTATTTTTAGGTTAACTATATTTATAATATGATTCCTGCAATTTCCTTGTTTTGTTATATATGTATGCATTTTCTTTACATTATCCCAATTAATTAACTATTCAAATTGCTAATGTTTTCATATTATTTCATGTCTGTTTAAATCCATTACAATATATACAGTTGTTTTTAATATACTCGAGTAACTAGAAGCGAAAGCAGAAGGCTACGAGAATTATGCGAACCGACCTGAAGAGGGCAGATGTGACTCTACCGAAACGTCGTCACTTTACCATCGAACCCGGCAGGGATCAGTTATCAACTACGCGGATGAATTCCCGAAAACCACCTAATACATTTAGTGCACGCGAAAACTTAAAAACAAATATATATGAAAGCTAAATTTTAGATTATAAGACTACTTTATTGAAATCTTTACATTTAGTTTGAAAAACCAAAATCAGACAAGACATACCACGGTACTGTATCTCAGATCCATGAATACTTATGTTTAATATACAATATCGACGGTAACAAATTTATCATATTTATAATTTTTTGATAAAAAAAAACAAGATATTAACTAATAAATCACGTACTAGACATAAAAAATCACAGTTATCTAAGAATCACCCAAGTAGGTTGCCAGGACTCACAAAGTCATAAGTTTTCACTGTTTAAAAGGCATCATATGTTATTAAGATCTGAGCGCCTAACTCTACAATTCCTAACTCTTTGAATCCTACAACATAATCATTTCCAGAACGTCCCACAGATACTCCTGTAGATCTATAGTGACAAATTAGGTCACTGGTCGTTAATGTGTGTAAGGCAATAGTTCTATGAAGCAGGCATACTTTGCCACCAAGATTTAGAATTTGCCTAGTTGTTTTATTTCAGCTCACTCTTTATTTTTGCCTGTTGCCTTTCACTTGAATTATTGACCCGATCATAATTATTAAAATTAAATTATATATTTGCACAACTTTGACGATTTAAACCAGGAGTCAGTTTTAAATCCTATATTAAATAGATGTATAATGTAGCAGATGGATTACGGAAAATAATACTGTACTATCGAACACTTTGTACATCAGCTTTGACTGAAAGATTCTGTTACATGAGAATATTGTTTTAACCCGTACACCCCCAATAAAATGTCATAACCTACTAAAAAAATGACGACATATTCATAGGTAAAAGGGGTTTGCTCTATCGATTGGTCGCAAAAATAAAGTTTGGATTTAAACCGGAAGTGGCTTAAATAGACCATAAGTTATTTTTTTCAAATGGAACAGGCCTATTTATATAGCGCATTCGGATTCTATGTTGAAAAATAGATATGTTTTGTAAAAATATAAGATCCTAATAAAACAGCTTTATAAAACAAACAAAATGCGACTTTAACCAACAGTATGAACTCTTCGTCCCAGAATATTTGAAAGAAAGTATAATCACTTCCGGTCCTTTCCGGAATACTTTGAATGCTTGAATAGAATACTTTGTTGGGGATATCATACGTTTCTTTAGTTTGAAAAAAAGAAGTCCCGAGACTAATTTTCCACTTCCGTTTAGTGCGCGAAGTGTGTATTCTTCCTTGCTACGCTTACTTCTACATATAGTGCGAATCCAATTGTGGGATGCACATGTCGCTCAAGAACAACTTATTTCCGGTTAGAATCTCCCACTTCCGGTTCTTTTCGGATTATTACATTATTTCAAATATTCTCGGATGAAGAGTTCATACTCTTGGTTAAAGTGGTATTTTGTTTGTTTTGCAAATTTGTTTTATTAGGATCTTGTTTTCTAGGATACTTCAGAGCATTAAGTTTAAGTTACTTTCAGTTCAAAAACCGGAAGTGTATTTGCGTCCAATCGAGAGAGCATACCCGTTTTGCCAACGGGTATGCTCTCGCGGATGAATTCCCGGAAACTATTTAATACATTTAGTACCCGCGAAAACTCAAAAACAAATATATATATATATATATATATATATATATATATACATATATCGGGTTTAAACTGAGGATGTATCCGTAGGCAAAACGGGTATGCTCTCTCGATTGGACGCAAAATATACTTCCGATTTTTGAACCGAAAGTGACTTAAACAGGCCGGAACTTATTATTTCAAACGTAACATGCATATTTTTATAGCGGATTCGCAACTTGCCTTTAAAAATAGATACCTTTTGTAAGATTTTTTTATAATGCTCTGAAGTATCCTAGAAAACAAGATCCTAATAAAACAAATTTGCAAAACCAACAAAATACCACTTTAACCAAGAGTATGAAAATCTTCATCCGAGAATATATGAAATAATGCAATAATCCGAAAAGAACCAGAAGTGGGAGATTCTAACCGGAAATAAGTTTTTCTTGAGAGCGATATGTGTGCATCCCACAATTGGATTCGCACTCTATGTAGAAGTAAGCGTAGCAAGGAAGAATACACACTTCGCGCACTAAACGGAAGTGGAAAATTAGTCTCGGGACTTCGTTTTTTCAAACTAAAGAAACGGATATCCCCAACAAAGTATTCTATTCAAGCATTCAAAGTATTCCGGAAAGAACCGGAAGTGATTATTGCTTTCTTTCAAATATTCTGGGACGAAGAGTTCATAGTTGGTTAAAGTCGCATTTTGTTTGTTTTATAAAGCTGTTTAATTAGGATCTTATTTTTTAACAAAACATATCTATTTTTCAACGTAGAATCCCAATGCGCTATATAAATAGGCATGTTCCATTTGAAAAATTAACTTATGGTCTAATTAAGCCACTTATGGTTAAAATCGAAACTTTATGTTTGCGACCAATCGATAGAGCAAACCCCTTTTACCTATGAATATGTCGTCATTTTTTTAATAGGTTTTGACATTTTATTGGGGGTGTACGGGTTAAAACAATATTCTCATGGAACATAATCTTTCAGTCAAAGCTGATGTACAAAGTGTTCAATAGTACAGTATTATTTTCCGTAATCCATCTGCTACATTATACATCTATATAATGTAGGATTATTTGATAGAAAAAATTATAAGGGAATCGCGTTAAAGCTGACTCCTGGTTTAAATCGTCAAAATTGTGCAAATATATATTTTAATTTTAATAATTATGATCGCGTCAATAATTCAAGTGAAAGGCAACAGGCAAAAATAAAGAGTGAGCTGAAATAAAACAACTAGGCAAATTCTAAATCTTGGTGGCAAAGTATGCCTGCTTCATAGAACTATTGCCTTACACACATTAACGACCAGTGACCTAATTTGTCACTATAGATCTACAGGAGTATCTGTGGGACGTTCTGGAAATGATTATGTTGTAGGATTCAAAGAGTTAGGAATTGTAGAGTTAGGCGCTCAGATCTTAATAACATATGATGCCTTTTAAACAGTGAAAGCTTACGACTTTGTGAGTCCTGGCAACCTACTTGGGTGATTCTTAGATAACTGTGATTTTTTATGTCTAGTACGTGATTTATTAGTTAATATCTTGTTTTTTTTGTCAAAAAAATATAAATATGATAAATTTGTTACCGTCGATATTGTATATTAAACATAAGTATTCATGGATCTGAAATATACCCAAAATGTCAATACCGTGCTACGTCTTGTCTGATTTTGGTTTTTCAAACTAAATGTAAAGACTTCAATAGAGTCGTCTTATAATCTAAAAGTTAGCTTTCATACCTACAAATATTGTATAATTCATCAAATTATGCTGCAATTATACCCCAATATTGATGTAGAATGAAATAATGGATTTAACTAATGTTATACTTTGTTTTATTCTAAAACAATTTGTTATTTGAAATTCTACTGATAATGCATTTTAAAGATTCTTAAATTCAAGAAAGAAAATACCGTAAATCTCTGTATGGTTATCAACCAGCTATAATTTATCATTTGCTTAATTATTTTAAAAATTTAATGAGATTTATTAGGCGAGTATTTTGAATATTTCACTTTGGTGTCAGTAGTAGCTACCGTGGCCGTGACATTTTTAATTTTTGTTCTAGTTTCTTTTCTATTGAAGTTGTAGTAGAACTACGATATAGGCTTAATTTTGAGCATAATAAAAGACCAATAACATCCAGAACAAAAGTTTGAAATCATTTTTGATGTGTCATGTAATAAAACAAATTAAGTAAAAATCTATCGAACACATTAGCCCAAACATCACTGCCATGTTGATGTAGAAAATGTGCTCACAATGAATTGCCACTTGTACATGGTGGTTTCCAAGTTCCGTGAATTTAAAATTAAACTGTCAAGATTACCTTGTTTACCAAACTATACGTCTGTACTAGCTATATCAGTTAAAAGATATATGAGAATTAACAACATAATTGTGAAAATCATATCGAAATTATGAATCAGTTATACACATATATACAAATCAACTCCCAAAATGGCTCCGTATTTGAGGCCAAGACAAATTGAATTGTTTAATTAGTCATTTGATACGCTTTACGAATTGTGCGAATAAAATCAATCCGTTGCTCGCATCATTTATCAACTGGTTCCAGCAACTTGTCACTTGAAGCAAATACAGCAGTTTTATAACAGACATTTCAAGGCAAACTAATGTAATCTTTCTTGTTGCACATATACAATGTATTCTGCTATTCATATAAATTAAATCTGTTTCCATATTCAGCTAATGTTACGCAATAATTTGTAGTAAGATAATCGCAGACAAATACAGTGAACTTGTTACAAACAAGTGGTCTAGATATCAGGCTGGGAGCGCTGCCAAATACGTAAAGACGTGTGTCACTTTTTTGTTAGAGCTGCAAGCGATGGCTTACTATTCGTTGAATTGATGTTACGAGAAAAACAGCTTTATTGGCAGGTTACACCAAAAGTAATACATGAAAGAGTATTGTTTCTTTGAGAGGGAGGTACAGAATCGAGGTATTACAAATAATAATTTATGATTCATGTCAAGGAGTATATTAGTAATAAAAATAATTATTTATTCTGTGCCAGCCTGTTGTATTTTAGGTGGAGAAGTTCACTACTTAACGTTGAAAAAGTATAAAATATTGAAGAGATGATTTTTTTACTTAATACATTTGCAGCTCTCTTATTCTTTAAAAAAATCAATTGTCTGAGCCGTTACTTTGTGATAGATATATCATGATGATACAATTAAACTAATTATTTAGTCATTTTCAAAAATATACAAATTATTATAAATTTAACAAACAAAACCATTTTAAACATTAAGTAGAAAAGAAAGGAAGTAACTTGTTTTATATGATCATCTCTTGTTCCTTTATTGTACACAATCTAAAAGCTACAACAAAATTATTAAATTAGAGTAGTTGGTGTTAAATTTAAATAAAATGGTAGTAAAGGTTAATACACACTAATGCGTTAATAACGCCGAAAATCGAAAAACATCAATATATGTGGTTTGAACAAAGGGATACCATATTAGTATACTAAAGTAGAATTTATCAAGCAAGCAAAAAGATTTCGTATTATATTTGTACGAGTGCCTTTGCTGTATAGAACAAAAGCGTAGGAAAACCAGAATACAATCTTTATAGATGAACACATTGAGCAACAATTATTTTAATCGACTGTAGTTTTCCTTTTTACAACAATATGTAGAATACTGTTTTATCTCGGTAGGAGGTAAAGCAGGTTAAATTTCAAAGTACTTAAAATTATATTTTCCACAGTTTACATTAGACGAAGAATATCAGCATGGGAGTGTTCTTTAGATGGGTTGGTTATTACACTAGTTGAATCATGAATTACCATTGTCATTATTTCTCAAAAATTAAAGTGTTAAATTTTATAATTGTCACTACGAAATTCAAATCTTTTAATTACTTGAATTCCAGTGTATTATTTTTTATTTCCAAAGAGAACATGATCAGATTTATATCCTGAAATGATTAGAATATTTGAAATATACATATTTTCCCGTAATAGTGGTGTTATTCCCGGAAATTCTAATTAGACAATGTAATATATGTAATATCAAAACTTACATAGGTATGGTACTAAATTGCACAGAAAAAGCACATTTTATTGCTTATATTCTTTACTGTGTGTCGCTAGCAAAAATACTGAATATGATATTTATTGTATAGTGTTATGATGTGTTAATTAGTTTCTACTTTTAGTTCTACCCTGAATTTGGTTAATTTTTTTTAACCGACTTCCAAAAGGGAACATATTTTTTTGTGTGTATCTCACCTGTTTTCTTCGCCGTTATTGAATGAATTTGAATAATTATTGTTTTGTTTAATGGAGTGTACATTCGGATTGGTAATATGTCAAATTTGAAACAGAAATGTATTCGTAAAAGGATAGAATTTTTGATTAGCCACATAACTGCAAGAAATCGACCAATTTATTTAATACGATTTCTCTATAACCACTTCCCGACATGTATAGTTTTTCAAATTACATTGTATTCAGGAAGATCTAGAAGTGGTCTCATATATTTTTGTAAGATTTGTAACATGCAATTCCTATCAAAAATTGCGAACCTGTTAATTTTTATTTTTTTTTTTTGTTCAGTTGTGTTAAGTTATTACCCTAAAACGTTTGAAATATTTCAAATATACAGACTTTTCAGCAATTTGTAATGTTATTCCCAACAAATCTGAAAAATAGAGACTTAACTTAAAGAAACTGTGTCAACTGTATGTGAAAAATTATGAATTTAAAAATTTTAGGGAAACACAAAAACGAAAATTATATTTCGAGATTTACACTTTATTTTATAAACGACACGTGTGGGGATGGACCCCACTTTTAAATCTTTTTAATGGCTCTGTATAATTAGTTTAGTTAAGTAATATGTATATATAATGGGTAGTTAGAATAATAGTTTTAGTATTTTGTGAAACTTGATAAAGGCATTGTATGCCGAAACACGTGTCGTTTATAAAATAAATTGTAAATCTCGAAATATAATTTTCGTTTTTGTGTTTCTCAATATGGATTTATATCAAGTATCAGCCGCATCAATTCAGTTAAAAATTATAGTTAACTTATACGTCATATGTTCCTTTGAAGGTATAAATAAATTAAAAATTAAATTACACATTAGAATTAATACTGGAGTCGTAATAAAATAATGATAATTAATTTAATTCGCCTGAAATTTATAACCATTATTCAAAAAGACACGTAAGAGGAGAAACAGAGAGGGGAAGATAACGTGAGACGGGTATATTTCATTAGAAACTTTTTTTATTATATTAAACATATTTTCGGATTTTAAATCAACCAACTTATTTTATTTGTATATTTGTATATCGATTTACATGAAAATTTTTGAGTTTTCGAGGACAGTGCTTTTGGTGTCACCTACTCCCCTCTGATAGAAAACCCAGTGACAACACGTGTCAAGCTCGAAAGCACTATTCGGTGCGATTATTCACAGGGTGTAAGAACTACAGAGGTTTAAAATCTAACTAATAAGCTGAAAATGGAATGTATAAAAGAATAACAGAATTAATAAAGAAAAAAACTAAAAAAACATTTAAAAAACATATGTAGAAACACAGTTTTGCACCCTAATACCTTTATTTTAAACATTCAACGCCGTTTCAACAATTCTAAATTGTCGTCATCAAGGAGTAAACCAACTTAAGAGTTGCTGCAAAACTGTGTTTTTACATTTGTGACTAACCAAAAGTTCCACAGCATTCCCATTGAAAAACATATTAACCGATTTCCAAGTAGAACTAAAAAGTTGTAAATTAACCAAACATCTCACTATACAATAAATAGCACATTCACTCTTGTCAGGTACCTACAGGCAAAGTCAAAATTAATTAGCTACCTATCTAGTATATTTTTGAAGTCGGTGCCAGGTAATAATCAAGTTTGATAAAGTAGTAGTTAAGTCAGCAATGCAGGACTTTGGGTTTGCTTGGCACCAACTTCAAGAATATACTAGATAGGTATGTAATTAATTTGTACAGAATAATCAACTTTTATTGCTTAATTTTTTTACTTTGCCGGTATGTAGCTATCAACAGTAAATGTGCTATTAACTTTATGATTCTACTGGGAAGTCGGTTAACATTCTTTAATGTTTTTAACGTTTTATTGTGATATACAGCCTCATTTGGAACACAAATAAAACTTAAACGTCATGGTTTACCCAGCTAGTCGCGTTTGGTTCCTAGTGCCGTCTTGTCAAAGATGAAATTGGTCATCGCCCTACAATTTTTAAAGGAATTAAATGATAAATAACTTATTTTATTTAAATGTAATATCCCTAATTTATTAATTTTGTCGATCTAAAATAAAACCTACAGTTATTTGCTTATTAATTAATTTGCTTACTTCGAATTTATGTTCTAAGATTAATGAGAACTACTGACTGAATTCCTCCCACTCTACAAATAATGAGATCCTTCATCAGTGATATTTGAACTCCACAATTTAGACGATAACAAGAAATACAAATCAACACGAAACAATCTGACTACTAATGAAGATTAGCTTTATTGATTAACTAACTTCCATCGGAAACATTTATATAGAATCTGGAATGAAACCAATCTAACTCTCTAAATTATATAAATTAGTCTAGAATTACTAAGAAGAAAACACGCTCCAATTGGTTTAGTGGAGAATAGATACTTGAGATAGACTAAAGCTCTTAAGCTGTCATAATGAAACTATCAAAGATAGCTTTCCAGTAATAATTGGCGTGGAAGTCTCTTTTACTCATGTCGATTCTATTAAATTTTTCGGGCTTGATTTAATGGGAACGGGAAATACGTTTTCAAGTTAAGTTTAACAAAGTGGAAAGGCTCTTCCGGATTTTGAAAAACCTCTGCATTTCTATTGTTTTAAGGCTCACAAGACACAGGTTTATTTTAATTTTTATCTCTATAAAAACTAGATATTTTGACTTATAACTAATAAATATATATTTTTTTAAGAGTAATGCACCTAATGCTAAGATTAGTAAGCATTTTGCGCTTTACATAAATTGTTTCATTTATTAGTAAACTAGTTTATAATTAGCATTAGACTTTGCTTTTTAACGAACTTCTAAAAAGAAGGAGGTTATAAATTCGACCCGATTTTTTTTTAATTTGCCTATTTTTTTCATGTCCCAAGAATTCAAACGTAGTCGTTCTCTGCACCAGTGCAGTCGTTGCTGTCGATGCTCAGCGATCAGAAGTAGCAGAAGATCGGGTCGATAACGTTGCAGTCAAAAAGACCTTATACGGCGGTAACTCGTTTGGACACTTACAAGATGGCTTTGTTCTCCTCATTTTGAGTTGTCGAAAATCGATCTGTAAACGCCATAAGTTTTAGACGTCGGTTAAACTTCATTTGTACCCCTTCGATGCCTGGTGCCTACTCTTCTCCGATTTTGGGGCTTATCAAGTCCCACTTGAAAACAACTCATAAGAGTAGTTGGATTGCTGTTCGTGCGGTTAGCGATTTCTCGAAATGAGAAACCCGCCTCCTGTAAACCAATAATTCTACTTCTTCATGTTCACTTAGCTGGTGACACATTCGGCGTACACGTACTCTAGACATTTTAACGTTACTAAACATGTATTTTGGATCCCATCAAACAGTGCGTGATTTGGTAAATTTAAAAAAAAATGCAAAAAAGACTACAATATTAGTTGATAAAAAAAGTTTACATCAAAAAACCTTCACCAATTTTCACCAAATTTTAATCAATTAGTCCTTACTACAGCATGTATGGTTTACCAAAACAATATTAAAATTAAACATTTCCTTCGGGGTGTTGCGAATTCTTTTTCAATGATTATATAATTAACAACTACTACTTACATTAATAGAAAACCCTGAATATAGGTATAGTTACCTTTGCAACGCATGAACTCAGGTAATAAATAGTTAGCTATAGTCTAATTAAGTATGAGGAAACCATTGTAATTTTTTTTGCAAAAAATTATTAACTGAATATTTTTCATCATACATATTGCATATGTTCATGGAAAGACGGATTTCTTGTCCACTATTACACTTTTAACTATGTTTCAATTCACTTACCTATCCCTCCCAATTAATGCAAAAATTTACTCACCTGAAAATAAAAAGGAAAAATTATTGCTCATATAATTGGAATTTCTTTATTTCGAGTTTGTTTAAATACAGTTGGCAGTTGTATTTATGTATACGTAAAACTAATATTTTTATTGCATGTACATATGTGAACTATATTTTATGTCTCAGGCGCAAAACATTTATTCACATTAATATGGAAATTGCTGCTGGTAGAAATAGAGAAATAAATTTAACATACACATTCCAAATTCCCAATTATGTAAAATGAAAATGGCTATAAATATTATAATGTTACAGATGAATTGTAAATATCACTCTATATTTTTCAATATGTTAAAACGGAAATCAAGTTTTTCCGACATGTTTGTGCGGAATTTATATAAAATTAAATTACTGAAAATAAAATATAAATGTTCCCGACTAAACAGTTGCTGAAAATTAATTACGAACCATACATATATATATATGAACTAAGCTAGGTTCCGGGTGAGAACCGCGTCTCAATTTATTCAATGCTCGACGTTTCGACTCATGCTTTGGAGCCATTATCAAGGGACAGAAGTCAAAAAAGAGTTCCAGAGTCTAGATCAAAATTGGGGCCTCAATTTGTCTACTCCCCAAGAGTCAATAGGTAACTGAACTGAATGTGAATCTGCCCTGCTTTTATTTATAGTTATCTGTGGGTTACAAGGGGATATCACGTGATGAAGGGGCTTTTTTGTGATTGGTTGGGTGTTGGTGGGCGTGTCTGGTTTATTTAATCTGGAAATTATGGAGGTTCATACTGTAGAAAGGCGAGAGCTGTCATTGCATACGTTTAGACAGAAGGGTATTTTCTCTATTTCTATAGCTTCGCGAATAGTAAATGCCCTAAGAGAGTTGATAGTCCTACTGTCCTCGAAGCTGATAGATGTCCTGTTTGGATATGATGATGCGCGAGACCTGAAGTCGGATCTTTTTTGCGAACTGACAAAGAATGTTCACGATGGTTGACGCGCCTGTTGGTACGACCGATATAGCTTTGTGGGCAATCGCGAGTTTCGTAAACTCTTCGATCCTAGTTAGGTATTTTATCTTTAGGGTTCCCGGTAAGGCTGGCTATAGTTTGACTGGTGTTGAAGAGTGTCTTTATTTGATGTCGGTGTAGAATCCTTGCTAATTTGTCGATGACTCCTCGAATGTACGGGAGGAAAGCGTTCCGGTGTTGTTGGTCTGTTTCTGATGGTTGGTTATTAAGTTCGTTTTGTCTATTAACTTAATAACCTTCAAGAAAACCTTCGACAAAATGGTAATCATCTGGACCACATTGCGCGCATAATCAGTCAATCCCAACAACTCCCGAATACACCAATCCTAGTTCACAATAATGACCGCGGAAGCCTCTCAGAACTTATATATATATATATATATATATATATATATATATATATATATATATATAGCGTAAGGGAGGGTCTAAACTAAAAATACTTTCACCGGAATTCCGAGACATATACAGGGTGGTTTATATTAAGGTTACATTTTTTAAATAGAACACCCTGTGTATTATTACATTTTTGGATTCACCTGTGAATTTCTTTATTCACCTTACATGTTCCTTAAAATGCACCGTTTTTGAGTTATTCTATACTTTGTCAAAATGTTAATTGACATCTTAAAAACAGGTGAAAATTAAAGCAGTCGGGTATCCTAGGAGGATTTGAAAAGTTTAACTATGGATAACTTGAGTCTTATAAATGGAACCCCAATTTTTTTTCAAGTTACCTGATAAGTCATTTAATTTCCTTTCCTCCGATATCCGGTTATGTGTATATATTCTAACAGTTTCCTCATAACTCAAGAAATCAAAATGATTCATGCTTTTTGTGTGAATTCTTATTATTCATAAAATATTTTTCATCATAGAAGGCCGTGGAATGTAATTTCTATGCCAACTAATGTGAAATTTCATTACTTTTCAACGTTATAATAAATTTTCAAAATATATATTTTTTCTTTTAATCCTCTATTCCATATTACTGGGTTTTTTCCAACATTCAGAACTAAAGTTGGCCATGGGAAACAAACAATAAAGTTCTGTCACCATCAATTCACTTTGACAATAATAATTGTTCTCTACGATATTTTTAGTTTTCATTGTTAAATTGCTTTTCTGAAAATGGCGAATTTTTCTCAAAATGAGATGATCGATATAGTTTTTCTTCTGGGAGAATAATTTAAAAAACAGTTGATTGGTAAATCAAACATACAATGCAAAATACCCTGATCGTAAGCATCCTCAAAGTTTAACAGAACACTGTTTTCTCTAAAACGGCTCAAGAAATCTGAATATTTTAATTCATTCTACAAACATATGTTCCAGCTTTATTCCGTATATATTTCTATAATGTAACACATACCACTTTACTGAAAATCGGAAAAATATGCGCAAAAAACTGCAAAAATCAATGTCAATGTCAAATTTTCCATCATAAATATCTGGTTTAAATATGCCATGAAAATATTTCGTACAGAGTGTTTGTAATGGTTTTCATTTTGATTCATTTGAAGTCAGTTTCTTTTAGAGACGAAGTTAAGTTACGGGGCTTATAGTCACGTGAAATTGCAGAAAATATTCCAGTAGTTTATCGAAACGAAAATTTATTATGCCGGCAATCATTTCTATATGGTATACGGTTGTAGGTGTGTGCGTGCGTGAATGTGATATTAGGTAGTAGATAAGCAGCTGCACATATAAGATGGTTGAAATATAAGGTGGAGTAGAATTACAGTTATATAGGGTGGTTAAAAACGTTATATAGTGTGGAACTAAAGTAGTTGCTTATGCAAGGTGTTTGAAGTAAGGGTGGAGTAAAATTATTGTTATTCAAAGTGTATCAAAAATTTGTTATTTAAGCATAAGCAGTTAGGATATTTGAATTATAGGACGGGGTATAATATCATTATAGACATGGGTTCAAAAATTTTATAAGCAGTTGCACATACCGGGTGTTTGAAATAAATGGTAAAGTAAAATTATAGTTATAAAAAGTGGTTCAAAAATGTGAATTTTATTATATAGGGTAGAGCATGAGCAGTTGCATAAATAGAATAGTAGACATATGGAGCACAGTAAAATCATATGTATACAGGAATAATTTAAACAATAGAAAAGTAGAAACAGTCAAATGTGTGGAGAGGATTTATACTTATACAGGCTGGTTTTAAAGATATCAGGACCGTTTCCACATTCTGTGGAGTTGAATTATAGTGGTACAGCGTGGTCCAGAAAATGATAGACAAATAAATTATATAAGGCTGACCAATACACAGAAACATTTACAACTGAAGACAGTTCTTTTTTAAATATAAATTATTAGAATCCAGCTTTCACAATCGAATAACTTCCATGCAAGTTTAATCCATCGGTTTATTTCTACTATTAGCGAACCTAATACAGGTATTAAGTGTTCCAAATATATAATAATTCTTCCAATAATTTCAGGGTTGCATTAGAACTTCTGAGTCATATCTTCACTTTTAACTTCTGGGTTAAAAGTTAAATTAAAGTGAATATTGCACATGTCTTCAGAATTTGTCATGACACTTTTGTACGGCAAAAAATTTAATAAATTCTACAACTTACTCTGAAAATGAAATAAAACTCAAAATGTATTATTATAATCTTTTATAGTAACTAAAAAGTTGATTTCCATATGCATAACATAATTAATGATATTTTCCTGTATTTCGTCAAATATGACTTCAAAATCAAGGGTCGAGCAAATTAAACTTACATCAAAATGAAGTTTTCTGATATGATATGCCATAACGATTTTATGGTTACGGAACAACTTGATCTCAATTTTTTTTCTGCTTTGCACACTTTTAGGAGAAAAGTTGCAAAATTATTACTTTAGAACTTTCCGCAACATTTTCCTTTCATCATTTAAAACTCATTTTTAAGTTGAAGTTAACAGCAATAAGCTGCGAAACTCGCTTGACTCGGTGTTGCAAAAAGTTGCAAATTTATTATTGTTAAAGGATATTAAGGAGATTAAGTCTAACCATATTTTTCCGTAATAAAAAATCCCTGTTTCAGAACTTGGACATGGGGAAAATTTTTGCTTGTTTATAATCATACACGCCTTTCATCAAGGGCAAAATGTATCAAAATAGTGACATTACTTTTTCGATGCATAAGAATAATTCTCACAAATGTAAACTAACGTCGTGAACTTAGCTATATGGACAAGGCACACTCGACCACTAATACATTTGAAAAAAAATAACAGTGGAAGTTTAACTGAACATTATTATGTGCGAAATCGATTATCAATAATCGACCGCAATCACTTACAATTTGAATAATCGATAATGATCGATAATTATCAAAATATTCTAAATGTCCCCGCTTTCTTTGTTTTTTTTTGTTGATCGCTGTTTAACATGGCAACCCTGTCATTTCAATAAGGCGAATGAATCCCTTGGCATTATCTATGAACATTATGAATCTCTCCATTAGGTTCTTTGTTTGACGCTAGTAGCCAATGCGAAGAAGGAATCGACAACTTCCTATACACTTATGTTCTTTAATTCAACTCAATTTCGGACAAAATTCAACAGCACGTCAGTAAGCGTTTATAGAGAATAATTGATTTTAACAGCAAACTGGTAGAGATAAACTATTTAAATAATAAAATCCAGCAAAAAAACGCTTTCTTTCATTTTCTGCTTATAGAAGAAAAGTAATGAAGGAATCGTAATGCCGTCAACAGAAAACTTGTAGAGAATCAGAAATCTTTCTTAATGAGCCTTTATAGATTCTGATTGGATCATTTTTCATAGAGAAAACTACGAAACCTGGTCCAAAGGGCATTTTTTTCAAAAATTGATAACTTTCTGATAACTAACAGTAGAATATTAATCATCGTTAAACCGATAGTTAATTTTAGATTTTCTTGGGAATAATACCACATCAGAGTTCAAACTTGTGTATATTTCCTAGGAACGCCACAAATAAATTCTGAAGACAATTTTTCAAGTTCTTCCAACTTGAAAAATTTTTTTTGATTTATAATGATCTTTGGAATTTCTTGTGCACCCTGTATATTTAAAATCAAAGAAATTTATCCATAGTAACGTAAACATATTTGTCAAAATAATTGTCATATATTTCAATTTTACTTTATAAATTTATATCCATTGAAAACGAAATCCGACAGGATTTTGAAACGTTTGGTTTTAAAATATACACAAGTTTGAACTCTGATGTGGTATTATTCCCAAGAAAATCTAAAATAAACTAGAAGATGCCACAAATAACATTCAGAAAACCGATAGTTAATAATGTTAAGTTTATATGGGCTCACGATTGATACTATTGAATAAGTAATTTTTGAAGAATTACACTTGAAATAAATTAGGTAAATATTTTGCACATGCCAAAGAAATGACAGTAACAGTGTCGCTAGATTGCTTGCAACGAAAATCGTATGATGGATTGACTCGAATGTGAAAGACGAATTAAATTAAACTAAAAAGTAACAAATTTTAACCCGTTCCTAAAGTTATTCTACATCATCATACTTAGAACCCAGAAAAATTGGTAATACATAATAATGGCCATTAATCGGGCTTTCGCAAGTTTGCAATTTTCATGGCTTTTTAAATATGGTTTGTCAACTAAAATAAGAATATTGTTACAATTGATGAATTTATTTCTGATAATATTTTATTAATTGTAATGTTATACTTTTAATTTAAAGATTATTTTAATGTTTACCGGATAGATTTCATATAATTTGAATAAGATTACAAAAAATGTGAATTAATGCATTGATTGTAATATTCAAGACAAACAATGTTTACATTTCAGAATATTGTTTGGTGTAAGATTATTATAGCACGATGGTACAGGTTAGTTGTAAATTCAATGTGTAAAGTTCAAGATTTCACCTTCATTCACTGCGAAAAGTTTTTAACAAATGTGAATATTACTTATTTATCATTAATTAACAGCAGGTGGGTGCTTATATTTCTTTATATTTTCCATAGAAACAGAAATAGTCATTGCTTACTGTGTGTTTCATTTAAGTTAATGAAATTATACTGAATCGTAAGGTATTGGTTGAAGGTTTATTATCGTAAATAAAGTTCTAAGTCTACTCAAAACATGCTCAAAACAAAATTATTGTACTTTTAACAATAAAATATTCATGAGTAAGAGCGGCTTGGCAACGAGAAATCCTTAAAGCCACTGTCAGCAAAGACACTTATAGACAGTATAGAACAGCAATTATTTAATCATAATTATTCTAAGAATCTTATTTATTGCTACAGGTATGTCGACGACATTATTACAGCTTTTGTAGGAACAAATAGACAGTTAAATAGATTAGTTAATTAGATTAACAACATCCACCCTAAAATAGTGTTCACCGTAGAGGTAGAACAAAATTCAACAATTAATTTTTTAGATTTATCAATAACAAGAGTAATTTGTAAGCATCAATTTGGATTTTTTCATAAACAGTTGTATATAAGTGTCCCATTATCAGAAACACAATTTTCGGCAGAATTAAGTTTAATAAAGCAAATAGCTTGTAATAACGGGTACTCCCCAGAAAAGATCCATTTGGTTCTCCCGAACAAACAGTTACAAAAGGCATTGAATTTAGTTTACCCTTTCAAAAAATAAACAGGATTTAAACGTTGCATTTAAAACTTCTAACGATTTAGGAAAGTTTATCAAAAATAATAAACAAAAGACTGCTAAAAATAGTAAATCAGGGGTATATAAACTGACTTGTGGTACACGTTCCAAAACCTACATCGGTCGCACATACAGAAATAAAAAAAAAACGCATAGCTGAGCATAGAAGGAGTTATGAGACAAATGATCAAAAATCTAACTGTGCCGTTTAGCTTCTGAAACTAATCAATTTAATGAAGATTTCGAAATTTTGCATATAGAAAGCAAGAGCTTAAAATTGAATTATTTAGAAACTTTAGAAATTAATAACCTAAAATATTCAGGCCTTTTGTTAAATGACCAACTAGATACAATTTTCTCCGTTCTCTTTATTCTCATTAATAGTTCTGTATAAGATTACTATAAAATTGGCGAACAACAGTAGTTGTTTAAAATACACTGTAGTGTAAAACATTTTTTTTATGTGAAAATTTCTGAACTCTTTAGTTTGTTATTTAGTGTAGTATGGATTTTCATCAAGTAACGGCCTTAATGTTTCAATTCTTTATTAACATGCACTTATGTTTTGTAGTTATTAGGAATGTAATAGTACACCTTCATACTAACTTTTGCGGTGGTTGATTTCATTTTCTGCTTACAAGCTGAAATCGTTAATTGTGAAATGCCAAAATAAAGGTTCTATTTCGTTCTTTTTTTCTTATTTTAAGACTATTGAAATTTTTCAGTCCCAAATCAAGAAATATTTTTGAAAAATGTAGGTATTAACTATTGTTTTAAATATTACTTTTAATATTAATTTACTATTTAATATAATGTTAATACCTTTAAAGAAATTTATTTTTTTATGTTAAAAATTACAACTACACTTTTGAATATATTTAAAAGCGGAATCTTTCAATTATTCTAAGGTAGGGAATCAGTTCGTTACTGTTTTGTGTTCATGCATTTTATCTAATAAATTATTTATTTTATATTACTGTTTCTATTGAAATTTTTCAGTCTCAATTAAAAAAATATTTTTGAAAAATGTAGGTATTAACTAATGTTTTAAATAATACATTTAATATTAATTTACTATTTAATATAATGTTAATACTTTTAAAGAGATAAATTTTTTATGTTAAAAATTATAACTTCATATTTGAATATATTTAAAAAAGCCGAATCTTTGAATTATTCTTAAGTCGGAAATCAGTTAGTTACTAATTTGTGTTCATGCATTTTATCTAATAAACTATTTATTTTATATGAATGGTTCCATTTCTGGAAAATTCTGGTTTAATTACAAGGTAACTGACTATTACCTAAAATAAACATGTCATTGACATTTTAACGATGTGTCTTTAAAAATAAAGAAATTCAATGCAATTACTGATTTATTATGGTAAGTTTGAAACATATGTTTCCTTCGAAAACGGTCAAATTATTGAGTAATTATATATGAAAAGCGTTACCTGCTGCCAAATCATGTGAAGACCATCTTTGATAGTTCAGCATCAAGCGTTGTTTATTGGTCAGTAGTAAACTAGTCAATGTAGTAGATCATTATTGGTTTTTCGGGCAAGTAGCCGTAACTTTCGTTTTAATTATTCTGTTTTAATTATTTTATTACTACATTATTTTCACAATCTCCCGAAGGTATGGTGTAACGAATTGACAATCAGTGGACAAATGAAAATATATTAAAGATTGTAGTTTTTATAAGGTTGTTGAACATGCATTTTTTTATTTTATTGAAACTGACGAAAACTTTTAGGTTACAAAGTGCAATCCCACCAAAAAGTGGGGAGTCACGCATTTTTAAAAATTATTTGGAATACCTATATTTGATTAAATTCTCATACATTTTTTTATTTCAATAGATTTGTCAATATGACGTGAACGATTTGAGTGAGGGGGGTTTCATGACGTCTTCTTCTCCAGTTATCCCCTACTTCATTTCTGATAGAGATATACTTTTGACAAACGAACCTCAATAATGTTCACAATTTGATGAAATAGGGTTTCGACTACTGGATGACCACTATTTTAGTTTAAAAATTCAAAAAACACCAACTATTTAGTAATTACAAATTTATGGCTTTGTAGAGAGTACAATATTTTTGATAGAAATTTGTTATCCAAAATTTAATATTCAATACGGTTCCTTCATTTTCTTGCGAATATTCGAGTAACCATAAAGCCTAAGCAGAGTTACGAGAACTGTGCGAATCGACCTGATGAGGGCAGATGTGACTCTGGCGAAACATAGTCATTTTACGATGGATCATAAAGACATTATTATTCGTCATTCATTTTGGGTTAAAAGATTATTACTAATAATTAGTCAGTTCATTGAACGTTCATGTTGTAATGAACTTACTACCGTTTTCTTCCTTATACTATTAACAAGCGACTCCACGCGTATGATCGATAACGTCTGGATTTCAAATGTATACATGCACATACAAGGATGAGTAACAGGTCATAAATATCAACGATCTGAACCTGTTTATGTCATTACTAGCGGGCACAAGGCCGTACATCGCCATTATTTTGCATATATTTGCAAATAAATTAAGACGTCAACTACAAAGGAACCGCAAATGCAGTCGGGGATATTCAAGATCCGACCCAGATCTTACGTGAACGTTAAGATTTTGTGACAGCTTTAAGTTCCTTACTCTTGGTGTACGTCGATGTTTATTTATGCATGTGTCGTAATGCAGTATTGATATCATATTAACTCAAAGATTTCTAACTTACTTGGGGTTAGTAATAAATTACATGTCGGTTCTTATTTCAAGCCAAATTGAAGAGTTAAACATAGATAAATCGATTTTTCAGTTTTCATAGACTTCGTGATGACATTATTTAAACACTTTTTCATGTTGGGTATAGCTATAGCTATTAAAATTACTCTTAAAATAATTAAATAATTATATATTTCACTTTTAGCGCAGTACTTTTATGTAGAAAGTATTATTGTAATTTATTGTTACCCAACTACGCATACACATAGTTTATCAATCTGTCTTTTGTGAGAAGTTTTCAAGTAGTCTCCGTGCACAATAAATTAATTAATTGGCGACGTCCACGTGCAACATTAATGTTATGTCACTCCTGTAAAATAGTCAACATTTATAGTCAAAACTAATATAAAAATCATTAAAATTATATTTGTTTTGTTTAGTAGCTACAGACGAACTTCAGTGCAGAATGCGAAAATTTATTTATAATATTGGTTTATCAAATTAAATAAAATAAAATAAAAAAATCATAGTTTACACTCTCGATGTCAAACACTGCCGCCAGATTGCTTCGAGAGAAAATCGTCAGATGGATTAACTCGAATGTGAAAAACAAACTAAATTAAATGAAATATTAACAAATTTTCCGGTTCCGATTTATTCTACATTATCATGCTATGGAGATCTTACCCACAAAAATTTGTATTATATGATAATAACCATGTATTCTGTACTCGTCAGTTTGAAACTTTCATTTCTTTCTAAATATGGTTTGTCAACTAAAATTAGAGATGTATGTTGTGTGGAAACTAATCAATGTATTTCCGAAAATATTTTATTATTTTAACATTATCCTTGCAGTTGATATTGTGTCTATATTAAAGGATAATAGTGTCATACAATTTAACAAAGATTACAAACCCCATGAAATGAATACAAATAATGAGATTTAAGATAAATAGTTAGATCTGTCATCATGGCAATAAATCAACTGTTCACGGTCATCGTCGTTATTAGCCGTCATGTCTAGGCAACTTTTCAATTCAATGTGAAAATTCTCAATGTATTATTTTCAAAATTTCAATTTCAATACACTTACAAAAATTATTAATAAATAAAGGTATTATTTAACATAAATTAATAACAGGTGCATTGTATTTCTGTATATTTGTTATATAATACAAAAATTGTCATCGGTAACTTTGTGATTTATTTAAAGTAATGAAATTACACTCAATGTTAACGTATATTGCAGTTTAAGGTGAACTAATATGTAAGTATTATGTATTGGAGTTATTTGTACTGCATTGTCATAGTTACTTATTAGTTGGTTTCTTTCATTTTCTTCTGAGAAATTGAAATAATAATTGTGTAATATATGAATAACTGCAAAACATTTTGGAAAAACTAATGTTTAAAATTATATTTAATATAAATTTATCATTTGAAATATGTACTGTTCATTCGGAGTTTTGTCTTTTATTTTAGTAAATATGTTAGCAACAGTATTAACTGATTTATAAGACACTAGCATATTGTTGTTGGTGTTAATAATTTTTGAAAGTTTTGGTGAAATTTGTTGAATATATGGAATTGATACATATATTAAAGTGGTATTATTGGGGTTAATAAGATTGTTATTACTCAAAGCCCCCTGCTGTCATGTACCCATATTTACATGCCGTGGAGAATTATACATATATACATTCATTACAAGGTTATTTTATAACTGTAACTGAGTTTTTGAAATAAGTGTTTCTAATACTAATATGTATGTATATTTGTAGATGTTATCACTGGGCACTTGGCTGTCCAAGTAATTTATTTTAGTCTTTTGAGCATTTTCTAGTTACTTGATATTTTCACATGCTCCACTCTTAGTTATTATTCCACATCTTAATAACGAACAAATATGCCATAGGTAAACTATCTTCATTTGAATTTTTTTTGTTAATGGTGTATTATGTTGATCTTTACGTATATCAAAAGTAGGTAATTGATATATTTAACAATTTACTGTGTTGTTTTAATTGTAAGATAATAAGAGTCTAACTATACAACATTTATTTGTAGGTCTATATTTCTTTCACATCAAACTTCGTCCGATGCATAGAAATCTTCAATTGGATGATTCACAGAGATGAAGAAAGAAATTCGTAATTCGAAAAAAAGTTATTGCTTACATAAACCGCGATATCATTGATTCCAAATACATTGCATTTGTCTATTTAATATTTATGATTTATTTATTTCAGAATGATTAAACCTTTAGGCGTAAGATTTTATTTGATCTCTAGTTCTCATCTGTATTCAATCACTACTTGCCTGTATTAAAGGTAATGTTGGTATAATTGCTAATTTCTTTAATTGTAATTATACTTTTTACTATTTATTAATATTGGAAGAAAAATCTTTGGCGCATGATTTTTGAAATACCCTATATTATGACATCTATTTTAGTAGCGTTGCCTCTAAAGACAAAGTTAATATAGTAGTCTATGATCAACTAGAATACAGTGATTATGTCTCAAGGATTTACTAATAAGTTAAAAAAAATTCGGCAGAGCTACATCTACCCTTTTCCAATTTCTACACATATCTATTCTCTCATATGCATTTGCCCAGGTTGTTTGTTAAAAGACAATTGCAGCACCTGACAACAGTCTGAGCAGACGACACGAAGACAAAGTAAAGAGCTGAAGAAGCTAGATGTAACTGTTACGAGAGGTCGGCATTCGACCAACTACTCCAGATTAGTTGTCAAGTGTACAAAAACCATATGATACATTTAGTATGTGCCGAAACTTAATAACCGACACATATGGCTATATTACTTAATACAAAAATCCAAGCAAACAATGATACTTACAAACGCTTTTTTAATATCGAAAAACTTTTGAGAAGTCTATCAATACTTGTTGAGCAAATCAGTAGCGGCAGTAAAACCAAAATATAAAATCGTGATGAAAAAAGTTTCCGTAAAATTCGCTATCCTGTCGTCCATAATTTAAAACGTATTTCAACTTTTATGAGTTTTGACAGAACTTCAACTGTATAGGAATATAGATGCGAAATATTAAAAAGTTATACACTTGAATTTGGGAATATATATTTTGAATCACCGGTCTTGTTCACAAATGCATTAACTTTATAACGCTGATAAAAAGAGAACACAAATTTCATTTCTTTTTTGGTTAGGGTTGCTGGCAAGCCTAATAATATTTCACATATAAAATATGACCGCTGTCAAAAAAAAATTTTCATATTACTACTTCCCGAAGTTATTTCAAAACAATGTCTAAGGTGATATCGAAAGTCTCTAAATGCTTATCGCAAAAGCTTTAATTATTTTAGCCCGACTCTAGAACGTGATTAGCAAATGTATCGTTGAAGCCCATTCATCATTTTTAGTTCGTACTACGGGAAAGAAATAGAACTCATAATGAGCAACACCAAGACGTCATGAATACATTCATTCACCATTTAGAATTGTCGGGTTGAAGTCTTTCAAATTCGCTGAAACGTATAAAACAATTATGAGCGAAACAAGTATTTACAATTCCTCATTTGCAAAAATTTTATTTGTCAATTTTCCTTTTGTTAAATTTCAAAAAAATTCATGAGTGTTTGATATTGAATAATTTGGAAGGTTATTTATGGGTATTATAACCAGGATCACATTATGCTACATTCCACTAGTATTTCATATTGTAACTTCCCGTTCCCGTACCCAGTTAATTCTTATTTCATAGGCTTCTGTTCTTAGATATTTGGGACAAGGTTATACCGGTTATTTTTCTGATGTCGTAATCCCATCTTATGTTACGGCATTTCCTCGGTCTTTTCACACTACTTAGATACAAGTGAGAGATTTTTGTTCTCCACCCCTAACTGTCCTGCCCTACATTGTTTATGATATGAAGTACCTCTTTCCGTCTCTCCTTGTTATTCCGATCATCTCTGACTTAAGAATTTAAGTTTCACATCAATACTTATGCCAATACACACTGATCAAACACTTTTTTCTTGAGATGGACTGGAATTCTAGACTTGACGGTTAAGGAAATCTTTTCGAACGTCATCCATGCAAATTTGAATCTTCTATTTCTTCTTTCATGTAGTAGCAAGCTTCATATATACATTAAATGCCCCAGGTGTATATATTCTTCAGCTACTGGCATGGCTATATTATTTAGTATCTTCGTTTTCATAATGTTTATGTTTAGACATATTTCATTCATAACTGCGTTGAGTTTTTCTTCTTGAACTTTCTGAATTTGAATTATCATCAGAAAATATAATTTGGAGATATTCGCAGTATATATATATATATATATATATATATATATATATATATATGTTTGTTTGTTTTTAAGTTTTCGCGGACACTAAATGTTTTAGGTGGTTTCCGGGAATTCATCCGCGTAGTTGATAACTGATCCCTGCCGGGATCGATGGTAAAATGACGACATTTCGGCAGAGTCACATCTGCCCTCTTCAGGTCGGTTCGCATAATTCTCGTAGCCTTCTGCTTTCGCTTCTCGTTACTCGAATAGTATTCGATATATATATATATATATATATATATATATATATATATATATATATATAAACATTATATGTATTATATTGTTAGATAATTAATATATTTGCTCTATAACACATCTCGGTAAAAAAGCATTTAACAATTCTTGACTGCTAATATGTTAGATAACATATTACAATTAATTTAAAATATTACCTTATATGGAATAATCCAGCAATATATTACTAATATTTATGTTATAGCGAAATATATTCCAATAAAATAAATAAATCCAGTTAAATGTACTATATACTGTTACGAGTGGAAGGGACATTATTCTGATACTTCTGGGAATCCGAAATGTTTCGTCTCTCAACAGGCCGACCCCTGCCGTTACTGGGAATCCCTTAAAGCTTCCAGAACATCAAAGTAGTTTCCCGATAGTTCGTGGAATTACCAGACAATTCCGAGAGAAATATATAAATATGGACAGCTGGCAATAGGAGGCATTCTGTTTTCGACGGTCGTATTGTATACTGAAGATAAATGTTAGAAGTTCTTGTGAATATAAATTGTGTTGAAGTAGTGGAAATAAATTACAATACATAAATAATTATTCGAGAATTCAATCATTGGAGGCGAGCGGAACTGATGAATGTTCTCGACCAGAAACAATATATTGTCTTGCATTCAATGGATTAAAAAATCTCGAAAAGTTAATATCGTAATTTCTTTGACGGGTTTTAGTAAACCTACGAATTTTTTCGTGTGATTTCTATCCTAGGAATCTCAGGGAAACGGCGTTACACACAGTATGACTCTGTGAGCTAGATTTTCCTGAAACTCCTGGATGTCGGAATACATTTCCCGATAAAATAAATAAATTATATGCACTATATACATAAATATAATTGTTCGAGAATTCAATCAGTTGGTGATGAAGGTTCTCGACAAGAAACAATATATTGTCATGCGTTCAATGGGTTGAAAAATCTCTAAAAGTTAGTATATTACTAATACGTATTCAAGTTTCATTTACACATGGCATAAAATAAAAAAAAACATACTCAACTTGCTAAGGATCTTAAATCAAATGTAACTCCTAGGTTAGAATGTCACGAAAAAAATTTCAGGTTACTTCACCTGTCAGAGACATTGAATACTCTGTTCGAGGTGTCATTCTTTTTTACGTAAGAAAATATATATGATATACATTATTTCTGGTGTTACGGGAGAATAAGCAATTACACGGAACGGCTCCAGATTTCCCCGATAATCCTAGATGTCGGTCATCTCGCGTCTACAAATTTACTATTATGTATCAAATACATCAATAAGTGTTCTATTGTGGGAAGCGCAACTGATGAAGTTTCCCGACCAGAAACAGTATATATCATATATATTGTCTTACGTACAAAAGAATGACACCTCGAAGAGAGTATTAAATATCTCTAGCAGGTGAAGTAACCTGACAATTTTATCGTGGCATTCTAACCTAGGAGTTCCGGGAGGATAGCAATTACACGGAACGGCTCCAGATTCGTAACCTCTGTGTGCTAGTTTCCCTGAAAATCCTAGATGTCGGTCTTACATTTCGCGTCTACAAATACATTGATAATTTTCACATTGCATTGAGACGGTACCTTAATCTAGCGGTTAACATTGTTATGAAATCTCAAATTAAAATTATTAAATCCGCTACTATGAGGTGGGCCGTCAACTGGCCGTGAACATTAGAGTTATTGCGACGATGTCAGATCTAACTGTTCATCTTGAATTTCACTATTGGTATTTATATCATTGGCTTTGAATGAAACGGTTAGCCTTTAAAATAGAAACTATATAAATTAAAAATATAATGTTAAAATATTAAAATATTATCGGAAAAACATTAATAACTTGCCACGCAATACAAATTTGTGATTTTAGTTGACACACTATGAGATCTCAATAGCATAATAATGAAGAATAACTTTCAGAAACCAACAAAATTTGTTAGTTATTAAGATAATTTAGTTTCTGATCCATCTTAGATTTTTTCTCCAATAAATCGGGGGGACTGTGTGGGCACTGAGAGTGTGGACCTAAACTATGAATTTTTTATTTTATTTTATTTAATAAATGAACCAATATTATTAATAAATTTTAGCATTCTGCACTGAAGGTCGTCAGTAGCTACTAAACAAAACAAAAATAAAGTAAAATTGTTACATTTCATAACCAACTTTCAATATACAGTTTTGATTCGGTAATTATTTTCAAAATTATGCGAAGAGAAAATAACGGAATGCTTGCAATATTTTCTGTAAATACTTCGGGAAAACGAAATTCACAATTCGTAAAAGTATACTTATAACGATTGTCAGCTTAGGTTAGTTATTATTATCGAAACTTAATTAAGGAATAAACGCCTATATGGCAACACACTGGAGCAAATGATGTCAACACGAAGCTAAACAAATGCCGTCAGTTTACACACAAAAAAAGTTGATAATGAAACATTGCACATTATACTTGACTGCCGATACAGAACTTGATTTAAGCCTTCCTTAAATCTCTATTTCCATGAGCTCATTTTATTCTTTCTAGGAAACAAATATTTCCCTATAAAATTATAATAGATTGTTGATATCTACCGTAACTCTTGTATAAATTAGTTGAATTAAAGAAGTTTTCGTAGGGCAGAAACGTGGGTCTTCATTTATTAATTCACCATGTATACCAGCCAGAGATCGGACTTATCAGCCTGACGAGACGGTTGTCCTTGCTATTGCGCCTGGGATTACATCATATCCATTGATTTACCCTTATTGAAGCTAACGTATTCCGCTGAGAATCACATATTGAACCGGTTATGACACTATTAGCCGATCTAAGGTGAATGATGATATAATTCGCTTTACAACGGTATGTAGTTAGGAATGCAAAACGATATATCGATGGTTTAGAAATATCGATATTTTATTAAAGAACCTTCGATGATTGTCAATACAAATTATCGCTACTTTAAACATAGATTCATACAGATCTTTCATATAATTAATTTCATACTACTTATAAGGAATGCTGTTTTACTTGCAATTTGAAGTGGCAGAGTTGAAACAACTCTTATGATCCCAGTAACCATTTGCCCGGAACGCACGGTCTAAACAGACTAACTCGTCCTGTAGATGACGTGTTTCACAGATTCTGTTGGTTGGGCCCCCAAGAGTCTTAACTCCTCTTTTGACTGAGATGATAATTAGAGTTTTTATGCAGATATCAGTCCGTATGTATCAGTTTTCGACATATCTTGTGGCTAATAATAAAGCATCCAGATATGCCAGTTTCTATTTATTTTTTTTTCCATTTTATACAGAATCAGTGGACGGATGCTGTTCATACGTCTGCTGTTCATATGTCTTTCCTGTGACTACAAGCCTGAAAAGTGCCATCTACATAACGGAACCAACATGATGGCTTGAAAAGAACAGTATTTAGAGCCTTTGCTAAATTGGCGAAGACCGAGCTATGAGAACTTCCCATGGTCTTAAAATCCTCGGTTTCATCACAACTATATTGTGGCAAGGATATGTTGAAAAAGATTAGTAATGTTGTTAGCGAAGATGTTTTGAATGTGCTAAATTGTTTGATTTCCCAGACCTAGAACGACTGGGTGAAAACTAACATGTAGCCAGAAGTGACCTAGAGGGTTTTTTTCTGAAATATTCGAACTCTCTAATATGCGAGTTAGTGAAATAGTATAAATAATAAAATAAATAGTATTAATAATTCATCAATTCGTTTGTTTTCCTATGAATTCTTGACGTTAGACGCTTCCGTAACTTGCGGTATGTGACTGGGTCAAGGATGATCTCCTTTTTACAGATATTTCTCAATTGCCACCCTTCCTTCTTTGTGAAGTTGCTCTCAAGGTATCGGCTCTTAGCAACATTCTTAAAGACTACAAACGGAAGGTGGCGAATTCCCGGCTCAAAGTTGGCGATGATGTCCTCTACTGGAACAATTTTTGGTTCGACAGCCAAGTTAGCTATCCAAGTTTCTTGAAAACAGATGTGAGGCATGTTGGTTTGTTTATACATCCCAGTACCATATAAGTACAAGCCACTTCTGCTAATATATAAATGGAGTGAGCAAAAAATATTGATATTCGTAATTAAGAATAAAGTAATGTACAAAATGGATTAAATCCACAGGTTCTGTGAAGTGCAGGAAACAAACATGTTTTGGTTGTGCACATTGAACCCCTTCGTGTAGATACCCCAAGAAAGGAGTGAATTAACCGAAGAAAACAAAACAGTGAATAATTAACTGACCTATTTAGTGACTAATAATAAAACTATAGGCAAAACAATCTAAATTGTATGGTTTTGTCAGCTTTAGTGAACACAAGGGAATTGCGCAATGCAATTCCGTGGTGTTAATTTTTATTGCCATCGGGAATGGGTTCCAATTTAGAACATAAAACATTTGGAATATTTGAAATATGCATGCTTTTCCGTAATTATGGTTTTAATTCTAAAAATTGAAATTTCATATATATTTCGAAAACAATCAAATAGATAAGATATTGTACCCTGATAAAACCACGTGAAAAGCACATAAAAAGCATTCCTTCATTCATTCAACTAAATATCAGCTTCGCTAATTAAAAAAAAATAACGATTGTTGGTACAAATATCTCTCAAGTAAATAAACATCCCACTCGATACTAATACTTACTAGTGGTCGCCCAGTGGTCGAAATTCGACCCTATTTCATGAAATTGTAAATGTATATTTTTATAAGAAACAGAGTTGTGGAGAAATCGGAGAAGTAGGTGTAATGACTAAAATTGTTCACTCATATTGACAAATCTATTGAAATAAAAAGAAAAAAAAATGTAATCAAATATACCTAAAAGTTTTCGTCATTTGCGGTTTCAATCGAGTTCAAGAATATTAAAGAAAAGAGAGGACCAACAACCCTAGGAGAACTTAAATATTTAATAAATTCTCTATTGTCCGCTGTCTGACAGTTTTTTACACAACACCTTCGGGAAGGTTGTGATAATAATATATTGATCAATTAATTAAATTCACATTAAAAACAGAATATTTAATATGAAAGTTACTGCAACGCGTCCGAAAAATCAATGCTGATCAACTACATTGACTATTTTACCAGTAAACAATAACAACGCTTGCATGCCACTTCCAGAAGTACATGCTCTAAGTATATTAGGATGCTAATAACGATCGGTTTCTCCACATATAATTACTCAATGTTTTGTGTTTTGAATGACTAGCGGCAGCGGCACTGTCAGTTGTTTGGCGTTGACATTATGGATATAAATAATGATTTTTTATTATATTTTATTTAATGAATAAACCAATATTGTAAATTAATATTAGCATTCTGCACTGAAGGTCGTCAGCAGCTACTAAACAAAAAAAAAATAAAGAAAAACGGTTGAGAGACAAAGGAGAAAATGGTACATATTCGTTTTGTCTTTGCCTATTTATATATAGCTAATGCCTATTAATTTCTTCGAAAATTCAAAATTTTAAAATAATCATTATAATATATATTTACCACCTAAAAACTTCTGCCTCATATAGAATATTTATTGGTTTGCTGTAATATTATTCAGGTAACTCAAAGAGCCGTTTATCACCATGTATTTGTGTTAACGTCACAAGATGAGTAACAGACTATTTAATTATAAATAAAAACAACCAATGTAACAACAGCTTGGAAAAATTTATTATTCCCAATGTATGAAATTCATCACAGGTTGATGGAAGGAAACAATTATTGTCAAACATTTATTGAAAATATTATAATTTATTTAACTAAAACATGAGTTCATTTAAATATTATAGAGACTATTTTGGCTTCATAACAGAACTTCCTCGTTTTTTATTCATAAATCGGACAAATTGTGCCAACCTCCACAAGATATAAAGGAGAATAATATCCAACCGCTTAGGACATATGTTTAACCAAAGTGCGTTTATCTTGCTGGTAAGCCGGTTCATGTTTTATTCGTTATGTTTGTCATCTAAAAATAATAACTCCTTCAGAGCGAATATATTTCGAGGTTCTCGCAGTTAAACTATTCATATGTAATGCCTAAACTTATGAGTTGAGAACTGAGATTATAATAATAATATAAACATAATCTTCTTGTGAATTTTTGAATAAATACATTGTTTCGAGCATTCTTTGTTTATGAGAATTTTCAAAAACAACTTTTGTTAAAACCAATACATCTAACAAGATGCCTGTAACCTTTGGTAAAAGTAACTTTCAAACAAATTCTGTTAAACAAAATGCATTTGATTATTCCTAGGGGGTCAAGGTAAGAAGCACAATGTTAAATAGGAGTCAAACTATTAAAGTATCCAGCTAAAAGTATTTTAAACACCAGTTTAAAAAGTCATCAGATTAGTCCGATAGTGTTGAAAGAGGAAATGGTATGAATTTGGAACATATAAAATGATATTAAACGAAATTAATGTTATGACTCAGTTTTTGTCTTTTTTCGAACCAAGGGTATGTATTTTTACCTAAATTTCTATAAGTTTTGTCGCGCTATTTAAAATCCAAGTTTAATGTTCTTCGTAAACTAAGATTTCCTTAGCTCAAAATTGCACAGCAATCAATAAACAAACATTTAAATATATATATATATATATATATATATATATATATATATATATATATATATATTTATGTTTGTTTATTGATTGCTGTGCATTATATATAGTTCAACATTTTATATTTTTAAAACTGATAAATGTGTGTATAGCCATGGACATTATCTTTCTTCGGGTGAAATGATTTTGCAAAATTGGCATTCTTTGATTTTTTCCTTTATAATTTTTGATTTATGCATACTGTAGAGACAGGTATTTTAACATTCTAAGTAGCCATTTTTGCATTTTAACTCTATATTTTTGACCTTTTGTTTTTCTATGAATCTCGAATATACAGAACCATGTTATACTGTTTACAATCAAAAAGTGCTTATTTCCGTCAAACTCATATATTTTGACATCTGGTCTAAAACTGTACTTCTAAATCACTGGTTTAGTGAGACTAGGTTCGTAGGTAGATTGAGTCACAATTTATATCTAGAACCTGATTTTCGTTATTATCATTACCTTTTTCATTTTGTCTGTTGATAATGGCTGCAAAGCAGGAGTCGAAACGTCGAGTATCGCCTATAAAGTGTCTTCTAAACGTTCTTTGTGGCATATTCTTGATTACTTTTATGTTTTTTTTGGGCAATAACACCACAATCGAAATAAAAACGACGTATATTGAAGGAAAACCAAACGTTTCAAAGTCTATTCTGACTTTGTTGTCAATGGCTTTATATTTATAAAATTTATCAACCCTATCAAACAATGCATTTATGCACTGACGTGCGCTTCGTTAAACCTACGCTACCAACAAAGCCACAAGAAAATAGTTGTAGGCATGTCAGACTAATGAACGTACCTAACATAATAATAATAATTAATAAATGTTCCTAACTATAATAGCTGCATTATAGCGAACCAAACTAGGACAGTGATAATAAAAAATCTTGTTTATTTGTTGCCACTTTATATTTTGAGACATAATCTAATCCTTTCTACAATGTTTCTTAATGACAAGTTGGATTTGTTTTGTTTCCTTAACCTCATTTATAGTTTCAACATCATTTAAAAGATAAATTACAGATATTAACAAGATTTATCAGAGCAAACTTGCGACGTTGTACACTGCAAGTTTCAAAGCTAGATATTTAAGTAAAGAACGTACAGAATTTTGTTTCTTTAATATGTCACTTAATATTCACCCCACACTAACATATAATAATACAATATACAATCAACACCACGCTAATTATACTAGTTGACAAAGAAAGGTTTTACATGAACAATTTACAAATAACTATATTATTGTGAATGAGAATATATGCATTGCAATCAAATCACTTTTATTACTATACAGTGACTAGTTTCGACATTACAGGAGTCATTCCATAAACAATACAAATTGATTAATAAAACAGCGTCATTCTGTAATTGATAATAGAAAATATATATTGCAAATAAAAAGAATACAATACAGTGTACATCTAATTGATCATTAAAAATAAACCTAAAAATTCATGGTTCCCTGGCGTTCTTAAATATTTTAGGCATTCAAGAATTGCCGTGATTGGTTTAAAGTTATAGTTAACTAGGGGTCGTCCAGTGGCCTACCAAAATCATGGTTAAAAATTTGAAGATGATATATCTGAATTTGCTTATTTCCATTTTTTTTTTCTACTATTATATTTGTGTGTCCTTATACTAAATAGTTCACTACCATTATAATTAAAATCTAGAATTTATAAAAAGCCTTGATTTGAATTATTTGAAAATATATGAAATAATTTTGTCCTATAACCCTGGAAAGTTTAATGGCACTGGTTCAGCTATAATGGAACAGATGGAGCAATAACTGTTATTAACAGAAAATTCTGACAGTTTGATCCAATTTTTTTATTAATAACACTAAAAGCCGTCAATTAACAATTAAAAAATTAAAAAAAAATTGGTTAACAAACAGAAAGAAATGGCACCGAACTCTTTTACATCTGTGTATATATATATAGATTATTAATATAATACACACATTTAAAATGCCAATGTGTTCATTTTAGGTCATTCACCCTGTATTAAGAGGCAGGATTTTGAAGGAATGATATAACAAACAATAAATTAATATTAATTATAATATTTTTAAACTTCAGTTTTTCCAAAATGTTTAAGGCTATTCAGATATTTCAAACCACAATTTCAATTTCTAAGAAGAAAATGCAAGAAACCAGCTATGAAGATGCAGTAAAAATAATTACTATACATAAGTACTTACATATTAGTAGACCTTAGAACTGCATGTTTGTATAATCTCAATAATTTCAATTTAACACACAAAGTTAGTGATGACTATTTCTGTATTATATAATAAATATAAAGAAATATAATGCACCTGCTGTTAATTTATGTTAAGTAATACTTTTATGTTAACAATTTTTGTAAATGTATTGAAATGGAAATTGTTCAAATAATATTTCAACAATGTTATGATATTTCAAACGGAAATCAAAATAATCAAATTAGAACATTAGAATTATTGCCACGATGTCAGATCTAACTATTTATCTTAAATCTCACTTATTGTATTTAGATCATGGGCTTTATAATCTTAGCTAAATTGTACGAAACTATTAGCCTTTAAATTAGAAACAATATAATTTAAATGTATAATGTTAAAATAATAAAATATTTTCGGTAATACATTTTTCAGTTGCCAAACAATACACAATTCTAATTTTAGTTGACACACCATATTAACAAAGAAATGAATGTTTCAAACTTGCGAGTACCAAATAAATGTTTGTCATATAATGTATTTTTTTATGCGTGAGATCTGAATAGCGTAATACTGTGGAATAACTTTCGGAAGCGATCAAAAATTGTTAGTTTTTTGTTTAATTTAGTTTGTTTTTCGAGTGAGTTCATCTTACGATTTCTCTCCATTTGGCGACACTGTTTGGTATTGATAGTGTCGACCTAAATTATGAACTTTTTATTTTATGTTATGTAATGAATGAAGCAATATTATAAAAAAAGTTTAGCATTCTGCACTGAAGGTCGCCAATAGCTAATAAATAAAACACAAATAAGAAAATTGGTTAAGGGACTAGAATCGCCTATGGTCGAAATTAGATCTATTGAGTTAATAAGTAATGCAATTCAACTTCTTTTTCATATAGAATTAATAGCTTTTTTGTGTTAAAATTCGTAATTCTTAATTTAATATGGCAAAGAGACAGTAAATGGAAATCAAATACAAAAGTTTAGTTACCAGAAAATTTCTTAAAATTAAATAATTCAGCTATTAACCGGTAGAATAATATAGAAAACAGAATAAGGTAAATGACAATTACAATTGAAAGAATTGAATAGTTATGGAGTAGAATGAAAAACATATTTAATTGGACTATTTAGACTATCAGCACGAACGTGTTACGTCGATAACAAAATTAATTATTTTTTAAAAAATTTTATTTTTACTTAAACACTTTTTCAACTTTTACATTTTGAATTAAAATTGTTACAATTAATTATGCCGAGATTTTGCAGTCGAGGGAGAGAGATCAAAAATTTACTAACTAATATAATGCTAATAATCTTACTAGTATCGTGGATGTGCTAATATCAACTCTCCTACAACTTTATAAAGAATTTATAGGTTCTGTGATGATGACTAAGGTGGCCTTAATAACACGTGCAGATTTACTTGAACAATAGAATACTGTTAGCTATTAAGCTCACCTCTAAATAAGCAATTTTGGAGTAAACAGAAATATCAATTACTTGAAAGGAAATATTATAGATAAGCTACAATGTTGCACAAAGGGGTCTTTCATAGTGATTCAGGTAACAACTTCCCCCTATACAAAAAAGTTGATGCCATGCATCAAGTTTTCAGGAATAAAATCAAAAATAGATATAATTTCAAAAAATTCAAAAAATAATAAAAATAAATACATTATAAGAACATCAAAGTGTAAGTTGTACAAAATTATATATATGCGAGTAAAATACAATAATATAAGTATATATGAGAATAATATCAATATCAAGGTAAATGAGTATATATAAATAAAACATAAAAAATGGTTAAAATGTTAAAAATAGAATATCAAAAATGTTAGGATTCGAAAAATAACTAAAGATACAATTTTTGTGTTATACATACATATTTTAGGAAATGTCTTTGAGTCTCAGGTGATTCTTCTTCAATCTGCTCACCAAGGTGGATGCTACTCCTTCTTCTGGGTATGAAACGTCTAATACGTCTTTGAAAGACGCTAGGTACCATTGGTGGTACAGGTGGATCATCTGGTCCTTGTATGGAGATTAGGTGTCTTCTGCATCTTCTTCTACACTTGCAGAATATGTATAAGCAAATTAGAGCAACGATTATGGTGATGGTAAATATAGTATACCATGATAACTTTTTGGTTACTAAGGGTTGATTAATAATTTCATCTAATTGATCGGAGTATTGGGACAACTTGTGTTGAGCAATGTTTAAATCGTCTGTATTTAACTTGCTTAATTTCAATGGTTTCAAATCTGGAAGGTTGATTTTATGTACTAGATCTTCACAACAGCTGAACGGTATGTTTACTGGATGGTTTCTATAGGTTATATTTTGGTATGTATCCAGTAACTGTTTGGCTTGGACTCGGGTGGATCCGATAAAGTTTAAGCCTATGGAAATTTACTTTAGTAGTTTGATTACTGTTTGGATTAAATAATTTTGCTGAGTTTTGATAGAGTTCTTTAATTTCATAAGGGCCATTGAACTTATTTTCCGATTTGTTTTTAATTTGAGATTCTTTGAGGTATACTTTATCTACTATATTAAATTCATGTTGGTTTTTGGATATGTTCTTATCAAACCGAATTTTTGATTTTTCTTTTTGATTATTGATTTTTGCTCTTGCTATTTTATAATAGTGTTCCATACGATTATTTAGATCTCTAATATATTTAGAAATTAGGTTTTTCTGATTGTATAACGTTTCAGGGGGTCTACTTGACGTATGCCCGAATACTAATTCATATGGGCTAAATCCATGGGTGTAACTTTTTGTTCTTCGGGATGTTCGGCTGTATTGGCACGAATCATTTCAGAAAGTGTTGCATGAAAACGTTCGATTGAACCATTGGATTCTGGATGGTTCAGACTTGAAAAAGTTAGTTTAAAATCATAGAGTTCTGAAAGGTCTTTCATTAAAGTATTGTTGAATTCGGGGCCATAATCGCAATGTATGCGCAATGGTGTGCCATAATGTTGAAAATAAATTAACAATGTGTTAACAACTGAGGAAGCTTTCTTATCATTCAGTGGATATGCTTGAGTAAATTTCGTTAATTCGTCGCGTATTGTTAGTGCATAATTTTTGTCAGGATATTCGAATATGTCTATATTGATTCGCTCAAAGGGAGTCTTTGGTGTTTCTGTTATTACGAAGGGTGCGCTTAAATTCTTTCTGCAAAATTTTACTTTTTGGCAGATTTCGCAAGATTTTATAAAATTTTCAATATTTTTAATTATTCCTGGCCAATTATATTTTTCTCTAACGCGTCTCAGAGTTTCATTTATACCTCTGTGTAAATTATTTTTTCCACAATGATATTGGTCAATGATTATTGGTATCTGATCTTCAGTTGGAGTTGTTACAATATTTTGACAAATTTTTATTTTAATGTCTTTGTCAGCAAATATAAAAGATAAGATTTCAACAGTTGGTAATTCAATATTATTTTCAACATAGTATGTTTCATTTGGATTAAATTGATCTTGTGCTTTGTAAAGAATGTAAAATAAATGAGGGACTATTCTTTCTGGGTCAAAAGGAAGGGGTATTATGAAATATCTTCGTTCTTTAATTGAACTACTGGAGAATATATTAATTATTTCAGTACTAAAGTCTGGATTTATTTCGAAAAGGTCATTTATGATTTTGTCATGAAGTTCTCCAAGTTTGTTTTGGCAAAAGAAAGTTACTATATTTTTATGGGTTTTATCAAGAAGTTGGGAATTTGTTATCTCGATTTTTGAGTAATCAATTAATGATTTGGTTTTATAAAGTTCAACAAATCTGTTATATTCTAAAGTCATTTTTTCATTTTCATTTTCAAGGTTTTGTTCTTCAATAAAGTCATCATTTGAAGTTTAGTCTTCGGTTAGGGCATGAATTTTAGTTTTTGAATGAAAGTTAGTACAGTCTTTGAAGTGATTTATCTTTATGCGTGATAATGCATCTGCATTGCTATTTTTCTTTCCGGGTTTGTAAACAACTTTAAAATTATATTCTTCTAATTTTATCCTCCATCGAGCAAGTCTGCTACCGGGGTCTTTTATTGAGAAAAGCCATGTTAAAGGGCGGTGATCAATTGCGACTGTAAAGGTTCTCCCGTACAAAATCGAACGAAATGTCTTAACGGCCCATACTACCGCTAGTAATTCTCTTTCAATAGTTGAGTATTTGGTTTCTGCTTCACAAAGGGTTCTAGAGGCATAGGCAATTGGAAGATCTTTACCTATAGGTCCTTGAGATAAAACGGCACCTATTGCAAAAGCACTTGCATCGGTTGTTAATATGAATTCCTGTTCGAAATCTGGATACTTTAAAATTGGGTCAGAAGTAAGAATTTCTTTGAGTTTTTGAAAGGATTGTTTACATTCATTATCAAATAAAAATTTAACGTCTTTTTGAAGGAGTCGAGTGAGTGGCTTTGCTATTTTGGCAAAATTAGGAATAAATCTGCGGTAATAACCTGCTAAGCCTAGAAATGATTTTATTTCTTTTGGGTTTTTGGGTTCAGGAAAATTTAAAACACAGCTGACTTTATCTGGGTTTGGTTTAACACCATCAGGAGTAATGATATGATCTAGATAAGCTACTTCACGTCTTAAGAATTCGCACTTATCTGGCTGAATTTTGAAATTAGAATTACGAAGTCTTTTGAATACTTCTGAAAGTCTGGAAATATGTTCATGAATAGTGGGTGAGTATACAATTATATCATCCATGTAGACTAGGGCTCTTTCATTTTGAATACCAAGAAGGATGTTATCCATTACACGTTAAAAAGTGGACGGGGCATTTTTTAATCCAAAGGGCATTCTTATAAATTCATAATGTCCATTCTCAACTGAAAATGCTGTTTTAGGAATATCGGTTTCATTGATTTCTATCTGATGAAAACCTGAAGCAAGGTCCAGAGTAGAAAAATATTGACATTTACCTAACTGATCCAATAAATCAGAAATATTGGGTAAAGGGTACTTATCATCGACGGTTAACTCATTTAATTTACGATAATCAATTACAATTCTCCATTTTTGCTTGCCTGAAGCATCTAGCTTTTTAGGAACAACCCAAACAGGGGATGACCATGGGGAAATTGAGGGTCGAATAATACCTTGATTTAACATATTATTTATTTGAGTTTTTACTTCAGTTCGATGAATCTGAGGATACCTATAAGACTTGGTATAAACAGGTTTGGAATTATTGGTGTCTATCGAATGCTTTATTTCATTGGTGAATGATAATTTGTCACCTTCTAAGAAAAAGATGTCTGAAAATTCTAGACAAAGATTTGTAATCATTTCATGTTCTTCTGGATTTAAATGGTCAAGACGTAATTGGTGTTTTATTAACTGAATCCTATCAGTGAAAGCCGATTCATAAATATTGGAATTGAGATTTAGGATTTGATCAAAATTATTTATTGGTTCTACAGAAAGGTCTGAAAAATCAACAGATTTTGGAATTGAATTTGAGTTTATGACTGATGTTAAAAATTCACCATTTGCGTTTATTTTCACAACGGCATGGGGTAATCTAACTTTCTCCTTTTCTTGTGCTTTAAGTATGGCATCAGTATTAGATAAATTGCATTTTAATTTGACAATTTGTTCTGTTCTTCCTTCAATTGAAATAATGTTTGAAGTTACAGGTTTAGGGACTTTTTTAGAAATATAACTTGTCGTAGCAATAAGATTTTTTCAGATTGAGTTTTGAGGATTTTGAATGATTTCTTGAGAAGAGTTTTCTTGTCCGGCTTTGAATAATGGAACAGTTTTGAAATTGGTTATCAATTGTTTGGATTTAAGATCGATAATACAGTTATAATGATCTAAGAAATCAAGACCAAGAATTCCATTGAATTCAATGTCTAAGTTATAAACAAAAACTTTGTGATAATCATTAGGGGCAAAAGGAATTAGGGTTGATTCTGTGATTAATAATTTTTCATTAGTAATACCTTGAATTGGTTTACTTTCAGGGTATCTGGGAAAATTCTTAACGACTTTTTCTTTAAAAATTGAGATTGAAGCTCCGGTATCGATTAGTAATTTGTGAGTATGAGTTCTGTCAAAAATATAATATAAGTTTTTGGAACTTACGGTGAGTAAAGGATTTAAATAAACTGGTTCGTTTGAGGGTTCGTTTGAGTGTTTGTGTCGAGATTCGTTTTGTTGAAAGTTAAGGTTTGTAACTTGTTTTGTATTTCCTCTATGTTGGGTGGTTGGTTTCCCGAGGCTAATTCTTGAAAATTTTCTTCGTTTTGAGAAGAATTATTTTGATAATAATAGTCGTCTTGAGAATAGTCGAATTCTTGTGGGTTTTCATAAAAGTCATTATCGTAGTATTGTTGATAATTATTTTCATAATCATCTTGAAAATGTTCGGTGTCATAATTATAGTTTGAAAATTCATAATTATGGGGATATTCATTTATGTGATGAGTTCTAGGATTATTAAAATTGAAGTTTCTTTGCGGATTTGGATTATTTAATTGAGGTCTTTGTTGAGAAAATTGGGGCAAAGAAGGTCTGAATTGTTGATTCGTTTGTTGGGTAAAATTAGGTCTTTGTTGATTAAAATGTTGTGGGAAATTGGGTCTCGGTTGAAAATTTGTGTTTCGAGATCCGTTTTGGAAGTTATTTGTTGGATTCATTTGAAAACGATTAAATTGGCAATTAGGGGCAATGTGTCCATTTCTACCACATTTGAGACATTTTATTTGAATGTTGGGTTTTTTAATTTGACTAGTAGATTGTCCGTAGATTCCAGACAATTTTGGAATTTTTTGGTTTTCATAATATGAGAGTTGAAGCTCGCGTTTTATTCTTGATTGTGCTTCTAATATATCTCGAGGGTTTCCTGCACGAATAATTTGTCCTAGTTTCTAGACCAGTCAAAAGGGTATTTAAACTCATTGTATCAATTAAACTGCACTGAGCATTTTTCTGTTCAGGGGTAAGATTTTGGGATTTTTGTACGAATGCGTGCATTTTAGCATTTAAAACTTGTAACCGACTGACAAAGTTAAGTGGGGATTCATTTTGTATTTGTTTCAGTCTTTGTAAGTCTTGAATTTAGGATGAGAGATCCCTTGAATCTCCAAAATGGGTATTTAATAATTGCTTAATTTCTGGATACGTTGTGGGGTTTCTAGAGCTGATAAGTTGTGCCGCTCTGCCACGTAATTTATTTTTAATATGAATACTTAAAAGAAAACGTTGGTCACCAAGGGCCATATTATATGCACAGTCACATGCATTAAGGAATGATTGGAGGAAAATTTGATCTCCATCGTATTTTGGGATAATAGAAAAGATTTCTGATAATTTGTAGTTTTCTACTTGAGTTTCTTCGCTTGACATTGTAGCAAAGTTTGTTGAAATAACTTATAATTAAAACGTTTCTTAATAACTAAATCGCGTTTCTTAAAACTATATCGCTTTTTCTTTTAAAATTAAATATTTCCACCTTCGAAAATATTTCTCCGATAATTAAAAAATTCTTAAATATTTCCACCTCCGAAAATATTTTTCCGATAATAAAAAAATAATCAAATATTTCCACCTCCGAAAATATTTGTCCGATAATAAAACAAAAATAATATTTCCACCTTCGAAAATATTTTAAATAAAAAATCAAATCAATATTCTTAAAATTATAAGGTTTAAAGGAATGATTGGATATTAACACTGATAATCGTAAAAATGCAATAAATTGAACATAAACATAAAATTAAAGAAACGATTATCTCTTACTTGATCTCTCTTGTTTTCATGGAGCTTGAGCCTTTGTCGTGTCCACCAGCAGTGAGGCAAATTCCGTGTTCAACCGGCTTCTTTCGACGATCTATCTTGTCCTAGCAGTGAGGCTGTGGTCCGTGTTCAACCAGGAAAGTAGATTTTTGGCTTTGGTCCTTTGTTTCGGCAAGGGATTGGAATCCGCCGTTTCCAGTGAGCATTCGCGTGTTCTAGAAACGTTCACGAAATCCGAATGAACTGCGCCAAATTTTGTTACGTCGATAACAAAATTAATTATTTTTTAAAAAAATTTATTTTTACTTAAACACTTTTTCAACTTTTACACTTTGAATTAAAATTGTTACAATTAATTATGCCGAGATTTTGCAGTCGAGGGAGAGAGATCAAAAATTTACTAACTAATATAATGCTAATAATCTTACTAGTATCGTGGATGTGCTAATATCAACTCTCCTACAACTTTACAAAGAATTTATAGGTTCTGTGATGATGACTAAGGTGGCCTTAATAACACGTGCAGATTTACTTGAACAATAGAATACTGTTAGCTATTAAGCTCACCTCTAAATAAGCAATTTTGGAGTAAACAGAAATATCAATTACTTGAAAGGAAATATTATAGATAAGCTACAATGTTGCACAAAGGGGTCTTTCATAGTGATTCACGTAACAAACGTACTAATTTTTTTTACTCTGGTGATTATTTTTTTGCTAGCAAGAACATCGACTAAAACTTAACATGTGATATACCAATGTATTGGTCTCTCAATGCTTTATCGATATTGTTACAAAAAAGTACAGGTGTACTTATTACTGTTTCATAGATAGCAATGTTATCCCTTCAGATATAAAACACCCTGTATATATTCATTCGTAATAATAAAAATTTAATATCATAAAGCAGTGGCTTCTACCATAAATTAGTTACATTGGACTACTAAATATATTAATTCGACTGTTGAAATGCTGAACTTTTACAATGATGTGGGTGCATTTAGCTGTGGATTCAGTTTGAGCATTTACTCTGTTGGTGCTTCAAATATCTGTACGAAATTTGTCAGGCAAAAAGTTGGATATATAGTAATGACTGAACAAGAATAGAAACATTCATCTACTAGCGTTAAAAAGTGATAAAATATAGTCCAATTGCAAGGAGATAAGTTTATTTCTATTTCATTGTTAATAATGTATATATACCTTCCTTGACGTTTCTAGAGATATTGAATTACATATTTCTTTCAAATCTCTGGTACAGATATTTCCACTCTTAAAATCGGAATATCAAATATCTCTACAGTCTGTACAATCAACTTTCATTTGAGCAACCTCTGAAGAACATTTTAGAGCCGCAAATTCTGGGCAGCTATGTAGTATGATACAAAATTCAACAATTCTCGTAACTAGTGATCAGCCTGAATCACGTTTGATATAATATATTATTTAAATTTATCGTGAGTTACCCTTGTAAACATCTCTTTCAAGTAATATGAACACAGGTATCTGAGTTTGATGAGATGTCTTACAATTGTATCTTTGATGTCAACAAAAGTAATATTTTCGCAATGTTTCAAAAACAAAGCTAACCTTGAAAAAGAATTTTGTTCTGTTCTACTTTCCGTCTCCAATATTGCAGCTATAATCCAAACTCTGATACTATTTCTCTCGCTGAAATGATATTAATATTCTTTCTTTGCAATTCTTTTTTTAATATATTTATACTCTCAAAAATATGCGCTAAATATGCGAGATATGCAACGCAGAAAGTGTTTTTAAACTTATCTGCGAGAATATTTTTTGATCAACCATAAAAATCTCGACTTCAGTTTTGAGAGTCCATACTCGATTTAGTACATTTCCGCGAGACAGCCACCTTACTTCGGTATAATAAAGTAGGTCCGTATATTCAGCTTCAATGTCCTGACATAATATACGAAATAGCCGCGTGTTTAGTGCATGTCCCTTGATAAAATTTACAATCTTGATGTAGGTTTTAAATATTTAACCATAAGGGCCTGGCGATGGATCATACAGTAAGTAACTTCCATATTTGGGTTATATTTTTTACGAAAGCCGAAAAACCAGTAATATGACCCAGCATAGCTGGAGCTCCATCCAAAGATACAGAAATACAGTTTTCCCATTTTAAACTTTGCGCATTGAAGTATTCATTTACTTTAATGTAGACATCAGTTCCACGAGATCCCAACTCGAGAGGAGAACAAAACAGCAATTCCTCTTCAAAATTATCTGCACCTATGTAGCGAACATATACCATTAGCTGTGAATTGCTAGTAAAATCAGTTGTCTCATCAAGCTGAATAGCAAAATATTTAGCCTGTTTTAATGCGAAAATAACCTGTTCCTTCACATTTTCTGCTAATATAGAAATTCGTTCTTTCAGAATTCTCGCAGACAAGGGCACTGAATTCAGTTTCTTCGCTTCTTTTTGACCACACATAATCTCTGCCATTTTTACAGCAGCTGGTTTAACCAAATTTTCACCAATAGTGTATTGTGTAACAAATTAAAAATATATACTTTTTACTCACAAAAGTTTCATTTTAGCCCCAAACATTTCATTTTTACCCCATTTGGGGTAATTTACCCCGGTTCCCCGACCCCTGGTCTGGACGAACATCTTTACAAACAAATGCAAAAAGCCGTCCTGTTATGAACAGCCCTACGGTCAGGAAATTCATAGGAAACTGCCGCCACGACTCCAACCACGGGCCTGAAAAGCTGGCAAGGACTCCCACAGAGCTAAATCCTTTTGATATCTAGGATATCTGGGGTTTAGTGAATTTTCCTCTAAAGGCACTCATAGCGTTCCTTATAGGGAGTGTGATGCCATACATTGTATAGTCAAGTCGGGCATACTTGTCTAAATGATTTTTACTTAAACAGATACACTATTAAAACGTTACCAATTGTTCGAAAAAATCTTTTTTTTTCTAAGTTTGTCGCAATATTATATATTATTAGGGTGGTTTTAAAGAATGGTGGAAATTTTTTGAGCTTATAAAATAACCTTTTTATTAATTTGTAATTTTTAAGAGCAAAACCGTCTTAAGACAAGTTTATTAATGTTCCAGGGTTCATTTTTATTTATAGTATTTCAATTTAATAAATATTTGTTTATTAAGATTTTCAAATTGTTTCACCCCAAAAAAACAAAAACCTTATAATGAGCTTATATACCTTTGGAAGTAGAGGATTAACTATAAATTGTTGATATTTCGGTCTCTTGGGTTTACCACAAATGAGTAAAGCTTCCAACTAAAAACGATATATCGTCTAATTAATTATGTCTTAATACGCAGTATAATATTTTATCATATTATCTTTATGACATGCATAAACGATTTTCTCTGACAAATATTTTCATCCTTACGTCTGATTTATTTTATTTACTCAGTAGTACCTAATTGCTCTTCACATTAAAACAATAACATTTATCTTTCCACTAGTTGAAGAATTCGTATTCCTCTCGAGTCTTTGGACATTAATTAGCACGCTTTTCTAAAGTACTGTAGTTTACCTTAATGTTCTCTAATGCATTTTTAAATTTGCTCGTACAATGTAGTTCCTCGCTAAGCACTTGAAAGCTATATTAAATGGAATGTTTACATGGACTTGAAAAATTAGTTAAACGAGAAACCTCTTTCAAACTTGTCGCCGCAATGTACTAATGCAATGAAAATATTTTTACAGTCGTCTAATTTCAGATGGAGAATAAAGCACTGTTTTTTAATAAAATGACAAAGTTTAAATATTCAATACTAAACGTTCATCAATGTTGTAAAATTAACAGGTTACCTCTAAACTAAATAAATGTTTCTATTTCTCCATAAACAGAACTATTACTACATTATCGTTATTTTCTTCCGTTTGTCACTTTAATTCAGCAAAATTAACAGTTTACTTTTTACTATTACATCACTATACTGGTCTTCCAATTGATCGCTGTACAGAAATGTGAACCAATTGTACTAATTACAAAAACCTATTCACAGGTTATTTCCTTTGTGGTAATACAAGCTTAAATGTCATATAAAGTATTGTTACAAACCGCGAGCTAAAATTAAACTTACACCCAAGAAACGCCGAAATGAAATCAAGATGCCATAGGTCGATTCAAGAAAGTTTGCAATATCTTCTGCTCTAGTACAAAAACCTACTTTCGACAGCAGTAGTGATGTCCATTTGAAAGATATTGGCAAGAATGATTCACTCCAGGATTGCTTAATCATTTGTAAAATATTTCGAACAAAATTTGATATAGGAATTGACCCGTTCATTTAATATTATTTGGTTAGATGTGAAGATATCATCCTGCCAGAGCGACTCTTCCTGTAGGAGAAAGGCGCTGAGATACGTCCCAATTGTGGAGGTTTAATTTTTGCTTTTCTCTCAGCAGATTGCCCTACGAACATTGTCTTATAACTTCTTGCTAGCATTTTCATCTGCGCAAAATTTATTTGATGGCCAGTGCTTATAGTGTATTGTGAAATTGACATTGTCTTTCTACAAATATTGTGTTCTTCTCTACGGGCACTTGTTTTTCTGTTTATTTAACCCATGTAGACGAAGTTGCATTCTTTACACGAAATCTCATATACACATTGGTCTTCAACGGGAATTTTCTGCTTGGGTGATAGTTACAACTGCTCCAATCTTTCTACGTCTTGAAAATTGTTGTTATTTTGTGTTTCGCTAGGATTTTTCTTATTTAATCTGTTGTTCCTCGTACACAATCGACGACAGCTGTGGAGATCATTTTCTAACTTGTGGTTTTTGTGTGAGTTCTTTCTTCATTATGTTGTGGTTATAGCCATTTAATGATAATGCCTCCTTCAAGGTGTTGATTTCGGCTGTTTTCCTTTCTGTTAAAACTTGAGGTCTGTGTGTCAGGGTTTTAACTACTCGGTAGAACGATGGTGTGATGTTGTTTGAGATATCTGTTTATCTGGGTAGTTTTCCGGTAAACCGTTGTCCTATTGTTCATTCGGGTTTCTTTCGAGAAAAAGCAGTTGGTCTGTTAAATTTACATTTTTAGCTATATTTTTTTAGACGACCCCGGAAATTTTGATGTTTTTCTCTTCCACGTGGCTATACGATAACTTAATACATTTGGATTTTAAATTACAACGCATGAATTTTGTCTATTAAATAGAAACGGAATGAAGTTTATAAGTAAATATTTTAAAAGGTAAGCTAAGATATTTTATACCTTCTTCGAGGTGTCACTCTTTTGTATGCAAGACAATACATATATATTATTTCTGGTCCGGAACCTTCGTCAGTTGCGCTTCCCTCAAGGGAATGGCTTTCCGAACAATTAATTATGTATTTTTTACATATCGTTAAACAGACGCGACAAGTAATGATCGAAATCTAGGATTTTCGGGGAAACTAGAAAACAGAATTCGAAACATCTGTATGCTCCACATCTATTAAAATTGAAATATAGACGAAGAATTACAAATTAGAGGAAAAAACAGCTCCAGATAAGTTGTATGGGATAAAAAATTAATATAAAGTTTCATATTCAGATAAGGAGTAAATTTAATTATACCGTAATTTAATAAAAATCCGTGTGGCCTGATGGAGTGTAAGCCTGTAAAACGTGCGATCTTGAGTTCAGCTCTCACACTGTCTAAATCCCATCCTAACCCACCGCTAACTATAAATAAAAGAAGCAGAGCAGACTCAAATTCAGTTCAGTTACCTAGTGACTCTTGGGGAGTAGGCAGATTTAGGCCCCGAATTCGATCTAGACTCTGAAACCCTTTTTCACTTTTGTCTGTTTTGGCCCTGGGCGCTCAGTGGGCGCGCCTCCCGCCTGTAGATTTGTTATTTCCGGTTGATTTGTTATTGGACGGGTCCCGGCCGGTACGGTGTTCAATAGAATTTTCCAACAATTCGATAAGTTCTGGATTTCATTGCGTGCGTTTAGACTGTGAGGCCTCTTCGCTATTTCAATTGCCTCTCTTACGAGTCTTGATTTCGAGTGTTCTACATTTGCCAGTACTCTGGTGTTCTCAAAGTCTATTCGGTGTGACGTCGTGGTGGCGTGTTCAGCAATGGATGTTGTTTTTTCCTGCTTTCTTATAGCATTCTGGTGTTCATCACGTCTAGCTTGAGTTCTTCTGTTAGTTTGCCCCACATAGGTTTTATGACAGTCTGCACATGGAATCTCGTACACTCCCTGTTGTTCTAAAGGGATCCTCGTCTTCGGAGTCCTCAACACCGTGCTTATTTTTCTGTCTGGATTGAAAATTGTATCGATATTATGTCTCCGTAGGATTCTTGCAATACTGTCTGTGGTACCCTTGACATACGGCAAGTAAGCCTTGGTTATTGGTGTCTCATGCTCCTCGTCTGTTCGGCTCGGTTTTGACTTTAGGGCTCTTTATATTTCGGTCTGTAAATCCGTTTTGTCTCAGAGCTGTTTTTAAACTGTCCATTTCCTGTTTGATGTTGTACTGGTCAGCTAGTCTTTGTGATCTGGTTACTAAAGTTTTGATGACGGCTTGTAGTTGGGCTGGGTGGTGATGAGAATTATCATGAAGGTATCTGTTGGTGTGAGTTGCTTTCCTATATACTTTTCCTGTAAACTTTACGAACACTTAAAGTTTATTTGTCGATCTCTAATGAAAATAAATTATTATTTATTATTACAATAGCTAATTAAATGCCAGTTAAGACACATCAATGATATTTTAGAAAATACCCATAACATAAAGGGACTCCAGATATTCTGGTGTTCCTTTACATTTTAGGAGTCAGGGTATATTGCTTGAGCCAAGTTCACTTAAATTTCTCCTTAAATTGAAAAAATCTATTAAATGTCTAAGATGTAATGTTTAGAGGTGAATATTACTGGCTTATATTCACATTAAGTTTAGGCAGGTAATGGTTCAGGAGTTGCTTTTGTGTCGTACAATGTAATTTCAAACCTAGAAATGTTTTGATATAGCCAATATTATACCAGTAAATTGAATTTAATACAATATTTGTTGATAATTTTAACCAAGATATAACCTATATTTATCACCGCAACAACATAAAAACAAAATGCACGGCGAGCGCGAAGTTGATGTCTAAAATTGAATTTAAATCGCTAAAAACATTTAAATAGAGTGCGCAGTTAATTTATACCATTCAGTGATTGCTTATAGGAACCTCAAGGATTTCCAAATTAACCAGTAGAGTAGAATGAAATAGGTCATGAAGGTGACTTCATGACCAGGACAGCGTGATGGTTACGCAAATAGGAATTTGTTGGCACGACCATCTGCTGGGAAAGTTTTGGTACAGTCACTAGCATCCAATCAAAGAGTTGCCATCATTCAAGTTAAAGTCGTAAAATCTGAAAATCAAAAATACATCAGCCGCTAATACCTATATAAAATTTCAACTGAATTTGTGCTACTGGTGGATCTCGCACTTTCTCGTGAGCAGTTTCTTCATACCTGATATGCGCACTATTATGTATAATTTTTGCAACATTTTACTATAACGAGTAACTTCTAGAGTCTTGAAGTATAGCGTTAAGGGTTGCTCTTGCAACAATTGCTAATCACATATTTTAAAACAATGATTCATACCCTAAGATATGGTCGCTATCATGCTATCTACTGAACTTCTCTGCTTCTATCCTGCGCCCGCTGTTATACCCTCATAGTTGTTCTCGATGTTTCTCCATTTGTTTCTGGTACGTGAAAGTATTTAATTTTTAATGCCGGGATGGATTTGAAATACCTGAAATTATCATCAGTAGTATTTTTGGGAAATAACTCTTTTTATCGGCATGGCTATTTGAATGTTTTTTACATATTATTTGTTCTCTGGAAGGGTTCCTATTCTGACAGCGTAACATAGAATGTTATAGCAGTACTTTTATAAGTTCTAATGTAAACTAGAAGTCCCAATTACTAATATTTCTTTCAGTGTGCCAGATAAGTAAGTAGTTTATATAAACTTCTTTGAAACACTTCTCTTCTAAAATATTTAACAAACTGTCTTCTATTAAATGCAGGGTGCTGAATCTGGTTCAATTTGTCCATCAACTATGGTTGTAAAAAACAAACATAAACTAAACTGATTATTAATTGTGGTCGTGAATAAAATTTGAGACCAATACCTTGGTTGAACTAAGCTCAGGATAAGTTAAAATATGTTGACCTGTCCGCAATACAAGTTTGGTTATAATCTTGCTGTAATTTATTTTTAATAGTCCCTACCCCACTTGTCCAATCTCTCTATATGTCGCCACGAATTTGATTTCTTTCATTTTATATATTTTAAATGTTGAGTAGCTTCACTAGTATTATTATAACCAATGTGTTTGTACGTTTTTTAATTTCTGAGTGATTTATAAATGTTTGAAAATGGTGCGTTGGGCTCCAAAACTAATCTCAGAATTAGTGAATAAAGTGATAGAAGAATGAAAAAACGAATTTTATGTGATCCTTATGATTGACTGTTCCAAAGTAACGGCTTCCTCAATCCATTGAGAACAAAAAAAATAACAAAAATATATTCTGATATGTTTCCTTTTCGGCAATTATATCCGAAATAAACGGCAGGAAATCGTATAACTCCGAATTTCATCAATTATTAACATATTAATTACTTCCTTTGACAATCATGTGAGACTGTTTCCCTGAATCAGTAAACTTTACATGTCGAAAATACAACGGATCAATTACAGCGTGGTTCGACTAATCAATAATCAAGTCTACCTTTGTAATGACAATTTATAATTATCTATTGATTAAAGGCAGAGCTTGGGTCGTTTATGTAAACACTTGCCACAATTCGCTGGTAGCATTAAAATAACTTTTAGGATAAATTATTTTCAGCCGTTAACGTCAACAAAACGGGGCGAAGTGAAAAGTAGAGTATTTCAAGACTGAACGAAGTTTATTACACCTTATTTTCTTAATTTGCTGGGGTATTTCATAAACTGAATCTTTTATAACAAAATTTTTAAGAGTTGCCGTTAAATGCTTTTTCAAATTCGTAAGGTAAATGTGCTCGGTTAATCAATAAAAATATTTTTTGGTAGCTGTTATTAGCTCCTAATTTCTGTTAACACAATACAAAAAAAATATTTTTGCAGAAATTAATATGATATTCAATAATTTTACATTTGAACATCTTCTATGTAACATAAAATTTAATAAAATTACTAATGAAAAATTTTAGCTTTTTAATGTTTCAGTATTTTATTCGAAAACTCGACATATGTGTCTGTCGCCTTTTGAGGGCTTTTTCTAAGAGTACAATTGTATACTGAAGATGAAATAACAAACTTACATATAAAGTAAATACATAAACAAAAAAAATGGAAATTATAATAAAATAAATGTGCTTATGATGATCGCCAGGTATATCTGAAATAAACTAATAAATTAATAAAATGTCGAAATTACTTTGTCTATCATGGGAGTGTCAATAAAATTAAGCTGATCGTTAGTATACAGGGGCTTTAATTTTAAAGATTTTATGATTTCAAGTTGTTCACGTAAATGTAATCTTTTACCTCTTTCTTAATGGATGAGCTCTATATTTTCCGGGTCAATAGTGATTGTTTTCAACGCAGTGGTTGACATGCTTGCACTTTTTCTATTATTTGTAATATCATTTCTATGCTCTTTTAACTTACAGTGAATATTTCTACCACTTAAACGCACATACACAGCTTCAAAATCAGCATATTGAATTCTATAAACTTTGGATCTATCTAATTTGTCAATGGAACCTTTATTGTTAATTAACACATTGCCTAAATTATTTTTATTAACATTAACAGCCCAAAATATTTCAGTCTATTACGAATATTATTAATTTTATTGGCACTTCCGTTATAGACAAAGTAATTTCCACATTTTATTAGTTTATTAGTTTATTCCTGGCGATCATTACAAGCTCATTTATTTTATTGTCATTCCCCTTTTTTTTTTGTTTACCTGTTTACTTTATATGTAAGTTTGTTATTTCATCGCTCAAAAGGCGAAACATATGTCGAGTTTCCGAATAAAATACTGAAACATTAAAAAAGCTAAAGTTTTTCATTTGTAAATTTATTATTTATAAGATATTTCATAAACTTTATTTTTTATTGAAAATAGGAAAATGTTCAAATGAGAAAACGAATTAATTAAGTAAATTAACAATGAAGGTAAAAAATGTAGTATTTTTCATTATACTCAACAGTCAACTCAGATATTTGAGAAGGTCTTCGTACAGGAAGAATTTTGTCTGGATAGTGAGTATCAATTTGGCAGAATTACTCAGTATAAATCATGAAAATTCCAAATATCGGGTTCCTTTTGCTCACTTTGTAACGAGACTAAAGGATATTTGTAAATGTGCAATTACTAATGTTAGATTTATCCGTTGTCTTATCCCAAATGTATCTAAACCTTTTAGGAAGTTGTATATTGCCTTTGTTATTTTGTTACTACATTTATTGGCATATTTCAATAATATTTTTAAGGAGTTCAAGTGCAGACTTCAAATGAGAATTCTTGTTGAATAGCGTTGTAGACACCAATGAAAAACATAAAAAAACTGGGAAACAATTTATTATTACATTTTAATTGAAGTTTATCTTGCTAGTAGTAACATGCGTTAAAATAATGAGTAATGCACAGAAACTAAGTGTATAAAATATAAAACGTGTCTATAGAACATATTAGTAACATAACGATAAATGTAATCAATTAAAATTTTTATCGTGATAGATTCATGTTCCTTTATGTGCGAATTATAGTAAAATGTTTTCTTCGCTTTCTCGCAAGTAGCAAGGAAGTTTGAAACAACTCACAGTGAGCTAGACTCATCTTTTAAAGAAAAATTAAGTGTTTTAATTACTACCTAAAATAATGTACAAAATATTGTTAGGTACCTACTTTTCTGTATATCTACACTAAAATAGTTTTCTATTTCAACAAACATTTGTAGTGTAGTTTTAGGAAAAGCAAATAAAAAAATCGTCTGAATAAATATAATTTCATATATTTGACGATTGAGAATGAACAAAACCATGTGTCCATAAAAATACAGTTAGACAACATTCTAATGTAAAGGACGGTGTAGCAAGTATTAAATCTAATGTTTATTTCAATTTAAAATAATGGTGGTATACTGGTTTTCTCCATAAACTCATAATTTGCAGACGATTTAACTAATCCAGATTTTACTTTTACTACTTTTCTTTACTTATATTTGTAATGCTAATGATTGTTGACTAATCAATTCCGTAGACTGTTCCAACAAATAAAGGAAATTGTATAGCTTTTGCCTAGTTTCACCTGTCCTGCTGTCTCTACTCCGCTCTTAGTTGTGCTGAAATTTTACCCGAAGCTGTCCATAAGTTTGGTTGACATTAAAATAGTGATTTAGTAAACATAAACATGTTCCTACAGGATAAAATCTCAACTGGGAAAATTCCGGTGATCTTGGAAACCTCACCATTTTCCATCATGTTAAAAATAGCCATCTCAGCTTATCCATCGTCGTTAATATAGTGATAGCTTTAGGCTGTAAGTATTAGAGTTGACTGGCACCTGAACGCTGTTCTCCTTAAGAGAATATGCCCCGAATATAGTATAGGATAAGTGTACCCCAAATTGTCACTGTAAACTGTCGCATACTCAGGACACAGTGATTTCTAATGGATACTGCACGATCTACCAGTCGAACAATAGGGTAGGTTTTGTTTTTTTACCGAAACATTCAACTGGAAATGAACTTCTTTTCTTACTGTCAGCACTGCATTTGGGTATTCTTCAAACCACATACTGATAACGAAATTATGATATCGACAGTATGATCCACATTCAACTGAAAAATGTTTGCACAGGTTAAATTGTAAATCTACTTCTTTCTCAGAGGTTTAGCTCTAGCTAATTTGTATGTTAAGGTGAATATCTGTCATTCTCACTATGTTCTCTATTTTTCTCGAACTAAGTAGGAACTACCAACTATCAACCGATCACACATCTATAATATTATATTATTATAATATAACCATGGTCGTTTCCCTTATATGACCCTATAATATTTGCTGTACATCTTTACGTATAGACTATAGGTTAAGATGACATCTAAATTTCAAATTCTCATTCCCTAAAACATTCATACACACTATTTCGTTAGTGTTACTTCAAATGATTGAAATCTTAAACGATGATTTACGTCAGAATGTAAAGTCTCTTAAATCGACTACAGTTTTCCGTGTGAAAATGTATTTTCTTAAACATTCATAGAAAGCGCAAGATAAAGAATAACAGTAATGGGATCTTCAAATCGAAATTATAGTATGGCAACTAATATAAAAGTGGCGGGTAACCTTTACCTACCATTGCAGTGTTATTTCCCAGAAAGTGCTTAAACATTAAAATTTCTTGCTAGCTTATGCTTGGTATTATACGGGGCTAGCTGATTAAGCTACTTAGGAAAAAACAATAAATAAACAAATGTATAATTTACACCTCTTACACAAAATTACTTATGGATATTCCTTATTATTTATTTTTGGTTCATGTACATTGTGACTCACCTACCTTATCCTCGGCCTACCTAGACGTCTTTCCCCTTAGATTTATAACTGTTTATTTTAACTGGAAAGCTGTTTTCGTTTTGTTTTTTTATCTTGATTTTTGGGTTGAGATCAGTCATTTTCAATCTGTTAACAATATCTTCAATTCTTATTATTTCAGATTCGGCATAACACCATTCAATAAAGTTTGAATATTTTGTTTCCTTTTCTCATATTATTTTTACAGATTTTGTTTATTGTTACACATACTTCCTTTAACTTTCCGCGTTTTTCAACAATATTTATCGTAAATACTCCGTCAATTGATTATCTTCATTTCCTAAGTTTTTGCTCTTCATTTATCAAATGTTCCATTATGACTTTAAATCTGTTATTGAATGTCGTAACATAATACTAGGCCCCCTAGTTCCACAGTTCTGTGCTTATTCCACCTAAACCGGAAATTTCATCTAAAACTTAAGTCTTCTCTTAGTTAAGTATTTTACTTTATACCTCTTTCAAAGTGGTCGAAGATAAATCTCTCCTTCCATGTTGCTTATAAATTGATAAATTGATTATTATGAATAATCCAAGATTTTCTCTTATAACCTTGTCTGTTCCTTGACTCAGTGACTTTCATTTTCTGCCTTCATGAGTGCTTGCCCCTCTTAGGGTTTAAATCTTTACCAAATATCTATTTCTGTGTGTACTTGCCTTATAAGCTCTGTTATTTATCGTATAATGCTAAGACTATTCTATCAATTATGTAGAGATGTTCGTTTTTTCCATTTACCCATTTCTTGTGGCTTATTAACACTAAACTTTAACAAGCGGTAGTTTTAACAACTGCTTATTGCGAATATTCGCCAGTCCTTTCTCACTCTGTGTAATTCATACTGTATTGCTACGTTTATTAGATCCTTTACGTACACTGGTTTGTCCGATTTTCTTGTCGGTGTTTTCATGTAATTATCATTATTATTTCACAAACTGTTTGGGGTGCTTCAACTACGTTAATTTTACCCGAATTAGTTACTAACCACCTCCCTGACTAAGATAGCTAGAGTTTTTCTTTTATGTAGTCCTTCCTTTAGCCGAAGTTTTGCAATTTTTAGACGTTGGGAACTCATCCTTGCCCGTCAGGATCTAAAATAGAATTTAATAGTGTTATAGGTTCTCTCTTGTTATAGCTTGATTTTTTTCCCTATGGAATTCGCAATCTCTTTTGTGGTAAAGAATGCGAGAAAAGCGTATTAGTTTTAAGAAAAACTGGTAAACAGGACATGATTGCCTAAGTGCTACTAAGGCTCGTGTGGGCAGATTTGTGTGCCTGTAGCTTATCTCTATTAAAATCAGATAGGGTGCTTACTTGCTTCCCCACTGTGATTAGTTGCAAGGGACGTATTATTTTTTTCTTTAACCTTATATTTGAATTTTAAATGTATTTTACTACTTAATTTGTTATATAAAACTTTATTACAAAATTATTTTAAAATTGGCCATAATTTTAAAATTAATGCCACTATTGTCATTACTTTTTCCTTTTACACAAATCTCCACGTGTGGTTGAAAACTCTAAAGATAATCTGTATTATTGTATTTACAAGTAATTTCTCTAAGAACACATCATTCAGGTCATCATTCATGTCATCTAAACTATCACTAATTTTGTTGAATTCAGCTTTCCGACTATACGTTAAATACAAACTTTATTTAACCTTTGGTGTTATATTTCAAAATATATTACTTTGCGTGCCAACGAAAATAAATCTGTTACTCTTATAGAGTTTGTTGTAGGCTTTATCGTTAGAACTATATGAGTCGCCTTGCGGTTGGATTATTTTCAAAATGTTGTTTGGATAGAAATTTATCTCTAAAGTGTTAGCTCTCACAAATCCAAAGCTGTAAGAGGATTTCCGCTGACGTTTTCATATATTATGGTGAAGCAATATTACTCAGGAATAGTAAGTTGAAAATGTTTGTTTTTAGAGATTCATTATTTTTTTAAATTTTGTGAGAAGAGTTTATTAAAAATAATGAATGTCTTTAATATTTTCATTACAAATATATGTAAACTCAAAATATTTTTTCGATTTGTACAAGATTAGCAACTGACCAAATAAAATATATCGATATCTACTGTTGTTATTTACACAATTCAAAATATAAATAATTTGGTTTAAAAATAAAGAATCAAAGTTCCAGCGAACTTGTGGATTTTTTACACATCCTTGGTCTCTGAGAGAAACTAAGTTTTCACTACAATATTGAAATTTTGTGCCATGTTTCCAATAAAGATATGAGAAATAATGATAGCTAATCGTAGTTACCTTATTCATATTATCCCAAAATATAAGAAATAAAAAAATACTTTTAAACCTTCTCCAGTGTCCGTTTCTTGTCCCTTTTTTATTTTCTCTGTAATGGATTATTATTATTGATTATTTTTGGTCTAACTTGAAGTAATTTAGTTTGATAATCACGAATAATAAATAATCCTAATTTAGTTTATAGTTCCACTTAGTGTAATTTGTTGGCCAAGTATATTCTTAATTCTTTCTGATTTTTTTGAATGGTGATTTATAGATTTTTATTTGATCAAATGAAACATCCACAAATTTTAATTCTATTTATTTTTATTTTAATTTTCCAAAAGCGTATGTGTTACAAATCTCTGAATAGCTCATTGAAAACGAAAAGTTTGCTTTGCTTTACCAAATTTTTAAGTAATTATAAGTTTCCGCTACCAAGTGAATATAAATATTATCATTACATATTATTCCTTATATATTTTAAAATTATATTGGAGATAAGAAATGAGAGTGAAATTACTGTTATCTCACGTTCTTGCTGCACATGAATCGCGCAGCTGTTCACTGCTGTTCAATTACCGGTATTAGACAGATTTGAAATTGTATATATTTTATGCACTTCACCCGGGATCGAATCCCCAATCCCCAATTGTGACAAAATCGTCGTCTCTAATGTGTATGGCAAAAATTCGGGAAATTGACATTGCCCCTTACCAACCGCACTGGAGCAGCGTGGTATGGTGCCTCATATCTCCTGTAAAATTCTAAAAATATTCTTCATCTTCTCAATCCATCGAGACAGTTTCTCACCATAAAAAAATGTAAGCTCTTTATTTATTTATGTTCCTTCCAGACCTTAAGTGTCATCGATCTCTTCATTAATACATTTCTTCACGTGTTCCAAGGCTACTTCCGTAACGTCTAGTCTAGAGTAACCGATAAAAACTGCCACCTATCTTCAATTCTGTTCAGTCCAATCCTTCAGTTCTTCTCATAAATCTTAAGTTCTTCTTCGTCGTTTCTTTTAAAGACCTTAAGATCTCCATTAGCACAACTCTTCTGGGGGCCTACATCATGAAAAGTTGGTTGAATATAGCTGCATATGATGTAATATATAAATACGTAAATCTTTATTTAATTAATTAATTGATCATTTATTGCTGAAAAACAAGCCCAGATAAGTTTCATTAACATCCTACAGCCTGAAGTTCTTTGCAAATTTCAATAGAGATTGCTAAGTTAAAGACTCTCCTTTAAGGGTATGGTCATTGTAACTCATTCTATTTTGTATTTATTTAAATGTTATTAACTGAGGTAATCAGGTATCTCTTACAAACTGCTGAATGCTTGTTCATTTAGTGAAAAGGCAATAAGTGTATGTACTAAACTATGAAATGAAGATATTTTTATTTGCTACAGCTATTCGGGTCTGCACTAGTAAAAACCGCTAAGGGGTAACTTCAACAAATATTTTGCAGAATCTGTCATGAAAATATCGGAGAACAGAGATGAAATTGGTTATACAATTAGAAAGCCATCTTTCTGTCGACACAATTTATTAGTAGGTTTATAATTTTAACATAAAATAAATTTTTACATCAGGAAAATCTAGCCCACAGAGACCTCAAATCGGTAGTGGCTCTGTGTGTATCGATGTTTCCGGGTGAATATTATCTTAATTGTTGATTTATTTTATATTTATAATAAATCTATGTTAATAAGTATGTTCATTTTAAAATACACCTTCAAATATCAAACCAGACATTCATATTGGAATGTATTATTCTGCAAATAAATTCTATTCGTTAAGTACACCTTTTCTGAGTGAAGAATCTACCCATTGCAAATGCAAATCATTAAATTGAATTATACTCACACCAAGTCCCCCCATTAATTCATTAAATAAGAGAACAATATCAGAAACTTATCAAACTGTACACCGGGTGTAAAGTTTCTATCCTAAGGAAAAAAGGTGCTTGATCTCAAATATAACTCAATAAACGAATTCATTAAGGAAATGGTCGGTGTTCGCCTACAATTTAAAAATAATCTAGTAGGTATATTAGTCCGTTGGCCTTAAAAACTATATATATACACACCGCCCGAAACTGTTATTTATGTAGGTGCAACGTTGTTTTGGAAGTTTCCCTGTGAAGCGCTTTCATCACGAAAGTATGTATTTATTTTTGGTATGAGAATGGTGAAGTAGTCGGTGTTATTTACATAAGCGAAAAGTTTCTACAGAAAAATGATATTCTCTTTGCGAATGCAATGCAAATTCCTTTTTCTCTCAAATATGTTGGGTTTCCGTCTGTAGCTTTCGCAGAATTTTCATATAAAGTAATAGGCAATTTATTCTGCTAATAAGTAAAATCATAGTGCTTCCTCTTTGTTATACGGTAGACTAAAAAATAAAGGAGGGAATGTTTTATGCTGGTTATATTATTTGATGAAATTGAAACGACATTTCATATTATCTAGTCATTTCCATTAAGTTTTACAATGATTTTTTTGTTCATTCCAAAGACAAATACAAAACGCCAGTAAATATTTAACACTTGTAGAATTTAGTTTTGATATAAATTTTACATTGTATAAAATACGGTGTATTCTATTCATAGTTTATTAACCATTGACAACGCAGCCTGACCTAGACCGCGAAACGTTTGGAATATACAGCAATTTTCGTTGACATGTGGTGTTATTTCAAAAAAGTGCTTAAATATTAAATATGTTCATGGTCAATACCCGAAAGGCGTAAATTTCAATAACAAATTGGTAGGGACTCATATCTTCAATATGAAAGTGTGAATGAAACACCAGTGTAGAAATGAGATATAGGAAGTGGTGATTTCTTCATGTTTTTCTAATCCGCAGTCATAGTAATGCTACATTTAGATACAGTAAATAAATATTTCACAACTTTTCAAGTAAAAATTCATTCAGCTATCTAGAGAAATTTCCAATGGGAAATAGTCAATTAAAAAAAAGTGAAATTCCACTTGTTTCCAAGTGACTTAAACTTTGGAGGAATTCAAATTTATATGCTTATAATAATAAAATTTCATTATAAAATAAGAGTGATACTAGGACGCAATTGCCACAGAATTTTGTTTGCACCTACTAATTCTCATTTTCATTACGCATACGAAATAATTATGCATGAGGTATAGAGTAACTCATAGAGGTTATCGCACCTCGATAGTGCAATTCAATTAACTTGCTTTGTGACATTTCCAAATTGCAGTAAATATATTATTGTTACATGTGACAGCACACGTACTATTTAATTATTCACTTGTAAGTTGAACATTTTAGCAGTTGTGACAGTATGGGTTTTACTAATTTAATTAACAACATCTACTTCTCTATGGGTGAACCAACTACTAAAACTTCTACCTCAAGCGTTAACATTGTACTCTTTGGGGATTAAACCAATTGCTGATCGGATAGAAAAACATAGTTGTTACCAAACCAGTTAATTCTTGTATATGTTTTAACCGAGATTAGATGCATTTTTGTTATAATTTTAATGGGATTCACACATTATCAGGTGTCAGTAAACAAATTTGTTCTGAGGTAGATTAAAACAATGAGTATTTAATTTGACAAAAGTATTCGTGAAAGAGATTTTTTTGTTATTGTTGTCGGCTATGAGAAAAAAATAACCTTCATTTTAGAAAAATCACCTGTGTTTTTTAATAGGAACAATTCTGTTAACAATTCGTCATTGCTATCTGTAAAAGGAATTCCAGTAATTGAATAATGTGCTGTAGGCTTATGAGTTTTATTAAAATCCATTTTGTTTGAGTGGATAGGAGAAAATCCTCCAATTTTCATCTGTTATACATATACCTATAGTTGCCAATTTTTCAATGAACTACCTACCGAATTTTAAAGATTTGAAATCATGAACTGAAAAAAATATAATTTTAACTGTATTTTCAAAATTATTTTTCAACGTATTTAAAAAATCTATTAACCTCGTAAGACTAATATTAAACGAGATAGGCAAAATGCTGTTTATAAACATTAAGGCATTTTGACAGAGATTCAAATTATTTATGAGAGACGAATAAAACTAGAATGAATGAAAGTAGAACTGAGATAATGGAGGAAAACTCAAATAACAATAACGTTATAATATTATTTTCGAGTAATATTCCTCTTAGAAGTTTAAATATCTCGTGCGTTGCAACCAGATTTTAATATTTTCTATAAAAAATTCTACCATTTAAAATGTAAAAAATATTCTAAAAGTTTATAAAAAAGTATTTTTTTCCTTTTAATTTAAATTAACAAATTTAAAGTTTTTTTAGGAAAATACAATTGGTAATTATCACAGCTTATTAGTTAAACTGTCTAACTTATGGTTTTAAGTCAGTTTGATCGATTTTAAAGGATTTTTTCAAAATCACTACACTAACAAAAAACGTCGAGTTTTCGTGTTTCTTGCTATAACTTTTTTTTATTTGTTTGTCCATTTTAATTTACCAACATTCAATAGTTAAATAATTTTAATCCAATTATTGTGTATACAATAAAACAACGGTTTTCCTTTTTTTCGGCATACTATATAAGATTTAGTGTCAAAACAACATTTAAAACTAAAATCGATATATCGAAAACAAACCCAACAAACACAACTAAAAACTCGAAGAACTGCTTTAACAAGATTCCTAGCGAATGTAATACATTTTACATTGGAGAAACATCTGGACATCTAAATGTACGAATAATTGAACACAAAAACTACATAAAGAAACATACAATCTGACATTTCAAAATTAGGTATTACACAAAGAAGATCCCAACACAATATGAAATTTATGTTAAATGAGGACGACTGTATCGCTTGTACTTGCGTAGATTTCAATGGTATCTGGTTACGATAACTTTTATTACATTACACAATTTATTTTTAATGTATGAAGTTTTCGACAAGACTTTTGTTTTTTTAAATAATAAGGTATAAGGAGTGAAGTTTTGTGAAAAATGAATCGATTTAGAAAAAGTAGTTTTCAGTAGCTAACAATTTCAAATAAAAATTTTGATAAAAAAACACTGATTAGGCAGCCATATGGCATTTGAACCAGTTTCAACATTCTTGCCTAGTAACAAACAAATAATTCTAAACAATGTTTTTGGGCAGCAAAATATCATTTTAAAACAACTTTTTATAAAATTTCTGAGTGAGTAGGTTTGTCTTAACTTTAAAAACATTTTTGTTTACAATTATTTTTGTTACGTCACCTAACATTTATTTATTTTTAAGTAAACCCACTAACATAGACATACGCTGTATAGTAAGTACTAAACAATTTAGTGTAGTATCGACCATCGAATATGGAATATCTAACTTATGATAACTAAAAGTAAGGTTTCTCAGGAGAGACCGTATAAAGCCAAGTAAGATGACTTGTTTCCAATTTGTAATGTATTTATTTTATTTATCGATCCAAAAATTATATTTCGTAAATCTAATATTTAAGATAAGCTACTAGGCTTTTTCGTATTCCTTATGTTCTTAAGAATACACATATAAATATCCGCCCTAATTTGATTGTTATTGGAAAGAAGACGGTATTGTAAATGTATTCGTCATTCGTCATGAGGCAGAAAGACTTACGCACTTGCTAGAAATGCCGGTTCCTAACGGCATTTGAATCAGTGTTATACAGTTACTCGCTTATGAGATCATATATCTACAGTTGGTATCAAAAAAATTCTGCAGTGCTACTATTATATATTTTACCAGGATGGCAACGGAAATTTAAATAAATTATTTAGAAATGCTAGAAAACCAACACTGCTTCAAATATATCTACTTTTTAACCGACTTCAAAAAAGGATGAATGAGGTTATCAATTTGCCGGAATCATTTCATTTATTTTCGTCGATTACTCATGTCTTAATAAATTTCAATAATTTAAACGGCACTTTGTTAAGAAATATCACGATGGAGCATCATATAATGTACTATTACGTACAATTGAATCTGCACTGATTCCTCTGAAACAACTCAAGTCAATTTGAATATTTTATATTGTATTCTATTAAGGAAATTTTAGAGGTGATTCCATACATTTGTCCATGACGTAAAGCATATATGCTTTCGTCATGGACCACACCTTTAAAAGTATGTTATCAGTTCTAAAATATAATGTCGATATTATGTATGCTATAAGACCTTAAATTCTGTTGTATTTACGAAATATATAAATAATTATTCGAGGTTTCAATCGGTTGACGGAAGCGCAACTGCTCTCAGTTCTCGACTAGAAACAACATACCTATTGTCTTGAGTTCAACGGATTGTAAAATCTGAAAGACTCAGTTTCATAGCATTGAAACGTAAAAGCCAAAGAAATAAATGTCTCATAAATTGTAAACACAAACCTCTAAATTTACGCAAGCTATACCATAAAATAACTCCTAATTACACATGGTGTTCGTATCCGTTTTCATATGGCTTTTTCAGTAGACTAAAAAGTCTATCAACGCTTTCTAAATATCTTACTTTTGTCTCCTTAATAAACTAACAGCTAACTGATTAAATACACAAAAATTTTATATCATTATTAGATATGACTGATATGTCAATTTTTGCAACAATAATAAATCAACGATTAAAATCTTAAAATAATATCTCTCAATTGGTGTTTGTGTTGTTATTGTATAATAAACTTATTACAAGCCTTTGTTTAATTTACTTTATGTGTATGTCCTTCCACTCCAAACATGTAATCTATTTCCAAGTACTCACTAGCATTATATTGAGCTGTAATTCTGACGATGTATATGCAAATATATACACATTAGGGTGGTTGTTAGAAATTATTTTTTGCGACGCCCCCTCAAAAGCTTCCTTTTTATGAAAATAAAACACTTGGAAATTTTTCTTTTTTAGGGTTCCGTATATACAATATACGGATACCCTTATAATATCACTCCGGATTTCTGCTTCTGTCACATCGCAACAATTTTCTCCTAAACTACTGGACGGAAGAGGTTGAAATTTGTTATCAATGTATAGTTTGGTGACCCGATCAAGAGTACCTATCGTAAAAGAAAAAAAATTGATTTTAGGAGTAATTCTGGGGGGAAAAACTAAAAAATCGACCGTTCCCCCCCCATGATCTCCGAAACTACTAAGCCTTAAATTTTGAAAAAATAGGCAATATAGAACGTTACTGGAATTTTACAGGAAAAATAAGGAGAAACCATTAATATTAATTTTGGGGGGCAAATTATAGAATTAAATAAAAAAAAATCAAACGCATCATGTAATATATCAAATGAAAGCTCTCATCCTGAGGAACACAAATATATTTTTTTCATATTTAAAAAATATATATTTAAAAAGATATTAACGAAAATGTACCAAAATTTACCCATTCACCCCCCCCTTATCTCCAAAACTATAAAAAGTAAAGTTTTGAAAAAAAAATAGAGGTATAGGTTCTGACCTGAAGTTTACAGGAAAAAGAAGGAGAAAGCTCTACTTTTAAATTTGGGGGGCAAATTACAGAATTAAATGGAAAATATAAAATTAAAATTGTTTCTAACCCATCATGTTATATATCAAATAAAAGGACTCATTACGACGAAAACAAATAATTTTTTTCATGTTTTAAAATAAATGAATTAAAAGATATTAACAAAAATCTCCGAAACCATAAGCTGGAAAATTTTGAAAACAATTAAAGTATAACCCCTCACCTGAACTTTACTGGAAAAATAAGGAGAAACCCCTAATATTCATTTTGGGGGGCAAATTATAGAATTAAATTGAAAATAAAAAATTACAATTGTTTCTAACGTTTCATGTAATATATCAAATCACAGGGCTCATTATGACGAATACAAATATATTTTTTTATTTTTTTTAAATGAATATTTTAAAATATATTAAAAAAAATATTTTAAAAAATCACCCATTCCCCCCGTTATTCGCCAAACTATAAGACCTAAATTTTCTTGTTTATTGGAAAAATATGAAAAAATCTCTAATTTTATTATTTGGCTCCCAAATAGTAGAATTAAACGGAAAATAAATTATTAGAAAACCCCCATAGTAATTTTAGGGACAAATTATACAGTTACATGGAAAATAAAGATTCAAGTTTCAAAAGCATCATGTAAAATATCAGATAAAATAAATGCTCATTATGTGAATTACAAATATATCATATTTTTAAATCATTTGTTTAAAAGATATTAACAAAAATATTAAACATCGACTTAATTCCAACTTTAGAAACTACACTATTTAAATTTTGGAAAATATATTTTATTTGTATTTTTTAATAATTTGAATAACAGATTTAATAATTTATAATTTAAAACTTGACCTATTTTGCCCTTTGTCTTCCAATATACAGAGCCTCAAAACTCAGACAGTAGATTATAAAAAACTTCTCTGAAAGTTTATTAGTAAAATAAAACTCTAATGTTAATTTTTGGGGGCCAAATTAGAAAATTAAATACATATGTATTCTGTTAAAAATCAAGCGAATCCTGAAGCCGATAAAATAAAAAGTCTATGTCTGGAAAATCAAAGTGTATATTTTTTATAAATTTAAAACGCTTGCTTTAAAAGGTATAAGGGAAAATATAAGAAACTCATTCCCTGCTTGTCTGAAACTGGAATATTATAATCTTGAAGGTGGTACGGAACCCTAAGTATGCGAGTCCAACTCGCACTTGACCAAATTATTTTTAATTCAAAACAACACGTGCCTCTAGACGATCTAAGTAATTTTTTGGTTAGGTATACCGTTTTGGTAATATTTCGTGAAAAACTCAAATCAATAAAAAAATAAAATTTATCAAAATAACAATAAATAAAAATTTAAATTCAAAAATTTTGGTTTGGTCTATTAAATAAAAAAATTAATTATATTCAATTTGATATTTTTATTTTAACATTACTTAGTAAACGTTATTTTAATATCTATATTTATTTACTCCAAGTCTCAAGTAGGCTTTCTTTCGTATTTTAATGCTTTTTCTTCTATAATCATCTAAGATTTGAATGAAGAATTGTTTCTGTTCTTCATCTTTTGTGAACAAATCGTTGTACTCTTTATTAGTTTAACGGCTCGCTCTGCAACATCATTCACTACTGGCAAGTTTTTAACAGCAACCAAATAGTCTTCATAATTAGAGTCTTCTAACCAGTTCTCACAATTTTTATGTAACCATCTTGTATTTAGTTTAAGTTTAAGAGAAAAAGTGCTGGAAGTTACATCAACAAACTGTTCTAACCCTTTCTCAAGTATTTTTGGAATATCTGCAGGAGATACTATAGCTTTCCTAGAAACTCGGGTTTTTAATACTTTCTGATGAATGAGGGTCATCTGCATTGTGTGATGATTTGTTCTTTTTTGTTTCCGTATCTAGTAGGTATGGAAACAAAGATGATTATACCCAAATATTGACTTAGATCGTCCAGAGGCACGTTGTGTTTTGAATTAAAAAAAAAAGAAAATTTTCCCAATGGTTTTTCATTAAAAGGAAGCTTTTAAGAGGGTGTAGCAAAAAATGTAATTTTTAACGACCACCCTATTACACATAAACAAGTGTATACGGGATGTTTTATTTATCATGTTTTATTTAAAAAATATCAAACATATAATAGAGCAAAGTGATTACACGACCTCATCAACTATTTGCAGCTACGTTTTGTTTCTTCAGAACCATCATCAACTTACATTTCTGAATACTGCGGCAAAAATAATCATCAGTTTATAAATGTTTTAACATGGTCCTACTCTAAATTACGTGTCATGTCTGGGGGGTTAAAAATAGAATAAATAGAATTTAAGCTGAAATTTATTGTGTCATAAAGCTGGTCAGATGATGCACCTGTAATATGAATTTAATAATTAAACCAAGTGTAAAAAAAGTTATATTTTGTTATAATAAATTTTCATTTTTATTTTAATAAAGTTCCATTGACTACGAAGTGAAATTCAGACCTTTATACATCAGGATTTAGAAATACACGTACAGAGAACCATAAAAATTAACACCAGTAAGCTTCAGTAAACAGTAATAGTTCGGTGTGAAGTTATTATTTTCCGTGTAGTGTCTGACAATGAACTCGTATCGTTACGTTCATATTGAATACGATTATTGAACCAGAACTTTAGAAATGAATAACCAAAAATGTTCTTTTCGAACAAGATGGAAACACAGCGCATATTATCAAGACGTCCATATAAGTAATGGAGAACATTTTTGGCATTCGGGGAGGTTCCTTGGTCCCAATTTCAACGGACCCATTGTGATGTTCTCAGCTGGAACGGCATTATATTGACAGTGAACTTGTATTCTTAAATTCACATATTGTACACACAATTCTGTCAGTATTTTGAAGACTTTTAGAGACGATAAATAAACAAAAATTTTTTATTTTAATAAAACTGGGCCACTACACTCATTGTAGTCGCACCTATCTAAATAGTGAGGAACCTGTTCCTGTGCGGTGATGTGCCTTGGGCGGAATTGTCATGTGGGACTAATTCAACATGTTGACTTTCACATACCTCAATCTTTATAATACCATTTCAAAAAACAGGCACTGTGGCATAATTTTGCATATTAACCAGAGACAAGGGCAGCTTCATAAAATAGTAAATTTAAGAATACAATATATTTGTTTCGGCAAATAAGTGATTTATTTGTCAGCACCGTCTCCATTAAGTTCGATGCATTTAGTTCAGTGATTTTCCAATCTTATTACTCCTTCCAAATAATAGGTACTGACATTACGCTGTTTCAGTAACGACCTCTATATTCGACGATAATTCTTGCCATGTTTGGAAATAGGAAATAGTCGCCGGAGACTAAATCTGGCCCAATTTATCGAGTTTTACCGTAGTAACTTCAAACGAATTCACCCATGCCTTGTTTTGAGCAAACAGCACATTTTCTTCGTAAATACCGTTCAAGTATTTATTTAAAATACCATTCCATGGACTTATTCTTATTTCTGGCGTGACGATCTCTTTAGGACGACTTGGAGGAACGAATGAAATTGATGCTGTAGGATCCTCGTAGTAAATCCAACTATTCTTCGGTCGGTTATGTTTTTATGCTAAATAGTTATAATGCCTAATTAGTACAACTGATAACGTTCACTTCCACTTAGTATAAGCCAACCCTTTAGATTTATGATACTTCGAAAAAGCAGCAAGTAAGCTGTAGTATAATCATAACTGGTCAACCTCAAATACAGATACAGTCAGGAAATGGAACGAGACCAAACATTTATATAAAAACCTTTACATTCAAACAAATTGATTCATAGCATGTTTTTCTAAGTTAAAAGGTTTGCACTTAATGTAAGTATTCAATACAAATAATTTTTTTAAAGTGAAATGAGAGTAGGTATAAATAATTAACGTCTGTGATGCAGAGAAACCACACAAGTAAATAATATAAAAATGACAGAATTAAAAAGAGTGGCAATCAATTGAGACTGAACGGTGGAAGCGAAAGCTTCTTACGAAACATTATTCCCTTCTCTCGTTTCCTCACGGTTGTGTCATTCATAGTAATGGATGTAAGTATCAGGTGATTTAAAATAATTGTCACTATTTTGTTACGACTCAAGTATTAATCCTGCTTTAATTCATAATTTAAATATATCTGCAAAGAAATATAAGTATTGTGTAAGTGTTTGTAAATAGTTTTGTGAATAAGTATTATAAGACAAGATGTCAAAGATTTGATCTTAGCTAACATCATTACAAACACATATATTCAACGGCAGCAGGAATTTAAAAGTTGTTATTATCTGTAATATTAAAATTTCATTTTTTGGATTTGGAGCCATGGGTTTTAGACGCTTGACCACATGTTGTTAACTCAATTATTTTATTTAGAGGATATAAAAGTTCCGGCTGTATGCAATACATCAGTACCTCTACCGAGTGGTAAACGTACTTTGTTTATTACGATAACAAAACGATGGAAACATCATGTGTTGCTTAATGCGTATCCTTCAATGAGTCTATATATTCTTTTTAATTTATGATGTATGTCAAGTCTTCAATTTAATATATCACAAAGCGAGAATTGGAGTGTTCATTAGAACGAAAAGCAAATTTTGTGAAGGTATTGTATATTACTTGGATGCTATACTGGCTTAATTTATTATTGATTTTCTATAAAAAGAGACTTTTAATATTTTACCCGATCCTTGTTTTCTACATACAGGATTAAATTGGAGATTCAAGATCCAGGCAGTGTGTGGTGTTGGCCGGGCGTTCGGTCGTGGCGTGTCGAAACAAATGAAATTTAAAATTATGCATTTCATTCCCTTGCTTATCTATTTTCATACTTAAAACTGTGGGCCTCCGTTAAGAAGCGTTCGCTTTAATAATGCTGAACTTCCGTGTAGTTGATACCAGATAAGTCAATTCTTAGACAAAAGTGGAACATTTATATGGTAAAAAAGAATACCAGTTGAAATCCCAGACTACCGCAACAGTTATCAGTATTCATCTCCAAACATATTAAAGTGAGCTCACTTATGTGGTGGTATTTTTATTATATTAATTTATAGAGTTGTACCTATTTCTTGAATTATTAGAAATATTATAACAAAATATTGAATATATGTTACCAATATCATGGTTTAAAAAAACCACAATCTACTGAAGAAAGCCAAGGACCGCACTATGAAATTAAAATTATTTCATGAATTAAGGAGATAATTCTGATCTTAGATTTGATTTCGGAGAAAAAATAACCGACGTACCAGTTGCCTCAATGACAACTTTCAAATTGTCACCGTTTATACTTTATCAGTAAACACAATTTGAATGGTCTGCTGTATCAACAAGATGGTTCTCTAATCCACTAGTTTCTAACCGTGCATCATGTATTGCTGTGGAGATCTTTCACATCGCAATTGACTATCAAGCAAAAAGAAGAATAAAAATGCAAACAATTTTAGAGTGGTGCTATACTTTATCGGAAACTAGGCTTTTCGTGCAACTAGTTTAAATTACAAACACGTTATAAATAAAACTATTGTAGAATAAACAAAGAACAAATGCCAATAAAACTAGAACAAATTGAGTCTTATGCTTATTGAAGCGAAAGCCCGCTCTTACACATGAAAATAGATGAGCAAGGGAATGAAATGCATAACTTTAAATTTCATTTGTTTCGACACGACCGACCGACACCACACACTGCCTTGATCTTGAAATACCCATGCAATTCACTCCTCTGTGTAAAAACCAGGGACCAGGTAATATTATTAATTTTTCCTTGGACTTCCGTTGTCTTGAACTGGTTGATCTCACAATGTTTCAATAGCTGTGTATCTGCTATCATCATCAGGTGAATATTTATTTTATTTAGCGTATGGCAATAGTATACATGAACTGGTGTTATAATATAAAAACACGAAATTACATTTAAACAATAACAATACACAAGAACAAGAATAGTACAGAGTAAAAACAGAAACAGAGCATTTGTAAATAACAAGTCCACAATAGTAATCACAAACTAACAGATCTTTATCTATATATATATATATATATATATATATATATATATATATATATATACTCTCCCTCCTGCAGCGACTGAATGGATAAAGATCTGTTAGTTTGTGATTACTATTGTGTATATATATATCCGTTATTGTTCCCTGGTAGGCCGTAAGTTTACAGTCTTGGTATACATGTTAGACTGTTTGATAGGCTGACCCGCATTCACAATTGTGCGTGGGTTGTTTATTCCATTTATACAGCATATCTAGCAGACGCCGTGTCTCGTTCTAATTCTATTTGCCGTCTTCCATATATTGCTAGGTAAATCGAAACCCGCATGTTCCTCATGGATGCTCAGATAGTCGAGTACCTCTGGAGGGGCATCCTCCCTCCAACATGCATCCCATTCCCGGAGACCCCTGAAGTCACTTTCATGCAACGCTTGAACATCGTAAGGTATTGGCAGTTGCTCCCCATGAGGTTCCCCAGAGCTTTTCCAGAATGTTATTCCTTGTTTGAATTTTTGCAGTGGTGTTCTCTATATGTTTCCTGAAAGAGAGCGTTCTGTTCAGTGTAATACCCAGGTATTTTGGGTTCGGATTGTACTTAAGGCGTTCACCATTCCAGAATATTTCAGGCTCTTGATTAGCCTGTTTATTATTTAGTTGAAAACAGGAACACTCTGTTTTGCTAGGACTTGGAACTAGTCTCCATTTTTTATAATAAACATCCAGGTAATATATTAAGAGTCTATTCTTTTATAGAAAATTAATAATAAATACGCAATAAACCAATATAACATCCAAGTAATATACAATACCTGAAAAAAATAATAATTTTCGTTGTAATAGGCATTCTAATTCTCTTTTTATTAAAAATAATACCACACAAAATGGAACTTGGCATTAAAATAATTATATATTTTTTTAATATTATCTCATTACTAATTAATTTTGTGTGCTATTTTCATTTAACAAGAAATTAATAAAACTTATTTTAATTTTACATAGAATAAGAACATAAACAATTTAAATTGTTGCTACCGTTGAATATATATGTATTTAATTTATTGTTTTGTATAAATTTTATGTTTTTTAATGATGTTAGCTAAGAACAGAACGAACTTTTGTCGTCTATAGTTATTCAGATAAACAAAACTACTTACAAACACTTACTCAATATCTAAACTTATATTTCTTTGCAGATATATTTAAATTAAGAATTACATTAGGATTAATACATGAGTCGTAACAAAATAGTGACAATTATTCTAAATCACCAGATATTTATATCCATTACTAAGAACGGAACAAAGAAAAATAATTTGGTCAAGTGTTGGACTCGCATACTAAGGGTTCCGTACCACCTTCAAAATTCTAATATTCCAGTTTTAGACAAGCAGGGAATTTTCTTATATTTGCTTAATATCTTAAAGGAAGCGTTTTAAATTTATAAAAAATATACACTTTCATTTTCCACACATAGACTTTTTATTTTATCTGCTTCAGGATTCGCTTGATTTTTATAAGAATCCATATGTATTTAATTTTTTATTTTGGCCCCCAAAAATTAACATTAGAGTTTTATTTACTTTCAGGGAAGCCTTTTATAATAATCTACTGTCTCAATGTTGAGGCTCTGTAGATTGAAAGATAGAGGGCAAAATAGGTCAAGTTTTAAATTATAAATTATTAAATATATTATTCAAATTATTTAAAAATACAAATAAAATATATATTTCAAAATTTAAATAGTGTAGTTTCTAATGTGGGAATTAAGTCGATGTTTAATATTTTTGTTAATATCTTTTAAACAAATGATTTAAAAATACGATATATTTGTAATTCACATAATGAGCCTTTTATCTGATAAGATGTGTTTGAAAATTGAATTTTTATTTTCCACTTAATTGTATAATTTGTCCCTAAAATTATTATGGGGGTTTTCTAATAATTTTTCTTATAAATTTTAAGTGAGCGCCAGTACCCCTAATTATTTTCAAAATTGTAGGTAGTATGGTTTCGGAAATAAAGCGAGAAATGAGAATTTTTTATATCTTTATGTTAATATCTTGTAAACAATTAATTTTAAAAATATGAAAAATATGTATTTGTATTCCTCATAATAAACCCTTTCATTTGATGTATTGCATGATGCGTTAAAAAATATTTTTTTATTTACAGATTTCTATAATTTGGCCCCCAATATAATATCAGGGATTTCTTCGTATTTTTTCCTGTAAACAAAAAAATTTAGGTCTTATAGTTTGGGGAATAAATATATTTTAAAATATTTACTAAAAAGAAATAAAAAAATATATTAGCATTCGTCATAATGAGCCCTTTGATTTGATATATTACTTGATCCTATAGAAACAATAATAAATTTTTATTTTCCATTTAATTCTATAATTTGCCCCTGAAAATAAATATTAGGGGTTTCTCCTTATTTTTAAAGTTCAGGTCAGACGCTATATCTTTATTATTTTTCAAAATTTTACAGCTTATGGTTTCGGAGATATTTTTTTATATTTTTGTTAATATCTTTTAATTAATTTATTTTAAAAATTTTGAAAACATATATTTGTTTTCGTCATAATGAGCCGTTTCATTTATTATATAATATGATGGGTTAGAAATAATTTTAATTTTATATTTTCCATTTAATTCTGTAATTTGCCCCCCAAAATTAAAAGTAGAGGTTTCTCCTTATACTTCAGTATACTTCAGGTCAGACCCTATACCTCTAATTTTTTTCAAAACATTACGTTTTATAGTTTCGGAGATAAGGGGGGGGGGGAATGGCTAAATTTTGGTGTATTTTCTTTAATATCTTTTCAATTATTTTTTTAACATGAAACAAATATAATTGTGTTCCTCAAAATGGGACCTTTCAGTTGATATATTACATGATGCGATTGATTTTTTTTTATTTTTAACTTTCCATTTAATTCTATAATTTGCCCCCCAAAATTAATATTAATGGTTTCTCCTTATTTTTGCTGTAAAGTTCGCGCAACGATCTATATGTAATTTTTTTCCAAATTATAGGCTCAGGAGTTTCGAAGATCAAGGGGGAACGGTCGATTTTTTTTAGTTTTTCCCCCCAGAAGTACCCCTAAAATCAAAATTTCTTCATTTACAATATGTACTTCACCAAACTATACATTGATGCCAAATTTCAACCTCTTCCGTACAGTAGTTTAGGAGAAAATTGCTGTGATGTGACAAAGGCAGAAATCCGGAGTGATATTATAAGGGTATCCGTATATTGTATATACGAAACCCTAAAAATAGAGACAAGGAAGAAGCTTTCGTTTCCATCGTTCAGTCTCAAATGACTGCGGCGCTTTTCTGCAATATTTTTAAATATGCTCCATTAAAACCCACTATTGCATTTAAAAATTTGCTAGTCTCAAATTTAATTCTGATATTTCCTTAATGTTACTCCTGTTTACATGAAGGATATATTAGAATTAAACTTGAGACTAGCAAATTTTTTTAATGCAATTGTAGGTTTTAATTGAGCATATTTAAAAATATTGCAGAAAAGCGCCGCTCTCAATTGAGACCGAACGATGGAAGCGGAAGCTTCTTAGGCAATACTTTTCCCTTCTTTTGTTATTTCACTGTCTCGTTTTTTTTTTCTGAAACTAGATGTCGAAATTCCATTCGGGGTAAAATATAAAGAAATATCTAATCACTGATTTCTTAACTCGATATATAATCCAAAATTAGTAAACGAGCAATGTTATAAGCAACCGACTTCTAGAATAAAGCTCTAGGTTGGGGTTTATAGGCGAATATTTCATAATATATCTGTTGTTTAAAAATGAAAAAAATATGCCTCTTACATTCTCCGTTCTTGATTTGTTAACAATCCCACCAATATGCCTAACGAGATCCAGTAACTTTAAAATGTATTATGCCTCTTTAATAAAGCAATTTCTGGATAAGTATTTAAGATCAATTAGTCAAAGCTGTTTCGAACTCACCCTTTATAATGTGAATGATACAAATACTTTATAAACAAAACTCCATCAAAATTACTATTCAGTTTTTTAGATTAAAAAAAATTTCAAAATGGAACTGACAAATGTAAAACTATTTTATTTATTTGAAAAGCATATATTTTGTTTCAACAAGAAACAAGAAAATAAAAAGTTATTGATTGAGGTTCCCTACGGTTAAGGGAGAAACGACTAAGCTTCTTCAAAGCCCAGAAAGCAGCATAATGCTCAAGAATAGGGGACGTTTTCATAAAGACGCGAGTGAATTAAAGTGTGAAAGTTAATAATAATAATAGGTTCATTATTTTGATCTACTGTTGTGTGAGCGAGTCCTTTTCCTCACGTGAACGCACAAAGCAATTAGAAATATCTGGTTCAATAAATTAGATGCAGTTAGTAGAATTTTTGTAAATAACTACCAATATATATTACCTATATATATATATATATATATATATATATATATATGTTTGAAAACAAGTTGGCACGGACGGAACTATGTGTAGCTCTCTTGATGGTCCGGGTGTTCTTCCGTTGAAAGTTTTGTCCCTGTAAAGGAACGGTCGCCTGACGTTTCGCCAAAATCTCACTTGGCATTTTCATAAGGCTTTTCCTCTTCTTCCAACACGAAGGGTGGCTGCAGGTTCGGACCTTTCCGGACTACTTCGTATCCGAGATCGTCGGCTAGGTCGTTCTCCGCTTGGTCTGCTCTCCGTGGCGTCTGAAGGAAAAGACTCTGTATGTATGGTATAGTTATTGTATTAATGTGATTATCTTGGGAGTCAGTGTTGCTTAGTGAAGTTTAGTGAAGTTTAGTGAAGTTTCATGTTGATTCTTAGGGATTGTAGTGTATTCGATTTTGTTTAACTCGTTATTAATATATTTTTTGGGTTTGATTGACAGAAAGTACGTTTTTTATAAACGTTTTTTCTTCATTGAATTTATTGATGCTAGAACAGTTGGTGTTTGTTCTGTCATATAGAGATTTGATGATACCTCTTAGTTACGTCAGAAATCAAATAATACATATTGTCATATCTTAGAGTTGTGCCGTTTTTATTCATAGTTTCTTAACCATTGACAATGTGGTTTGACCTAGACCCCGAAACGTTTGGAATATAAAGCAATTTTCTTAACTGTGGTTTTATTTCCCAAGAAGTACTTAAACATTGAAAAATATGCCACAAATATAGTTCACAATAGTTTTCATTTAGAATAATTGTATTATTATTGTTTATTTTATGCACGGTTTTATTGAGATTCTTGAATAACTATTTTTCAATGATACTGATATTTTACTTTCCAAGAATCTATTTGTCTCATACTGATAAATTCCTATTCTCTTGGTTTAGAATATCTATTATTTACGTTTAATGGAATGTTCATTAGCGGTCACTGACAGTTATTATTCTACGAAATAAATTATCTGATTCTTCTTGTTAATTATGAGTTTCTGATGTTTTTACGTACGTTGATGAAAATTCTTTTTAAATGATGGTAATTTGGGATTTCAATTTTGACATTTGGCTTAATAGTGAGAACATATTTCTGCATATGTACACAAAACTAACAGTAGTCATTATTTTGGCTAAGTCAGATACAAACAGCTTTATGACTTGGGAAGTCTTTATCCGCTTTGTATAACAATTACAAATGTTTAGACTTCGCATCTCCAACTTTTTAATACAACACCTTTTCTACTTAAGCGTTATGAAGACGTTTCGGCCACGTTTTTCGCCTTTTTCAAATCTATTATAAAACTACAGCGTTAGTACTTGCAAAGTCATAATTTTTTCTGGTAAACGTTTACATTTTTTTAATTTACACAACACTAAAAACTAACATTGTGTGTTCTTTCAGAGACAACGATAGAAACTGTTTCTATTTTCATATAGTGGACAAGTGGTGTTAATCGCATTGTCAATCTTTATGTGACCACAACTTCCGAAAGATCTTTGAATAATACATACGTTGGTTTTGTCAGGAAGAACGTTTAACATCAAGGTGGACGAGAAAGTAACGTTTTTACTGGGATAGAATTGTCGCATATGTGGACAAATGAAGTAATGATGATGCAGCCTCAATGTTTAGAAGCATTTATTTTGAGTGGATCTGTTGTTCCTTAGAACTGCTAAATTCAATATCAAATCAGCATTATTGCATGTATGAAATAACATGTTCGTCAATAAACCATTAATATAAAGAAAACAAAAGTATGTTTTCATCGAAGTGGCATCTTAATAAAATAATTATTATAATGCTTACCATCTTTAATATCCGATAACCAATATTATTGCTAACTCTACCCAAACTTTCTTAACTTGTGTAAACACTTACCTGAAATAAAAAACAAATAAGTTAATAATGTGAAACAAATCTAGCTCAGACATATCTCAAAGCTATAAAGAAAGTGATTTATGCATTTTAAATTTTAAATTAATACTAGATATATTAGGCAATTAATGTTTATGCACTTACTAGGAATAGCACCACAATACTTCAAAATGCTGTATATTGGCAAACGTTTCAGTGTCTAGGGCAGACCCCGTTGTCAGTGGTGATAAAGAAACTATATGACAAAAGCACAATTGTAAAATTTAAAATTAAAATGTTTCGACAATATAAGTGACATACGACGTAACTAAGAGAATTTAATTTGATACTATACAATAAAATGCAATGAAAATTATAAGGATCATGTAATAATAAATTTCCTTCCAAATTAGAAGAATTTGAATGGTTTATCTTCAAAATTTTATGTGGCGACTGTGATCAAAGAATTCAGTTGATTCAATGATCCCATTAAAATTAAGGGAACACTTAATTACCGGCAACCAGGAACGATTGAATTCTACGGAGACAGTAGCGTTGCAATTGCTTTCAATTAACAACATTAAAGGAAACTATTTTAGTGTTTTATTCTTCTATGTGTAATATAGTTGATTTTTTAAATTTTATTTTATGAACAAAAGTCCTAGGCATGTTGAGAAATTTTGGAGTTTTCAAACTGTTTTTTTAAATGTAATTTTTGTGTTCATTTATTCGAACATTTAGACGTCTAGTGGATTCTCCAGTATAGAAAATATTACATTCAAAACGAATTTTTTAAATGCAATTTTTTGTTAATTGAACTGTCTTTTTTGGTTTGGTTTTTGATATTATTGATTTTAGTGTGTTTCATATTTTAAATGTAGTTTCAATATTAAACAACGTATGGAAATAGACAGCATTTTCAAGTATTGTAGCGTTACTCCCAATAAGTGCATAAACATTAACTAAAGCTGCCACAACTATAGTTCAGGAAACAAGCATAGGCGATTATTTAAGTCCAAATTTATAATATATTTTTTCATAGGTAAATCAAGTGAAATTAGCATAATTTTAGATATAATTAGATAATAATAATTACATTTTGGATATGTCAAACTAAATAGTATATCTATGGCTTAGAGAAGGTCGTTTTGATCCACAAACATTCGTAATTACTATAGTGAACCAGCAATTAGATTTTTCCGAACGGTTTGATTGAAAAACTGTCATTTTGTCGGACTAAGAGTTCTAGGAGGAGTTAATGCAGTATTTAAAAACAGTTTTACGTCAAGCTGTTCCAAAGAGTACATAAAAGTTGTTGAACATTAATTTACCAACTATATAACTCGGGCTTAGTTATTTAATCCTATTAACCCTTAGTCGGAAACGTACGGTCTCTGAGTCCCATGGCTTCGTTTTCCCGTCATTTCTAACGCAGTCTATATTCGTACTGCCTCGCGCATAGAGGAATCCCTTAAGAATCATGATTCTCGTTAGTGATCTTAAAATCATCAAGAGAGCAGTTAATAAGATATTCTATTTCGTCACCGGGGAGAAAGGTAAGTAGTAATTGTTTTTTATTATGATTTTGAATATATAAGACGCATTCTTTTAAGGCTAAAAAAAATGAGTTCTCGAAAATGGTATAATTATGAACAGGAACAAGCACGGCTTCAAGCTCTTTATAAGGTGTTGTCGTCCGAATCTGATGTTGACCGTTTTGAAGAGGAAAGTGCTAGAAAAATCGAAAAACGAAAAACAGCTGCATCCGTTGCGGTCGATTCCTGTGTTTGGAACATCTTCAAGGTTTGTGCTGTGATTGTTTGGATGTAGAGAATTTAGAACCATAGTTTAAATAATTTATTTTTCGGTTAAATATGTCTAATTAACTGGTATTTGTTATTAATGTCCTTTGTTGATTAAGAATTATATTTGATTTATTTTGTTTCAGTTTTGAGACTTTTGCTAACAATAAAGAACAATGCATAAATATATATCTAGCTAATTACTGGCTTTTTATACCAACAACATTAACTTTGATATGGTTTTTCTCGCAGGATTAACTATAAAGACATCTAATCTCAACAACCGATATCCAAGTTAGTTCCTAGACGACAAAAATTCAGAAAAAAGAAAAATCGGTGTGGAAGATCGACGTTTCCGAAAAAATCCGTATAAGGTTTCTGGCGAAGGGTTAATCAAATTTTAAAGTAGGTAAATATGCTTTAGAGAGTGCCGAATTCTGAAGGTTAACTCATCATAACGTCTTGCCCTGAAATGTCATTTGAGTCTTTGGAATAATTTATAAATCTATACAAAAAAAGTACATACATTTCGTAATACTTACATTGGAGATAAAAGACCACCTTTTTTGGAAACTTTACTCGAATGGAATATCCGAAAAACTCTATTGTTGTTCAACCTACTTCACATCAGGATTTTAAACTTTGAAAGATTAAAGTATGTTTGCTGACAAGTAGTAAATTACTAGCAAATAGGCACTTTAGACAGTTATAGGTCTCCTTCAAGGAAACCATTCTGGCCACGCGTACCTTAACTAATTTACCTATCATAATAATAAGAATAAGTTGTGCCCTTAACCCACATCATTTTCGCAGTATATCCATCCCTATATCCCACACCAAAAATAAATAAATTGTTTAAATACCCCTCGCAAAAACGAAAATCATTAAAAAAGGAAACAGACACTGGGTGGTAGAAAATCCTCAGACTCGAGCAGGCTGCCTGAGATAGATAATGGCAATTGGAGCTATAAACATAATCGAAATTATATATAATCCTTCTTGGAAACAATACAAGGAGGCAATTTGCCTTAAACATCTACATGAAAATATCAAACTGGTAGGTATAAAATGAAATTTGACAGGTCATACTAATAAAGGGAGGAATGTTCAATAATAGTAAATTGAATGTTGGCAAGTGTCTTACCACCCGAATAAATAATAGAATAATAGATAATGTGAAATGAGCCTATAAAAGAATCAATCAAAAATAATGGTTATTTGTACTAGGTACTAGTACATAAGTAAAACCAAAAAATATATATATCAAAGCAGAAAAAAAGGGGAGAATGATGAATATTTAGAACATACCAGTTCGGATTTAACAATCGATTTACAAATTACGAGTGGCACAAAGAGCACTGAAGCATCAACGTCATAACAGTTAAAGATAACGGAATAAGCACCTGCATAGGAAATAACAAAAATAACAGACGTCGCTCTAACTATAGCAGAATTCCAAAAGATAATATGAGAAATGTACTAGCATAATGCTAATAGGGATGGCGTTTTTGTGGGATGTGAGCTTATGAACTGATGTAGATTCGAGGGGAACAAGGTAGATGCAAGAGACAAAGAAGGTGGAAAGCCTTTATTCAGAGATGAATCAAAAAAAGGAGTGAATTGCTTTCCGAAACATTAACTGATCTGATAACCATTAATTTCCCATCAGGCAGCACTTACGGTTTCGCCACTTTTTAAACTGTGGACATGCCGAAGAATACTGAAGATCTCATATACTGCCAAAATGATGAAGAAGTCTTAAGACGAGTAAACAGAGAACTCGTAAAGCTTAGTGAAACAATAAATACTACATCTCACAATTAATAATAAAATGAAATATTAAAGGCAGAAGATCCTCGGGAGGGAAATTATATCTTGGCTGAGAAACCGATCATAACCCTCCAGGAATTTGCACTAGAAAAAGAATATATGCCTGCAACATTAATAGCATTATAGCCAATATTTTTATTATACGAGTAATGCAAAGAAACACTCACTAAATGCGTTAAAGTACATCCGAAACAATAAAAATTATATATCAAACAATTTTCTTTGAATAGGTACCTACAACTTGATTTCCATATTTTATTTTATACAGGTTTTAATTTAATTTTTTTTTCTTAATTTTCAATTTTTATATTTGAACTGTGGTAACTTTTTTATTTTTCTCTGCATCTTCACCAAATAAACTTAAATCTAATCTATGATCTTTGTTTGCTCATCTGTATTTGCTATTTTAGTGCAGTGTGAATAGTTACTCCTGTAAAACTTGGTATGCGTAAGTCATAAGGCAAAATGCGAATTGGACCCAAATATTTGCAAATTCGCAGTTAATATATCTACTTTCTGTGATCATTTTGAGGGCGAAAATTTCATTATTGGAAAAAAAATTCTAACAAAAATGGTGTATTTTATTTCGTAATATTCACAGACTAATATATCATTTTCATTAAAAATAACGACTTCTGGTCTAGATAATTTACTTCCGGTTTAAATCACAAGTTACTAATAGCGCCAATCGTTAAGACATACCAAATTTACTTGCCAGTGACAAAAAAAACAGCTTTTGGCGATTTAGAGCTCGTGGACTGGTAGTCTCGAATTTGAATATTGTGGCTACGAAAATTTTCGATAAGAGTTTTTCTACACATGACAGAGCTGAACGACGTAGCCTTATAGCATGACTATCTAAGAAATATGCATTGTTCCGATTTTTTAAATATTGTTGTAAAATTATCTAGCCCGTCCCTGGCTAAAGTAACGTAAAACATTCAAGTCAACTGAAGTATAAAAAAGAATAACCCCAAGGTCGATCGTGCTAAAGGATCTCGAAAAACTCGACAACCGGGAAGATGACCCTCAAAATTTGCTGGAAGAATTCCATGCAGATTATAAAAGGAATGGCGGATCATCGCAGTAGTTAATAAGGTTTACCCAGTGTTATGGTTTCGATGTTATTCTAGAAAGTTTTTTTAAATTAAATTGACTTTTAACACACGGAGTGTAGTTAAGATATGTTCGGTTCTGCCTATACAGATACGTTTTTGAACAACGTTGACCCGTTTCGTCAATTTAGGTTATAGATGTTACGAGGAATTAATAGTATGAGTACTACACAGATGGTCTAGCTAAGAATATCTCGCAAGTTTAGTCAGCACGGAAATAGAATACAGCCCCTTTCTCTACTTGTAATTATGTCCCACAGGTAATAATTAATTTGAAATTTGTAACCAATCAATTTTTGCATTTTAGATTTTGTGATTTGGTTATTTTAATTTTAGCCTGATGGATTTATTATTGGAAGATTAGAGAGCCACTGGAAAATAAGGACATGCATTTGATTGGATTAATTATTGATATTGTTCAAAAATCCAAGTTAGATTACACCGTAAGTGTTGTTGTTAGTGTAATAGTTAAATAATGGATGAAAGTTTGATTGACTTCATAATGATCAAAAAAAAATATCTTGATGGGTTCCAAAACTTACAAATAAGTCTAATAAAAAAATAAAATGTTTTATGTAAATTAACAGTGCTCTTAATTTCCCTACACATACTTTTATCTCTCAACAGAAGAAGGCAAACATACTTAGGCAAGAGAAAATATTCCGCTGTGTAAACGGGTTTTATTCTCTTCGTACGAAAGGCGGATTGAGTGATGAGTTTTCCCTAAGCAAATCCAACAAAATGAAAACCCAACATAATTCCCCAACAGAATTGAATGTTCATACTCAAGAGAACCAAATAACATTCCATCTGTAAATGTTCATTAACCTCATTCAAAACCAAATATTTCGAGTATCAAACAACACCCTTTCACGTTCATAAAGTAATAATCCCCTTCTTCACGTGAATTTCCCTCAAGTTTGAAATATTTAGCTAAATTCCAACCACGTATAACAGAAACGCTGCGGTGCACCAATATTATTATTAATTTTCGTTATGCAGTTATCTTTGTTGAGTTTGTAGAATAGAGGCCAGGCTATGGAGATATTGGAAATTATGTAGCTACCTTTATCATTCTGCTCTCCCCGGGTTAAACAGATCCTTCGTCAATATTTGATATTTGCCTTATCAATAGAGAAATACCGTTGCGGAGGATTTTTATGTAAATAAAAATACCGGTTACTTTTGAATTGATTATTCAACTACTAACTAGAACAAAAAATCAACCTTATATATTATTGCGGAATGTCCTTAGGAAATGTATACATTAACTAATATTTATAAAATTCTCCACGTACTAGGTCTATTGTTTCAGTGTCTACATCTGCTACATTTTTCAATTGTAAGGAGATTATAGAAAGTAAAAAAGTTTAAGGAAAATGTTAACTGTTGTAAATTTATGTGAAGCATTTAACAACACTAGTCTTTTACAGATGTGCCTAATTTGAAGCTTATAGAAGCCCATACACTTTTGAGAGAATGTTAGCTGAAACAAGATCTTACTTTAGTAACTTTTATTTTATTATTATTATACTAGCTACAATCGAACAAGAGAAGAAGAGTCAATAAATTCGGTTTTTCTCGTGAGATTAGATCAAACAACGATGTTTTTTTCACTTAGTAAAACAATAGACATTCATTGTTGTCCAGCAAATAAATATTAATTTCAGATACGTTTCCATACAAGTATTAAAATACAACAGTTGTACTAAAAGGTCTACTAACGCCGTAGAGTTTGCCTCTGGACACTCAATTCTGCAATTTATATTATTACAGAGTCCGTGAGTTTTAATTACAAAGTTTTCACAATAATACAGACTAATGACTAATACAGAACAGGTGTTCATTAGCTGGTACTACTTCTAGTACGCCAACGTGTATGGTTTCCAATTCCGTAATGAACCTCTACCATCAGTCGTATTTTCAGGGATCCCTTTCTTGTCAGCACTGCTTATTTCACTCGTTTTCATCGTTATTTACAAGTATAGTTTTTAGTTAGGATGATTAATTTCTCAAAAGTTTCTTATTTATCGGCGTAAAATGAAATATAACAATAATCTAATTTAATCATTAAGGTAAAACTGATTAAAACATTTAACATTGTAAGAGAATTTTGTTGGATTTGCTAAGTTAAATAAGGAAAAAAGTTTATTTATTTTTTCCTTATCCATTCTTCTTGCACTTTATTTTTTGCATTTATATCGAATATCTCTTTTCCATTTTAGTACAATTTAGTTTCAAAAAATTAGTATTTCATTTCATTTTATTTTATTTTATGAATAATTTTAATATACTTTTTTAATTGTTAATAGGTAAGTTTAGGATTGAACAAAATAATACAAATAGCCCAACCCACCAAAGATTTATTTTCAACTGGGACTTTCTATTATTCCTTTCTTACAAATTGCCGTACTATTCCGTTCAAATTTTAACCGGTATAAGTATATATGGGTGATAATGAGAGAAGAATTTATTTTTTGCCGTCTTGTAAATAAACCCGACCGTGCATTATTGTGTAAAATCATTTGTCTAGGATATATTTCCGGATAGTTCGTATGGAAGTATTTTTGCGTAAGGATGAGGAATTTCCAACGGAGAGTTTACATATTTTTTTGAAACATATTTTAAAGAAACTAATTTCTGTTGAAACTAATTATGATTAGTTCTCCGCTTGAAAGTCCATGCGAAGAAATTCCAAACCTTATATTAATAATACACTTTATATACATACAAATCGATAAGACGTCTTGAGCTCTGGTTTAAAATTAATGTCTCTATTCACGCGTGTATACTTACCATTTTAACTTTAATCGAAGAGATTCCGTAGAAAGAATAATTTTCAAAAAATTTCACCCCTCATAAAAATGAAAATTTCATGAAATAATGCCATAAAAAAAGATGTATGTTGTACCTATCTTACAAAATATTTCACAGAAAAAGCCCCATATATCTCGCGTGCATTTACTCTCAACTGTTTTTATATTATACATGAAGGAGCGACCTTTGTTTATGGGGCGATGTGAACAGGATCATTTTCCAAACAGACAGTATGTGAGATTGGGAGGATCCAGGAGCTTTCTCAAGGATATGGGACGACAAGCAAATCAATCACCTGAAAAATAAAGATGAGATCTTGAGCAAAGCTCCGCTTTAAGACGAGAACGATTTTGTAAAATTCAAAGTGTTTCAATTTAGAGTTGTAAATAAGGATTTGATTTGATCTGAAGATATATTAAATGAAAAAATGTGTGTATTACTTAACATACAGTATATTATATAAGCGACTAATAATACTTCTTAATATATATTCTCCTCAGTTAATTAAACTACTTTGGAAATTTTGATAATAAGCTGACCAGATGCAGACCCACCATACAAGCTATTCTTAATCTATTACATAATAATGTCAGCACATCCGTGATGACTCTGAAACCATTTAAAAAAATTTAACTGTATTAATTAACCGACTTCAAAAAGAAAGAGGTTCTCAATTCGGCTGTATTTATGTTTTTCATGTATGTTCAGAGATTACTCGAAACCGGCTGAATGAATTTAGATCGTTGAAACTTGATTCTATTAAGGGAGATCACCAAGTTGTTTCGAAAATTGGGAAAAACGTTTCAAACACACTTTCTTATATAGTGTACTTTTGTTGGCGCGCCAGTATTATAAATAAGGGAAATGTTTCTAATATGAACCTAGTATATAATAAATTGAAAATAGATTGGGATTAAATCAAAATAAATGTCAGTTAATCAACTTCAAGATGGAGGTTCACAGTTGGTCTCTATATACAGTGTATCTTCATAACTTGGAATCAAATGGATAACTTTCTTCTAAATAATATTTAGAGAAAAAAATATTATTTATAAAAAGATTTGCACGGTCAGACAGAAAGTGAAGTACATACTTTTTTGTTAATATCACAAATTGTTATCAAACAAACTTTATTAGAATTGAAAACTGCATCCAATTATGCTGTATCACTAAAAATTATATAATGAATAATTTAATGAAGTATTCGATTATTAACAGACATAAAAAAGTTGAAAATTTTCATATCGTCTAGAATTCGTTGGTCCACTAAGTTGGAATCGTATTCAAAAGTTAATTATATCCAATTAAGCCATTACATCACTAAAAATTGTAAAATAAATACATTAAAAAAACAAAAACTGGCTTCAAAAAAGGAACTTATCTCATGAAAGGCAAAAAAAATAAATAATGCAACTATTAACTAATTTTCGGTGCCATGTTAAAGTGAAAATAATCAGGAAAGTAAATAAGTTGTACTTCGCAATTTGCTGTTCAACTTGGCACCGGCTTCAGAAAATGTATTTTATTGTTGCAGGAGACAAAATTTTTTCTTCCTTTTTTGAAATCAGTTTTTCAAAAATGAATTTATAATTTACCAGGATCCTTTTTTTGAAGACCACTCCCTACTTTTGCATTTAGGCTAGTCATAAGCACATTTATATTAAATTATCTTTTAAAAAATCGAATGTCATTTCTATAGAAACATTGTATACCTAGCACAAACCAAAGAGATAATATTTACGTCTGGCCTGAGAAAAGTGTAATACATGGTGAAAGAAACAGAAAACTAAGTAAACGCATGTCGCTTCTCATTGGGGCTAGCTTGCGTCAGTCAAGTTACGACTAACTATTTCTTGTAGCACTAGATGGAAACAGATGCGTTCACTAGGTATCCTTTCTCTCTCATCCAGCGTTACATTTCCAATTGTCAGGCGTCCATACGTCACGAACTCTATTTTTAAGTATTACTTCTATTGGCAAAACACCTCTCCGTTTGCGATTGTCTCAAATGAAGGAACTCTCGGACATTCTTTTCCTTATACTTAAATAGCAAAAAGATAGCACAACATATTTAATAATTTTCAAAATTGATATTCATTTGGATTTAACACATACTTTTGCGTAAATGTGCGTGAATTAATTTCATAATCCTACACATTGGGTTGAAAATCACGAGTTTGGGAAGAGAATTCCTACCGAGTTCCGGGAGTTCAGAATCTGAACTCGAGTACCCCTACCACGAGTAAACCCAGTCTGTTTTCTGCCTTTGATTTAAGATACTGACAATAACTTTGCTGGAATTGGGGATAAAAGCTATGGTGTGAAAATAAGCATAATAATGGAATGACACTACTGTTCGAGCCAGAGAGTAATCAAATTTGTTAGATTTTGTTTCTTAAAAACATCAAAAATCTTAAGAGGCATAATGTGATTTGAATTTTTTACAATACCCTCCACTACTGATACTGCGCCTGGTTTAGTTATTACATTGAATAAGGTCTTGTCAATAAATATATAGTCTAGTTAATTTTTGTGTATATAGATGACGCGCTGAAGTTGGAGTAAATCAATTACCTCGTTTGCTACGCATCCCCAGCTCAAAATGGGCTCTGCTAGCATGTAAGTAGTTGTCTCTTGCGGTGTTAGTAACCTTAGCACTAAAATCTCCCATCATCACGAGTAAAAGTCTTCCGGCTATTGATTGTCTTCATCAGCAGTTGATAGGTACACTTGTAGTAGATGCAGCTTCTGCGGTTTAATATTTGTGGTGAAAGTCAGCATTCTATTAATTGACCCGTAGAGTTCGGCCTATTTTGGAGATACGCTTGTTGACGAGAAGAGCGACACAGTTTCGAAATCAGCATCGTCAATATAGTTTGCTTCATGTTCTGTGGCAAAGTGGCCCACTGCCTTTTCAATGGTTTTCTAACAGAACACAAATATCGATTTTTAGTTTTCCAGTTTAAAAGAATCCTCTCATGATCCTCGTCGCAACAGATTTGCCTTTGAGGAGTGTTTTCACATTTTTCTGAATAAAATATAAATTTGAAAGCAGAAATTTAAATTTGAACCATATAAATTTGAAATTTACATTTTATTCAGATTTTGTTGCCATTGACAACGAAATCACAATAGGTCTTTAAAATAATGTATTAACTATTTTAATATACAGTCGATTTTCCAAAACAAACACAATTAAAAGAAACTAGAACATGCCGCAAATTAGCTTCAGACTTGTTAAATCAAAATTTTCACCTAATATCCTGGACGTTCTGGAAGATAGATTAAAAGCACTCCCCCCGTACTTCGCAGGTAAGGCCGGCGAACGTAAATGCAATATGAGATGAGACTACGCACGGCAGAGCGTTGCGTCAATGTGACAGCCGCAAACTGCAATTGCGGGCAAAAACAATCCAACTGAACGATGAAACAACACAAAACCGCTATATTTATTTTAGATTCCCTTAAACTCAAAGCGCTCTGTAAAAAATAGAGACAGCAAATTCGAGAAGGGGAGGGGGGTTATTGAGTAAGCAGCTACTTGATTCCACTTGTGTGTTTTAATATAGTATAATATTAACATTATTTAAGGAACAAATGAAGTAATGATAAAAATTATGTACTTTAACAGTAGTCTGGCCATGATATATCAGTTATTCTACACGTGATTTATTAGTTTTGGTATACACTTTTATAACAAATACGTACATATGTACTCAATTAATAGAATCGTTCGACTCTAGTCGGGATTATAAACTACATATAAATATATTTGGGTGTCCAAGCTAATTACTACATACAAATCTCTGGCATAATGGAAAAAATCGATGAACGACAGAAAATTTCTCTTAGTTTATATATTCTTTCCGAATGTACCTTCTGAAACCTCAGGCTGCCATAACACTAGCTTTTTTTTTCAATTAACCCAAATCATTAATCCGATCCCTTCAATGAATGATCATCAGGTTTAACAGCCAAAATTCCAGATAATGCAATGAGTTTAATTGTCGTTCGGCCTACCATAACAAACGACCCTAAAACCACATTAGTGAGCTGATTCCCATTCCCGTATAAATACAGTAAAGCCCATCCCCTCCACATCCGCAACCCCTCAGATCATTATAAAATTCCAGCACATCCCCCGGTTGCTGACATCGCTAACGTAATATTCTGGAAAGCTGTTATACAGAAGTTATTCGGAGTTCGAAATTTTCGTTCAATATTTCGCATGTAAATCGAAAATTTAGGATAATCAAATTAGTCTGACATATCGAATTGTCTTTCCCCAACGAACATGTGTTTTAAAATGAACGAGTTGGTATTTGCATTTTTGCTGTTCGATTTTCATAAAAGTGTGCCGGAATCTTGAAAGATTAATTCGGCTGAGGCTGGAAATACGCATTTTTTTCTGGGTACACCTCTCAGACACAGCTACTATAATTGAAATTATTTACCAAAAATGGCATATAATGTTTAAAGATATAAAGAATTGTGTGTAGTAAAAAATGTAGTTTTTGCAAAGCTTATGTGCACTTTTGTCAGATTCCATTAAAAGAAAGTTTTCTTTCTCAGTTTCTAATTTGGTGCAGAAAACTCACATTTTTGCATATTTATTTATACTTCTTCAAAACTGGCCCTTATTTTACCAAAATTTTAAGTTTGAACATTACTCAAGATTTTTTAAGTATATTCCACAATCATTTCAGATTTTTATTTAGAATTTTGTTCTATTGGATCTACTACGAACATGTAGAGCTGTCTTTTGTGTTTAGCGAGTGTTGCTTCTCTTAATTCCTTGCAATACCTACCAAATTGAAAATTTAAACGATTTCTGTTGTGAAAGACCATCAAACTTGTTCCCAACACAAGTGTATCCATATAATATATATACATTTGCCTATAAAACCGGCTGTAATAGTTAGTACAAATAAAACGTGTTAACAAAATTACAAAATATTGGGCCCTGGTAGAATTTTATTTCCCAACATTATCGTTGTTTAAGATTAAACAAACATCAACCATGGTAATTCGACCAACGTAGAGCCTTTTTTCAAAATGGTGTGGTGTAGACCTGTATATCCTTTGCAATAATTCATAATTTAAATTAGGTTAGTCAAGAATTTGTTTCACATTTATCCACAATGTTCAGTTCCGTCATAGGCAAAATCATAGTCAATATGCAAATGTGATAAATATTATTTCTAATAATAGCAGTATCTACAATAGCGTTAATAATATCATATTGTTATTATTATGCCAAGTTGTACAATCGTAAACGAAAATTTAGCCAAATTATTAGTTAAATTAGTGTCTCAATCAGACACACACTAAAGTAGATTGTTGTCAAGTTCACGGTCCAAAATATTTTTATTAGAATTCCTTTGCCAATTACAATTTCGTCAATGATGATTGATGTCAAACTAACAATTACAGTAATTGAAAAATTTGAAATCCTAAACGAAATTGATGTTAATTTATTGATGTGTTTATTTTTTTAAGTAGCACCTAAGAACATATATCGATTTATCAACATACCATCTAATCTATCCTGGTTGGCATCAAATCAAAAAAAGTTCCAGTTGGCAACTGTTTATGACTATTCGATGAGCAATAAATTTAAAGACAACTTCTAAATTTTTAAATTTATTTTTAATTGAGAAGCTCAATTTCTCAATTTGATAAATAATATAATGTTTGTATTACAATTCTTATAATTACAATACATTTTTGCTTTCAATTTACGCTATATTCTAGAGATACAACTAAAATTAGGGGATACAATTCCTCCATTTAAGTAAGTGTAGCCTACGGTCAACTTTCCTTTAAGCAAGGAAAGCAAATATTCTCACTTTTACGCATCAAATTAGAAACAGGGCAACCTGAAAAGAGTTTATCTATACCTATCAAATACGATAGAAGCCCAGTACCTATATAATATAAATTGGTAAGCGATTTTATCAGCGGTATAAGAAGGTATTGTTGTTGCTCTATATTTGTAAGTTTATCTAAACTTTCCTCCTTTCAATACCTCAATCGGTATGCAAAAGTCACAATAACCTTGAATATTTTCGTTGTTTGTTGTGATTTTATGTGTGCATACATTTTCCTTGCCAGCCTCACCAATTCACTATGGATACTTTCTAGAAAAATTGAACTATTGTTTAGTCTTTACAGAGTTCCAGAAAGGAAGAGATTTCAACAATGTGATTTACCTGTCTTTATCGCTACGTGTGTAGTGTATGTCATTGGAAATCAATAAGTGTTCTTGATTTTTTGACTATCTACACGAAATATGAAACAAATTCAACAGTGACAAATTGACTAGCTTTACGATGATTTCTCATCACTTTTACCAAAACCTTTGAGGGCTTCAAGAGAATGATGCTTGTTGACATAAACAAGAAAATCCATAAAAACCGGGCGATCTTGCCCGTAGTACAAATCACAAAGAAGAAAGGAGTGATAACTTCTGTTTTCAACTTTGAGTTGTTCGTAATCCCTGAGTCTTGAGCCGTCGCCGATGCTGTGGAGATCAGCCATAAGTTGTTCCTTATTGGTCAGCAAATCTTTGAGGAAGATATACTTGAGACGCATCAGTGATAGTTGCTCCATTTAGATTCTTTGACGATTGATGAAGCGGTCCACGCATATATCGGGAATGGGTTTGCCTGTTTTCGTATGTTTTAAACCGAAACATATTTCCTTTTCCCTTTCTTGCATACTATTAAACAGCTGATTGAGTTCTTGTAATTTATTGTTAGTTTTTTTAAAGCGTTCAATTCGTTCGTGATGCCGCTCCTTATCATCGAGGATTCATTCACCTTTGTGATAATTGGACGTCGTATCGTAAGTGTGCTCCTCTGATTCTCTGAGCACGTGCTCCATTTTCCTACGTTCAAAATACCAATACCCGATAAATACGTGGAACGCCTCATCAATCGTCAAAGAAACTGGAGCAACTATCAGTGAAACGTCTCAAGTACATCGTCGTCAAAGACAAATAAGCAACAAGCTATAGCTGATCTCGACAACATCGGCGACGGCTAAAGACTCAGGGATTACGAACAACTCAAAGTGGAAAATAAAAGTTATGCTGAGAAATTAGGAGAGAGGGATGAAGAATTGACACGACTAAGGTTCAAATGTCAAAATACGAAACAAAAAGGCGACTCGAAAATGCAGCCCTCAGATCTTCGGTGGTGGTTTTTGCAGGATAGGGCGTGGCTTCATGGTACCACAAAGTCTAGTCTCAATTCATTTGGATGATGATGATGAATGCCAAATTTTGGATTGGTCCAAAAGTATGGCATTGATAGGCATGCTGTCAATAGTCCACAGTAGTCATTAGACCCGCGACGTTTTCGAAAAAAAAGCACACCATATCGTAACCTTGAGCGGGTATAAGGCTATATTATAAATATATATATATATATATTGAAACGGGCGTTGTCGCTCATGATTGTCGATGAAATGTTGTCTTTCTTGTTGTGCTTCGCTCTCAACGGCTAACAGGTGACGCACTGTTTGCATATTGTAAGGGATCATTTTCAAGTCTCACCAAAAGTTTCTGTAAAGACCGCACAATTGCGCGGCACGTTGAATGGTCGATACTACAGTATCCTCTGCGATATCTTCTTCACAACCGCGATATTCTCAGCTGGTCAGTCTTGGCAGTATCTCGTGCTTTTCTAGACGGTCGGTTAAACAAGGTAGTGTAGGTAGACTCGGGAAATCTGCGCCAACGCCACAGACGAATTATTCAGCAAAACAACCGCAAGAATTATTTTGCATTCTTGAGGAGTAAAGCCATTCATGTCTTGGTGACGTGTATTTAACCGACTTCCAATAAGGAGGAGGTTATCAATTCGTATGCAACTTTTTTTATGTATGTCCTGCGATTATTCAAAAACGGTTTGGGCAATTTTGATGATATAAACTGTATTATATTAAGGAACATTACAGAAAGGTCCCATATAATTGTCTATAACATGAGATTTACGGTTTTATAGAAAATCAGAGAAAAAGTAAATAAGGGACTAGATTTCAGCGATTTTCAATGAATCTTCACTGTTTTTTCTAAAAGTGCTCACGCAATTTGAATATTATAAATTGTAATATACAAAGATATGTTTCAGCTTGATTCCGTACATTTTTCTATAACGCAAAACATAGGATTTTTCTGAAAATCGGAAAAATATATGCAAAAAAACTGTAAACATCATGGTAAATGTCAAATTTTTATCATAAATATCTAGTTTAAATGTCATGATATGCCATGAAAGTATATCGTACAGGGTGTTTTTAATGGTTTTCAATTTGATGCATTTGAAAGTCACTTTCTGTTAGAGACGAAGTTATAGTCGCGTGAAATGGCAGAAAATATTCCGTTAAGTTTATCGAAACGAAAATTTGTTAGATATGTCGGCGAACTCTTCTATATGGTATACGGTTGTAGGTGTGTGCGGGAGTGCATGTGATATTAGGTGGTACATAAGCCGTTGAATACATAGGATGGGTGAAATATAAGTTGGAACTGAATTAGTTATACAGGGTGTTTCTAAATATATTGTATTGGGTGGCACATAAGTAGTTGCGTATACAAGGTGGTTGAAATAAGAGTGGAGCAAAACTAGAGTTATACAGAGCGGATATGTGCTAAAAATAATTACAGTTATACAAAAGGGTTTAAAAATTGTCAGAAGTAGTTAAATATACAGGATGGTTGAAATATAAGTTAGAAGAAGAGTAGACTTACAGTTATACAGGTCGGTTAAAAAAAACAATTTGGAATATAAGTAGTTACTTATATAAGGTGTTTGAGGTAAGGGTAAAATTATTGTTATTCAGGTGTATCAAAAATTTGTTATATAAACATAAGCAGTTAAGATATTTGAATTATAGAACGTAGGACGCAATATAATTATAGACATGGGTTCAAAAAATTTTATAAGCAGTTGTATATACTGGGTGATTGAAATAAATCGTACAGTAAAATTAAAGTGATAAAGTGTGGCTCAAAAAGGTGAATTTTGTTATTTAGGGTAGACCATAAGCAGTTGCATAAATGAAATACTAGACATATGGGGCGAAATAAAAGTATAGGTATGTAGGAATAATTTAAACAATACCAAAATAGAAAGAGTCAATAGTGTGGAGAGGGTGGTTTTAAAGATTTCAGGACCTTTATGATATTGTATTGAGCTAAATTATAGTTGTACAGGGTGATTCAGAAAATGATAGACCAATAAGTATATATATATATATATATATATATATATATATATATATATATATATATATGAAGAAATATTTATCCGGAAATACATACGTTCGTTATATTGATTCATGTTTGAATCCTGCAGACGTTTCGCCAAGGTCTCACTTGACATTCTCAATGCGTTGTTACGGTGAACTGAAAGGTGATCTACCTGAGCTTTTTATTTTATATGCCTCCATCGGAAGTTATATCGCACCTGATTGGTCGGTGTTGACTCCGCCCCCTTTGCTGCCAGGTGTCTGACGTGTTGACGGGTTTGTATTTTGCGTGGGTAATTCTGTTTTTTTTTCATGTTGAATAATTGTCTTCAATGTGTTAGAAAGGTGCCGGGCGTCATCTCTTTTGTTTAGATGTCCACTTTTCTCGATTTCCATGGCTTCTCGTATTAGTCTGGTTTTGTAATGAGTTGTTTGTGCAATCTGTTTGCAACTATCGAAATTGACTGTATGGCCCGATTGTTGTTGGTGTTGAAACAAAGCCGATGTTTTCTGTTTATTTTTGAAAGCTAATCTGTGCTCATCTAAACGGGCTGAAATTCTCCTGTTCTTTTGTCCAACGTCCACCTTGTGGCACGTTCCACAAGTTATACTATACACCCCTTGGTTTCCAAATTTAACTTTTGGTTTGGCTGTCGCTATGTCATGCCTTCGAAGAATTCGGCCAATTCTGTCCGATGTCTCTTTGATGTATGGTAAGACTACTTTTGAGTTTTCGGTGAGGTCATCGTTTGATTTTGGATCAAGGTGTTGTTGTGCTATTGCCTTTTTAATTGTGTGGTTTGTGTATCCGTTTTGTCGTAGAGCGGTAGTTATCTGTTTTAATTCGTGTGTTTTGCTATTGTCGTCGGTCAGTCGTATGGATCTGAAAACTAGCGTGTTGGCAACTCACTGTATTTGAGAAGGGTGGTGATGGGATTTGTAGTTTAAGTATCTGTTCTTGTGTGTTGGCTTTCTATATACGGTATGGTCGAAGTGCCTATTTTGTGGTTTTTTTCTTAGGAGGACGTCAAGAAAAGGCAGCTGGTTGTTTTCCTCAAGTTCTACTGTAAATTGAATCCTGGGGTGTATGGAGTTTAGGTGTTCCAGAAACTTAAGAAGTTCTTGTTTGCCGAAAGACCATATGACAAAAACATCATCGACGTATCTTAGCCATAACTTTGGCTTCAGGTTTGCTGTCTTAGTGCCTCTTTCTCGAAATAGGTCATGAAGAGGTTTGCCACCGCTGGTGATAGTGGGGACCCCATTGCTGCTCCGTCGCTTTGTTTATATATCCGGTTGTCATACATAAAAACTTTTGAGGCAGTCTCGTGACAAATCTATTATGAATTGTGGGAGGTCTTCATTCTCAGTAATTTGTTGAAGTGCCTTTTCTCCTGGTATGCTTGGATATAAGTTCTCAACATCGAAACTAGCTATGATATCTTCTGTTTTTATGAAAATACTGTTAAGAATGCGCGTGAATTCTTCCGAGTTTTTAATGTAAGAATTTGCTTTTTCCACAATTGGTTGTATGTTGCTGGCTAGATATTTTTCCGAGTTGTATACTGGCGAGTTGAAAGCACTAACTATGGGTCGAAGTGGGACTCCGTCTTTATAGATTTTGGGCAAACCGTAGAGCTTTGGGCATCGACTTGACTTTTCTCTGAGTATCAGGTTTTTCTGTAGTTCTTCTTCTATGGGTGAATCTTTAATTTTAGATTTCGTTGTTTTTTCTAGGTAGGTGGTCGGTCTCTGGATGATGGTTTGTATATAGAAAGCTAACACACACGAACAGATACTTAAACTACAAATCCCATCACCACCCTTCTCAAATACAGGGAGTTGCAAACACGCTAGTTTCAAGATCCATACGACTGACCGACGACAATAGCAACACACACGAATTAAAACAGATAACTACCGCTCTACGACAAAACGGATACACAAACCACACAATCAAAAAGCAATAGGACAACAACACCTTAAGCCAAAACCAAACGATGACCTCACCGAAAAAATAGTCTTACCTTACATCAAAGGGACAACGGACAGAATTGGCTGAATTCTTCGAAGGCATGACATAGCGACAGCATACAAACCGCACCAGACTATAGGCACAAGTTTAGGAAATCCCAAACCAAAAGTTAAACTTGAAAACCAAGGTGTATATAGTATAACTTGTGGAACGTGCGACAAGGTATACGTCGGACAAACGAACAGGAGAATTTCAGCCCATTTAGATGATCACAGATTAGCTGTCAAAAATAAACAGACAACATCGGCCCTCTTCCAACACCAACAGCAATCGGGCAATAAAATCAATTTCGATAGTTGCAAACAGATTGCACAAACAACTCATTACAAAACCAGACTAATACGAGAAGCCATTGAAATCGAGAAAAGTGGACATCTAAACAAAAGAGATGACGCTCTGCACATTTCTAACACAAGGAAGACAATTATTCAACATCAGAATAAAACAGAATTAGCCATGTAAAATACAAACCCGTCAACAAGTGAGACACCCGACACGGCAGCTGAAGGGGCGAAGTCAACACCGACCAACCAGGCGCGATACAATCTCCGACGGAGGCATATAAAATAAAAAGGTCAGGTAGATCACCTCCCAGTTCACCATAACAACGCATTGAGAATACCAAGTGAGACCTTGTCGAAACGTCTGCAGGATTCAAACAGGTATCAATATAACGAACGGATAAATATTTCTTCATATTGTTCCATCCGTGAAACCCTACAACTATATATATATATATATATATATATATATATATATATATATACATTAAAACAAATAAAATGTTAAAATACATTTGGAAAATATAGACAAAGAATACAAATTAGAGAGGGAGAAAGAGAAAGGAAGAAAAAGAGACAGAGATAAGAATACGCCAAAATTTTCAATTAAGTTGTACCTTAAATCTGAAAATAGTGATTGCACACGGTTTATCTAATTGTATTCTTTGTCTATATTTTCCAAAGTTTATTTATTTTAATGTATGTTTGTTTACTTCTCAAATGTCAAAGCAGTACTGACATTTGCGTAAACTTTGTATCACCTAGTATATATTGTAACTGGGATTAAAAAATTAAACTATAGCTGCCAACGGAGGAAAAAAAGACTTACGCTCGGGGTTCGGGTTTTACAGTACCAGAAAAAATGCTTCCATGTATGTCTCCTATGCACATCTCGTTTTCAGAAGCTGTGATCCTTTACATATTACTATCGATATTCGAGGTCTTGGCGTGCTCTGAATTCACGCCTGGACGCGGTTGTAGATATTTAGTTTTCTCGGAACATTTGTAGCGAAGGCTTTTTGTAAAAAATAGACAGCAATCCGGACGATTTCTGGAAATTGCACTGCTACACTTTGTTTCCATTGCAAATATCAAACCGTCACCTGTTACAGAAATAGAAAACAGGAGTGACAGCAACAAGCTTGTAGAATAGTCTACTAATTTCTTTAGATATTCCCGTATGGTAATTAGTCGAAATAATTATGTATTAACAAACTTTTCCCCAATATTTGAATAAATAAAATTTTCTATACATATTCCTCTTTTATAATTACTTTCAAATACTGATGCTTTAAACTAATACCACTTCATGTCTAATACATTTCGGGACTAAACATACGTTACGATAATCACATGCATATTTTTTCTTTAATAGCTACATATTCAGCGAACTAGTGAGGCCATTTCCATCGAATGTATCCAAAATGTGAGAAACTGATGCTCAGAAACTCTTTACTTCGAAGTTTACTCCAATATCGGGAGAGCATCTGCTCTAAAGCCTTCTCTAGCGCTTCTATAAACTTCAGAGTTGAATGGCAGGAACGCGTTAAAGCACTTCTGATCCCCCTACTAGATAAGGTTTATTGCAGACATAATCTCGTCAATAATGACATCGGCACAGTAAACTCTTACGATAGAGGAGCTATATATCTATATATATAATGGATTTATTATTGGATAGGCTCTGTTTCCATTGTGATCTAGACACTATAAACTTTCAGTGACCTTAGAAGTTAATATAATTATCCAAGTAATATAAAACATTTTACTTGAGAGACAGTGTAAATTGCAAGAGTATTACCCAAATAATATAAAAGATTATATATAACAACATAGATGCAAAATCGAAATTTGAATGCAAAAATGTGCCAAACTGCCAGAAATAACGCAAAATAATAAAAAACATGTGAACCCTGAAAAGTTGTAAACTAAAAAAATTTAAAAATAAGCTGAAGTTTCGAGAAAACTTTAATTTAATCAACGATAAAATTCATACATTGATTTGAAGAGAGATTAATAATTTCAAATTTATACTGAACCAGTTATTTAGTTAGGAGTAATAATTCACGCCCAAAGGATGGACGAATATATCAGTTAGGAAAATTGATAAAAAAAAAGGGACTATGTACTAGTATAATAAACAAAAGTTTGAGAATATGAGAAATTCATAAGAACACTGTCTTAAAAAAGTAATACTGGAGACTATTTAAATAGAATGTAATTTAGTTAATACATATATTACAAATGGCTGTAAAATAAAAATCATTTTAATTCTGGAAAAGCTAGAAAGAGAGAGAGAGAGAGAGAGAGAGAGAGAGATCAATGACTGAAGACACCTAGTTAAATTAAGTTTGTAATAGATGTTAAACATTGCCATTTATATGTTTTATCGAAATAAATGAAGACAGAAATTTACTTATTAAAATGATGATGTTTCTGTGTTTAAAGGGTGTTGAAAAGATAATGGACCAAAATGAAAAATGATACGAACCTACAAAAATTGGCAACCTTACTGAGGATTGAAAGTTTCATATATGAAATATAATAATAATCAAAATTTATTATTACTAATAATTTTTTAACATATAATATCTGAATATTTTGTGTATGTTTTGTTTTATACATTTGTTGTGTATAATTCTCTCAACAGTTTGCGGGAATTTGTGATTCTAGTGTATATTTGATTGAGGCGATGTTATATATTGAATTTGTAACAGGAGCATTGTTTATTTTCAGCAGTTGTGATTGAGGCATTTCCAAGGTAAGGCAATGAGCGCTTAGTTGGCATATCTGATTAGTGAGGCGAAGTTTCATCGACTTGTTTCGACGTAATACAAATTAGTTGTTTGCTTGGAATAAATCTTCTTAATTTTACCCATATAACCACGTCTTCGGCCAGTAATTTTTCTCTTATTATGTTACTTCGTATTTGATCTCGCAGCGTTAATCCTTTTTACGTACTCAGTTGTTTCATTCTGAATGTTTCCGCTCTAGTTTCCATTGTAAGGCAAGAACTCGTCTCACGTATGTGTTATAATTTTTTACCTACGCATCCTAACATTCAGCAATTTTAATAGTACATATATGCTTGAAGCTGAGTTGGAAATTAAGAAGAGAGGTGCAAATGGAGTTCACTCAACTGCATCCATAAAATCCATAAAAGCAAATTGCTGCAAAGATCATCCACTAACTGTATAGGTTGAAAAAACTATGAACAGTGTTCCCGTAATTGGTTTATTGGTACTTTTGCAACAAAGACAAACAATTGCAGTTAGAGCCGTCTGCACAACATCACTTTTCCAACGTTATACATATGGCATAATTTATCTGGAGAATATAGTCTACCCGTTTAAATCATTTGGATGTTCACATATGAACCCCTGAGTTTATTCCGACTTGAATAATTTTGAAATATATTTTACATTATTTTACATTTCGTACAACTGTCGTGAAAGCTCTAGCCACAAGTTAAGAGTAATGTGAATTTGGAAAAAAAACAGAGAAGGTATCATTAAAAACAAAAAGACCTCTAGATTCAAAGTACCTCAGTACCAAACATCCCGAAGAACTAGAAAAACCCTAACTAACTATATAAAATATATGTTAGTAAAGTTTTTTAATAGCTATAGAAATACATGTAAGATTTAAAACGAAGAAAACCTAGCTATTAAAAATTCATATTCAGAAATTTTCAGGACTACCTCTATGGGGTGAGGACACTCTATGCTGTTATAAATCTGTATAGGGCTGACCATTTATTTTTATATCTTCATAAAAACTTGATATATTATGAAGTTTGTGAGCAATCGATTAATTATCTTGTCATTGTCCTTTGGGCGTCTCTTGCGTTGATTGGTAGTTCCCTTGACATTCGTAAAATTGTCACCTATCTAATATTCAAAGTTAAATCATTTATTTAATTATTTTGTTCTCATTGTTCCTCCCTCACTGCAGTATTGTTTAACAGTAAACCATATATTTTTTGTCAACAAGACGAACCATATATAAATAATTGTTACTGAAGGTTATTTATGGCGCCTTCTAGATAATATTAAAACATTTTTTGGGGAATAATATCTCACATGAGAACAAGAATTTTCTATCTAAAATTCAAAAAACCTGCACCTCAATTGTGAATTTATATATTATTTTCCATTAACAATGTATAGATAACAATGCATATTTTACTGATTCAACTATTCAGTAAGTATTGAACTAAAATTCCGTTAAATTTTTCACAAGTAATAATGTAAAAAAGCTTTCACCAGATACAGAAACAAAGTGAAATGCAATAGTGCAAAAAGTTCAGAATAGAGAAGCTCAGAACAACTGGTTAGAAGGAAAATAGCTTAACATCTAGTGAAATAATCGTTTACCAAACTAAAATATTTCTAATCTTAAATTTATATGACAAACAGGACAAGTTCCGAAAAGATCAAAAACCAAAAAGTACTACGGTTGATTATATAATCAGGGCACAAGAATAAATTTCACGTTGATATTAATGATAGAAAATTAAAAAATCTATATATAAATAGGCAAAGACAAAACGATTAGGTACCATTTTCTCCTCTGTTTCTCAACCGATTTTCTTCATTTTTGTTTTGTTTAGTAGCTACTGACGACCTTCAGTGCAGAATGCTAATCTTAATTTATAATATTGGTTCATTCATTAAATAAAATATAATAAACATTCATTATTTACGTCAATAATGTCAATGCCAAACAACTGAATGTGCCGCCGCCGCCAGACTCAAAACATTGAGTAATTATATATAGACAGACCAATGCCGTTATATACTTAGAGCATGTACTTCTGGAAGTGGCATGCAAGTGTTGTTATTGTTTAGTGTGTAAAGTAATCGTTGTATATTATAATTATACAGGGCGATTCCAGATATGTTAGTAATCATTTTTTTCGTGGGTGGCACATAAGCAATTGCATATATAGAGTGTTTAAAATATAGAGAAGAGTGCAATTATAACTAATAAAATAATTATATAGGGAAGCCCATTAGCGGTTTAATTTACAGGGTTCTTGGAAATGTAACCCATAAGCAGTTGTATATATAGTTAAGATGAAATATAGGGTGAGAGGCATTATAGATATACAGGATGGTGATAAAAAATGTTAGAAAAGGAAATGATTTATAGAGTAGACCACGAAGAGTTCCATATATATAGTGATTGAAACATAGGTCAGAGAATTATAGTTACAGAAGATAATTAAAAATTTCATAAACAAAAAGAGTAAATATGGTGGGTCATAGGCGGTGGCACATACAGAATGGTTTACCCAGTGGTTCAAAAATGTGAAAAAATATTATGCGTGGTCCATGAGCAGTTGCATATACAGGGTGGTGGAAATATATAATGAGATGGAATTATTATAATGATGATTTTAATAAATGATAATAAGAGAATTGAGTGCAATTATAGCTATATAGGGGGGTTAGAAAAACTAAATATGTAGGGTAGCCCATTAGCGGTTGAATTGTTGTCATAATAAATTAAGAATTACGAATTTGAACACAAATAAAGTTCTATGAATTATATCTGAAAAAAAACTTGAATTTCGTTACTTATTTGTAGAAGCGAGATGTAAGACCGACATCTAGGATTTTCGAGGAAACTGTCACACAGAGGTTCCGAATCTGGATCCGTTCTGTGTAATTGCTGTTCTCCCTAAAGTCCTAGGATAGAATGTCACGATAAAATTTTCATGTTACTTAACCTGCCAGAGATATTGACACAAATGGTCGAATTTCGACCACTGGGCGACAGCTAGTATATATAAATAAGCCTGCTTCCTATATTAGGAGAAAGTACATCTTTAAGGATGTCATTCTGTAAAAGACAAACAATGAAGCATCATCAGATTTTTCTGAACTGTCCAGCAACTATTTGATTTACTTAAACATTTTATATAGTTATATAATAAAGAAAAGTACCAAGGGAAGAAAATACAAATGATTAGACATAAAACGTCTTACAAATTAATAGAAAATTGTGGCCAAAAGCACAACTGTAATTTAAAGTCCCAGTAGCATTCTAGATAGTTGTTCTAATCTACTCATATTGTTACTGTTTCCTTCTCAGTAGTACAAGTTAGTAGGTAGAACTAGGAACAGGACATCGACAAAACGATCGTCTTTAGCGAACCCGAATACTGTTATTTACGTTTGTGATGAAAACGGTGAAAAAATGCCAAAAAAATATTTAACTGAACTTGTGCACAAAGCGTATTTTAATAACTTTGAATGGTACAACCGACATGTGGAGTGAATATGGCAATGGACGGATCGAACTTGTAGCCTGTTCATAGTGTTCATTCCTTCACATACTAGTGAAGATTCTCAACTTTTGGGGCTTATTCGTCAAATCCCCGACTTTTTGCCCGAGATGCTTGAAGGGAGCTTATTAGCCATCTTTACCTTTCTGAAATTGACCAGAACTGCATTCTGACCGACGTTTGTCAGTTTCAGTACTCTAGAAACTAGATTGTAACTGTTTTTTTTTTCAAAATTGGATACCTCTTGTACTACCAGCGTAATAATTGAGAATTTTATAGATAATTACAAGCAAAATTCTAAAACACTAAATATTGCTGTGGAGTATGAGACCATATACCTTCTATTGGCAGCACTCAAATACCATGATCATATGTGGGTTACATGCGTTAAACTGAAATTTATGGGACAGCTTTGTTCAAGATATCATTGGGCGAAAATTACTGTCAGACAAAAAACCGCGCTTAGGAGCGTCAAAAAAAGAGTACTCGATGAAAGAAGATACTGGACAGCTGAGAAACACATTATTTCTAATAGAGCGTTGGTTACTGATTAAAAATAATTTGGATGCCACTGCCTTCAAAATTGAGATTAAGGACACGGTATGTAAAATAACTAGATAAAAAGTGATTCAGTGTTAATTATGATCTAGGGAATTTTCTAGTTTTAGCAAGAAGAAACTTAAAAATTGTTTTCCGGATAGCCGGGAAAGTAATTTACAATGATGAATAAAAATAAAATAAATCATTACTAGAGTTTTTATCCTCAAAAAATAAGAAATCAGATGTAGCGTCGCATCTACGGTTTGTACCTCAATTACAAAACAAGGATAACGACTATATATAATAAGACCTAAAAATGTGGAATAAACGATTCATGATATGAACACAACGAATTATTCACTGTTGTAGTGCATCTGGAAATAATTCACTCTAAAAATCAAGAAAGTGAAGTTACCTCAATGTTTGGTAAGGTAACAAAAAAAAATAAAATATGGTACATAACCATATTTTCTGACACTAATGACATGTCTTACTTGTTCGGCACAATAAGTATGCCGAGTCCTCAACAATTACTTCGAATTTGACTGAGACCATTCCATTTCTAACAAGGCAATAAGTTTTCAAATAATTTATTACTCTACGACCATATAAATCGAAACATGCTTGTATTTATATTTATATGGCAGTTTACAAAACGGTACTACTACTACTTTGGGAGTATGTCAGACATCAAGACATAAGACATACTCCCCTACCAACCTGAAAAACATGCAAAGTAAATCGAAAAACCTAAAGCCCCAGAAATAAGGAAGTAACAATGTGCAGAACACAAAAAAATCCGAAATTTATTCTTAAAATAATGTAATCTATTTTACATATTTGGAATATTCAGTAAATATTTAAGCACAGACTAATTTCTATTTGTTAAAAATCTAAAAAATATTCACAAGTCCAATGTATAAGTCCTTGTAAAGCATAATGTCTATTTAGTCGATTCAACTGCAATTCCTCTCAATGTCCTCAAATTTTCGAATATTACATGTGTCAATGCATTACAATGGTTTGAAAATTTAATTAAAAAACAAGATCATTTTATCTATTTTTTAATTACTCTAATATACCAGAAGAAGATAATATTGAGAACTTTGTTAAAATAAAAATAGTTTTGCCGCAATAGCATCCATAATAATACACTTGTTGCTATAGAATAAATTAATCATCTGCAGATGACTCGCCTACCCGCAATGAATCGTTCTATTCTAATCTTTTCCGCGAATATCTTGTGGCCACAAGAACACACTTGCAAATACGTTATCCCATAATATTACTTTAATTTGCCAGCTAGAGATTCATATATTGACCTCCAGAAAACTTTCGACCACTGTGTTAGTTGCCACCAATCGGAATATTGTTTAGGGAATACCGCTATGAACTGTATTATTATGTGACGCACCATTTTATAATCCGTCAGCGTTGCTTTCAGAGATCTAGTTCCAGGGCGTTAGCGGACAATAAGTCCAATCACAGAAAAAGAAAACACACCAAGCACGCTGAACACACAACACGTTGGAACATCGTTTTGAATTTGTAAGCAGAAGGATTCCCCTGAGGAAACGCTACCGCTCGAGTGGCATACCGTATACAAGTGAGACCAAAAATGGAGAACCAGAAGCTCACTCTGAACCTTAGGAAGCTTCGCCTAAGTAAATCTTTCAATAAAGATCCAATTTGGTATTTCTCAAAAAATCAATTGGAGGTTTAGCATTAAAAGTTAAGACATTCACTCCACAATTCAAAGAACAATTAGACTAATTTACCTGGGCATGGGCTACTTCTCTACAGTTTTAACCTCACTGACGTTGAAGCCTCTCGCGGAAGCGTTTTGCCTCTGGGATTAACACATAATGACAAGGGCTACCAGTATTTTATAACGCTGAATCTCAGAAATTATACAAAATCACATATTATTATACGAAGTTTAAAACAGCCGGTTTTGCACATAATTTCCAGAAGGAGCTAGTTTTGGTTGCAGTAAATCTAAAAACTGTTGTTTACGTTTAAAGTTAACATATTTCACTTTACATTTTTAATTGTATTTTTGTATTCAAATGTATAAGAAACTCTAGTGCAAAAACACGATACATAAGATACCGATATTATAGGTATCCTGTATATTAGTATAATGTGGCAGCACTGATAATGACTGGAACTGATTCGAAGGGCGTAGAGAGCAACTCTCCAGAGCAGCTGAAGGGCCGTACCTTACATTGTTGCTGATAATTTCAATTGACATAAAAATTTACTAATAGGTATCGAGGCATAATTTAGATATACCTGGCAAGCACTTAAACTTGTTACAAGAACACTCATGGCTAATAAATGCAGGTGTTGAAGAAATCCATGTTCAACAATTTTTCGATTATTTAAAGATTCTTCAAACAGAGATAAAAAATCACAATTTAAAAGATACGTAAATCCCTGATAAAGTGTACATACTAAAAACTTTCTTAAATATTACATAAACCTCTGCTAATTCTCATGTTTCAAATACTTTTTTTTTTGAAAATAATAACACAAAGTAATTAAAAATATTAACAAAAGCACCAGTTGTTACAAATTTAATAGTCAGAATGAATTAACACAACCAAAACACATATGTCGTCTTAGATTTAATTTAGTTTTTTTCTGAAATACCTACTTGATATATTTAACTTATCACACATAATGCACACCAAAAATGTTTATAAACAAAGCAAATATTGCCGGGTGCACTTTCATCAAACTAATGGTACAATTTCATATATTCTGAATATTTAGCAACTTTTTAAATACTTTAGACAAAACTAAAGCTAATTATTTATACAACATATACAGTGTTTGCAGACATACCATAGTTAGTAGGTACCTTATCAATAGTCTGAAAATCTATTACCTAAGGTGTACAAGATGCCTACAAGTATATTATTTTATACAAACCGTATATTTGATTAGTCAACTGTTTTTATACAATAGAACTCCGGGTAACAAAGTCGCGTTTATATGAGCTCTGATTAACCCAGCCAACTTATAACGCAGATAATCAGAAGTAAGTGCGTCTATGGTCCGTATTAACCGGGCTTAATATTACAACTGTTGGGGCGGTCAATGACAACTGGCGACCATGAAAAGGTAATTGAAGCTGTATTAATGTGGTTTAATCAGCAAAGATCGAAAGGTGTGCCTCTGACAAGTCCAAAGTTGCAACAGAAAACACTAATGATTGATGTGCAATTCCCAGAGATAGATCACTTTCCCGGCAGTTCTGGATAGCTCGATCGCTGAAAAAAACCGTATGGTGTACGCCAACTTACTTTTTGGAGAAAAACTTTCTGCTGATATGCTATCAGTTGATACATTTAAGCAGGAATTTAAAAGCAAATCAAATATTGTGGGCACAAACTGGAACAAATTTACAACTGTGAAGAGACTGGTCTGAATTATAAAATGCTTCCATCTAGAACATTGGCATCTCGATAGAAGAAATGAGCTCCTGGACACAAGCGAAGGAAGCAAAGTTTAACTATAAATGCATGTTCCGATGCACCAGGAAAGCACCAAATCACATTGGTGGTGATCGGCAAATCTGCACGTGCAAGAGCTTTAAAACACGTCTCACCCAAAACCCTACCAGTGTACTACAAAGGTCAGAAGAGCGCATAGATGGATACGACCTCATTTACCGACTAGTTTAAAAAATACTTCGTACCATCTATGACTAAGTTTTTGAACTGAAACCGTTTTCGTATTAAAGCAATTTTATTAGTGGAGCATGCATCCTCTCAGCCTGGAGAAAGACTTCAAGTGGACGAATTGTTGTGAAATTGTCTCCTCTAACCTCTAAATGTCACTAACATAAAGCAACCAATGAATCAACGCATCCTCGAAAATATATTAAAAAAGTACAGGTGTTTATTTTGGTCATGTTAGAATATACAGAAAAATATATTATCGGTACGATGAGAAAGATAACCCTGAATAATGTTATTATTTACTGGATCAATCAATCTTAGGGTTCTGTACGGGGTACAAGTATCCAAAAATGTTGGTCAAAAGTTATTGATTTTGAGGACTATACTGACAGTGAAGATGACAATTCATTAAAAAAAAATAGTTTTGGAATTGAGAAGCCGTGGAGAAATATCCTGTTCAAATTGTGACAGCTAAACACAAGATGAAAATGGTTTATTTGTTGAGTGGGTTGCACCAGATGACTTGAAATAACGAATACCTTTCAGCAATCCGAAAAATCAGATGACAAAGACGATGACGAAGCGGTGGATGAACAACCTCCCACTAAAATCTCTTGTCAAGAAGATTTTACTTCTTTAGAAAACGCTTTGAGGTATATTGTACAACAACCAGAGGCAACGCCAGAAGATTTTCTTTTTCTTAATAGAAGGAGAAACAATCCAATGGGAAAAAGAAGACGCAAATATGAAACAGAAACGCATATACAGTGATGGGCAAATGTGTGGAACCAAGCAAATATCTCTGGACTTATTAGAGATATTAAAATGAAATGTGGAAGGTGGATACTGCAGTAGATTGCCTATTTGTTTCCAAATTTTTTTACAATTTTGAACTTCCTGTTTTACCGGAAGTAATGTCGATTTTAAAATTTGCAATGAAACACCCTGTATAATATTTTAGTTTCTGATGAAACATTTTATTGCGAATACAAAAATATCGGGTTTGATATCGTTTACTTCAATACCTACCGAGATATTAACAGAAAAGTAATTAAGGAAAGGAAAAATCTGATATTCATTAAAGAAATACATAATCATAATTATTAACTAAATCTAAGTGATTTTCAAAACATTGACACTTAACTAAACTTAATGTATTAGATGCTCAAACTGAGCACCGTTTACTTCTTGACAATAAGCAAGTCGGTTTTTAAATTCTCTAGTAACATTAGCTATTACTTCTGGTATAATTCTCTGGATGTCTTGAGTTAATCTTGTAGCTAATTCTTGCAAATTATTTGGTCTATCAACATAAACCTTAGACTTTAAGTAACCCCACAGAAAATAGTCTAGTGGATTAAGGTCGGGACTTCGGCAGGCCATTCATAAGTACCCCTTCTTCCAATCCACCTGGATGAAATAACCTGTCTAAATGATCTCGAACAATGCGAGCGTAACGGGGTGGTGCTCCATCTTGCTGAAACCAGATATTATTTGGTAATTGTCCATTTACCTCCAATGCCGGAATAACTTGTGTCTCCAAGAGCTGTAAATACCTATCTCCGTTTAAAGTTTCTTGTAGGAAGAAGGGTCCCACGATTCTGTTGTTGTAAATGCCGGCCCAAACGTTCAATTTTTGGGGATGTTGTGTATGAGCCTTTTGTACCCAATTAGGATTACTTTGCGGCCTGTAGCGGCAGTTATGTCGATTAACCGTACCATTTAAACAAAATGTAGCCTCGTCCGAAAACACCACATTTCTTATAAAATTATTATCACGGTTACAAATATCCATCATCATTTCACAAAATTGCAAACGTCTCTCGAAATAGTCTTCGGAGAGTTCTTGAACGAGGCGAATTTTGTATGGATGATATTTTTCTCGCCTTAATATCCTTCCTACTGAACGACGGCTAATTCCATGCATATTGGCGAGGTCGGTAGTGGATAAGTGAGGATTTTCTTCCAAAGATATAGCAACATTTTTTTTTTGGTAAATTGCTAACTGTTCCACTTGTGACGTACCTTCGCAAAGTTTTCGTCACTACTGAACGGGATATTTGTGTATTCGGATGAACAATATCCAAACAACAAACAAACTTCTTGATGCGTCCTTTTCCTCTCCCCATACCCAATCATCATTAATATTTCTATTCTTTCTGTTTCACTTAATTCGGCCATTTTATGAAATTAAAACAATACAATCTTTTTAAGTTCAAATAAAAAAAAACTAATAACTTATTTTGACAACTACTGTAACTTCTGCAATGAATTTCATGGATTCAGATTTAATTTGCACCTGATTTAAACAAACGCACGTGTATTCGACTATGAAACAAGCCGTGCTGTTGGCTGTGACGGTATAATGCCACAGATTGGCCAATAGAAATACAAATCCTTACCGAGCGGTTTGTTTATATCGGGCGTAAATGAAATCTGAACCGAGTTTACCTACCATCGAATTTTTCCTTTCCTTAGTTACTTTTCTGTTAATATCTCGGTAGGTATTGAAGTATTGTTTACTTCAATACCTACCCGATATTTTTTTATTCGCAATAAAATGTTTCATCAGAAACTAAAATACTATACATTGTTTCATAGCAAATTTTAAAATCGACATTACTTCCGGTAAAACAGGAAGTTCAAAATTATAAAAAAATTTGGAAACAAATAGGCAATCAACTGCAGTATCCACCTTCCAAATTTCATTTTGAAATCTCTAATAATTCCAGAGATATTTACTTGGTTCCACACATTTACCCATCACTGTATATCTATTTCACTATTTTATAATGTGCACACATACTCAGAGGCGGGGTGCCCCCTCCGTTACCTTTGATAACCGGGGTTCTACTGTACATTTCACGTTGAATATATTTTACCGCCAAACAGCCAGGTTATTAATTATACTAAAATTGTGGCTATTAATTCATGTTTCATAATTTTAATAAGATTTATTTTTTATTGTTAATTTTATAAAATATTTTGTCATAATAAGTTAGTAAAATTATTCCAGTTTTATTCTTTCAGTTTTTTTATCAATGTACGTCATTTAATTATTAATTATAATATCACATGTTCCAAATATGTAGCGTAAGAAATTATAATAAGTATCATGAGCATATATTTTTTCTTTGTGTACCTATAACAATTTTCACATAATATAGCTGCTGTCTATAACAATTATTGTACCACTTGTGTTTAAAGTGTACGAAAAACTAACTGAAAGTACAATAGTACAGTCCTGGTACAATAAATATTCTCTTTCCACTCATGTGCCAACACTGTGGCGTTAAGATCCTCTGTCGATTCAACTGGAATTTCAAAATCTTGAATAACTATTTATTCCAAATGTCCAGATATTTTGGTTTCATATCGACATTTTGAGAATCATATGCGCCCATACTGTGTCTTTAAAAAATATTCGGAACGTTACACGTGTCAATGTACTATAATTATTTAAAAAGTTAATTAAAAAACTCGGTGATTCAATCAATCTATTTTTAATTACTCTAAATATACCAGAAGACAGTCTTGCGAAATCATTCAGGATTAATCTTGAATTTGTGGTTCAAAGCCTTCACAATGACATTCTGAATTTCGTGAAAATAAATGTAATTTTGCTGCAATAATATCCGTAACAATACACTTGTTGCTACAGAATAAATTAATCATCTCCACATGACTAGCCTAACCGCAATGCATCCTGTCCTAGTGTTTTCCCCGAATATATTGTGACTATAAGAAAAGAACTGAAATCACGTTGTTCCGTAATATACGTCGATTTGCCAGCTAGAGATTCGTATCTTAAACTCACCGAAAACTTTCGACCACTGTGCCGGTGGCCTCCAATCAGGATAGTGTTTAGGGAATGCCTCCCTGGACCAGAATGTGTGCAGCACCATTTTATAAACGGTCAGCTTGTCAGGCTGACAGGGCTCCCCGGCGTTGCTTCCCGAGATCTTGTTCCCGGGGGGTTGGCCGACAACCAGTGCAATCACACAAAAAGCAAAACACACCGAGCACGGTGAACACATAACACGTTGGAACATTGCTTCGCGATTCGTAAGCAAAAGAGAGACCCAGAGATCAGGCTACCGCTCGCGTCACGTACCGAATACGATTGAGAGCAGAAATAGAGACCCAGAGTCTGCGAGCGAACGATGAGCCTTCGGGTGCTTCGCCGAAGCGATATTGTGGGCGCAGTGCCCGATTGGCGGAGGGTAAATTCGACTGGTGCGTTTGCTTTCGCGGCTGCCGCGATAGCGGGATGGTCGGCGCTCTGGTTTTCTTTGCTTGCGTGCTTTCCTATGGATGTGTGGGATGATTTTTTTTTCAACGGCAAGGTTTACACTCGATTCCCCACGTAAGGTGTGTTGTTGTTGCTACTCGTAATTTCTTCAGATCAGATAGAAATGACTCCGGAAAAAATCGCATATCGTGTGCTGCTAATAATATATTGAACTGTTTTTGTGTTCATTTGAACAAACACGTTTTAATAAACAGAAACGTGAGACTAGGCAAGATTGTCTTATTAAATCACTAATATACAGTGTGGAATAGCCAAATGGAATAAATTAGATAACGAATACAGGAAGACTTGTAGGGAAAAACGCTTGGAGACGTCGATTTGTATTTTTAAATGCGTATTTTTTCAACAAAAAATTATATAGGGTGTGTCATGTGACAGTGGCTAATACCAACATTCTTATTTTAAATCCAAGCCTCGGTACATTATTTATTTTTTGCATTCTCCAGAAAATTGTAGACATAATTCATGTACAATATCCTACACCTAACTGTAACTTTTTCAGAAATATTAAGTGCTTTCAGATTTATTACAAAAAAGAAAATTATTTTATTCCACAAATTCGCTACATTACACTCAATACTTAATTCCCATTTAGCTCATGATATGGAGATAGTAACCAAAAACCATTCCTTTTTACTGATTTGAAAAAAAACATTGTTATTTATTTTCGTCAAAACTCATAGCCTTATGTTGTTCTCTCTTGTTCTCTACCTGCATGACAGAGGTGCTCAGTGTCAGTGCTATTGTCGTTTGAATGTTTGAATTTTGTTAACTGTTCGTAATAATATCAGAAAAATGGTTCCTTTAACAGAAATGCACACAATAACTATTCTACAAATGATTGGTTACGGAGATAACAGACGGACACAAATGGAACTTTCGCGCTTATTTCACGAAAATTTTCCAAGGAACAATTAGCAAAATAGAAAAGCAGTTTCGCGAGTTTGGTCACGTAAGACAGATGAAAAAAGTAGCTGCCAATGCTCTAAGTGATAATAGGAAATTGGATATTATTATTAAGAAAACCGACATAATTCTGGTCGAAAAGCAGCCCCACTGTTCAATGCACATTAATTTTTCGAGTAGTAAGGGAAGGTAAAATGCATCCCTATAAAATGATGCCGACTCAGGAGCTCATGGAAGAATATTTCGATAGGAGAACGTATTTCTGTAAACAAATGATGGTAAGGTTAGGTTATTTATTACAATGTGATTCGATTAGAAGATGTTTTGTTTTCTGAAGACAGCATATTTACACTTCACGGTCATGTTAATCGTCAAAATTGCCGCAATTGGTGTAATGAAAATCCCCACTGGATGACAGAGAAACTTACGGAATTTCCTGAAAAAATTAATGTTAGGGGAGGAATTGTTGGAAATCGTATCGTAGCTTTTCCATTCATGGCAACTTGAATTGAGATAAATATTTAGAACTGTCCCAGAATAATGTCGTGCCAACTTTGGCAAACTTATATTCTGATCCAGTAAACCCACAAGTTCTTGCCAATACAATATGGTTTCAGCAAGATGGAGCACCACCCCATTAGGAAATCAATGTCTGGCAGTACCAACCAAATTTTTCCAAATCAGTGAATTGGAATGGATAGAATAGCCAGCACGATCTCCTGATTTGACGCCATTGGAGTACTTTTTGTGGGGATATGTCGAAAGTACTGTATACAAAACTAAGCCCCTCAACTTAGATGACCTAAAAAGACGAATCACGATTGCAATTAGATCAGTCAAGCCTGAGATATTTAGTAGCATTGAAAGACATTTTTATATCAGATTAGCATGTTGCCAATATGTTCGCTGCGAGCATTTTGAACATTTCCTACGTTGTTATTAATTTGTTTGGATTTTTTTCATATATTATTAAGAAATAATCAGTATTACTTATTAGGTTTTTAGTGTGCTGTAGCGAATTTGTGAAATAAAATAGTTTACTTTTTTTTGTTGTTAATTTTTGTAATAAATCTGAAAACACTTAATATATGCAAAACAACTGAAAATAGGTGTAGGGCATTGTACATGAATTATGTCTAGAATTTTCTGGAGAATCAAAAAATAAATAATATTCAGGGGCTTGCATTTAAAATAAGAAAGTTGGCATTGGTCACTGTCATATGACACACCGAATATATATATTTTTTTGTTGAAAAAATGCACATTTAGAAATACAAATCAACGTGTCCAAGATGTTTTCCCAACACACCTTCCGTTATTCGTTATGGAATTTATTCCATTTGGCTGTTCCACACTGTATAACAATTTTTGCAGCCATAATAACTGACGAATGATGATACTTATTAAAATGAAAGCCTCTTAATGGAGACCCACCCTTACACATCTGAAAATAAGTGAATATGGTAATGAAATTCCAAAACTGAAATTACATTGGGTTCAACACTTCGTTGCGACCGACACCACACTTGCTTCATCTTGAAAAACCCATACATCTTAGTTTCATGTGTGAGAAACAGGGACTAGTTTATATATTAAGAGTCTCTTCGTTTATAGAAAATGATTAAAATATAGTAAGTAATCAAATATGACATTCAATTAATATACAATACCAGCCCAATGATTTCTTTTCGCTCTAATAAACATTCCAATATTTTAAATTAGAGACTTGACAAACTGCTATAGGGATTAAACTGTAAAAGGTTCCAGCGGAAAGCATTAAATAACAAGTTCAGGAGGTGACCAGTATGAAACGGGTGTGATATAAATTGCTGAATAGCTATTTTCAAGAATAGTCTGGCGATGCTGTGCTATTTAAAAAATATCTATATATAAGTAGGCACAGACAAAACGGTTAGGTACCATTTTCCCCTCTGTTTCTCGACCTATTTTCTTTATTTTTGATTTGTTTAGTAGCTATTGACGGCCTTTATTTATATCTTTTAAAATAACTAATTTAGAGATAAATTATTAATAAAATTTAAGTCAGTAGCGCCCACTATGAACAAGTAGCTTAATCCAATATTCGAATTTTGACGGTCTTCAACAGTAAAAATCCAATTGTGGACAATCTTAGTGAGGTATAAAAAATATTACTAAATGAATCCACTTTTATTTACAAAGATGTATGCTGTGAAAGCCTTTTTTTTTTCTATTCATTTATGACGTTAATTTTTTACAAAAACGATGACAGCTATTACTGAACTGACCAAAGGAATGTGTTTACCTATACGAAGTTTGCGCATTTACAGAAGAATCCAAATGAAAAATTCTTATGTCAGTACACAATTTAGAGATTCTAAAGCTAATTGATACATTTGATTTCCGAACCTGAAGAGCTGTGTATGTACATTCTTTTAGTAATGAATTTATCACAAACCTAATAACCATTTGCATATGCATCCATTATGGAAAGCTACGAAAACACACAGTAGATATGATATTCAAATACATTTTTAATTATTTGATTTATGCCATGTGCAAATATAACTTTAATAAGTATTACAGTATTAGCAATAAAATAAGACGAATCAATTTGTAGTTTCATTTGATATAAGGTAATCTTATAAATTAATTTTAACATTTCATCTAAAAATTAGCAGTCAGTCAGAAATTGTTTAATGTTCTTTTAAGATGTAATATGCTGCAAAAATATGTTTTCTTATTTATCTAATAATATAATACCTATAATGTTTGTTTATTTAAATACCATCTTATTTATATCTAATTCTCGGAAACGACACTACGATTTTGTAGAAATTCCATTTCGGGGTTTGGGCATGTACAAATCGGGATCAATCGTATTACCGAGTAAGAACGAGATTGCGACAATTAAAACTGCTCTAGAAAAATTCATTCAATACAAATTGATGTGTAGGATCTTATAAGAATTTTATCACTATTTGATATTTTTCTAACATTACATTTTTACAGTTGAACCTTTCAACATTTTAAAGTAAAAAGTGTTGGTTAGGCGATTTTTTGATGGGTAAAAAAATATATGTTAAATTCGGGCCCCCAATGAAGTTGCCATAAGCAGTTACATATGCTTATATAAACTGATTGAGATATAAGGTGCTGTAGGTTATAATTATACAGGATGATTCCAGAAATGTTAGAAGACAGTTACATATACAGTGTGGTGGAAATATATTATATAGTGGAATTATTGTAATGAGTATTTTAATAAGTGTTTAAAAGTTGAAATTAAACTGAATTACTTCATCTTGAGAAAAATTAGACCAAATATCCGATTATATGTATATATGTATGTAACTACCAACATTTTTGATGTTGCATTTGCGAGTAAAGCTTAGTCACCCATGTGCAATTAATTTAAACATACAAATGGAAATTGAATAAGTATTAGTAGTAAATTGAAACAGATTATTTTAAATTTTATTCAAATAGAATTGCCATTTACGTTTATTTGTTATATTAACCTACCGTTTAACAGCTGAGTTATTTAATATTAAGAAATTTCATGTTAACTAAATTTTTGTCTGAACACAATTGGTGGAATTTCAACCACTGGCCGATCGCTAGTCTACTTAAATATTCAATTCAATAAAATTTATATTTTGATTAAAAATTAATTTACACGTCGTATGTATCATTTGCAGTTATATTTAAATCAACAATCACAGACAAATCACAGGAGACGGGTAGTATACTTTGTAAGAAGCTTTGGCTTCCATCGTTCAGTCTCAAATAACTGCTCCTTTTTTTAAGAATTCATCCCAATGGCTGGTATAAGATTTTATTGTGTCACAAAGCATTCATTTCAGATACAAAATTCAATAGCAATTCGTTTATACCATCACATCACTATAGAATATAGTTGATAAGATTTTAACAGCAAATTTATTAAAGTAAACTATTTAAACAATGAAAACCCGCTTATATAATGAGAATTAATGAAGGAATCGAATGTCATCAATAGAAATTCTTAATGAGCGTTTATTCAACCTGATTATTTTTCAGGGAATAATCTTGGAAAAACTGGATATTAAAACTGCTATAAATAATAGTAAATATTGCATTGCAAATTACGAATATGAAACAATGAGGTCAAAAATAAATGATTTTCTTGTGTAGCTTTCTGGTATTACTAACCCAAGGTTATACCTGTATACTGAACGAATATTATACTATTACTGCTATAAGATGTAATAAGTAGGCACCTGTTGGCAACTGTAACGTTAGATGGGTGTTTTCTACAATATGGCTTACCTGACTTCATAGACGACGTTCCTTTGATCACTCCACAGAATTTATAGTTGCACGATGGTTGCCCAGCTCGTTTCAGTCGAGATCTACGTCAATTTATTGACATGACAGGGTCGACACTGACTGAGCTGTGTTTTTGTAATTTGGAGCTTAACATCATTACTTTATGCTGTTCCAACAGAATAACACTAGGGGAAATAATTGAAAATGTATTCATTCAATTTAGAGAAAATTGTGGAATCTTTTTGGAAAATTACAGAATCAACGAACAACAGTTTTAGGTATTGAAGCAAATGACTATCAGTTTTCCTGTATTAATTTTATTAACTAATTTTGTTACTTTTATTATCTTAAGGTGTTGTTTTATGAAATATCTTTAGAAACATAAATGCGCATAGATCATTTCAAAAATCCGTTCACCAACAACTCTATAATTGATAAACATAAGTACAATGAGATGCCAGAAGCCTAAAAAGAAACTGATTTTCCTTGATTTCAAAGAGTGAGATTTTTGGAACAGATCTTAAAATTTGCATAATTGATATAAAACAAAGAAGACAGAAATTGTGAGAGCAAAAACGTTCTTCTTTACTTCTACTTGTTTGCAAACACCTTGGCTATTCGTCTGCACATCCAAAGGTCTCGAGCCACACAATGAGTCTGGGAATATTGTATAGGCACATCAAACAGGACTCGGGGTTCCTCTCTGGTCACATCGTGCTGCAGTTTCTGCCCATCCAGGTACAGTGCCATAAACTGTTCGTATGTCATCTCGTCATTGGTTGGTTGGATGCTGCGGACTTGATTTTGGTCACATCGCCGTCATGACTTCCGACATAAGGGGCTAACCTATTAAAATTTACTACCTTTGGTTTTCCTCGAGATAGCAACCTTATTCTGTGGACAACATCGTTGATCCTCTTTACTATCTGGTAAGGCCCTTCTCAAGATCTTTGTAGCTTGGGCGAATTTCAGGATGACGCTGCGGGTTACACAACCAAACAAGATCATCAACTTGGAATTCCCCGCCCTTGGCTTTGAAGTCGCAGGCTTTCTTCATTCGGGCACTGGCAATTTCGATATTTAACTCGTTGGTAGATGTCGATCATCCTTTGATGTGACTGGCTGACCTGGGGTTTCTTCTCCTGGGGACATCCAAACTTCAGATCGCATGGAAGTTTCTCGTCCCATAATAATACTAGCCGGAGTGTGACCCGTTGACTCGTGCACAAACGAACGATATGACAATAGGAACAAGTGCTGAAATTGTCCCAGTCTCTTTATTAATCAGACATTACCCTTGACAAATAACGGTTCATGGGCCTTTTCATCATTTCTACCATTCCATCTCTTTCGAATGAACTGCCCAACGTTATATTGCTTCATGGGAGCTTTTGCTCGCTTCTAAGACCCATTATTTGATGCACAAAGGGTACATTTCCGGCACCAATCCTTGGCATCTGCTTGGCAGTTTACCCAACAAAATCGTTTTCTTAACTTGCACAGGGTTTTCGTCGCTCACAAATGTCATCTGTCATCTACTTCTTGCAAAACCTCCGGTCTCGTACTTCTTGGGATTACAATCTGTTTTCTGTTCTTGTCCTCCTTAGTAGTTTCCAGCACGCGCTTCAGAAGTCCGTTCTCCAGGATGAGGGAGTTTCACTGAGCCTAGTACAACTTTATGGTCGTTCAAAAACGGGAAATCTCCTGTTACATAGGTTTGCGATCTTCTTCCTTCCACCGGAGAACTTCTTTAACTCCGGATCCAATTTCTGGTCTTTCTGGATCTCCTCAGATTGCCAATGGTCATCGATGGCGGTAGTTCTACAGAGAGCAGCCCCTTTTTCTTCAACTCGCGGACAATGTTTGCAATCATCAGGGTATAGTCTCCTCGATAAGGCATCAGCATTCTTATGGCTTGTTCTAGCGCGATGTTCAATCTTGAAGTCTAATTCTTGCAACCGCTCAACCCACCTGGCTATTTGCCCTTCGGCAGGAGCTATTTCAGTTCATCGGGGAACATAAGGTCGTGGGTAAAAGATAGTAAAACACAAAAATTTAAATTAATTTAGGGCACCATTTGGTTGAAAACCTATAAGTGAACATACCTTAAAAACCAAGAAAAATAGTATGCGGTTCTGATGTAATTCACACCGGCTATAGTGATATCGTTATGTTCATTATGAACAAACTGCTAATAATCTGATTCTGTTAAAAAACATTATGTATTCAGTACTTTCAATGGTGCTTCCAAAAATTGTTTCACAATCGATAGGTTAGGTATATAAAAAATATACAAAATGTAAATACAGAGAGTTTAATAAAAAATCAAAAAGAAAATATATATGTACACCTAACAATATGTGGACAAATTAAAACCTTCTTATTAAACGTTTCTGAAATTTACTATCTCTTATGATATTGACATGATTATCTGTATTTGAAGACGCGAGATGTAAGACCGACATCTAGATTTTCAAGAGAATCAGTAAGGTTCCGAATCTGGAGCCGTTCCGTGCATTTGTAGGACAGAATTAACGATAAAATTTACTTACTTACTTCACCTTAGAAAAAAGGTGTTATAGAACATAAATCCAATTAGGTAATGAATGTAGACGACCTCAGTGCAAAGTGTAAAATCTTCAATTTAGACCATAATCAACGCCAAATAACTATGGAATTCAAAACATTGAGTAGTTATTATAGAGGGAAAATCTGATTCCTAAAACATCACATAAGCAGCGATAGGGAAGCCCATTAGCTCAGGGTCATAGAGGGCGCAGTGGTTATACATGGTGGAGAATTTATGGATGCAACATTTCGTAACCTATAGCAATAAAAAATAGATATACTACCTGAATATCTACAAAAAATGTAAATACTCAACAATAATCATGCGTGGTCCATGAGCTAATCAAAATGATTTGAGTAAAATGGATAGTGAAATTATATGGTATAATATGTAGGTACCCTATTGGACGAATTTGAACAAATAATATAAACCTTGAATTATACCTTACTTATTAAACGTTTCTGAAGACTATAACTTTTCCGAACTAGATCTCTTATGAGTCCTATTGACATTTTCAGATTATCTGTATCGACCACTTGAAGAGTTGCGCTTCCCACAATTGAATGCGAACACTTCTTTATGCATTTGATGCATGTAAGACCGACATCTAGGATTTTCAAGAGAATCAGTACACAGAGGTTCCGAATCTGGAGCCGTTCCGTGCAATTGCTGTTCTCCCCTCCTAGGACTCACTCAGGTTACTTCACCTGTCAGAATGTCACGAATGACAAATTCTCTTTCAGGTCTTACTTCACCTGTCAGAGATATTGAATACTCTCTCTCGAGGTGTCATTCCTTTGAAAGGAAGGACACCTCGTGTGTACTGATTCTCTTGAAAATCCTAGATGTCGGTCTTACATCTCGCGTCTTCAAATTTAACGAAATGCATCAAATGCATAAAGAAGTGTTCGAGAGGACATTCAATTGTGGGAAGCGCAACTGATGAAGAAACAATATATATTATATTTATATATAATATATATTGTCTTGCGTACAAAGGAATGACACCTCGAAGAGAGTATGATTATCTGTACTGTGTTCTTGATTCTGGAAACTCAAAGCCAAATATCTCCAACTAATTCATCTCCGACTGGACATCAGTTGAATTCCATCTAAATCGTTAAATCGGTTCCATACCAAATAATAACTTCACTATCCCATCTCGAAAATAACAGTACCAAAACGTTGAAAATTTTAACTTTAAAAATCCCTAGTTCGAACACGGCTCCAAACGTAGAACAATCCACCATAAAACAGGGTTCAAAACTGGAAAAATCCATCGTAAGTCAAAACTCGAATATACCGAAGGATAAACCCTCCATAGAAAAATCTTCATTAGGCAAGATCCTTCCTAGGATCCTAAAATAGAATTTGCACGTGACAAATTCATTTCGCTAAAATTGCTCTGCTTACCTTCACAGCGAAGGGCTAATCTTATCCAAAGAAATCTCAACCATCAACGTCTCTTTATAACAGTATTCTTCATCAAATAATACCATCAATCAGCCATCATTTCCTGACGCGGAAAAATCAAACAACTATCTTAAGGGAACGAAACAGGAAAGGGTACTTACTCTCTTCCCGAGTTTGCGTTCTTCAAATCCGAAAATATCCCTACTCAAATGAACCAAACATGCGTAAATTTTTACAGCACAGGAGCGGCTTCAGATAAATTACGAATTAGAGGATATAAATTAATCTTACAGATTTTTAAGAAGAAAAGTATTTTATGGATGGCATAAAACTTTAGTGACATTGTACTGTGCTAACAAAAAAGTATTGTCCTGGATATCGCCGGCTTAGCGAAAAGTCGAACAGACAACGGACAAGGTACTCAAGGAGGCACCAGAACACCAAGTGGTTCAGAGAGGCTAGAAAAAAAAACAGCTATAACCACAGCATCTCCACAGTTCCATAGGTGCATAATCTCCATCAATAAAATCGTAAGATTACTCAACAAGGCTTCAATTTTTTACACGTTACAACATACCGACGATATTACGCTTAACCCCAGGAAATAATTTTAGCCTTTTCCGGGACACTGACATCCTCTGCAAAGTTTGCTTGTAGAATTTTTCATCTTTACCGTGAAGCACCAGTTCTTCGTCATTTACCCGCAGAACTCGAATCCCTTGTTGCTCATGACATCCATTCCGATGATGACTTGATCTTCGATGTCCGCCACTAATGCCCGATGTTAGAAAGTCGTACTTTCTAAGATCATTTCAACCTCTATTTCACCATGGACCTTAGCTGCTTCTCCTGTCGCTCTTGGCAGTTTCCATTTTGTTGGTTTTTATCATTGTCTCGTCTAAAACAATGTTGGACTTATGCACCCGTATTCAGCCGCATTGCAAATTGCTTCTTATTAATAAGGCCATCTACAAAGACACTGTTAATGCTGTGACGTGGTGACGCGACACATGAGTTGATAGTTTGGGCTTGTTGGCTACAGGGCGAAGATGCCCCCCTACACATTGACCTTCTTTAGTTTTGCGACGAGGAAGTCGGAACACCGTTGCTCTCCTTGCAACGACTCCGGATGTTTCCTACCTCACCACTTACAGAGGCCTTATCATTTCCGCCATCTTCTGACTCACCTTTATTGAATCGGACTCTGCCCTGACCTCTATAGGTATTTTCTACAGTCTCGAATTCCAAAGCTCGAGCCGGTACATCCACCAATTGAGTCGGTCGAGTTAGAGGCAATGCTTGAGTGGCTTTGTGGTCCCGAAGTCCATACAAAAACGCTTGCACTGCTAACCTTTCTATCACATTTTCCGGTGTGGCTTGATAGACAAGGCGAACCAGACGGGCAATATCAGCTTCAAACTCTTGCAGGGATTCATTTAACAGGATTGCCTTCCACGTCGTGGCCATATCAAGATCCTCTCGGGACAGAGCCCACTCAACTCGCATTAAACATGGACTTAAAGCTCGTAAAGCAACAGTTAGAATCAAACCGAGTTCTCACGCCCATTCACCGTGGAAGAGGTTGGATGCACTGAGGGACACGAAGGTGGAAAGAGCACCGGGGCGTGATGGAATCCATCCAGAATTCCTCCGGTAAATATACAATAAAATGGATAGCCCAATTTTTTAAGAACATCATGGAAAAGGGATCTATCCCAAGCGCAATGAAGGAGTCCAATGTTATCGCTATCCGTCAAACCAGAAATGCCGAATGTTGACCAGAAAAGTTACCGCCCAATAGCGGTATTAAGCGCAATCTCTAAGCTTCTTCTACCCTATAAAAGAATAGGAAGCAAAACCAGAGAGAAGCTGCACCGATCAGATCATGTCACTTAGAACCCATATTGAAGCAGACATCCAAGATAACCTGGAAACATCAGTCGTGTTCGTGGACACTGAGTGAAGACATGGATTACTCTATAAACTTTACCAAAGAGCCCATGCTAACAAACCCTGCAACTTACTGGTAACATACTTACTGGCAGGGTTTTCCAGGTTATATTGGGCAGCAAAACGAGTATCTCGAGGGTCTGTCCTGGTCCGCTGCTATTGAACTTTTATATCTCCGATATGTCTGAAACCTAGATCTCGGAAGTTCGGGTACGCGGATGATGGGTGCTAGCCACGCAACACCGTTTCTTTGAAAAAACAGAAACTGCCCCCAATTCAGACCTGGCGAGCTTGGGCACAAATTTGCGTAAATGGAGAGACCCAACGCCAACAAACCCGAGACGGCGTGCTTCCATCTCTCTAACAGAGCAGCGAATAGATAACTCGAGGACTACTTCGAGGATATCTTACTGCGCCACACTACGCACCCGAAATATCTTGGCGTTACACTAGACAGGACACTGACGTACTGGAGGCACCTGGAGAACACGTCCGCAAAGCTACGAACTCGGAACAATATCCTCCATAAGCTATTCGGTACTACAACGGGGCTCTTCCGCCGAAACACTGAAAACTTCAGCTCTTGGGCTGGCTTACTCAACTGTATAGTACAGTGTACCAATTTGGGTCAACAGAGCACATAAGCAAAAGGTAGGAAAACAACTAAATGAGACCATGAGGATAATCAGTGGAACGCTAAAATCGACTCTTACTGAATGGGTACCAATATTGAACCATATACCTCCTCAGATCTCCGGCGCAAAGCATCTCTACTTCGAGAGTATAAACGTATACAAGAACTGCTAGAGAACTGCACATGTTATCGTTCGACCCCATAGACTGGGAGCGAAAATGGACAGATAACTGCGCCCCTCAAGGCAGAAATCTCCCATGTATAAGAATAAATACTCCCGCTTTCCACCAGGCCCGCAAAATGTGGACATCACTGAACAGAATACGTACCAACTGTGTCATAGATGCGGATTCAGTACACAAATGGGATAGGGCACAATCTGCTAGGTGTGACTGCGGGTCGTAAAAGCAACCCGTTCAACATATGGTGATGGAATGCCCAAATACCGCATTCGAGGGATACTTTGACGACTTTCTAATGACAACCGGCGCTTCGATTGACTATGTATCTAATTTAAATATGTGTTGGTGAATTAGAATAATATAATTTCTTCTTATACACTTTTATGTATTTTATATCATGTGAAGCCTTACGTTAAATAAAACAAATTTAAATCGGTCACTTTCAGTTTGTACAAACTCACCGACATTGTTAGTCTATTTATTTTCCACTTCCAAAGTTCCACAAATACACCCAACACCTGACACCACTGTAATGTTTTTATTTTCATACCCGGGTTCTGCTCAGTTCTTGGATTTATTTAAAAACACACTCAAACTCACTATAATTTATTTCCACTACTTAATTTATATTCACAGAACTATTTACAATTTATCTTGAACACCTGATCTTTACTACAAGGCAATCGAATTCCGCATGAATCCTTCCGTCAGCTCTCCGTATTTATATATTTCTTCTCGGAATTCTCCAGAAGGTCAAAGGGCTGCCGAGGATTTCCTTCATGGACTCTAGGATTCCTCGAGAACTTGATCAAAGCCAGCCGCCGATCTTGATGCGCCAGGCAAACAACATTTCGGATTCCACGAAATATCCGATGAATTACCTTCACAATGGTATTTATTATTATCTTGTTCCTTCTAATTTACAATTTATTTTACATGTTTGTACCTATTTTTTAACTTTTGTTTCCAAGAACAATTATTTTTTAGAATTTACATTTCAGGCAGAAGATAATGGAATATGCGAATGTAACTTAGCTTATTACTAATTCTCATACTGTTTTATAATGACATAAAATATATTAAGTGTATTTTCATGAATTACTGATTGGTTTTTATTAACCATTTTTAATAATCTGTTTTGTAGTCGTTGCAGATTCTTATTAGAGGCACCCCGCCAAGCTATAATGTCATCGTTTGCATTGCTCTGAAAGAATGCACTGTAGATTATAAGCAGTACCTCTGTATTCAAATATTTTGATAGCCTCTGGAAAATATATTTTATGAGAACGGAGGTTTTCGCGGCCAGAGTCATAGCTGATTCTGCTTTTTCCGGATTTGGACCGCGTCATTTTCGAAGTAGTTTATTTATATACCTAAACCGAGGTATAAACAAAGTTTTCCGACGTTTCGCCCACACTTGTAAGGGTCTTTTTCAAGGCTGAGACAAAAAACAAAACAAATGTTACTTACCTTGCGGCTACTCCATTCATTTCACTTTTTATTCAACTTGTCACAATGATGCACAAATTCTAAATAAGTAATAGGTACGAAGAAATAATAATTGGCCCCCCGAAATTTTCAGGTAAAAGAAGGGTAGGAGGCACTTAATAGGATTATTTTATGATGGTGATGAAATTTCGTATACGTTCCTGGATTTTTTATTAGTGGATAGATAATGTAAGTGATTTATTCTGTGGAAATGTTGATGCAAGATTGCCAGATGGACGAAAGTTCAAAACCTTTATCTCGGTTGAAATTCTTGGGTTTTTTGCGATTTCAACGGCCTCACGGAATTTTTTGGTGAAATAATACGAAGATTTGGCCACAACAGATGAGATGTCGAAGAGGATTTGGTGGCCCTTTACGTGATGATGTTCAGCTACAGCAGAGTTTGAAAGCAGGCCAGTTTTCAAACAACGTTTGTGCTCTCCCAGACGAGTGTTTGTAGATCGACCTGTTTCACCGATGTATACTGCCCCACACGAGCATGGAATGGAATAAACACCTTTAGATGAACGAGAATTTAGTTTATTCTTGGGAGAGGGTAACAGTTGAAAGATTTTGGATAGTGGTTTGTAGACTGTTTTCACCTCGTGCTTATGGAGAAGCTTCCCAATCCTATCCGTGACCTTGCTGATATATGGCAAATATGGTACTGATTTATTAGGTGACAATTCTTTCTTAGGAAGGGGATGTTGGTGACGAGAAATGGAATTGCGAATCTCTCGTTTGCTGTAGCCGTTGTTTAGTAGGCTACCCTCAACCCATGCTAATTCCCTTCTCAAACTTTTGGGTTCGGAAATGGATATACCTCGATGCACCAGGGAGTTCACCACTGACCGTTTCTGAGATGGGTGATGATGGGACCGCGCGTGCACATATCTGTCGGTATGTGTTGGTTTTCTGTATAAAGAGTGGCCCTGGCGACCATTTGGCAACCGTGAAACCAACATGTCTAGGAAGGGCAGGTATCCATTGGACTCAATTTCCATAGCGAATTTGATGTTTGAATGTTGGGTATTAATGTGGTTAAAGAACAATTGGAGATCCTTTTGTCCATGTGGCCAGATGACAAAAATGTCATCATATCTCAACCAAATTTTGGGTTTCTGGCTTGAAGACTCCAGAGCCACTCGTTTGGGTAAACACAAACGTTGTTTGAAAACTCTGCTGTAGCTAAACATCATCACGAAACGGGCCACCAAATCCTCTTCGACAGCTCCTCTGTCGTGGCCAAATCTCCGTATTATTTCACCAGAAAATTATTATTTCGTAGTACCTTTTACTTATTTAGAATTTGTGCATCTTTGTGACAAGTTGAATAAAATGTGAAGTTTTCAAGTGTTGGTGAGAAAAATACGAAATGAATGGAGTAGACGCAAGGTAAGTAACATTTGTTTTGTTTTTTGTCTCATCCTTGAAAAAGCCCCTTATAAGTGTGGGCGAAACCTCGGAAAACTTTGTTTATATCCCGGTTTAGGTATATAAATAAACTAATTCGAAAATGACTTGGTCCAAATCCGGAAAAAGCAGAATCAGCAATATACTTTATGTTTGTTTGTTATATAGTCAATATGATTCCTCCACCTAAATCTGTAATCAATTGACTTATCTCCACCAGAAACATGTTCATTTTAACTTATACTTCAATTCAGTTTTTTTCCCAATAGATATGAATGCAGTATCGTTAGCAAATTGTAACATTTCATCTATTGGGAAAGCTTATCAACTATTAAGAAGAGTAATGGATCCTTAAACAGTTCCTTGAGGAACTTTTACTCGCTGAAGTCTATTGTGACAGCTTACCAGTAGCTCGCTTTACCTCAGATACTAGAGTAATACAGTTTATCAAGTTATGAAGTAATATTATGTGGTTGACCGAGTCGAAAGCTTTAGCTATGTTAAGAAAAGTTATAGCAATTGAGTTGTTTTTGTCCATTTCACTATAAAGTGGTGAAATGCCTATTTTGTCCTTTTTTTAATCCGTTTTTGACGAACTTGATATTCCTAACATATATGATTTTCTCAAAAATATTTGAGATTTGATTTTAGTGATATTGGACTGTAGTTTGATGTGATGTGTTTGTCCCCTGATTTGAAAATAGGAACTACTACCGCCTTCTTATGTACTTCTGGCCAAATAGAGTTAATAATACGTTTATTTAGTATATAAGCTAATGGTTTTGCAATAAACTCGGATTCTACTGTAATTGTACATATTGTTACCATAATTCATCCGATAGCTGATGCAATAGGCCTTCATCCGATATTTGGTGGAGCTCGAAATGTTGGCCTATCGACCCGAGGCCGGTGGCTAGCTCTAACAGACATTCGTGGAATTTCCTCGCATCTTCGAGAACACATAAAAGACCTACTAGAGAATACCGAAAGAAATATATAAATACTAACAGCTGGCGAAGGGATTTCGTTCAGTATTCGGCTGCCGTATAGTTAAGCAGAGATAAATTGTAAATAGTTCTGTGAATATAAATTGTGTTAAATTAGTGGAAATAAATTACAGTGAGTTGGACTGTGTTTTTAGTTAAATCTGAGAACTGAACTGAACCCGAGTGTGAAAATAATAATTGGATTGAGTTGGCTGATAGTTGGTGGAAGTTGAAATTCATGATGATTTGAGTAATACACTTATTACAAACTTACACTTTATTTAAAAAATTGTGACAATTGTTTCGCGTCATTGTATGATTAAGCTCCATCGACGCGAAACAATTGTCACAATTTTTTAAATAAAGTATAAGTTTGTAATAAGTGTATTACTCAAATCATCATGAAAATAATAACATTACAATATTATCCAAATCTCCATTCATATCTTTCAATTCTTTAATTATGTTTGTTATCTCGATATAATCTGTTTGAGTTAAAAATACAGAATTAGCGTTAAAGGAGAGGGAATCTTGACAATTTTGTGCTGAGGCTGACAATTTTTATTGGTTTAACCCAGATCCTATATTGCAGAAATATGTGTTCATATTTTTTTAAATATCTTTGGACCCAGTTATTTTGGGTTTATTTTCCTTTTAAACCTAATTGATAGTATTATTTAATGATTGATATTAGATATTTTTTTGGTATTTTTAGAATTGTTATTTATTACTTCGTTGTCTAATATTGTAAGGATTCATGACAAAACTTGAAAATGACCAAACTTATATTATATCAAATAATTTCCAATTCATTTTGAAACATGAAAGCAAATTATGTTTGTTTACTTCTAATCATTATTTCTAAAATATGTGTTTGATACAAAGTTGTCTTCATACAATCAATTTTGTAACACCAATGCTGGTATAAAACACACATGTCACATTAATAGTCATCCCGTCATCCGATATAGCCAGACGATCTTACTCGGAATTCAATCGAAGGTTAACGCTTATATCCACAATTAAAACTATGAACTGCCGGTAATAATGAAAGCAATTAAACAGCTACATAAAGTCTAATTGTCCTAGACGAGTAAACACATTCGCATTTCGTAATTGTCTGCGATGAGTATCAAAGAATGCTTTTGAAACGAGCTTTATCGCTTCCAATAAAGTAAATGGACCCTTAATGGTAAGATGAATGATAAGTTTCTTTGTCGGGAGAATTTTTTACGCATTGATGTCTTTCTTTGGAACAGATGTGATGACATTGTGTGAAGTAATATCATTAAGGCTGTGTTAACAGGGGACCTGGACACGTTAACAATAGTTATCACAGTTATATAATTAACTTTCTACGGCCATTATCTATCTACTTTTGATACCATTTTAATAATTAGTTAACTAAACCAATCTGTAATTACGGTTATAAGAGATGTATGCTAAATCATAAAATCTCAGGTAATAATAATTTTTATACAGGTATTAAAATTGTGAATGCGGTAACGGTTATTCAGAAAATTTCATCATAAAAGTCATGTCCCCTTAAAGTGTGAGGCAAGTTGGCCTCCCGAAACTTTGATATCAATTTTCAATGTGCATATTGACAGCCTGACAGCTTGACTATGCTGATAATGATGTAAATGACAACATGACGGACATTTGCTCGACGATTTTTGTTTTGTTTGCATGAAATAAAAGCCATGTTCATATTGCCCAGTCTAATGTATATTATTTTGAAAAAGAAGTCTAACTATCAAACACCAAAAAATTGGTATCACAACTTTTTGGAAAGCAGCTTGCATCATACACTAAAGTAAGTTATTTTATATAAAAGCCATTTAATGTCTGCTGGTGTCAGTTAATGAACTTCAAAATAGAAGTTCTCAGTTGGTCTCTATATACAGTGTGTCATCATAAGTTGGATTGGAACGAAAAAGTTTCTCATGAGTAATATTTAGAGAAACAATTATTCTCCATAAACAGATTTGTACGGCCAGAAACGTATACTTTAATCATTACAAGTCATTTGTTCAACTGTATACAAGGGTTGTCCGCAAATTTGAATTTGACTTAAACGTGAAGTACCTTATTTTTAATTAGCCGACTTCCAAAAAGGAGGAGGTTATCTATTGGTCCCGTTTTTTTTTTGTATCTATGTTACCTGATATCTGCTCCTGTGGTGAACCGTTTTGAATGAATATGGTCTTGTTTAATAGAGTATATATCCGGATTGCTGAAATTTCAAATTTGGGAAAAGAATTCTATTGGTAAAGTGATGAAATTTGTGAATGAACACATGCGTGCATGAAAATCGACCAATATTGGTCGATTTTTCGAAAACTCCTTATGGATGTGTATAGTTTTTTAACGTTTAATCTACTAAGGAAGATCCCTGTAGGTGATCTCATATATTTTTATGCGAAGTGCAACTTGTAGGTTTGCAAAAAAACGCCGAAAATTCCAAAAAATTCTTATCAAAAATTTCATCGAAATGACATAACGGACATTTCCTCATAAATATTTTAATTTCAAAATAATAGTGCGGAAATTGTAGGCACTGGAAGTTTTAATTAATAATTTGAAAATTTTCTATGTACGTCTCAAGCACATAGGTAGTAAATCATAGTTTTTCGGCTCCCTTGATCAATGAGTACCAAGCTCGTTGTTTGTATACCAGGCAAATATCTATTTAAATGAAAATTTTTCCATTTTGCGAAGACGGTGCTTTTGGTTGTCACATTCTTCCGGCCTAATACAAAATTCAGTGGCAACACATGTCAAACTCGAAACTGCTATTTGGTGCGTTTATACACAGGGTGTTTAGTTATAGCAAACAAAATCACAAAGTAAAGTGATAGGAGTTGCATTTATATGATGATTGTAATATAGGACGGAGTAGAATGGTAGTCCATAGGCAGCTGTATATACAGGACTTCAAAAATATACTAGATTGGTAGGTAATTAATTGGTACAGAATCAGCACCTTTTAATGTTTATATTTTTTACTTCCTGGGTAGGTACCTAACAACATTGAATGTGTTATTTATTTGCTAGAGTGCTATTTTGCTATAATTATTTTCAGCTTTTTATTTATAGGTGGAAGTCGGTTATATTTCCTTTAAAAATGTTTTATTGTTCATATCTAAACTTGTTATCAAAACTGAAGTAGTTAGAATTAAAAACTGCATTTGATTATGTCATTCCAGTAAAAAATGTATAACAAATACATTTCTAATTTTTCCAAGTGTATAGTAGGTTTCACAAAAAATATTAATTTAATTTGAAAGGGACCTTTATTTTTTTATAATATCTCAAATTGTTATCAAAGTTGAATTGACAACTGCATCCAATTATGATATAATGGTGTATGCTATAAAATGTATAATGAATAATTTTGTGATATTTCTCGGAGGAGATTTTCAAATCGTCTAGAATACGTTGGCCCAACAAGTTGAAATCGTGAAGGCGCCAGTATTAAAACAAGTAAAAATTTCTGTTCTGAACCTAATGTGTAATAAATGTAAATAAATTGGAATTAAGTCAAAATCAATTTAAATTAATCAACTTCAAGATGGAGGGTCTCAGTTGGTCTCTATATACCGTGTTTCTTCATAAGTAAGATTCAAAATGAAAGCTTTCTTATGAATAGTATTGTTGTGAAATTTACCTAAGCCGGCCCTGTTTTCATTTCAATACGACATCGATCGTTGGGAGGACAAAAAAGTCTCGAAATGGCTCGGCAACTGTAGAATTGATAATGGATTGTACGAGAGTTTTCCGGTCTAACTTTATTTCTTAGTGATCTGTATATTTTTCTACATATGTATTTGTGGGGTTTATCTGTGAGGTCATTGGCGTAGTTGTAGCTCACATCACAAGTAGTTGAGGTGTGATGCCTGTTCTATTTGCTGGTTGTCAGTAAGATCTAACGTGATGCGTTTCTTTAAAGGTCGATGTAGTATGTATGTTTTCTTCGGTCTCTTGTATAATAGGAGAGCGTTTAAATCTAATATTTTATTGTTTTTGAGCCAATTTCTGCATATATTTTTTAGTTTGTAAAAAAATTGTAGGGTGAAGGCGTACAAACTGGCATAGATGGATAATATGACATACCCTTTTTTCTCCTAAACCCTAAACCACAGATATACTAGTTCTCAGATACAGTGGCAACATGGCATATAAAGACGTGTTAATTGATGAACTAAATAAACTAAAAAATTGATCTAATCGATATCATAATATCGGGAAAAGTGCCGGAGTCTCTTAAGTTAAGTGATAATGTGCGGAAGATTATAAAATCTCCAGAATATCTAACGAACATTGATCGATACGATAAAGTATCTGATCGTTTACCTATCGGGTCAAAGGTCACCATGGATAGTGTTGATTTTCTCAACGTAGAAAATGAACTCAGGTGTGCCAAAATTGAAATAAGATATATCAGTGAATTAAACTGTGAACTTAAAAAATCTGTAAGTAACCTAGAAACTATTATAGGATTACTAAAATCATCAAATAATTCTAACCTAAACATGGAATTGCCGCCGCTTCTTTAAGTAAACAACAAAACAATGTTGCCAAAATGACAAATTCTTCAAATAGTCGGAATATAAATAAAACTCAATGTTATTCACAATCTCCTAATCATAACTGTAAGTCATCTAATAGTTCCACTGTAAACTATAAAGTTGATTCCACCAACAAAAACATCAACTTGTATGAATTGGAAACCAAAAAACATTTGATTAAAATAACTAATATAAATGATGATGTATTAACTCAATCAAAGTGATGAAAATGCTTTTATTGACGATAGATCATGGATTTATGTGAGTAAATTTAACCCGAAGTATACTGTCGATAAACTAGAATCATACTTAAGGGAAAAGAAACCTGATTGCCAATTTATCTGCTTACCATTAAAAAACTACTGGGGTTTCAACTCGTTTAAAGTCGGTATAGACTCTGACTTTAAAGAAGATTTTCTAAGAGCTGATATGTGGCCCAAAGGTATTGAGGCTAGTGAATATATTTTTCGAAGAAAGGCCTTCAGAAATCACCACCACCGACCTATCCGTAACCAACAAAGGAAATAGTGTAAATATAAATTATATGAATAATATTGACAATAATATTTACAAAAGATGTTTTATGCATTTTAATACGCAGGGTTTAGCAAGTAAAATTTATGAGATCGAACAAATTCTTGAAAATAATAAAATTGATATCTGTTGTTTGTCTGAGCATTGGTTAAGAAATCATGAAATCGAACTAGTTAATTTTCGCAACTATTGTTTGGTTAATAAGTTTTGTAGAACTCAGTATAATAAAGGAGGTGTTTGTATTTATGTAAGAAATAATTTAATTGCTAAACCTATTGACTGTAACTTTACAATTGAAAAAGTTATTAAAGTAAATGTTTGTAAACTTATTTTAAATGATATAAATATGTTCATAATTTCAGTCTATAAATCGAGTAAAGCAGATCCTAAAATCTTCATTGACAAATTACATACTGTATTGGATTTTTATTATAAGTTTTCTTTGTCTTACCTTGTATCTGGAGATATGAACATTGACCTAATAGTAGATAACAATATATCAAGACTTCTCAAAAACAGTTTTGAGGAATTTGGTTTATATAATATCGTTAGGGAACCAACATGCGTCACCTGCACAAGTTCAACATTGTTGGAGCCTATTTTTACGAATATTGAATATAAAAATGTCACTGTTACAAAAACTATATTGTCGGATCACTCATGGCAAATTTGTGAATTTGATATATTTATAAACAAACAACAAAGAACTGATCACTTTTTTGTCCGAGATTTTAACGATAATAATATTGCCTGTTTTAATCTATTGCTAAAAAACGAAACATGGGTAGATATGTACAGGACTCTTGACTTTGAAACACAATTTGATAGTTTCTATTTTACTTTTTTGCAACATTTTAATACAGTTTTCAGTTACAAAAAAATATTCCTAAGAAATTCAAAAATAATTGGTACAATAGGGAACTTAAATCTTTACATGCTACTCTATGTGAATTGCATACTATATACACCAATTCAGATAACGAGAATATAAAAGAAAGATACAGAAAACTAAAACTCATTTATAAACAAAAAGTTTACAAGGCAAAAGCAACTTTCAGTAATGACAGAATTCTCGGAGCACAAAACATTAGTAAAGAATCCTGGAGAATTATAAATGAAATGAAAGGTAAGTCTAAAAACCCTCTCCCTAAGGAAATGTATGATAATTCTGACAACAAATTTATGAATATGGGAGATATATGTAATGCTTTTAATGAACATTTTGTAAACACAGAGGTTTCAGTTCCCAGGTGTGAAGAGATTAAACTTTGTGACTTTGCTAAAACGTCATTTTTCTTAACGCCTTCAACACCGGAAGAAATTAAATATTTAATTAAAAAAACACTGTTAAAAAAGCAGCTGGAATAGATGAAATAAATGGTACTGTTTTGAGATCTGTAATGGAAGAAATTTGTGTTCCACTTTCTTATCTAATTAATGAGTCTTTTAAAACAGGAAAATATCCCAAACATTTTAAAAAATCTAAATCTAAACCAGTCTACAAAAATAAAGTTCCAGTAGAAAATATTACAAATTATCGAAACAAATGTCTTCAAAGTCAGCTAGCTAAAGTTTTTGAAGCGGCTTACAACATTAGACTGAACACATGCCAACATGGCTTTCGGGCAAATAAATCTACACATAGTGCATTATCGGAGATGTGCAATTTTATATATGACTCATTGAACAATAAAATATTAAATATAACTTGCTTCTTCGATTTATCACGTGCATTTGACTGCATAGATCATTACTTGTTTCTAGATAAACTTAATAGAATAGGCGTCAGAGGGTCAGCAAATGAATCGATTCGATCATACATCACCAACCATGAACAAGCTGTTCAAGTAGGCGAAACTAGATCCAATTTCAAGACAGTCCATACGGGGATGCCACAAGGCTCAATATTGGGGCCCTGTTCTATTTCTTATATTTATTAATGATGTTTCATTATCATGTCCCACATCTGATCTCAAAATTCTCTATGCTGATGACACAAATTTTGGCATATTTGGTAAAAATGATTCTGAACTTGTCAGAAATGCTAATGTAGCCACTCGGGAATTTCATGACTATTGTAATTCACATGGTTTAACGGTAAATGTTAAAAAATAACAAATAATGTCATTCCTACCTAAAAACAACACAAATAATTTAAGTTATCTTGTCAGGTTAAATAATGAATCAATTGAGCAGACAAATTTATGTAAGTTCTTAGAAATAATTGTTGATAATAAACTTACTTGGGAAAAACACATTGATTATGTAACAAATAAATTAAGTAAGACCTCTTTCCTAATGCGCCAATTAAAATTTACCGTAAGTTTCAATGTTCTTAAATTAGCATATTTTGGAGCCTAGCGGAGTCGATTTTGTCATATGGCATTATATTTTGGGGCTGTTCAGCTCATATTAACAAAGTCTTCTCTACACAAAAAAATATCTTAAGATGTATAGCTGGTGTTCCCCATTAACCAGTTGTAAGCAATTTTTCATTGAGTTTAATATTCTGACGGTCCACTCATTATAATATACATTTACCTATTAATAATGAATATTAAAAAGCAAGTATCACTTACTACAAATGATCAAATACAAAGTTATTCAACTCGTAGCAGCAATGAACTACATCAGCCATTCTCTAGGCGATCAGTTGGGCAAAATTCCCATATCTATAGGGGGACTATACGTTTTAAGAAATATACGCGAGCTAGAGGGAATGAGAAAAGTATAATGAAGTTTGGAAAGGAGCTCTATACATACATGTCCAGAAAAGCATACTACTCGTATGATGAATTTTTGAAAGATGCTGAGTGACGCGGGTGGTGATTGTTTTGACAAAGCAAATAAATCATTTGTATTTGTAAGATTTTTTTTTTGTAAATGCAGTGATTTTAAATGTTGGATAAAGGAATATTTTATTTTATTATTTTTTTTATAGTAGCCTGTAAAGGACTGCTTGGTAACAGGTTGCAACCTGTTGTGGCACCAGCGCGTCCTTTGGGCCATGTAACACATACACTTTTGCAGTCACGAGTTTTAATCAGTTGTACTTTGTTTCCCGTAAAAGGAATTACATTTACGTTCATTTGTTTGAAATCTCAAATACCCATATCCTCTAAATTGATAGTTGAAGACATGAATATCTAGTTCCAGTCAGCGTACTATCTCCAGTGCCGAGATGAATATGTATGGTAGGACAAGGTAAAAGAAAACAACGCATGAAATCAACAGTATTGTTGTCAATTGACGCCCAAAATAGTAAAGGTTAATAGTATAATCTGCCATCTCCCTGTTCCAACGAAAATCACGGCAAAGATTAGAAAACCCTTGGATTTTAGTTCTAAAAGAATAACTCATTTATCTCACAAGCTTACAATGAGGTCAGGAATAACGAAGATTGTGCTTGCATGTATTGCAATGACGTCTACTTCAGGCCCAAGGGAAAAGCGATATGGCTAAAGTGGTCAGCTTAAAAAACGGTTTATGGATCATTGTGCAGATATTTCTACAAAGACTAAGCATTTTACGTGTGAGCTCTGACTATAATAGACTAATTTTCGTGAGAAATTTGGGATGCCATTTTGTGCACACCATATGAGCCATTTTACCCGCCTGGTACGGACAAAACGGTTTTTCTTCACGTTTTTAGAAATGTTTAGTAGTTTTGTTTTTGAATTGAGTTGATTAATCTCTATAATTCTAACTAGGTAATGAACCAAAGTTGCTTAAAGTTTTCAATATTATTAAGGAATAAAGATTTGATGATTGATTTTATAACTATTATGTCAATTTGTAAGCCTCTCACCGACAGCTGGTAAAAGGCACAGGTACAGCTTTTTGGCATTCTATTACAGTTTTTCTTTCTTTTCTTGAAAATCTTTTCGACCATTGTTCCATGACCCTTACTTTTCATGTCCTGTTTGGACATGACTTGCTTTGGGACCTTGTTACGCTGTTTGTAACAGCAAAGCACCGTCTTCGCAGAATTAAAGAATATTCATGTAAATATTGGATTTTTCAACGATTTTCCGAAAAAACTGCATGTTACCAATCATAGTGTATTTTCAACCTCGAGTTTTGCTCAGTTCTTGGATTTATTTAAAAACACAGTCCAACTCACTATAATTTATCCACTACAATACTTTATTTTCACAGAACTATTTACAGTTTATCTTGAGCACTTGATTCTTATTATTCGGCAATCGGATACTAAATGAATCCTTCCGTCAACTCTCCGTATTTATATATTTCTTCTCCTGGGGGACATCTAAACTTTAAATCACATGGTAGTCGGAACTCTCGGCTGGGGTTTGACCCGTAGACTCGGGCACAGACGAACGATGTACCATAAGAATCAAGTGAAGATACTGGTCCCTGTCTCTTTGGTGGTCAGAGACTACGTTTGATGACAAATCGCGGTTAACGATCCTATTCATCCGTTCTGCCATTCCTATCGGTTTGCGGGTGTAATGCTGTTGTCAGTGTTTTATTAACCTTCAGAAGTTTGCAGACGTCTTAGAAAAAGACTCGAAATTCTTACCTTGGTATGAGTGCAACTCCAAGGGAACACCAAAACGACTTTTCCATTCTTTGACAAGCATATCAGCATTGGCCAAGGCTTTTTGATTCAATATTGCACAAGCTTCTGTCCATTTACTGAAATAGTTATTCACCACCACAATGTAATTTCCGGAGCCAGAAGTAGGAAATGAACCGGCAACATCAATGGCTGCTCTTTCGAATGGACTGCCCACGTTATATTGCTTCATGGAAGCTTTTGCAGGCTTCTGAGGCCCATTGCTTTCTATACAAACCGTACATTTCCGGCACTAATCCTTGATATATGCTTGGCAGTTTGCCCAAAACAAGCGTTCTCTTAACTTTCCCAGGGTTTTCGTCATTCCCAAATGTCCTCCGTTCGGGAGTGTTAGAGACGTTCCAAATGTGTCTGGCCATACCTCAGATCTAAATGTTCGACCAATTGTTCGCAGTCTTCTTGCTCAGATATCTATAGCATCCCCTCTAGAGACAAGTGTTAATGCTACGGCCGTTTCTTCTGCCGACCATCCGTTTAGTTTGAGACGATAATCCTGTGAAGCGTGATACTAGTGTAACGGCTTGCTTTTGATCTCTCTGGCTTGAAGAGCCAGGGGCGATAACAGTGCCTATGAGCTGCTCAGTATATTTTCCGGGAGGGTGTGGGTACTATGCTCTTAGCTTGAACACTAACTTTTAGGGCGCCAGGCTGGGAGGACACAAAGAGAAAAGAAACTAAATTCAATACAAGTTTATTTCAATATTCGTATAGAAAACAACAATGGTTCCCTGAAGGGGTAGAAAAAATTGTAACAATGGTTCCCTAAAGGGGAGAAAATAAATGAACAAGTACTTTCAAAATGTGCTCAATGTAATTACTTACAGAGATCTGATATTTATGGAGTATGGTCGCAGGGCTTCTGATTTGGCCTGGTTATTTGGCCGGCCTGGTGTGGATTAGCCGTTGGATTGGGAAACTAATAGTAGACCCAATCGGCCCAATGGTTCCCACTCTCTGATGTAAATGGGATTATGGACAGGTGGATTCGTGTTGGTCTGGTTACTGGGTCGTAAGGGTACTTGGATGGTTGACTGTCTTAGTGTAGACTAGCCCTCCCGATGGAACCAATGGTAGACCCACTGAATATCGTGAGGCTGCGTGCCCCCTTCGCTGGACTTGGAAACAGCTTCCAGAGCCGGTGCCAGTCGAATATGAAATGATTTAAAAGCAATCAGTAGTCTGTCCGCATGTATTTCACCAGAGTTGAACCGAATTACCAGCTTATCTGATGTTGGTGTCAGTTACCATATTTCCTTAACTCCTCAATTTACGAATGAGGTTATCTCTGTGTCATTACAATTACAAAAATAAATTTAATTAACTTGAACGGTATGTACAGGAAAATCATAGGTATTTACAATTAAGCATTTACAAAGAAAATACAAAATATAACCAAACTAATTAAATATCTACAACTTGATAAATTAAGCAACATGAAAAGAATTTGAAGTTAATTTGAAAGAACCACTAACAGCCTTATTTGTTAAAATAAGGCTGTACTGTGAACACCGGGTCTGGTAATTTCTCGTTCAACCAAATTCAACAAGCGATACAAAAATTAAATATATACTATCTATACTTGAGGTTTATAAGACTCTAGGTAAATAAGCGATAAGCAGTAACTTTAAAATAATTATCTGACCTTGTCTTACCCTTCAAGACGAACCTTCCAATGGAAGTAATAAAAAAACGTGTATTTAAGTATTCAATTCAAAATGGTGGATACAAAAACTTATAGAAAAACAGCAAAGCAGCAGGTAAGTGATTTAGTTACGAAAACAATTAGTGTCATTTACACATATACTCACGTATATGTTGCACCCTTTAAATGAAGTTAGCAAATTAAAAAAAAATGTAAATCACTCACCCCTGATTTGGCTTTTCTCCTTTCCAGCAACACTCCTTAGAGATATCCACTCTATTAATGATCAAGAGGAAATCAGTTCCACTATTGTACGGTAATTTTTATACTTATAATGGCTTTATCACTTCCACAGGAATGCTCCCATCTTGTATGGGTTCTTCTCCTAAAAGTTTAAAATAAAGGCAGTATAATTCTTATACAAGACATAAAAAAAGTTGGGCTAGTTAAGCCATTAAGCAATAAGCAGGCCAGGCAAGAAACAAAAAAAATGGCTACGTGGCATATAGTTATGAGAAATTTTCAATGAAACTATCGCTTTTTGGGAAGTTTAGAAGGTCACTACAGTAGCCCAGGTACACCTGGACGTATGTTAACTTGCAATACAGCAATAATTAAAATTACTATTCGACAATTGAACTTTACTAATAAAAAACGAAAAAAGAAACAAAATATATTATTTAACCTAGAATATAGATAGCAGTTCAGTTTAAATTACTAAAAATTTCGGATGAAATTATCCAAACGATAAAATTACAATAAAGCGATATATTGGATAATTTCCTACCGTTATTGTTGAATTTTTAACCAAAAAATATTACTGACCAGGGCGGCAGCACACCTTTCTTTTCGGAAGTCAAAATGCAAGAGAGAGATCTGAGCACATTTCACGATCTCTAGTAACGGAAGAGAGTCGGGATAATTCCATTTGCTTTTAAATAACTAATGAAGCTTATTTACGGGTGATTTTTCAACGATGAAAATGTTTAAATATTCAAAAAAATTTAATAAATGACCAAGACCGGTATACATTAATTCTACGCGAAAGCAATATGAAAATAGTTGCTGTTTACCCAACGAAAAATTCTAAGACGATTCGAACTGTCAAGCTGTTTGCCCGCGGTACGTAGTTCGACAGGTCTGTACTCGAAATATATCCCACTGAAATAGCTTCATATTTATAAGATATTTTAGCAATTCAAAGCGTGCTAGCGTAAGCGGTAGAAATTGAAATATTTACTTACATGTTCACCCGTTTAGCTAAAGACATCAGTTCATACCGGTAAAACATAGTTTAGCAAACGATATACTTAGGAAAGCAAAATATAGAAGAAAAATTTACATTCGACAATTATTAGAAAAATAGTAATGTAACAGGGAGAACGGCAATTCACCCGTTACAAGTTTTGCTGCAGCCTGGTACTGGCGACTATAATTAGCCCATGATGATTTTATTTTGTGTCTTGTACCCTCGAGGCTTGCAGTTTTTGATTGTGTTTCCCCCCTTTGTATTGTGACTACCTGTTCTCTTATTTTGCTAATCTCGTCCTCCATTATCTGTTTTAGCTCTTCTACTCGCGTTTCATTTTCGACCATTGTCTGCTTTAGGTCTTCTACCGCTTCTCATTTTTGAGTGTCGTCTGCTTTAGCTCTTCCATCCGAGTTTCATTCTCGACTATTCTCTCTTCCTACATTTCTGTACCATTCAAATTTTCTTCTAAGGATATAGCATTTTCCAGCAATTAGGTTTCCAAGAATTCTAGGGTTATAGTAATTTGTCTTTTCAAATAATTGGGCCTCTAAGGATTCTTTCAAGATTTTAGAATTTTCTTGTAATGTTTGTAGCTTATCTTCTAAAAACTTAGAAATTTTTAGCGATTTGCCTTCTAGGAATTTAGAATTTTTTAGTAATTTGTCTTCCATATTTTTAAATAGTATACTCATTTCACCATTACCAGAAATTTCAAACAAATAAATAGTAACCTAAATAATTATTAGCTTCATTTATTAGAGCATCTCGTAGCCGATCTATTAATTAACTTTTCTTGCCGCTAATTTCTAATTCCGTTTCCTCTAGTTCGTTTTTATAGTCGCCACTTTCAATTGGTCCAAACCCACCGCTTTCAACATTGTCAGTCTGTTTATTTTCAATTCTAAAGTTCCACCAATAGACCTACACCTGTCATCACTGAAATGTTTTAATTTTCACGCTCAGGTTCTGTTTAGATCTTGGGTTTATTTTAAAACACAGTCAAACTCATTATAATTTATTTCCACTACTTTATATGTATATTCACAGAACTATTTACCATTTATCTCTACTTAACGATAGGATATTGAATGAATCCCATCGCCAGCTGTCCGTATTTATATATTTCTCTCGGAATTCTCTAGTAGTGTAGTGAACACATTAACTTTACTATACGGCAATCGAATCCAGAATGAATCCTTTCATCAGTTCTCGGTTTTTATATATTTCTTCTCTGAATTCTCCAGAAGATCAAAGAGCCGCCGAGAGATTTTCTTCGTGGACTCTAGAATTTTTCGAGAACTTCATCAAAGCAAGCCGCCGACGTCGACGCAGCAGACGAAATATTGGATGAATGCCGACTTCACAAATTATCGGATAAATTCCCGTCACAATCAAAAATACATCCGTTTTTGAAGTCAGTTAAAAACTATATAAAATCGTAATGAAAACTAAGACGGTCAGCAGAAATATCAATGGCAAATTCTATAGTACCTACATTATAACGAAATTACAGTTTCAACTGATGCCAGGGAGTTTTCATAGAGCGAATCTACAACAAACAAATTTTGAAAACTTGTCCCAGATACAATCAATAAATTGATTGTTTTTTTTTTCACGTGTATAATTACTAAATATTACTCTCTGATACATTGTTAAAGCTCTGATTTTAGTACTATTTTAATTTTCTTTATAATTTCACCAAAATGGAAGCAATCTAATCTTTGAAGTAATGTAGATTATTAATAATTGAAACACTATCATTGTTACTTGTTACTAATGGCTTGTGCACTGCATTTTCATTTATTATAAGAAAAATTCAAACTAATCTCTTTCGTTCATTGCTCATTTTCTTTTTGGGGTCCAACGAAAGTCGTATTTTTCGTTACCGAGACCAACTTGAAGTAGTTTCACAAGTGTGGTGGTCGACAATTTACGAATGAGCCATGCTTAAATGTCGAAGTTTTAGTGTGTCTAATGTGAGCCGAAAACTTTAGCTCTAATGCGGAGAGTTTGACCCGACGATGAGAGGTGCCAACATCTGGCCCTAGAGTCAATTTTCTTACACGATTCCGGCTGTAGGGTAAATAATAGGGTAGGTCTAATCTTGTCGAGAAGGGTGACGATAGGGATACTATGGCGATGCAGTAAACTTATAAGCACATCCGTGTTGCGGGTTTTTGGGGACTGTCTTCTTGGGAATGAGCGATGTCGAGGATTCATGATGAATGTTTGTTGGAGAAACGGAAGTGGCGATTATCATGCAGGATATCACACTGAAATATCTGCGAAGGCGTTAAGTTTCAAAGTGTCTAGTCGGATGAGGTTCGGTATAAACATTTAATTGCTCACTTCACGACATACACATAATAAATTGCTGAATTTCATCTTACACCTGTTCGCACTAATTTTGTACAAATTAGTAAATTTTCGGAAGATTTATGAAAGGAATGTGCGCGAAACTATAACACGACAATTATCGCTGGTTTTGTTAAAACAGAATAATGTACAATAATCTACAATCTATACATTAATTAAACTTATGTAGACAACATTAGTATCACATGAAACGTTGAGTTTAAAATATGTACTTTATGTATTATCCTATGAATGTAAGACTTAATCGTATTTCCCGTTAGAGCCCTTTTTCGACTGAAAACTGGAAAACTGTTTTATTTATTTTATTCTGCTCCAGGAATTTATGGATGTCTCACCTACTGTGAATTGCGAACAAGCTCGTTTTCAGATTAACATTCCAGTCAACAGCTGCTCTTCGACAAAACAGATGCACACACCACATAATCAAAAAGCTAATAGAACATCAACAATTGTCCTAATTAAAAGCAGAAGATGACCTTATGGAAAACCAAAAACTATCTTACCATATATCAAAGGATCAACGGACAAAATTGGACAAATTCTCCAAAAGTATTATATAACAACGGCATCCAAACGCCAGAAGACAATAGGAACAAGTCTAAGAGTTCCCAAATGAAAAGTCAAGCTTGAAAGTTAAAGGGTATAAACATACGGAATATTGTTTCCTATAGGATAGTTGTGGCATATTTTGTCAATGTTTAAATACTTTTTGGGAAATAACACTACAATATATGTGTAAGTCAGACCCCGTTGTTAATAGTAAAAAAACTATGAAAAAGGCACAATTCTAAAATTTAAAATTATGATGTTTGGCAATAATTGATAATTTGACTTATGACGTAACTAAGAGAATTTAATTTGATAATATACAATGTAGCCTAGAAACTTATATAGATCATATAATAATAAAGTTCCTTTCAAATTGGAAGAATTTGAAAGGGTGATCTTCAGAATTGTATATGGCGCTCTTAAGTGCGACTTTGTGCATTCACCAATATAGCAATTAAAGAATTTTGTTGATTTAGTGAGCCTATTAAAATCATAAGGGAAAACCTAGGATAAACCTTATGAACTATGCCGATACAGGGTTTTTCACAAAGACAAGACCATTAGCAGTTTCTTCCTTAATTATCGTGAACCAGGAATGATGAATGAATTCTACGGAGGTAGTAGCGATACAATCGTTTTCATCTAACAAAATTAAAGCTCTTATAGGTTTCGTTTTGTGTTATATTTTTCGTTGAAGAATATAACTGAATTTTAAAATTGTATTTTATGATCAAGGTTCCAAGTATGTTCACAAATGTTGGATTTTTCAAACTGTCGTTCTTTTAATGTAATTTTTTTGTTCGTTTATTCGCACATTTAGAGGCCTAGAGGTTTCTCCAATATAAATTTATAAATTCACAAGGAATTTTTTGTAATTTGAGTGGGTGTTTCTTGGTTTTGTTTTTGATTTAACTGATTTAAATATATGTCTTGCTATAAATAATCTTTTAATATTATATCTGTTGCCCACTCTATTTATTATTTCTGACAGAGCCTGTGTGTTATATTAACGTAATTATCTTGAGAGTCAGTGTTGCTTGGTGAAGTTTTGTGTTGGTTGTTAGCGCTCGTTTGGTATTCAATTTAGTTTAATTCTTTATTCATAGTTTTTTCCTTATTAAATTTATTGATGTTGGTTTGTGCTCTGTCATATACAGATTAATAATAACTCTTTTTAGTGAATTTGGATGATTATGCTAAACAGTTAGTGTGAGTCGATTTTCTGTAAACTTGTGTCTCAAATGTGATTGAGTTTTTGGCCCACCGGGAATGATATCGATCGATAATGGGAACAACGGTATTTACGAATTTAATAGAAATTTACTGGTAACACTTTTTGATTGGCGGCAGTCTAGCTAAAATGTTTTCAAGATGTGCCACTTCCGGTTATAGCGGAAGTTGATACTAACTTACTTATTTCAAACAGAATACCCAGTAAATTATTACAATTCTGAATTCTCGGGCAATTTTAAGACTAAATAATGCATAATACCCTATACTTAAATTCAGCCGTTTTCGAGATATTCCAAAATGTTTATTAAAACTGACATTTTTTTAAGGTCTTCAGCTAATTGCCAATTATGCTGTAACGCAGCGGGAAGGTGATAGAATGAACTTTAAGCTTCCAAAAATATGTAATATTAGTTTAGCATCGAAAATAAGAGATACTTTGTTAAAAGTTCCCTATACGAAAATCTGATAGATTTCGACTTATTCGAAAAAAAAAAAACTTTCAGCATCCTTAATAAAAGTAACTAAGTTGGCTGTGACCGTTGCTAAGGACTCATATGAGATGCCGGCACGTCTAAATTATACAAACGAAGATTAAATTTACTTATTATGTATGGATACTGCAACAAAGTGATATGTGGAACATGTAATAATATGTTTGCAGTTCGATATCCGCAAAAAACGAAACCAACACCGATGAGTGTTAACCGGATTTTGGAGAATTTCAAGAAGTTTAGATCTTTTAAAGCTAAAAGACAAAGAAGAAAACGAATTGTTTATAACGAAGCAATTGAAATTATGATTTTGGGATATTTTGCCGCATATCCTACGAAATAAGAGAGGCAAATGGGATGGATTCAGGAGAAGCACAATTCTTTGAATTAAATAAAAGACATAATTTCCATCCTTTTTCATTTAATCCTGTACGCCATCTGAAGGGTACAGTTTTTTCAAGGAGAACTTATTTTTGTGAATTTATTTTATCTACGTACCAAGGTAATGACTCATTCTTGGACAACATCATTTGGACGGGTGAGGCAAAATTCAAGAAAAATGGAATCTTTAATAGGCATAACTCACATTATTGGAGTAATCTAAATTGTCATGTTTTGAGAGAGCAACATTTTCAAGAAAGTTGGCAGTTCAATGTATATTGCGCACTGCGAAATGACAGAATTGTGGTTGTTTATTTCTATGAAGAAAACTTAATTGGTAAGAAACTCTTGTAGCTTCTTTGATGAACCAGATGAACTAATTCTTATTCTTTAGGGCAATGATATGTAACCATATTACTAGAACTGGAAAAGGACTATTTTAATAATCTTCCATTGGTAGACCATCGTTATATTTTTTATCAACATGATGGTGCTCCTCCTCATAACGACCATCTTGTCAACGATTTTTTGCAATCAACATTTCAAAACCAATGTATTGCGAATAATGGTCCTTTTCTCTAGCCAACCTGGTCCCCCGACTTATTCGTTCTTGATTTTTTATTTGGGTTTCAATCAAAAATCAAGTTTAGGAAACTCCAGTAACTGCCAAAGAAGACTGCAAACGGAGAATAAGTGCTCGTTCAATTAATAGAGCCACCCATGATCAACTGATTATGAGATGTGAGAAGTGTCATCAAGTTGATGGTCACCAATTTGAACATGCATTGAATTCAATTAAAAATAATTTCCATTGTTTGTTAATTAACAGTTGGTTTTCTTCTCCATGAATAATAAGTAAATTTAAATAATCTTCGTTTGTAAAATATTGAGGTGCTGAAATTTTTTAAAATTATTTTTACATTGTAACTATTGATACTACGATAGTTATAGGGTACAATAAGAATATATTTACTAGACATTACTATAACACGATGTGTAATTGTTTACTGCTCAATAATAAGAATTACTGTACTGGAAAAAAAAATATATTTTTTGGGACCTGAATAATTTTACTACGGCAATGATAACAGACTATGAATCGCGAAACGAGGTTGAAAAGTTATATTCGTTAAATTAGAGGGTCTAATTAGTTATAATGCTATATGTAAGCAATAAAATTTCTGACATTTTTTGTATTGTAATGTTCTTATTTTCACACGCGGGTTCAGTTCTTGGATTTATTTAAAAACACAGCCCAACTCACTCTAATTATTTCCACTACTTTAACAAAATTTATATTTACAGTATTTTATACAATTTATCTTTACTATACTAACGACAGTCGAAGGAATGATGAATTCCATCGCCAGCTGTTCGCATTTATATATTCGAATTCTCTAGCAGATCAACGAGCCATCGAAAAATGTGTTCTCGATCATTATTTAGAGCTGAATAAGCTTTGTTTATAGCAAAGTTAATCTCAATTGAGACTAAACAGAGTGTAACATAATTCAGTGCAGATATTTTGGTAGATGATTATAGAACTTATCAGTATAATTAAAAATCTGATATGACATCTCAAAAACTGTTTACGGTTAATTAGAAAAAGTTAGCCAAAGTTGTCAACCAAAATACGCAGTTATGTGTGAATTTACCCATTTATTTGCAAAACTGCAACAAATCTATCAACTGAACAGTACAATTCTTTACCATTCTTATCAACTGAATGCATATTTAAAACAAAAATAATTTTATTTTTCAAGATGTAATGAAACCAAAATTATGACAACATTGCGTTCATTCATACTCTAAGAAGAAGTTGGAAAGAATACCCTTTATAATAATTCATTAAATTAAACATATCATTTTAACCTTCTGTTCAATGAACTAACAGCAATATTGTCTCTTAAATAAATACAATAATTACAAAAACTACAGATTTATAAAAATCAACATAGAAATTTCAAATTTAATACATTTCAGTTTTTAGTATATTCTTTCTGTTCTACACAGTCTTATTTACGCACGGCATGTTTGCCAGATGTACTGAAATTAGCAAAAACTTAATAATGGAGTAGGCCCTGAACTAAACAAGATAGACCGGTATTTATCAAGAGTTTTAACTCATACTGACTAATATCATCACCTGTCAAAATATCTGCACTGTATTATCTTACACCCCGTATAGTTTATGGATCTTTATATACTAAACAGTGCTACTATTAATACAATTTTAAATTGCTAAGTGAAACAATTATCAATATTTAATGAACTAGGGAAAACCACCACATCCTTATTAAGTATAGACCGAAACAAAAATCATTCATAGTTGTACTGTTCGGGTGTAAAAAATATATATTTTCTTTTCTATACTTTTATCTAGTTACTTAGAAAATAGGCAAGACAGAGTTAAGATAGATGAAGACTGTAGTAACTTTTTGTCCGTCAAAACAGGTGTTCCTCACGAAACAATTTTGGGGCCACTATTTTCTATTTCATACATTAATGACAACTTGGTGGATATGCACTTCAATATAATATCGTATGCAGATGATACTGCCGTTATCTCAACGGTAAAATCTTGGGAAGGGGTTCAAATGAAAAAAAGGCTTATGTTAAACAAACAGGCCTTAAATACGAAGAAAACCGTATGACCTTTGGGAATTATTCTGATAGTATCCCTGATATATTTAATACACAAATAAAAGGTAGTAATATTACTAGAGTACAAAATTGTTAGTATTTAGGGGTTATTTTTGATCACAATTTAAAATGGGACATATTCAATACATTATTAACAAAACCAAATGTCTTATTTTCATTTTTGCCAAATTATCTAAAGTAATGAACTGCGAAACTCTTAGAATGATTACGCCTTATTTCATAACATAATTAGTGATAGAATAATAGCCTGGGGAGGGGCCTACACAGACTTTAGAATATTATTAGAAAGCATCCAAAACAGAATTTTGAATGTTATAGATAATAACTATCTTGTACTTGGCTAATCCCACTAAATATAAAACAACTCTATTACGTTGATTCACTTATGCACCATTATGATAATCTAAAGGATAAATTTAAGTTTAACCACAAATAAAAACTTACAAATACCTATTATCAAGAAAACAATAAATTAAAGCGGCCTCATTGCAGTTATTAGACTTAGACATGTCGCCCATGGGCATAATAAGTTAAACGTGTCTTTGATGTGATCCGTTAAACGAGGAGTTTCAAGTAGTAAAAACGAATATTTTACAAGTGTAAATTTGCAAAAAGTGTTTCTTGCATATTACTGCATATGTATTTAATTTTTCGTAATGGCCAGACCACCTACTACGATTAAAGATCTAGCCTCAAAAATGGAGGAATTGTCCAGTAACCTCTACAAGGATTTGAACAGTATTAAGGAGGAAATACGCAACTCTACCAAACATGGTGAGCTAATTGATACTAAAGAAATTCTTAACAAAGTCAATATTTTCGAAAATAAAGCAAATAAAGAGTTACAAATTTTGCAAGATAAAATAAAAATGTTATCTGAAAGTAATATAAAAATTATTGATAATATTGATGCTCAGTTGCAATTTTGTCATAATAAGAAGATTTTAATTCATGGTGTACCGGAAGATAGTGAAAATATTTATGATAAAGTCTGTAACCTAATTAAAGAAAAGTCAGAAATATCTATTTGTAAAAACGATATCGTCAACTGTTATCGTTTGGGGAAAAAATTCCTAATAAAAACAGACCAATTGTGGTTGACTTTCTTTATCAGTGGCGGAGAGATTATGTATTTTTCAATAAAAGACAGCTAAAAGATTCTTCGTATTTTATATCCGAGATGTTAACAGCTGCAAATCACAGAAGATTCTTGGAGTGCTACAAAGAATTCAAGAAGGACTGTTGGACCCATTATGGAAAAGTAATCGTGAAAATTAATAACCGTAAATTAACTATAACTAATGATGAACAAATGCGACAGTTATTAAAATCTAAATAACTCTTGTAAATATAATATGAGTTATTGCCATTCACTACGGAATATTGATAATTTACTTTTTTTTAAGATAAATACTGATCACATCTTTAGTATACATCATTTTTTTTATATTTTAATACAATTTTATATTAGATTATTATTAATATTAGGTTCTTTATATAATTATTATTTTAGGTAATGAAAATAGGTCATATTAACATAAGATCATTGTTTACAAAGTTGCAAGATTTAAAAGATTTAGTTCTATCCCAGAATTTTGACTTGGTGGCTGTGACGGAGACATGGTTAAGGGAAAATATTACAAATGACATGGTTAACATAGCAGGATTTAGTTTTTTAAGAAAAGATCGCCCAACTCGTGGTGGTGGAGTAGGCATTTTTTACAAAAGTAATCTTAACGTTAGTTTAATAGAAACAAATGAACATATTGAACAAATTTGGGTTAAATTACAAATAAATGGTAAAACATTCAGTATCGGTAGTGTGTACAGACCTCCATCGCTTCCATATAAGGAGTTTCTTGATGCTTTTGAAATATCCCTTTGTAATTTACTTCCTGTCTGTGATGAAATTATATGCCTGGGAGATTTTAATATTGATTTATTGAAACCTGAACGAAGTGTAACAGAAGATTTCACTAATTTTTTTCAGTCGGTTGGATTACATCAAATTATTGATCAACCAACAAGAATCACTGTTAATACTACTTCATTGCTGGATTTAATTTTAATTTCTAACCAGGAACACATAACTGAATCGGGAGTACTACCCGCTCATTCTCTTTCTGACCATGATATGATTTATTGTTTGATTGAAAAGTATAAATGTAAGAACATTTACAGTAAAAAGATGTTTAGAGACTACACAAAGATAAATATGAATAAACTCAATGGTGAACTTGGGTCCATTCCTTGGAATGTAATATATGATATGAACACTGTGGACGAAAAGGTAAATTTTGTAAACCATGCCTTATTACTACTTCAAAATAGACATATACCAGTTGTTGTTAAAACTTTTAAAAAATCTTGTAAGCCATGGATCACTGAAAATGTAAAAAAGTTGCAAAAATTGAGGGATAAAGCGCTAGTACGTTATAAAAAAACCAAACGCGTAAAGGACTATGATTATTATAAACAGCTGCGAAATCATACTAACTTGATTATAAAATTAGAACAAAAATCATATTTTTCTGAAAAAACTAAATGTAATTCTTCATTTTGGAAGAATATTAAAAAATTCAATTTTTGTGGTAGAAATCACACTGATATACCAACTAATTTAAAAAATGTAAATGCTATAAATGAATTCTTCATTAATTCAGTTCCACTACAAGACTTTAATAATGCCGATATAATATCAAATTATAAAACAAATTGTATATCCTCTAGAAAGTTTGTGTTTTCAGAAACTAACGACATTCAAGTCTTACAACATTTGATGAGCATTAAATCAAATGCTTGTGGAGCTAATGGTGTACAACTGCAGTTTATACTTTTATGTTGTCCATTCCTTTTGCGTTATTTAACACATATTGTAAATTCTTGCTTATCAAATAACGAATTTCCATTAGCTTGGAAAAATGCTCTTATTATTCCACTGCCTAAATCCACAAACATTAATGATTACAAAGACCTTCGCCCAATCAGCATTTTACCATGTCTTTCTAAAGTTCTAGAAAGGGAAGTTAATTTTCAACTAAGAAGTTTCTTGGACTCTGAGAAATTAATTCCACGTACACAAGCAGGTTTCCGGAAAGGTTATAGTTGTTCTACTGCACTTGCAAATGTTACGGATGACATAATAAGAGCTAAGGATGAGGGAAATGTAACAATTCTTGTTCTACTTGACTACTCTAAGGCATTCGATACTATAAGCCATGAGTTACTGTTATGCATACTAAAACATTTAGGTATATCTGAAGAGGCGATTAAATTCTTTAAAAATTATTTGAGCCACAGGACTCAGAAAGTAATATTAGGAGACGTAGTATCGAATGCTCTAGAAATATCTAGAGGTGTACCCCAAGGATCCATATTGGGACCTCTACTGTATAATATATACACCTCCCAGTTAGCTAAGTGTATACAACATTGCGAACATCAGTGCTATGCAGATGACACCCAGTTATACCTTTCTTTCCCAAAATCAAAACTTGATGAGTCCATCTTGTGTATTAATAAAGATTTAAGTTCACTGTACGAATATTCTCTTAAACATTCGTTACATCTCAATCCTTCTAAATCCTGCTATATTGTCTTTGGTCCAAACAATTGTATAATTGAATTAGTTGACATTATTGATATTCGAATTAATGATATCCCCATAGAAAGAAAAGATAGTGTGAGAAATCTTGGCCTCGTTATAGATAGTGATCTGAGGTTTAGGACTCATATAACCAACTGTTTAAGAACTGCTTATTTAAAATTCAAAGAATTGTATAGATATAAACATATTTTTGATCGGAAACAAAAAATTTTACTTTGTGATTTATTGGTTTTATCCCATTTTAATTACTGTGATACTATTTACGGGCCTTGCATTGACTTTCAAAACAAAAATAGGATACAAAAAGTACAAAATGCTTGTCTACGCTTTATATTTGGTCTGAGGAAGCAAGAACATATCTCACATAAACTTGTAGAAGCAAAGTGGCTGAATATGAATGCTAGACGTGAATTTCATTCGGTATGTTTCTTTCTACAAATTTTAAAAACCCATTCTCCTGAAATTTTATACAAAAAAGTCTCCTACAGATCAGAATTACATGATGTCAATGTTAGAACTAAAAATAATTTGTCTCTTCCTAAACATCATAGTGAATTTTTTAAAAGAGCTTTTAGCTACAATATTGCTAAATTAATAAATAGTCTACCATCACACTTACATAAGGCACCAAAATATTCAATTATGAAATATTACAAGCATTTGAATAACATTTTTTGAAGTCCCATGTCCTCTGCCAGCATGACCTTTAACATACATTAATAAGAGTAAGAATCTTGCAACTTCTGCCATCTTAGATATGACTGCTTTATGTAGTAATATTTATATCTTAGCATTAGCATACGGTTAAGTGGAAGAACAGGGTGTGTTATTGGTCTACAATAATACACATCTGAACTTCGCCGATTCACAAACTTATACCAAAATGTAAAACTGTTTGCTTTAAATGAATAAAGTTCATATTATTATTATTATTATTATTATTAAATGAAATAAAAATCATAAATAGCAATCACAAAAAAAGAAAAATAAAAGAATGAATTGATAATAACAAGTAAGGATATATTTGTGAAAGAAATTGTGAGAACACTAAATTTGACTTTTTTAATTTTGTTATTATTGTTTTTTTGTTGTATATTCCTTAAATATTTTGGTAATATAACAGGCATCTTGTCCAGAATAAAGGGGTACTATTAAGTTTTGCATTATTTAAAATTGTATAAAAATAAAAAATATAGCAATACTTGAATATAATTTAGTCTAGTAGACTGTTAGTATAGTAGTTTATTCAGAAAATAAGTAATTTATATGTATTTGTATGGTAGTATGTATGTTTAGTTTTAGATAATTTTGTCCAAGTTTGTAGGATTTGCAATGAATATTGTGTTTATTGTAAATTTTGAACTGGAATAAAGAACATATTTTGGATAATCTCATCTGCTGTATGAGCAGTACTAAATTCTTTCTCTTTCTCTCTCTAAGAGCCTGAATATAGTCCTACCGGTGAATTTTCCCCTTCCTTTGATCTTAGGTAATTGATGCCAATATGTCGTCACTCTGTTGTTTTAATTTCAAACCAGCGTGATGATGGTCTCTCTGTTTTTCATTTATATTGTTACGAGAATTCATCCGATAGCTGGTGCAATCGGCCATCATCCAATTCATGGAAGGGACATTCTTCCGATACTTCTGGGAATCCGAAATGTTTTGTCTCTCCTCAGGCCGACCGCTGCCGTTACTGGGAATTCCCTTGAAGCTTCCAGAACACACGAAAGAAATTTCCCGATGGTTCATTGACTTGCCAGAATAATTCCGACAGAAATATATAAATTCGGACAGCTGGCGATGGATTCATGCAGTTTTTGACGGTCGTATAAATAAGTTAAGATAAATTGTATATAGTTCTGTGAATAGAAATTGAGTTAAATTAGTGGAAATAAATTAGAGTGAGTTGAACTGTGCTTTCAAATAAATCCAAGAACTGAACCCGAGTGTGAAAATAAAAACATTACAATATTCTCGTGGTCTCCATTACTCAATTTTATTAGTCCACCGATTATTCTGCTGACACTGAACTGTACATAATTAAAGATCTTGGTTCATTAAGCTGAATTCGTTGTCTATTTATATTACCAGCTACTATTAATGCTGGTAATTTTTGAAATTTTGGCTTTGTTTCGTTTAAATTACCACTTAATTATGAGATAAACATTAGTGACCCTGATCATTTGACATGATAGCTTTAGAGACTGATTTTCTTCTCTATTTATGTTTATAATTATTATTTACATCAAATTACTTTAACTAGAATTTGTTTTCGACTGATTTCTTATTTATATGAACGTAACCAAATTTCTGTCGCACTTAAAAAATCTTTTATAGTTTTCAGTTACCCTTGATTTTTTCTCTAACAAAGGTAAACGATATTATGACAACATCCTTTTAAATATAATGTTATAAAAACATTAAACTAAATAGATCTCAAAGGATATGTAGTATTAAACACAGAACACTTTAAAACAAGACAAGAACAGAAACGAACATCAAATTCTGTGAAATTGTAGCCAAACCTGTTTCATTTATGGAAGTGTAACTAGACAATGATTGATACTGTTAAAAAAACTTTGCAACTTGCACCTTAGGAGATATGAAAATCAAAAAAACAAGTACAAATAAAATGGAGACAATATATCGACAGGTTGGGAATCACTAGACTAAGTAAAAATGTATGTAATATATAGAGTATAAGAAAACGAGATGTAAATAGAACCAGGAAAAATGACTCCCAGGAAGGCGGAGCAGGCTGAGAGCGTATACCTTCTGAAGAATTTTAACAGAAACATTGTGTTTATATTTTGGTATAGAATAACTCTTAATTGGTGTCATCTTACTATTATAAAATTGTTAATTTGTCTGTTTGTTTGTTTGTTCGGGCATCACGTAAGAACTACATAACTGATTTTGCTGAATCTTTTTTGTTGGGAAGCCTATAGTTTGACTGAAAATCTGGTAGACATTTTATTTCTCTAAATTGACAAAAACGGTAGATATAGCAGAAAAATTTCTACTATGTTGGGTAATTCAATTACTTAATTGGTTCCACCGCACCTACAAAAATATTAGATACTGGCATCAGCTTAGCTTTTTTTAAAAATTTGGAATGTGCAAATGTAGCATGTTTCGATTTATCAAAAATCAACATATATCAACCGTAATTTTACAGGGTGTTCTGTATATAGGAAAATTAGAGCGGAATAGAATTACATCATGATATAACTAAAATAAAGGTATGATACTAAGTGATGTCAATTTCGCCCGTGACGTCACGTGGCGAGTTCGTACAGCGATTGCCCATAAGAAATACATTGCAGTGGACATAATTTTGTGTTTGATATTGTTTATTGTTTGACTGTAGGAGAATTCAGTAAATGTTTTTAGTTTATTAAATAGTTAAAACTAGTAAAAACCGTATTTAAAACGCAGAACTACAGTTATATAATTATTTTGGTTGATATTTAGTAGTCGATTGTGAGTATTCCGAAAAAAGCACCTTTTTTTCGTGACAAGGATGTTATAAAACCATATGAAAAATGTGGAAATCTCAACAGCTTCAGCGATATATGTAGTACAACTATCATTAGTAGAAGTGTTATGCCCTCACAGTATCAATGATTAATCCTCAAAATTAATTCAAAAGTTCTTTCTTGGCTGGGAATGAACAATAGAAGATAATATGCCCATTATTTGTCTACTTAAGAAGAAATACTAACACTTAAAAAAGAGTAATTGAAGACGCTCAAGAAAAGAGATTTGTGTGTGTGTGATATTAAAGATCTAAACACAAAGTATCCAGTCTACAACAATTTGTGGATCTAAAGTTATGATGTAGATTCCGAAGAAAGAATTCCAAGAATTGAATAGATTTAGAGAGTGAATAAACAGAATTTTGTGAATGTCATAAATGAAATGGATTCAAAAACTCATGAGCATGTTGAAAATAAATTAATTTCATTTCAACTGGAGATATTATTACAAATGCAGTGTTCACATCAAAGGTATTCTAACAGCTGGAAATGTGGGTGTTTTTGCAAGAGATTGCAGGAAAGAATTATCAACATGTCAAAATTGTGTACCTAGGAGATCTGACTGCCAATCAGTTGAACTGTGTTGTGTAAATTGTAAATATGATTTACAAATTTTAACAATACTTTTAATGTACCATATGCCCGTGACAGAAACTGTGAAACTTCCAAAGGTGTGATGGATCAAGTTCAGGGAAAAAATGCATATCCAGTATTTAAAGAGGGATTGGGTACACATAAAACACAACTGGAATAGTTCTTTCACAAAAATATTACTTGTTATAAATTTGGAACTTAATAATCTTTATCAGAGTTGAACAATAATGCCCTTAATCTAAATGTAAATAAAACTAAAGCTATATTTATTCGAAATAAGAACTATTATGTAACATATTAAATTTTAATATAAATGTTAATAAAAAAATTGAAGTTATACATTCTTTTAAATATTAGGTTTAAAATAAACCTTAAACTTTTCTAAATATCTTAATTATGTTCAAGTGATTATAAAGTTTATTTTATATATCAAATCATTTTTTTCTTAATATATTTTTTACAAAGTCTTCTCAAACTTTCAGCTCACTTGGCAGTCTATTAAAATATTCTGTAGTTATTATAAATGCTGTTCTTTTTTTATATTTCAGTGGATTATTGTGTTTATGTGTGGTGGTACTAGTTAAACTAGTAAATGTATCTTTTCACAACGATGCAGTTAAAATGTACTGCTATATAATTGGTCAAAATTTAACTATATTGGGTTTTATGCACTTCTGTTCCAGGCAGTTACTAAGCCTAATGAAACCAGAGGCATGTGTAGAGATGTGTTTACACTGAACATTATTGCATTTAAATATACACACACTTACATATGACAAATTTTTAAAATTGTATTGTCAAATAAATTTGAATAAATACAATACAATCTCCTGTGCTGATCTATCAATTTTTAGATTTATTACTGACAATAAATTATTAATAGACTCAACATCTTCGATGACTAATGGTGTTAATGTATCAATTGAACACAAATAATTTCTTTATAATGTATGCAAAGTTAACAAAAAGTCAAGTATCGCTTAAAAATGTTATCATGTTGAAAAATATCTTGAATAAGGGTAAAGGAATTTTTTATTATTAAAATTATGATAAATAATAAGTTAATAACAACACTAGCACCTCTATAGTCTTATGTATAGGGTGGTGGTATTGATAAAATTCATTAAAGGTTGTTAAAGTGAATTAGCAGAGATATTGGTCCAATATTAAGTAAGATATTTTATAGTTGAATTAATGTGAGTGTTTGGTCCAAAACTCGAACAAAATGAAGTTGTTCCTGTTACAAATCAGGTGACAAAACACATTTGTATATCATATTTACACAACACAGTTCAACTGATTGGCAGTCAGATCTCGTATACATTTTCGCCATGTTGATAATTCCTTCCTGCAATCTCTTGCAAAACACCCACATTTCCAGCTGTTAGAAAATCTTTTGCTGTTAACACTGCATTTGTAAAAATATCTCCAGTTGAAATGAAATTAATTTATTTTCAACATGCTCATAGTTTTTGAATCCATTTCATTTATGACATTCACAAAATTTTGTTTATTCACTCTCTAAATCTATTCAATTCATGGAAGTCTTTCTTTGGAATCTACATTAACTTTAGATCTTTAATATCACACACACACACACACACACTTTTCTTGAGCGCCTTCAATTGCCCTTTTTATACCTATCTTTACTGCTGCATAAAGTTACTTTTATAAGTGTTACTATTTCTTCTTAAATAGACAAATAATGGGCATTTTATCTTCAATTATTCATTCCCAGCCAAGAAAGAACTTTTCAATTAATTTTGAGGATTAATCATTGATACTGTGAGGGCATAACACTTCCACTATTGATAGTTGTACTACATATATCGCTGAAGCTGTTGAGATTTCCACATTTTTCATATGGTTTTATAACATCCTTGCCACGAAAAAATTTGTGTTTTCACTTTAATTTGTTTACACGATGTACAACTCATTTTTGAGGTTAATTTTATAACTTCTTTAAAATGACTGTGTAATAGATGCTTTTATTATTATATAACTGTAGTTCTGTGTTTTAAATACGGTTTTTACTGCTTTTAACTATTTAATAAACTATAAACATTTACCGAATTCTACTACAGTCATACAATAATCAATTTCAAACATAAAATTATGTCCAGTGCAATATATTTCTTATGTGCAATCGCTTTACGAACTCGCCACGTGACTTCACACAGTGCGGCCGATTCCCAAAAAGGTAGCCAAAAGTAAAAAAATAAACGTACTAATAGGAATTTTTTTGTTGTTGGGTTGGCATTAGTATATCCCTAAATATCATAACTGACATTATTGTTTAATTTATTTTACTTCCTCCAAAATAGTTGTCACAACAATACTTTTGTTAAAGTGCCATCAACAGATATCTAAACTATTAAAAGATTAAGTGTTTTTCAAGTAAACTAAACAATTGAGATTTCTTTTTATAGACAAGAGGAAACATGCAATTTTCTTCTGAAGGTAGGTAGAATGTAATAAAATTTCTTCAACAGTGAATTACCATCCATATATTTTTTTCTGATGCATTTATTGTTATTTAGTATTAATACTTAAAATCGTTTAATTTTTATGCATTATTATGAAAAAGTTTTATTGCTCCGTGTTGCTCCGTTATATAAAATGATGGAGGTTGTTCTTTAATGTGTTGACTTTAATGAAAAACAAAAATTAGCTCCTCGAATTTGCTCGTTTTTTTTTGTTGAAGTTTTTGAAAAAAAATCCTGTTAATCAAGAAAACAACTACCTAAGAAATGAGGTTCAAGTGTCTTCCATTACTAATATTTCAAAAATATTTGGCCCTTTTTGATTAATTACGTTTTCAATAATAAATAAAGATCTACTATTGAATATAATAATATTACTCAATCATGATTTTTTTTGTAGTTTCAAGTCAGCTTGATGCATTGACAAGCAAAGAATTATTCGAGGCAGTCAAAGGCAATTTGAATATAAGTACAACAGAAGTGTATTTGGTAGTCGAAAAGTTAATATCTTCGAAGTGCCCATCGCCCTATATTTTATCAGAACCTTCTAAAAAAGTCGTTAGAACAGTTATGGCCAAAATTAAAGAAAAATGGGAAATCTGCAACAGAAATGAGTCAAGATTTTTAGAAAAACATAATGGTTGGTTGAATGAAGTTATTAAATTAAAAAAAAAACAGAACTAAAAACAAAAACCAAAATGGGTAGACCTTCTGGAGACTTTGAAGTTGCTTCTGATAGAAGCAAACGGAGAAGAACACAAGACCTGCGTGAAGAACATAGTACCGAGGAGCTAGCTTATGCAACACAAATGAAACTACGTGCAGAAGGAAAATCAGATGCTGCGTTAATATTGAAAGATGTCGCAACTAGTAGTTATACAAAAGCCAAAATGTATTCTCACTCTAATGAATTAATTGAAGGTGACTGTGTATTTACACCTGATGAAGCGTTTGGTTTGTTCATTGAAATGAAATTATCCCAAAATAGGTATCAACAGTTGCGAAATGCATGTTTAAAGAAAAATAGTAAACTGTTTCCATCATATAAACAAGTAAGAAGGGCAAAGAAAAGTTGCTATCCTCAATCTGGTATATTAGTGACTGAATCGAAAGCAGAAGTAAGAGTTCAAGCCTTGCTGGACCATACAACTAATCGCATTTTGCAATGTCAGATGGAAGTTACAAAGCTTATGAATCAACAGGAACTAAGAAATTTAACTTTAATTCGTAAAGGTGGTTGCGACGGAAGTTCAGGGCATTCGATGTTTAAACAAAAATTCCTTTGCAACTGCAACAATTGAATGAAATAACTGGCAAAACTGTTATTGTTTGGAAAAATCCTCGCCCTTCTTCGCCGCGATATTGTCGGCCAATAAAAATTGAGTACGTGCGTGAAAGTGCAGAAATAATTACTACAGTTGTTGAAGATATAAAAAACAGTTTAACGAACTTCTACCATACCATACTCTTATTGCTGGGAATAATGTAGTTGTCAAATATCAAGTTAGTTTTTGTATGATTGATGGAAAAGTGTGCAATGCCCTTGCAAGTAACTCTTCAACTCAGCGTTACTATTTATGTGGAGCTACATAGAAAAATTTTCATGATATAGGTGCTAGATAGTTAAACCAATAATTGAAGAAAACTTAGATTTTGGTTTAACATCTCTTCACGCTTGGATTATATGTTTCGAGTGTTTACATATAGCAAACAAGTTAGAAATTCAAAAATGGCAAGCTCGAGGGTTCGAGGAGAAAAAACTAGTTAAAGAAAGAAAAAAAAAAAAGAATTCAAGACAGTTTCAAAAAAGAATTGAGATTACTTGTTGATAAACCCAAGCCAGGTTATGGAAGTACAAACGATGGAATACAGCACGACGGTTTTTTGAAAACAGTAAGATTTCTGCAACGATAACTGGCCTAGACAAAAACCTAATTAATAGATTTCATACCATGTTGCAAGCTATTTCGTGTGGTTATGATATAAAAATTGAAAAGTTTAAAGCATTCAATTTACAAACAGCAACATGTTTTATTGAATTATACGGCTGGTACTACATGCCAACTACTATTCACAAGTTGTTAATTCATGGCCCTCAAATAATAGCTCATTCGTTGCTACCTATTGGACAAATGTCAGAAGAAGCACAAGAATCTTGTAATCAATATTTCAAAGAATTTCGTGAAAATTTTTCGCGTAAGTGTTCGCGATCAAAAACAATTCAGGATATATTTTTTAGATTTTTGATTGCATCTGATCCTTATGTATCAAGTTGTCGAAAATTATCAGCTAAACCACTCAAATCTTTATCAAGTGAAGTTGTTAATTTACTGTTACCTCAGGATATAGCATCGACAAACACTTTAAAAAATTTACCACACAATTTTTCAAATACAGAATGTTCAACATCAGAATATACTGATGCATCTAGAAACTTATCATCTGAGGACGAAACTGACTTTTTTTGTAAAATAATTAATCTTATTCATTAATACATAATAAAAAAATTGTTTACTGTGACGTTGCAATTATCTACTTACAGTCCTTTGATAAATATTGAGTTTTTCCATGTAATTAAACTAAAAAAATCAGACTTATAGACCATATTATGTCCGCCATATTGAATTTGCAATTAAAAAAAAGTTATACTGATATCAAATTCGTAATTAGTGAACCCAAAAACCCCCCGAGTTAACATTTTAGAATGAATTACTGGGATTTTCGAATTTTGGCCACCTTTTTGGGAATCGGCCGCACTGTGCATGCACGAAATTGACATGGGTTAGTATCATACCTTTATATTTGTTGTATCATGGAATTACATGGATTTAAAAAATCTAAAAAAGTTATATTTGGTGTCCTATAAGCAGCTGGATATATACGATGTGGTGGAAATAAGGGGGAGTGGAATTAGTTATACGGGGTGGTCCAAAAGTGTTATATTGATTGGGCCATAAATAGTTCCATATACCAAGTGGTTGAAAAAGGGTAGAATACATATTCTACAGTGAAAAAAAATCCTTAAAAAACTGTGTTAGGTAAGCAGTTAGGATCTTTGAATTATGTTCATAAGATACTGTAGTTATGAAATGGGTTGTCTATACTGGGTGTTTGAAATACAAGTTGGAGTGGAATTATAGTTTATGTTGTGGTTAGAAACTAGTATCCACAAGTAGTTACATATATAGGATGGTTGAAATATGAAGTGGAGTATTATTACAGCTATACAGGTGTGTTTAAAAATATTTTAAAGTAATGGTATGATCTACAAGCTGTTCTGGATGGTTGAAATATAGGGTGGGGTAGGATTCTAAGGATACAGGGTAGTACAGAATGTTATATTTGGTGGCAAATAAGTAGTTGCATATAAAACGTTGTTGAAACATAGGGTAGCTTACAGTTAGAATTATACAGGGTGGGTAAAAAATGCTAGAAAAATTTTGTTATATAGCATAGTCATTCAAACAAGGTTAGAAAAAGTTGTGAAAGGGGTTTAAATGAAGTGTGGAGAGAAATTATACTTTTATATATGTTGAAAAATATAAGGAAAAAATGTGACATAGCGTCATAAGTTCATAAGTTGCAAAGATAGGATAGTTAACACAGGGTGAAGAAGTGTTACGATAATATTTTAAAAAATGTTGACCAATAAGCAGTAGCGTATACAGGGTAGTTGTACATACAAGGTGATTCAAAAACATGTTGAACAAAATTGTAATTTTCGGTGCCCCATAAGCAGTTGCGGTTTTGGTAAAATATATTTGGCATTGATGGATTTATAGTTATACAGGGTGGTAGAAAAAATATTATAATGGGTGGCCAATAAGTAGTTGTAAATAAAAGGTGGTTGAAATAGCGGGTGGAGTAGATTTATAGTCAAACAGGTTGGATAATTTTTTTTTGTAGGATAGAACATGAGCTGTTGCATATATGCAATATCTGAAACTTGCATCCAAGTAAAATTATATTTCATACACTGTGATTAGAAGTATTTAAAATTTTTATATCTGTTTGTCCCTAAGCAGATGCACATACAGGGTGGTTGAAATATTTTGTAGAGTAAAATTATGGTTATACAGGGTGGTTAAAAAATAAGTTGTAATTTTTGACAAATGGCAGTGGTGTATACAGGATGGTTTTAATGTAGATGGAAGTAGAGTCATAAAAAACGGTTCAAAATTTTTTTTAATAAAATTGTTATATAGGGTGTCCAATAAGCAGTTGCACTTTGGGTGAGAGTTTAAATAAGTTTGGTGTTAGGGTACAAAACTGTGTTTTTATATTTGTGACTCACGAAGGGTTCCACATCATTTCCATTAGGATGGATAAAAAAGTTTTAAAAAAATGTTATATAGGGTACACCATAAACAGTTGCATTCTATTATATGGAATATCTGACATATGGGGAGAAGCAAGATTATAGTTTTAGAGTGTGTGAAAATGTTGGGAAAAGCTGCATAAAAAAGTTGATGAAATTATAGAATAAATTGAAATTTTACTTTAAACGGTCGTTCAAAAAATATCAGAATTAATTTTATACAGCGTAGACCATAAACAGTTGCATAGCTGACATATAGGGTAGAGTGAGTTATAGTCAGGTGTTCAAAAAGTTATATTGGGTGACAAATAAACAACAGCATACAGAATGGTAGCAATATTGGGTCTAGTAGAGTTACAGTTATTGAAGGTGATTCAAAAAAATGTCGGGTAAAATTGTTATATTGGGTGGCCCATAAGTACTAGCAGTGTGGGTGAAATATACTCGGGATTTATGGTTAAGTAGGGCGGTTCAAACAAGTTAGATTTTTTTTATATAGGATAACCCATATGTTTCATAAGTTATTTCTTTTTGCGAAGCCTTGAACATTCCGTATACTTCTATACTGACCCCGAATCTATAAGGAAATAAAGGTTACAAATAACGAAAATAAATTTAAAATCATAAACGCTTTTTTTATTATTCAAAGTAAAAAATATAACATCCATTCTGCTTCTAGTATATAAAATAGAATAAATAGTAAACATGGAATTAGTTCTAAACTTACCTGGTTAGACAAAATTATGAATTTCTCAGTGGAAATATATTTATTGATAATTATATTTTTGAAATAAATATATGATGTCTTCGATGTAAGTTTTTTCACACCTTTCCCTAAATAAATATATAATTTCTTTCATCTTCTTGACAGGCACGTGATTTTTGCCTCGCGTACAATATTTTTCTGTTCCTCCCTGTCTTGCTTTACAACTTTCCGTTGTTATATATGTTCACTTACTTCTTCTGTGATATCATCCGTCGACCTTCTTTAAGTCGTACTACTGGTCTATCCCACTATATAGCATTAATGAGGCGTTGATGTTCACTTCTTGTATCATGTGCTGCCATCTGAGCCAACTGATCTTAATATATCTTAAGATATTTCCTTCCCCTACAGCAATTCAAGTTTCTGGTTATATCTACGTGCCCATTCATTCGTATTCTCATCCTGTAGAGGACTATAAACAATCCGTAGGTTTTTTTTCTTTTCTATACTAGTAACTTATTTATTCAATGCCGAAGTCGCACTGCCATATGTTGACCATTGGTCTTTTTTTATCTTCTCTATAACAAATCAGTTGCTATGAATAGACCAAATGCAGCTACTAGATGTATATTTAAAACAGAATTAAAGGCTGTTAAGGACCATATATGTCAACCCTAATAGTACACGTTTTTGTTTTCTTTATGATATATACGTAATTGGGCATTCAACTATTTCATTTGAAGGGTACCAATTGTTATCAGCTATGTGTCGATTTGTTTTTTCATCAGGTGCTGTGATTCCATAATCTTGTCCAAATATTTTGTATGGATACTACTGCATTTTGCACCGGATCTATTATTCTCGCTTTAGAATCTTTACAAAATACCATGTATAAACAACAGTCGCACCGTAAGCAGTTACTAAATTTTGAAGCTGGATTTTCTCTTTAAGCCAAGAGAAAACAGGCTGTAGATTTTTCTTGTTCATTTATAAAGATTTTACCATGAAAATATATATTGAACAGAAAAACTACTTCTTTAACCTTCTCCATTAACAAACGTTTGTTCCTGTTCAGTAGAAATTTAGTCTATAAATTTAAATGAATTTAGCAAACTATATCAAAAAAATCTGACTTTTATACTACGAAATATACTTTATAGCTTATTGAATGTTACTTGTAAGGTATAAAAGAATTTAACTAATTAAAGAAAATTTTTCATTTGATCTTCATAAATGTAAACATTCCATCCATAAAATTACAATGTACTAATTATCTTGTTGCTCTAGCATTATTGTACTGATCTCTTGAAAATATGTGTAAATTAATTTTTGAATAAGTATACATTCATCAAATTAGTTATTATCGTTGATAATAATGAAACGTCAGTGTCAAATATGACATTATGAATTGTATCAGTTTTCAAAATTAACAGCAAGAGATGGATAGTAGCCCTTCCAAAGTTGATATCAAAGCTTCATTGAAAAACATCGATCAGTGTGGTGGTAAATTGCATAGAAATCCATTTTTGAATTTCGTAAGAGATTTTCGTAAATCTCATAAAAACAAGCTTGACGTAGCCGAAATAACTCGAAGAGCCGCTCAGCTTTGGAGAATCATGAATGAACGTGAAAGATCGCCTTATGTTAATATGTCAAGGCAAGCACCCAGAAAGAGGAAGGGAAAGAAAAAGGCAAAAAATGGTAAAGCAAATAGTGAATCAAGCGTTCTCAAAAAGCAAAGTAAAGCTGAAATGTGTAAGTGTAGGCGAAAAAGGGGCCCCGGAAGTCTAAAAAGAATTTCCAAACAAAAATGCCTAAACAAGCGAGCAAGAAAAGCTAAGCTTGTACCTAAAAATCCTGCTGTATCGAGACCGAGAAGAAGGAGATGTGTATGTGGTAGATTTGTTAAATTTCAGTGAACCATGTAATATTGAATAAAATGTAGTCGTCCCAATCCAAACACTGTTAATGAAAACTAGTGTTGATCCATTGTTTTCACTTTTCCTATACTGTGTTTATTTCTTAAACATATTTGATAATCGAACTATATAAACGAGGCACCAAATTAATAGAAATAAACTTAATAATACTAAAGTAAAGATCTATGTGCAACAAACTTTTAAGCCCCTCCAGTTTATATCTTCTTGTTTTGAAATATTGTGCCTTTTTCCTTCAATACTTACCCATGGTTACTCAAAATCTCTGTTCCATTTTAACAGCGTTAAAAAGGTAACACCAGGCAATTTAAAATTAGGCTACTACATTAGCAAAAATTAGATGCATCAGACGTCATTTATAGAATTATAATGCATGTTGTAAACATGATCAAAGACATCTGGAATATAATTTGAATGTGTAGCATAGGTCACTCAATTAGTCTGTTAATTTTTTGTATCGACAAGCTTTTGTTTAACTTGGCTCCATTAATGTGACCTCCCGATTAAAAATTTTTAAATTAGTGTTAGTGAAGTTAAGTTAGTGTTAGTCTTTGATCTGCAAATTTGTAAGTTTCTATGTAAATCTGACAAAACAAATTAATAGGTAAATTTACCACAATGTAAATTTAAATTTGCTTTCAATGCTTTGATGCTAAGTTTGCTAAGAATGAGAACCACTGTCAGAATGTTCGTATATTGGTCGATATCCATGCACGCATGTGTTCATTCACAAATTTCATCACTTTACCAATAGAATTCTTTTCCCAAATTTGAAGTTTCACCCATCCGGATATATATTCTACTAAACAAGACCATATTCATTCAAAACAGTTCACCACAGGAGGAGAAGAAATCAGGTAACATAAAAAAAAAAACACGAGACGAATTGATAACCGCCTCCTTTTTGAAGTCCGTTAAAAAATTAAGGTGTTTAGATATGAAACAGTAATAAACAGGAAGTCATCAAATCTTCAGTCCTTTTTTTAAATAAGAATCTATGTTTTTTGTTTTAAGGTAATAATTAAACCATAAGTTTTACTTGAGGTCTTCGGGAAAAAATTTAAATATATGCTACAGGGGCTTTAATGAGTGTCACTCTTGGATATTTACAAATAAAACGAATGAAGATATTGCATCGCATTTTTGCATATAGATGTAACCCTTTAAAGAATGCAACGACATTGAGCTAGGACTCTCAGATTGTAGATGATATCGAAGATTTAGTGCTTGGATCGAAAATAGGCCACTATAACTCAATATAAAAACATATATTGAAATACACTCTTTTCATGTTAACTATATCAGTTTGGAAAATCTTTTTATAAAAAGCATTTTATTTATTAAGAAAACTGTAAAAATCACTGGATCATGTAGTATTGTATGTAATTAAACATTCATAAACGTTTATCAAACTTGGTGAATTCTTAAAACTTTGGTGTAAAACGTTATTTGAAATATAACATCGATCATTTCAGAAATTATTGAAAATTCGCCTTTGATCTTCTCAACTAATTAATTTCCGAGACAAAATTTTTATTTACTAACACAAGCTTATTTTTGAATGAATACATTTATTTTAATATTCTTATTTCAGATATTTTGTTGGTTTTAATAGCATTATTATAATTTGCTTTATCTTCTCAATATTATCACTGAGAATGATTAACATCCTTTAACAAAATTATGTTAACTGGTGTTGTGGGTTCACATCTGGAGTCGAGCCAGTAACTATTATTAATGAAAAATTTTAGCTGTTTGTTCCATTTTTTTATTAATAACAGTAACAATTAAAAAACTCAAGAAAACCCTTTACAAACACAAGGAAATGGTACCGAATTCTTTTGCATTTGCGTATTTATATATAGATTTTTAATATTTTACACACCTTTAAAATGTCACTTTAGGTAGTCATCAAGACTGTATTAAGAGGCAGGATTTTGCAGGAATGGGACCATCTAATGTAAAATAAAATATCTATAGGATAAAACAGTATCTGTGGGTAGACTACTTACCAAAATATAATTGAAATACATTTGCAAGAAAACATAGGTAACTATGAAGATACAGTATAAATAATTACAATACATACGTACTTACATATAACCTTAAACTACCATATATGTTAATATTTAGTATAATTTCATCAACTTATATTAAACACAAAATTAGCCAGTATTCCTCATTTATATCAAAACTATAAATAAATACAACGGCTGTCAATTTATGTTCAATAATACTTTCATATGTAGACAATTTTTGTAAGTATATTGAAATTTTGGATGTCATACATTAATAATTTTCACATTAAATTGGTAAGGTACCTTACCTAACAATGTTATGAAATGTCAAACTGAAATAAAATTCGCTACATCAACGATGGCGGTAAACATTAAAATGATGTCAGAACTTATTATTTATCTTAAATATCACTATTTGTATTCATATCATAGGCTTTGTAATCTTAGTTAAATTGTATGAAACTATTAGCCTTTAAAATAAAAACAATATAAATTAAAAGTATAATGTTACAATAATAGAATAATTTCGGAAATAAAACTACCAGTTTTAATTTTAGTCGACAAACCACATTTAGAATGAAATTAAACCTTAAGTCATGCTATTACCCAATAAATAGTCATTATCATATAATATATTTTTTTGTGAGTGAGAGTCAATCCATCTTACGATTTTCTCTCCAAGCAATCTGGAGACACACACTGTTTGGCATTGACAGTGTGGACCTAAATTATATATTTTTTTTATTTTACTTTATTTAATAAATTAACCAATATTATATATAACATTACCAATTCTGCACTGAAGGTCGTCAGTAGCTATTAAACAAAAATAAAGAAAATCGGTTAAGGGAAACAGTAGAAAATTGGCACCGAACCGTTTTGCCTTTGTCTAATTATATATATATATATAAAATACTTTAATTTCGATAGAGAGTCAATCGATCCTAATGAACCACCTCCATCTTAACTCTCTCATTCTGGGGAATGTGATATACAACTTTTGACTACTTCGTATGGCCCATCCCAGGATAGTGTAAGCTTTGGAGACTTACCTTTAGTCCTCTGGGGGTTGTATATCAAATGTTTATGTTCCTTTTGCACACCAACTGAATTTGCGTTGAGATAGTATCGTGTCTCCAATCGATCACTGGTTGCCAACATATGCGTCCGGGCTAGTTCGTGTGTGGCCACGGGACGGTTCTCCTAGTGAGCTAATGGCCAAATCACATGGTAATCTCATCCACATTCCGAACAGGACTCTGGCTGAAGTCAGTCCTGTGCTGTTGTGAGCTGCTGAGCGATAGTCCAACAGGAATAGGGGAATATGATCATCCCAATCTTGCTTATTATTGCTAACGACCTTAAATAGATTAGTAGATAAACTATACAGGTTCTAGCGCAAAATCGACCAAAAATACATGTAATTTCCCATAAGAGATTCTAAGGTCCCGAAACCACGAAATTGAACCAAATTTACCCCCTCCACTCCCACTTCGGCTGGGGGTGGTCTGCTCGCGGGTTCTTCGGGAGGCTCGGCGGGCGTCGGGTCAAGGGCGCTATGTCGGGCGTCGGGGCGCAGTGATAGCGGTAGTCGGTTGCATCAGTTGGGGGTGGTGGCAACGCAGCGAGGAACGGGGGGCGGTCGTAGGTCGGGGGGTGCGCGGGGTCGGGAACGCGGTGCGTAGGGAATGCGGAGGCATGCGATGCGTAGGGAACGCGGCGAGGATCGAGAATCAACAGAGTGCTTCCGTCGAGTATGGCGAACCGTGACATCATTCGGGAAACGGACTGGCTCGTGTCGGGTGCTTGTCGCAGCGTGTATCACAGCAGGGTGCATTGGCCGCGAGTAGCAAAACACATCTTAAGAACATATAGGATGAACGGAACATATTTTGAACAACGAAATAAATTATCATATGCGCGAGAGCGGCAACTCGTTCGAGTCTCTGCTTTCGTCGGATAAACCAGGGCCACGAGGGCGCCTAGTCCGGGCGTTAGATCTCTTAATATAGATAATTCGGCAATTTTAAGCAAAAAAATGTACCGAAAATGCATCGTAAATAATTAATAGGTTCCCAAATATTCGGTAATTAGCATTTCATTACAAATAATAAAATAATTCAGATTCAATGAAGGCAATATCAAAAGATAAGCGAAACCGCAACTGGTGAACTGATAAACATGCGAAACTCGAGCAGTGGTTGATAGTGCAGTGGCTGGATGATTGTAAACAAAATCGTTAATTATAAAAGTAGATACGGTTTTCATTGAAGAGATAATGATAACTAATAATGTAAACAAATAAATATGTAAATGAGGAATAATAATTGCGACTTGAATCGTTGGATTTTGTATCGAGCGGCGGGTAATTCGGAAAGAATACCGTTGGAGAAATGGTTGGAACCACTACAAATGCTAGAAACGGCCCATAGAAACGACTAGAACCATAGAAACGGCTGGTTGAAGCCACTACAAAAGCTAGAAATGTCCCGTAGAAACGACTGGTACAGTAGAAACGGCTAGTAGAAATGGTTGAAGCCGCTACAAAAACTAGAAACGTCTCGTAAAAACTACTGGGCCAGTAGAAACGACTGGTAGACTGGTTGAAGCCACTACAAAAACTAGAAATGACCCGTAGAAACGACTAGAAACTTAGAAATGGCTGGTTGGAGCCGCTAAAAAAGCTAGAAATGGCCCGTAGAAACTACTGGGCCAGTAGAAACGATTGGTAGAATGGTTGAAGCCACTACAAAAAACTAGAAATGACCGGTAGAAACGACTAGAAATTTAGAAATGGCTGGTTGGAGCCGCTACAAAAGCTAGAAATGGCCCGTAGAAACGACTGGTAGAAGCCACTACAAAAACTAGAAATGACCCATAGAAACGACTAGAACCATAGAAACGGCTGGTTGAAGCCACTACAAAAGCTTGAAATGTCCCGTAGAAACAACTGGTACAGTAGAAACGGCTGGTAGAAATGGTTGAAGCCACTACAAAAACTAGAAACGTCTCGTAAAAACTACTGGGCCAGTAGAAACGACTGGTAGAATGGTTGAAGCCACTACAAAAACTAGAAATCATAGAAATGACTAGAAACTTAGAAATGGCTGTTTGGAGCCGCTACAAAAGCTAGAACTGGCATATAGAAACTACTGGGACCAGTAGAAACGACTGGTAGAATGGTTGAAGCCACTACAAAAACTAGAAATGACCCGTAGAAACGACTAGAAATTTAGAAATGGCTGGTTTGGAGCCGCTACAAAAGCTAGAAATGGCCCGTAGAAACTACTGGGTCAGTAGAAACGACTGGTAGAATGGTTGGAGCCACTACAAAAAACTAGAAACGCCCCGTAGAAATGACTGGTACAGTAGAAACGGCTGGTAGAAATGGTTGAAGCCGCTACAAAAACTAGAAATGGCCCGTAGAAACGACTAGAAACTTAGAAATGGCTGGTTGGAGCCGCTACAAAAGGTAGAAATGGCCCGTAGAAACTACTGGGCCAGTAGAAACGACTGGTAGAATGCTTGAAGCCACTACAAAAGCTTTCTCTGGACCATAGAAACGGCTTGGTCCGTTGAATGGCTGAAGACCCGTAGAAACAACTTAGCCTGCAGAAACGACTGAAAACGTAGAAACGACTAGAACGATCCATAGAAACGCAAGGAAATATATATATATATATATATATATATCTTGATATTGATATATCATATGCTGCTCTGAAATAAAATTGTAAATACAAGACACTGTTTTACTACCTAAAGTACTTCTGATTAGAACATTATTATCTCTCTCTCTCTCTCTAGCTTCATTTATTAAAGAAAGAGATCGGAAATCTGATAAGAACGCCCTGTAAACAGAGCCTTCCGGTCATTACGTCATAAGCTGCACTCTCATTGGCTGACCACCTGCTAACCATCAGTTTGTTTATCTTATATACTTATAAAAAAAGATATGTCCTGATTTCAATGTTTCCAAAGTAGGATTCCGTTTCATATTTGATCGTGTCTTTATGCCACTACAAAAACTAGAAATGACCCGTAGAAATGACCATTCGGTTGGAGCCACTAAAAACGCTAGAAACGAATGGAACGTAGAATTCTCTGCAGGAAATTGTTGGAGCCACTGCAAATGGTAGAAATTGTTAAATCGTTGAAAAAAATGCTAGGAACGAACCGTAGAAATGGATCCATTGCAAATGGTAGAAACAGGAAAAAGAACCGTTAGAAATGCTGAAATGGGTTGGGGACCACTGCAAATGCTAGAAATTGCTGAATCTTTGAAGAAGGATCGTTACAAACACTAGAAATGGTTGCAACAGGGTCGTTGCAAATAGAAATGTTTGAACGTTTGGTACAGTTATAAATGCTAGAAATGATGGTAACAGGACTCGTATTAGGAGAAAACTTATGAAAGTGTGCATGGAGACAGTTACTAGTAAAAAGGTATTCAGTTGTCAGTTTTATTACTGAGAATTTGTCACTGGAGAAGGTTACTAGACGCAACTGTCACCGGCCAACCAAATCAGTACTTTTGAAATGTCAGAGAAAAAATAGGTTCTTAGTGATGATGGGGATAGGAGGACCCTGGTTGATAGGATCATTACAAGATGGTAGAATTATTGTAGATAGGTTGTAATATTCTGGAAACTCAAGGAAATAAACATTAATACCTTTGCCCTGATGTATCATATGTTGCTGTAATATAATATTTTAAATACACTGTTTTACTACAATAATCAAAAGTACTTCTGATTAGAACCTTGTTATCTCTCCAGCTTCATATATTCAAGAAAGAGATCAGAAATCTGATAAGTAGGTTCAGTAAACCGTACCTTGTCTGTGACATCATAAGTCCTGCTCTCATTGATTTATCACCTGCTAACTATGAGTATATGTAACTTATATGTTTATAAAGAATAATGTTTCCTCAGCCGGATTTCATATTTAACAAGTGTAATGTAATAGCTATGAATTAAAGCAGATAAAAGGAACAACTCACCCATATAGAAATTTTCGGAAATAGAACAGGACCTGCTCCCCCTTTTACACGATGTCATAAGCTGCACTCTCATTGGTTTATCAGCACACCTGCTAACCATCAGTATATGTAACTTATAAGCTTGTAAAAAATAAAGTGAAAATAATATCTTACAAATGATAAGCCTTTGATGTTCTTTAGAAAGCTACTATGGATGTGAAAGTGGTTGCGGTAGAAAATCACTCGACCTAAGAGAAAACAAATGTGTGCGTAAGATTTTATAATACTAACCATAAAGAGTTCTATTCCACACCGCCCAGGAGGCTGAACTCAAGGCGCGCTTGTTTTTTTTATAGTGGAACATCCCCTATAGGCCTATATAACCACTTTATGACAATATGAGCAGTGAAATCTAATCAAAATCAATAAAAGTAGTTCTTTAAGTAATCGTACTATAAGGCTGCATGAATAGTGATCCTAATAAAGATAGTTCTTTAAGTCATCATGCTATAGGGTTGCACGAGCAGTGATCTCTAACTTAATAAAGATAGCTCATTAATTCACCCAGCATGTAATACATGGAATCATAATCAATGAATATTAGATCAACAAGCGTAATTCTGTAAGTAATCATTCTATACCACAGTGATCCTAATAAAGATAGTTCTTTAAGTCATCATGCTATAGGGTTGCACGAGCAGTGATCTCTAACTTAATAAAGATAGCTCATTAATTCACCCAGCATGTAATACATGGAAGCATAATCAATGCATATTAGATTAACAAGATTAATTCTTTAAGTCATCATGCTATAGGGTTGCACGAGCAGTGATCTCTAACTTAATAAAGATAGCTCATTAATTCACCCAGCATGTAATACATGGAAGCATAATCAATGCATATTAGATTAACAAGATTAATTCTTTAAGTCATCATGCTATAGGGTTGCACGAGCAGTGATCTCTAACTTAATAAAGATAGCTCATTAATTCACCCAGTATTATTCACGCATAGACTGAATATGAGAAGTTTATGATGGATATAGCTATAATGTATTCAAGTAGGGAGTTTAAGTTTCCATAATAGAATAATGACCCCAAGCCAATGTTTCATAAGAGTCCGAAATCTGATATCGTTTATCATCCTCTGGACTTAGGGCAATTTTCTGTTGAGTAATTGAGTACACTGTATGTTTATTGGCTTTGATGAGATTTTGTTCGACTGATTTGGTTTTAAGTTTCTCCAGGCACTCAATATAATCTTCAAAGGTAATTTTGGTCTTAAGGGAGGATTTCTTTACTCCTTTAGCTTTCTTTGTTGGCTTGATATCTTCATCCAACTTGCTGGTATACATTTTAGATTTAAGCCCTATAAAATCTATCAATATCTTACCATTATTCTCATCTTTCCACATACCGAGCACTTTCTTGTTTACTAGAGGGATTCCGAATCTGTTGTCTGGAGGATAATCTGAGGTATCAAATCTCTCATGACAGTCCCTTTTCACTATTTCATAAACATCTCTATTCCTTATCTCTGTGAATAAGCTGTCTGTGTCTGTATATGCTATAGAGACATCATCACCGAATTCTTTCTTTAAATAACCATAATAGAAATCATATACTGTTGTTTTAGCCAAGTCCAAAACAGCCATGCCTACGTACATGGGTTTATTAAAGAGGATTTCCAACTTTGCGAGCTCAACTGCAACTAAATTTTCATTGAAGATTGTGCAAGACTTGAATTCTGGTTTGGATATCATTGCCTCTAAGCCGTATCTACCCTGCCATTTGGAAATCAGTCGAACATTGGCCCTTTTTCGTAAATTTTCTAAACATTTTCCAAATACAGCATTATTCATTAATTTGAATAGATTCTTTTCAAATTCAGTCTTCGCTTGACTCCTTAACCTGGTGTTTAAGTCTATGTATGACTTAAGCCAAGGTGATTGGTTAAATTTGAGAGCACGATGAATTTTCGTGAGCTTAAGATCATATTGTAATGCCTGTTTTAAATTTCTATAATGAATGACGTATTTATGTTTATCATATAACGTAGCCAGTAGTTTTCTGTTTTTGGAACCGGGGGCAGTTATATGTTGCGGGCAGAAAGGCAAATCATTGTGCTCATCATGGAGGTGTTGCGGATACTCCAAATCAACTTCCAAAAACCAATGTCTGAATTATCGGGAATTTGAGTGACATCGATGTTAGGGTCAACCCATTCGAACCCTCCATATGGTAAATATTGAGACATTGCAAACCCATATTGGTTATTGCAGTCGTAATATTTTAAGGTCACTGTAGGGTTTGTAGGATCATAAGCTTTCATATATCTATTATTAGCAACACATCGTCTCTTTGAACATTGTGATAATCCCCCTCGGATTCCTTTTTCAACAAATAATAATTGCTCAATGTCTGTAAGAAGCTCCAATTCCTGTCTGGTCTTGAAAAGCATACAATCCCATGTATAACCAGGTAATGTGAAATAATGACCTGGATCTAGACCATAACTTTCAAGGCTACTGTTTCGAAACTTTTCAAAAACATCAGCCAGCAACATAATATCAGTCTTCATATATAAATCAGTGTACTCACCCAAGTTTTTGATTCCAAACTCAGTCCACACCCGTCTTGCATGGGTGTATTGTTCATCGGTGATGCCAGTATCTTCCAGTTTGTTATAAAATTTATCCTGACTTGGTAAAGATTTATCCGAAAATTTTTCAAAACAATCAAGATAATCATAGCAGAATATCCCCTTTTTAGTTAATAAATTGAATTGATTGTCATGTAAACCGGAAAATTGTGAACGTAGTTCAGGAAACTGTGGTAATGAGGAGGCAAGAGTGTCAAGTGATGCAGCAAGAAATCTAAATGAATCGATGAATCGGAATTTAATTAATGAGTCCTTGAAATGCTTGGTGAATGAGATGTACTTTTCCTTAGTAATAGGAAGTATATCTATCTTTCCTTCAGTACACTGCGCAATTTGATTGATAATGAAGTGGCTATCGTATCCTGACAAGTTGTGAAAAACAACGGGTACTATATGCGTGTCCTGATAATTAATATTACAAGATTCATGGGCTGGACCACGATAGTTTGATTTTCTGCTATCACTATTATTAAATCCAGAGGCAAGATGGAAATGGTCACGCACTTTCATGTCTTCAGGAGTGAACGGTTTCTCGCAGATATGACAATGAGTGGCTGTATCATACTGGTGCTGCTCTTCATGTGAAAGTGGATTGATGTCGTACGGACAGAGGAAAATGGTGTTTAGATCTTCTGATAGCTGTAGCATTTCTTTAGCAAACCAGTCTATGCAGGATGATCCTCTATAGGAACGGTAGAAAGATAACGACTCATCATAAGAACACTTCAGGTAATATCCTATAGCTGAAGGGATGTGTTCTTGATATTTGGTTTTATCATTGATATGTTTCAGGACACTTTCCAAATCAGCATAAATAATGAAGGGAGATCTTTCTTTGTTTTTAAAGTTTTTAAACTTTAAAATCTTGTTGGTTTCGTCAGGCAATCTCATCCTACATTTGTTCAGCATACTACAGTCCTCCATATGAATATTAAATTTTTCTTCAGAACAAAAATAATGCAGACAGCGGTCACAAAAGTATTTTTTATGCTTGTCTTTGCTGAGTTGAGAAGATACCAGTCTGGACAAATCTTTGATCCATACAAAATGATAATTTACAGGAGTTGAATCATCTTTATCGTATCGGTCCTGAATCAACAGAAGGTTTACATGACGATCCCGTTTATCTCTAGTGAGATATGTTGGTAGTACAATAAATTTTTTAGACTTCTTTAGTATATATACATTGACTGAGATGTTGTTTTGTTTCTCAAATCGAGGGATTTGCGGTGTCGTCATCGGAAACTGGATGCCTTTGAGCTTCAACACCTGTGAGTAGTGCGGGTACTTAGAAGTTCGTTGTGGATCTTTTTCAACAGGATAAAGGGCGGACACAATGCTCCATGCAAAACAGGCATTATCTTCGTTCTTAACATTGATACATGCTTTCTTCCTCTTTATTCCACCAGGTAGATCAACATAAGATGACCCAAGTTGGGGAGTATACTTGTTAATGTTTACACCCAAATTATGGATTCTCACTAAAGCCCAACCACTTGAACCTTCTGAAAATTGATCAACATCTTTCATAAATGGTTGTACTACACGTTCGTCCCACCACTCATTCAAATCGGTATCTCTCAGTATAGAAGCATTCGATGTGTTGAAATACTTGATTTCCGAGACCACTTGTTCTGCCTTAGACATCTCAAATTCAGCAGCAAACACCGTATTCACTTTCACGGCCTCTTCAGTTTTCAAAACATTCTGGATACGCCTCATGAAAAGTGATTTGCAGTCGGAGAAAAAAGCTTGAATATTCTTATGCTTCAGATTTACTATCACTCCAGTCCTAAGACGCCTCTTAAATGCCGATATACAGTCAAACCATCGCACTCTGTCACTAGTCCATTCTCTACGCGATGACCCAACTCCAGATCCTTTCTTTTGCAAATATTTTATTTGAGTTCGGAAAGTCTTAATGTTGGCTAACGTTGCCTGGAGGTTCTGTTTTTCACCCACTGTTGTCTCTTTCTTTATTTGATGATGAAGATGTCTGACCGCCTTGGTACATTGCCTAAGTCCATCTTCTGCGGTAGATCCATCAAATTTCTCACGCAGATTCACCAATAGAGCAGTTACTGCAAAGAGAATACTCTTCACCACTGCAGAGAGAACCATGGTTTCTATAAGAGATTTAAATTACCTAATAAACTTTGAAATCACTCTTTTAGTTAATATGCACTATAAGCACGTGTTGACTCACTGAGTGAAACTCAAAAACTAATGTATTCTCTAGTATGAAAAACTACTTTTATAGTCATATATTCATCACTATTCACCTAAGGGTGTGTTCCGAATTAGGAGTGAGTTCAGAAACTACTATCATAATTTAATATATTAAGCCTGGAAATGAAATAATGGTAGAGTATGTGTGATGTCGAATAAGTAATATAATCCTTGAAATATACTTCCAGAACACGATACATCTGCCATTAAATAAAAATAAAGGTCATGTAGCTAACTGAAGTGAATAAACGGTAATAATTGAAACAACAGAAAACCAGAAATTTTAAGCAGCCAGAAAATATTCGATTCGAAAACCAATACTACAAATTTATAATGAATCCAAACACTCCTAATAATTTTTGAAAGACACACACAAAATATTAGAAGCAAATTACCAAAAATTTAGAAATAGAACATTGAATTGAAAAGCGGGCAGAAAATATTCAATTCGAAAAACATACTCTATTAATTTCAAATATTTTGAAGGGCAGTCACAAAATACTAAAAGCAAATTAACATAAATGAAATTAAGTAAATACTCACATAATGTTTTTTTGAACAACACACACTATCACTAGATACACTTTGCAAGTTGAATTAACAGTTAATTTCACAAAGCACAAACACAATCACTGTAGTTGATATCTGATCTCTTTGAGAGTTGAATTAACAATGAAATAAAAATTCGCAATTATTTTATTTATCAGCATCGAACTACGTCATTTGCGTATAATGAAATTTCCGTTAGTTCTAGAAAAACAACTAATTAATGCTTATCATATGGGAACTTCCTGCAAAAGTTTGTTGCTGCAAACAACATGATAACCTAATCAAACCACAGCTTCCTGTAAATTTATTTAGCTCGGTTTCAATTAGCGTAAACAAGATATGACAGTTTCCTTTCACTGCGGTCATCATTTCCGGTTTGTGGTTTTGATATCTAAAATACCAGATATAATGTGAATTTATTATCAGGAAATTTCCGGTTTGTGGTTTTGATATCTAAAATACCAGATATAATGTGAATTTATTATCAGGAATTTTTAAATAATCACGGATTCATGATTTATATTATTTTTCGATTTTATTAACATTACATTTAAATAAATACAGATTTATGATTTGAGAATTTATTATCAGGAATTTTTAAATACATTTATGATTTTATTGGCATGAATTTTTAAATAAATACAGATTTTTATTCATCTCTCAAGACGTAAAAAATTCCTGGTTCCACCAGGAGTAAACTAATCGTATCTGGGAACCCTCCTATTGCTGGGTGCTGAGTTCTAGCTCCTCCACGGGTGAACTGAGCCTCTGTGAAATCAGTACGACCGCCCATACCTGCACGTTTTATCTGTTTCGGTGGCTTCCAAACGGATATTTAGCTTTTCCGGTAATAGCTATGATATCAATAAAATTTACGCTGGTATCTCTACCATATCAACTTTAATAGTACACATTATCGTTGACGGATTGCAGTTTCAAGGGCCTCTGGGTCTTTATCAGCTAATATTTTACAAGTCGCTACAGATGATTTAGATGTATGAACTTTCGACAATGACTTCAGCACGCAAGAATGCAGCAGGCCATTTGAAAGCTTCAAGGCTATATGCTATGCCATTTTTCAACTTTTAACACAAAAGCAATGTTTTACGAGAACCGGGGAACTTAACAAGTCAATGGTGTACTTGGATGATCCCAACGAATTAGTTGAACGGTCGAAACTACCGATTGCATCGAAGGAAGAACTTAAAGAAGCTAATATTATACCAGATTTCTATAGAAAAATGCTTGTTTAAATATTAACCCTTATTACCAAAGGTATCAATTACGCAATGACGCTTAACAAATTTGAACGCAGTACCTCCCATCAGCAGGCACATTCACATAACCTAGCTTTTATGAAAGTGCCGTTTTCCTTTACCGCAGAGGGAAATATCGATGCTGAGGTGTTTCGTCGATGGCCATGGATGCCGCCAACACGCAGTCGTTGATAAGAAAATAGTAAACGTCACAGAGATAAGGAATAGAGATGTTTATGAAATAGTGAAAAGGGACTGTCATGAGAGATTTGATACCTCAGATTATCCTCCAGACAACAGATTCGGAATCCCTCTAGTAAACAAGAAAGTGCTCGGTATGTGGAAAGATGAGAATAATGGTAAGATATTGATAGATTTTATAGGGCTTAAATCTAAAATGTATACCAGCAAGTTGGATGAAGATATCAAGCCAACAAAGAAAGCTAAAGGAGTAAAGAAATCCTCCCTTAAGACCAAAATTACCTTTGAAGATTATATTGAGTGCCTGGAGAAACTTAAAACCAAATCAGTCGAACAAAATCTCATCAAAGCCAATAAACATACAGTGTACTCAATTACTCAACAGAAAATTGCCCTAAGTCCAGAGGATGATAAACGATATCAGATTTCGGACTCTTATGAAACATTGGCTTGGGGTCATTATTCTATTATGGAAACTTAAACTCCCTACTTGAATACATTATAGCTATATCCATCATAACCTTCTCATATTCAGTCTATGCGTGAATAATACTGGGTGAATTAATGAGCTATCTTTATTAAGTTAGAGATCACTGCTCGTGCAACCCTATAGCATGATGACTTAAAGAATTAATCTTGTTAATCTAATATGCATTGATTATGCTTCCATGTATTACATGCTGGGTGAATTAATGAGCTATCTTTATTAAGTTAGAGATCACTGCTCGTGCAACCCTATAGCATGATGACTTAAAGAATTAATCTTGTTAATCTAATATGCATTGATTATGCTTCCATGTATTACATGCTGGGTGAATTAATGAGCTATCTTTATTAAGTTAGAGATCACTGCTCGTGCAACCCTATAGCATGATGACTTAAAGAACTATCTTTATTAGGATCACTGTGGTATAGAATGATTACTTACAGAATTACGCTTGTTGATCTAATATTCATTGATTATGATTCCATGTATTACATGCTGGGTGAATTAATGAGCTATCTTTATTAAGTTAGAGATCACTGCTCGTGCAACCCTATAGCATGATGACTTAAAGAACTATCTTTATTAGGATCACTATTCATGCAGCCTTATAGTACGATTACTTAAAGAACTACTTTTATTGATTTTGATTAGATTTCACTGCTCATATTGTCATAAAGTGGTTATATAGGCCTATAGGGGATGTTCCACTATAAAAAAAACAAGCGCGCCTTGAGTTCAGCCTCCTGGGCGGTGTGGAATAGAACTCTTTATGGTTAGTATTATAAAATCTTACGCACACATTTGTTTTCTCTTAGGTCGAGTGATTTTCTACCGCAACCACTTTCACATCCATAGTAGCTTTCTAAAGAACATCAAAGGCTTATCATTTGTAAGATATTATTTTCACTTTATTTTTTACAAGCTTATAAGTTACATATACTGATGGTTAGCAGGTGTGCTGATAAACCAATGAGAGTGCAGCTTATGACATCGTGTAAAAGGGGGAGCAGGTCCTGTTCTATTTCCGAAAATTTCTATATGGGTGAGTTGTTCCTTTTATCTGCTTTAATTCATAGCTATTACATTACACTTGTTAAATATGAAATCCGGCTGAGGAAACATTATTCTTTATAAACATATAAGTTACATATACTCATAGTTAGCAGGTGATAAATCAATGAGAGCAGGACTTATGATGTCACAGACAAGGTACGGTTTACTGAACCTACTTATCAGATTTCTGATCTCTTTCTTGAATATATGAAGCTGGAGAGATAACAAGGTTCTAATCAGAAGTACTTTTGATTATTGTAGTAAAACAGTGTATTTAAAATATTATATTACAGCAACATATGATACATCAGGGCAAAGGTATTAATGTTTATTTCCTTGAGTTTCCAGAATATTACAACCTATCTACAATAATTCTACCATCTTGTAATGATCCTATCAACCAGGGTCCTCCTATCCCCATCATCACTAAGAACCTATTTTTTCTCTGACATTTCAAAAGTACTGATTTGGTTGGCCGGTGACAGTTGCGTCTAGTAACCTTCTCCAGTGACAAATTCTCAATAATAAAACTGACAACTGAATACCTTTTTATTAGTAACTGTCTCCATGCACACTTTCATAAGTTTTATCCTAATACGAGTCCTGTTACCATCATTTCTAGCATTTATAACTGTACCAAACGTTCAAACATTTCTATTTGCAACGACCCTGTTGCAACCATTTCTAGTGTTTGTAACGATCCTTCTTCAAAGATTCAGCAATTTCTAGCATTTGCAGTGGTCCCCAACCCATTTCAGCATTTCTAACGGTTCTTTTTCCTGTTTCTACCATTTGCAATGGATCCATTTCTACGGTTCGTTCCTAGCATTTTTTTCAACGATTTAACAATTTCTACCATTTGCAGTGGCTCCAACAATTTCCTGCAGAGAATTCTACGTTCCATTCGTTTCTAGCGTTTTTAGTGGCTCCAACCGAATGGTCATTTCTACGGGTCATTTCTAGTTTTTGTAGTGGCATAAAGACACGATCAAATATGAAACGGAATCCTACTTTGGAAACATTGAAATCAGGACATATCTTTTTTTATAAGTATATAAGATAAACAAACTGATGGTTAGCAGGTGGTCAGCCAATGAGAGTGCAGCTTATGACGTAATGACCGGAAGGCTCTGTTTACAGGGCGTTCTTATCAGATTTCCGATCTCTTTCTTTAATAAATGAAGCTAGAGAGAGAGAGAGAGATAATAATGTTCTAATCAGAAGTACTTTAGGTAGTAAAACAGTGTCTTGTATTTACAATTTTATTTCAGAGCAGCATATGATATATCAATATCAAGATATATATATATATATATATATATATATATATATATATATATATATATATATATATATTTCCTTGCGTTTCTATGGATCGTTCTAGTCGTTTCTACGTTTTCAGTCGTTTCTGCAGGCTAAGTTGTTTCTACGGGTCTTCAGCCATTCAACGGACCAAGCCGTTTCTATGGTCCAGAGAAAGCTTTTGTAGTGGCTTCAAGCATTCTACCAGTCGTTTCTACTGGCCCAGTAGTTTCTACGGGCCATTTCTACCTTTTGTAGCGGCTCCAACCAGCCATTTCTAAGTTTCTAGTCGTTTCTACGGGCCATTTCTAGTTTTTGTAGCGGCTTCAACCATTTCTACCAGCCGTTTCTACTGTACCAGTCATTTCTACGGGGCGTTTCTAGTTTTTTGTAGTGGCTCCAACCATTCTACCAGTCGTTTCTACTGACCCAGTAGTTTCTACGGGCCATTTCTAGCTTTTGTAGCGGCTCCAAACCAGCCATTTCTAAATTTCTAGTCGTTTCTACGGTCATTTCTAGTTTTTGTAGTGGCTTCAACCATTCTACCAGTCGTTTCTACTGGTCCCAGTAGTTTCTATATGCCAGTTCTAGCTTTTGTAGCGGCTCCAAACAGCCATTTCTAAGTTTCTAGTCATTTCTATGATTTCTAGTTTTTGTAGTGGCTTCAACCATTCTACCAGTCGTTTCTACTGGCCCAGTAGTTTTTACGAGACGTTTCTAGTTTTTGTAGTGGCTTCAACCATTTCTACCAGCCGTTTCTACTGTACCAGTTGTTTCTACGGGACATTTCAAGCTTTTGTAGTGGCTTCAACCAGCCGTTTCTATGGTTCTAGTCGTTTCTATGGGTCATTTCTAGTTTTTGTAGTGGCTTCTACCAGTCGTTTCTACGGGCCATTTCTAGCTTTTGTAGCGGCTCCAACCAGCCATTTCTAAATTTCTAGTCGTTTCTACCGGTCATTTCTAGTTTTTTGTAGTGGCTTCAACCATTCTACCAATCGTTTCTACTGGCCCAGTAGTTTCTACGGGCCATTTCTAGCTTTTTTAGCGGCTCCAACCAGCCATTTCTAAGTTTCTAGTCGTTTCTACGGGTCATTTCTAGTTTTTGTAGTGGCTTCAACCAGTCTACCAGTCGTTTCTACTGGCCCAGTAGTTTTTACGAGACGTTTCTAGTTTTTGTAGCGGCTTCAACCATTTCTACTAGCCGTTTCTACTGTACCAGTCGTTTCTACGGGACATTTCTAGCTTTTGTAGTGGCTTCAACCAGCCGTTTCTATGGTTCTAGTCGTTTCTATGGGCCGTTTCTAGCATTTGTAGTGGTTCCAACCATTTCTCCAACGGTATTCTTTCCGAATTACCCGCCGCTCGATACAAAATCCAATCATTATCTCTTCAATGAAAACCGTATCTACTTTTATAATTAACGATTTTGTTTACAATCATCCAGCCACTGCACTATCAACCACTGCTCGAGTTTCGCATGTTTATCAGTTCACCAGTTGCGGTTTCGCTTATCTTTTGATATTGCCTTCATTGAATCTGAATTATTTTATTATTTGTAATGAAATGCTAATTACCGAATATTTGGGAACCTATTAATTATTTACGATGCATTTTCGGTACATTTTTTTGCTTAAAATTGCCGAATTATCTATATTAAGAGATCTAACGCCCGGACTAGGCGCCCTCGTGGCCCTGGTTTATCCGACGAAAGCAGAGACTCGAACGAGTTGCCGCTCTCGCGCATATGATAATTTATTTCGTTGTTCAAAATATGTTCCGTTCATCCTATATGTTCTTAAGATGTGTTTTGCTACTCGCGGCCAATGCACCCTGCTGTGATACACGCTGCGACAAGCACCCGACACGAGCCAGTCCGTTTCCCGAATGATGTCACGGTTCGCCATACTCGACGGAAGCACTCTGTTGATTCTCGATCCTCGCCGCGTTCCCTACGCATCGCATGCCTCCGCATTCCCTACGCACCGCGTTCCCGACCCCGCGCACCCCCCGACCTACGACCGCCCCCCGTTCCTCGCTGCGTTGCCACCACCCCCAACTGATGCAACCGACTACCGCTATCACTGCGCCCCGACGCCCGACATAGCGCCCTTGACCCGACGCCCGCCGAGCCTCCCGAAGAACCCGCGAGCAGACCACCCCCAGCCGAAGTGGGAGTGGAGGGGGTAAATTTGGTTCAATTTCGTGGTTTCGGGACCTTAGAATCTCTTATGGGAAATTACATGTATTTTTGGTCGATTTTGCGCTAGAACCTGTATAGCTTATCTACTTAGATTACTCCAAGGTACAGATGTATCTTTCCAACCTTCCGTCTGACTCTAATCCAAGGGTGTGATTCTGGGATACGTTGGATTCAAGGTTCCGCCCTTTGTCCGAATGTAACACAATGAGACGCCAAACAGCTGTTCTACCAGTACCGTCGCCGCCGTGGTCTGCCCCTTTGATTGGGTAGATTAGCAATTCTTTCAAATGCAACGCGCACATTGTATTGTTGCATTCTGCTCTCGGTTCGGATCTTCGGGCCCTTATTGGCTGCACAGACGCCACATTTTTGACACCAGTCTCTAACGTCCTCATAATAATTTATCCAGTAGTATCCTTGACTAATTTTATATAGTGTCTGACTCATGCCCAGATTACCTCCGGTAGTCCCATTATGTACTTTGGTCAGGACTGCGACTACTTACTTCTTTGGGACCACCAGTCGGAACATAGTTCTGCTTGGGTGATAAGGTTTAAGATCGTCAGCCCTTTAGTCCTGGATACATTACGGTCTCCAGTCTTTATTAATGTTCTGACGTATTTTCCGGTTGGGTACTGTTCTAGGAGCTGGTGGTGGATTACGCAGCGTTCGAGCCCACATACTGAAGGCCTGACTGTACCTGTTGATAGTATAGTTGCGTTAACCAACTCTGACTGCTGATCTATCTGGTAACCCCAATTTGCCGTCATGTTGAAAAAACCATGTACACTTCCAGCGATAATCGCCGTTGTTTCTTCGTTTGTGTTTTATCTCAATTATTTTGGTAATTTTGGACAGTACTTCTTGAAGAGACAGTTCTAATTCTTCCTGAGTGATGGAAACTGCTTGTACCTTTGGTTTGGATATATTCATGATAGCATATACTTCTAAAGCAGGGAGCAGATCTTCAAGTACAATTCTTTAACCCATTATTTCGCAAGTTCTGTTGAATTTCGTCATCGATATTACCACCGAAAAATCCTTCTGTAGGCTATAGTTCTTCAACATGCTCTGTGAAATATATGAATATGCGAAGAGAGTTAAATGGGTAATTTCGGCTTCAAACTCTGCTAAATTCTATCCATATTTTTGTTTTCCCGCTTATATTTCCGATGTAATGCACGTTTCAAAATTATAGGAAATCTTATAGAAAATCAAAAATTGGCTTCTATGGAAAAGTTCGGAAAACAAGTATCAGAATTAGTTTCGCAAAGTAATCTGTGCATAAATTTACTACCCGCATCGAACAGTAATCGCCCTAATTTTCGTCCTTAGGTGCGTGTCGCACATTTAGAGAGACTTTCTGCAAATTTTATAGGATAGCGCCTTGGGAACTGTCATTTGGAAAAACATTTTGGAAATGTTTCTTTCTCTTCTTTTCCGAAACCTATCTAACGACTTTCACATCGCCAATGAGTAGAGAGTAATTATAGTTGGCGCTGAAGATATATAAAAATCTTATTAGCCTTTTGCAGGTTTGTTTAGTTATTAAGATAGCCAATAGTATACAACTCAGAATCCATGTGAACTTCCTAATATTTATAATAGTTTCAAGGAAATTGCGGAATAAATTTTCTGATTTTATAGATTAAATTAGAATGTTCACGATCAGAAATGTTCTACCATTAGTATGCTACAATTTTTTCGTTAATAACATCAATTAATATTCCTCATTTTCAAATATTATTGTATGTAAAAACCCATAAGACAAAAAAACTGTAGAAACAATTTCACAAATCATTCAGAAGAACATAATGACGCTATTTGGTTTACAATAAATACAAATTTGACGCAAAATTGTTAGCTTAGAAATTTTATTTATAGATATCCTTAAGTTAGTAATTAACTTAATACGAGTTGCAAATAAACAAATAAATGTACTCACAAAAACAAAGCATCATAGTAACCAAATTCAATATTATAAGAACTTTCTACAATATTTGGTTCCATTTTGTACTAGTGAGCTGAGCCTCTTTTGGAATTTACTGGTGCGACTATTCACGCTGGTGTCCGTCGTAATGTAACCAACTCACCACATCCTCTTCTTGAAATTGACAAGAACCCCCATCCTTTTCCGCAATCGGTCTACACGATCGGTAAATATTTTAGGAGTTTGCCCTTTAGGGGATGTTCTCTTAGAAGGAACTCTTTCCGAAGATGCCTTTCAAAACGTTAACTTTCGAGGTGATGAACTTTAGTCGATTTCCCTTCCATTCTTTTCTCTTTTTGCAATATAATTTGTTTCGGCTGGTACGGGTCGTTCATTAAGTACCGAAGTATTCGTATCTGAATATTATTGACTCCTGGAAGGCTCTTCGCGGTCACTGTCGAACCTTCTACCCCAAAACCACGGCTTCGAGAATTTCTAAAGTTTATCTGGTCGCTATTAATAGCACATTCCTTTAGATTTACCGTGCCTTTGGTAGATCGATATCAGTTTGTCCAGTTTGTTGAACACTTTTCTACAATATTTGTTCTAAATAAATCACTACCAGACACCCTTTTCTAGTTATAGACGTAATTCCAATTGAAATCCTATAGTTGCTGGTACTTTTTATCATTATATAGGTCAGTCTTTTGTACGCAAGGCAATATGTATAATATATATTGTTCTTGGTCAGGGACGAGAGTATTCAGTATCTCTGACAGGTGAACCTAAGTTTTTTTTCATGGCGTTCTAACCTAGTAGTTACGGGATAGCAGCAATTATATGGAACGGCTCCAGATTTGGAACCTCTGTGTGCTAGTTTCCCCCAAAATCTTAGATGTATTTACATCTCGTGTCTACAAATATACCGATATGTTTCAAATACACCAATATATAGGTCCAATATATATGTATGACGTTCTCCATTCTACTGGAACTGTGTGGTCAATATCTAATTATTCCTGGTTTTAGTCCCTTGAGCCTAGAAGCCTATTTTAATTTTAATTATTTTAATAATATATATATATATATATATATATATATATATATATATATATATATATATACATATATATATATATACATATATATATATATACATATATATATATATATATATATATATATATATATATATATATATATATATATATGTTATATCACACTTCTCAAATTAAACTTTTTAAAAAAGATTTTTATTAACTTTAACAAAATAATAACTTTTTAAAATACAAAATACAAAATGGAAATAATGACAATAATAACTAACAACAGATTGAGTAATAGTGAATGACAAACAAGAGAGATTTTACAATATATAACCTAATGAATGCTGAATCGGCACTGCCGACACGGCGATTCCCACGGATGCTCGGCGGGGCTGTAATCTGACACTGCACGTGTTCGCTGAGTCAGCTGGGAACGATGAAATACAGTTGCTACATAAGTTCACCCAAAGTTCATGTTATAAACTTATATAACAACTCCCATCCATATAAAAAAGTTGATGGTATATCATCAACTTTTAGGGGAAGTTCTGAAGTTCCATACATTGGGCTGGATCTAGGAGGCTGTGCAGCTTTCCCGTGGACTTAGGCTTTGATGGGCCTGGAAGTGGAGCTGACTCGGCATCGAGGCTGGACTTAGTGGTTTTTCTGAACCTTCTCTTGATTGGTTTGATACAAAGGAACATAATCACAATTACTGTTAATGTGATTGTGGTAATTGTGAGCCATGATGTATGCTTCTCCAATGGTGGTTGATTCATGAGCTTTTCCAATTCCATTGAATATTGGGCAAGCTTATGGTTGGCAACATTTAGATCTGTTACATCTAAATCCTGCAATTGTAGGGGTTTTAATTTGGGAAGTTGATTTGCGACTGGCATGCCGTCACAGCAGCTATACGGGATGTTCACTGGATGATTTCTGAAGGTGATGTTCTGGATGTTCTTTGACGTTCTCGTAGCATGTACCCTGATGTTGTCAATAAAGGCATTGCAATCGGACTTGATTTGCAACAGCGAATTTGTAGTGATGGTCTGCGTTACGACATCTTGTCCCTTACATTTGATGGCTATAGGTAGTGGTCTGGAAATTGAGATCAACCAGAGGTTCATGTCGATCTCTTGTATATTATATTCTTCCGCATAGAATATAGAAGTTTTGCAGGTTGCTGGGAATGTGGCTGGCTGTCTGAGAAGCTGACTTTCGCAGATGGCATCTTTGTCTATTGGATGTGATATAGCTTTGGAACAAATCTTATGATGTTTAGTTAAAGGCTTGCAGTCACCCAGGTCTTCGAAGGATGTGTATAATAACGAATCGTCATCTCTCGCGATAAATTTTGTCTTTATTGAAAGTATATGATGAAACCCTGTTCGATCATCCAAAATTGGGATCGGATAAAGGTGGTAAAGGGTGTAAATCTCAGGATCAACTAAAGGAATTTTGAGTACAAAAATGATTTTGGTGTTGATTTGAAAAGCTTCCAATTCTATCAAATCAATGTACTGAGCAACATTTGAACTGTAAATAGGAAGTGGTAAATTATTTTCATGCAGTGACTGAGAAATCTTTTGAAGGGAATCGACCAAATCTACTGGGGTTATGATCGAACTATGTAAAATTTTTAAGCGGGCGAAAGAGACTGCAGTTAAAACATCATCGAGAGTGTTTTCGATAAATATGTAACTCTCCATTAGGCCTTCACACAGATCCAAGATATTGATTTGAAATTCATGAAAATCAAGATCATTTGAAATGTATAAAATTGACTGCCTTATTTTTTCAATGTTATTCGAGAATAATTTCTCCTCGGATTGAAATTTTTGTAAAGTTTTGTTGAGGCTCGTAATGACTGAGGTTGTTACAGATATTTGTTTCTTTACTAAGTCCTGAATTTGGTGCTGGTCTTTAGTAATTTTAGTTATACAGTCATTTATGTATTCACCATCTGTTGCGTCTAAGTTTCCTGAAATAGCTTTCCAAACTGATCCCAGTCCGTTAATAAGTCCGCGTTTTCTTCTGTTAGTAGGGTAAGTTTGAGTGTCAGCGAAGATGTCTGTATATTTAGAGTTAACGGATTTAGAAATTTGTTTCAAGAGGCTAACATGTGTTTGTATTTTTGGTTTAAATGATTTTGTATTAGTTGTGTTTTCGTTAATTGTCTCTAAAATTCGGTTTAGTATGGCGTCGTTATTTGAAATAGCACCTCTGAAAGGGCTGAGGTCTTTGAAGACAAGAAGTGACCATTTGTCGTTTGAAATTTTAAGTGTGCCTTCTTCATGGAAGAAAACTCCTATTGTATTGTTAACGGGTGTAAGAGAGTATTGTTGGAGGTTCACGACTGAAAACAGTCCACAGAATCTGAAAAGAAGGGATTCATTCAAAATATGGTTTTAGTCTGTCAAAGTTAATTTTACTAATTTGGTTAGTCTGTAAGTTTATAACTGTGGCAGAGTTTTTTCTAATCGCGGTGATTTCAAAAGGTCCATTGAATTTGTTTTCAGATTTGCTTTTAATCTGAGACTCTTTCACGTAAACTTTGTCGCCTACTTTGTATTCTGGTTGGTTAGTCGAAACATGTTTGTCAAATCTAACTTTAGTTTTTTTTTTTTTTAGTTGGTCGGTTTTTGCGCGGGCAAGTCTATAATAGTAGTTCATTCTATTGTTAAGGTCCCTAACATATTTGGAAATGAGTTTTTCCTGATCGTATATTGTTTCGGGGGGTCTACTAGAAGTGTGCCCAAAGATGAGTTCGTAGGGCGTGAAACCAGTAGTCTTGTTTTTAGTGTTGTTGTAACAGATAACTGCGTAAGGGAGGACGTTGAATGGATGTTCGTCCGGATGTTCAGATGTATTTGCCCTTATCATTTCCGCTAAAGTCGCGTGAAACCTTTCGATAGAACCGTTTGATTCGGGGTGGTGGACACTTGAAAAGGATAGTTTTATGTCATATAGTTCGCACAGGTCCCTTATTAGAGTATTGTCAAATTCACGTCCATAGTCGCAATGGATGCGAAGAGGGGTACCGTAATGTTGGAAAAATACTAAGAGGGTGTTTACGACTGTTTTAGCTGTTTTGTCACCAATAGGGTAAGCTTGAGTAAATTTGGTGAGTTCATCCCTAATAGTCAGTGCGTAGTTTCTCGTTGGATATTCGAAAATATCAATGTTGATACGTTCGAAGGGTGTTTTTGGTGTTTCGGTTATGACAGAAGGAGCACTTAAGTTTTTCCTAGAAAACTTTACCTTTTGGCAAGTTTCGCAAGACTTGATAAATTGCTCTACGCTTTTGATTAGTCCAGTCCAGTTATACTTTTCTTTAATGCGTCGGATGGTCTCGTTAATTCCACGGTGAAGGTTATTTTTGCCGCAGTGGTACTGTTGCAGTATAACGGGAATTTCGTCTTGTGAAGGAGTTATCACAATATTTTGACAAATTTTTAGTTTTACGTCTTTGTCTGCAAGTATAAAGGATAGTGTTTCAAGAATCGGTAGTTCTACGTTGTTTTCAATACAAAAAGTTTCGGATTCGTCGAACTGGTCTTGGTTATTATAGAGGATGTTGAAAAGATGGGCAACAACTGTTCCAGGATCAAAGGGTGAAGGGACAATTAGATATTTTCTATGCCTTACAGTTTTGCTGGCTAGAACGTTTAGAGTGTCAGTAGTGAAGTTTGGGTCTTCTTCGAAAATATCTTCGATGATTTTGTCATGCAAGTCATTGAGTTTATTTTGCCAGAAGAAAGTGACTATTCGTTTGTGAGATTTGTCTAGGAGTTGGGCGTTAGAAATTTCTATTTTTGAGTAATCGATTATCGACTCGGTTTTATATAGTTGAACAAATCGATTAAACTCTGTTGTCATTCTTTCGTCATGTTCGTCGGGTTCTTGATCATTATCGGAATTTGGTTGTTCTGGGTCGGTTTCGTTATTTGCAAAGATGTTGATTTTGGAAATAAAGTCGGTGCATTGTTTAAAGTAGTTGATTTTAATTCGGGAAAGAGCGTCAGCGTTCTGATTTACCTTGCCAGGTTTGTATTCTATCTTATAATTATACTCCTCTAGCTTAAGGCGCCATCTGGCTAGACGACTGCCAGGATCTTTGATGGAAAAGAGCCAAGTAAGCGGACGGTGGTCACACAGGAGTGTAAACTTTCTCCCAAAAAGGTACGGTCTGTAGTGCTTGACCGCCCAAACAATGGCTAGCAGTTCCCGTTCGATAGTGGAATATCGAGTTTCTGCAGCGCAGAGTGTACGGGAAGCATATGCTATAGGAAGATCTTTTCCTACGGGGCCTTGTGAGAGAACCGCTCCAATTGCAAAAGCACTAGCATCAGTAGTGAGCAGGAATGGTTCTTCGAAATTTGGGTAGATCAAGATAGGGTCAGATACAAGGGCTTGCTTCAGTTCGTTGAAGGAAGACTTGCAATCTGCGTCGAAGATGAATTTGACGTCTTTCTGCAGGAGTTTCGTTAGGGGCTTTGAGATCTTGGCGAAATTTGGGATGAAACGTCGGTAATAACCGGCGAGACCAAGAAAAGATTTAACATCTTTAGGAGTTTGGGGTTGAGGAAAATTCTGGATGCATTCAACCTTTGAAGGGTTTGGTTTTACTCCTTCTTGGGTGATCAGATGACCTAGGTAAGCAACTTCCTTACGGAGAAACTCACACTTGTCAGGTTGAATTTTCAAGTTTGACTGTCTAAGACGCTTAAAGACTTCTGTCAAACGGGACATATGCTCATGGATGGTTGGTGAATAAACGATAATGTCATCCATGTAAACAAGGCAACGTTCATTCTGGATGCCCAGAAGAATGTTGTCCATGACCCTCTGAAAAGTAGAAGGTGCATTTTTCAAGCCAAATGGCATACGAACGAATTCGTAGTGGCCATTGTCAACAGAGAAACCGGTCTTGGGAATGTCTTCCTCAAGGATTTCCAACTGGTGAAACCCGGAAGCGAGATCCAGTGTCGAAAAGTATTGACACTTACCAAGTTGGTCGAGGAGATCAGAAATGTTGGGCAGAGGATATTTATCGTCTACAGTTAGTTCGTTTAACTTCCTATAGTCGATAACAACTCGCCACTTTTGCTTACCAGAAGCATCGAGTTTCTTAGGTACGACCCATACGGGGGAGGACCAAGGAGAAGAAGAGTGCCTGATAATGCCTTGATCAAGCATTTTGGAAATTTGGGTTTTCACTTCCTCCTTATGCACTTGAGGATATCTGTACGATTTCGTGAAAACGGGCTTGGCATTATTGGTGTCAATAGAGTGTTTGACGGCGTTAGTAAACGTCAAAGCATCGCCTTCGAGATAGAAAATATCTTCGAATTCTAAGCAGAGATTCGTGACAAGTTCTCGCTCTTCGTCGTTAAGATGTTCTGTCCGAATTTGTTCCCTGATAGTAAAGTTTCTGTCTAAGTTTGTAGATTCACAGTAATCGTGTGTATTTAGATTTAAGAGAGAGTGTGTATAGTCAAGGGGTTCTAAATGAAGATTGAAAAAGTTAACAGTTTTCGGCATTGCGTTCGCGTTTATTATCGAAGTCAGAAATTCTCCCTTTGAATTAACACGTACAACTGCGTTGGGAAGTCGTACTTTGTCAATTACTTGTGTCGGTAAAATTGCGTCAGTATTAAAAAGGTCGCACTTGAGTTTGAAAATTTGTTCGGTTCTTGCTGGAATAGTTATTTGATTGTTATAAGTACAAGTTGGCATTTTAGTATTGGGAATGTCTGTCGGTTGTATGTTAGATTGATTGTGATCGGGGACTTTATGTAGAGGAATAGTTTTGAAGTTCGTTATTAACTGTTTGGATTTTAAGTCGACGATACATTCATAATGCTCAAGAAAATCAAGACCTAATATTCCATCAAACTCAATATCTAGATCGTAGATAAAGACCTTGTGTGGATTGCCTAGAGCAAAAGGAATGAGGGTGGATTGTGAGATCGGAATTTTCTCATGAGTAATGCCTTGAATTGTTACTCTTTCGGGAGATCGTTGTGAGAAGTTTTTGACAGTGTTTTCTTTGAAAATGGAGATACCAGCTCCGGTATCAATTAGGAGTTTAAATTTTCCAGAAGCGTCGTTGATATAATAAAGGTTCTTGGAATTTACTGTCAGAAGGGGACTTAAAGAAATGTTTGTTCTGGGAAGTTCAGATCGGGATTGAAGTCTTCCAAATTCAAGTTCTGTATTTGAGTTTGGACTTCTGAGAGGGTAGTTGTCGTATCTGGGGGTTGATCTAGGCTCGGAAGCGCTAGAAAATCCTGGTATTCATTAGGGCTGAAAGGTACGACAGGGGTATTGTCTACTGTTTGTTCAAACCCATAGCTTTCATAGTTTTGGGTGTTGTCATCGAAATGCTGCTGATTATTATCAGTATAATAATCATACTCGTCTGCATAATATTCGTTATAGTGGCCATTTTGATGGTGATTAAAATGGTGGGTCCTTTCAGGACGGAAATTTGGGTTTGTCTGTATTACAGACGGTCGAAAGTTGTTCGGTTTGAAAGGAAGTCTTTGAAAGTTATTAGGTCTAAATTGTTGACCTTGATGGTTTGTGTTATTGTTGACAGGATTTGGCCTCGATGATTGATTCGGCCCAATGAAATTTGGCCTATTATTTTGGTTAAAAGGCTGAGGGTTATTTTGAAATCTTAACCGACAGTCGGTAGCAATGTGGCCTAATCGCCCACAATTTAAACATTTAGGAGGTGGATTTGGTTTTCTAGCCTGAAAAGATGGCTTAGGTGGAACGGATTTATTTACTTTTTGTTCCTCAAAATAGGATAATTGAAGTTCTCTTCTTATTCGTGAATGTGCCTCAAGAAGATCCTTCGGATTACTGGCACGGATGATTTGGCCTAATCGAGGTTCTAAACCGGTAAGTAGGGTGTTTAGGACCATTGTGTCAACGAGAGTGGTTTGAGCATCTTTCTGCTCGTTGCTTAGACTAGGAGCTTTTTGGATACAAGAGTGCATTTTCGCACTCAAAACCTGAAGTCTGTTATAGAATGTCAAGGGGGATTCGTTTGATAGTTGTTTCAAACGTTGGAGATCGTGAATTAAAGAAGACAGATCCCTAGAGTCTCCAAAGTGTAGTGTTAGAAGCTGTTTTATTTCGAGGTACGACGCGGGGTTCCTAGAGTTAATTAACTGCGCCGCTTTTCCCCTTAATTTATTTTTGATGTGAATTACCAACAAATATTTTTGTTCGGTATTAGACATGTTATACGCGCAATTGCACGCATGTATAAATGTAGCCAAAGAAATTTGGTCGCCTTCAAACTCTGGAATTATTGAAAATATTTCCGACAACCTATATTTTTCAGTTTCATCGACAACCGTGTTGTTCTGTGATTGTGCCATTTTGATTCAATAGAATTTTAAACGAAAGAGGTTCAATCAAAAATAATAAAAGGTATAGAAAATGGTATCAATAAAATAAATGGTATAAAAATCAATAAATATGTAAATGGGGAAATACCAAAGTTATTTGGATGATAGAATGGTATTAATAAAATAAAATGTAAATAAAATCAATAAATCAAATAGTTCACTCAATCGAATGAATAAAAATCAAAGTAATCAAATAAATCATAAAATATTAAAGCAATCAAATAGTAAATCAGTGATTCAATTCACTGAATAAAAAATATCAAATAATCAAAATATCAAATCAATTAAATATTAAAATCAATTATTAATAAACTTAAACGTTAGACGATTCACTACTACTCACATCAACAGGAACATTGGAAGATCCGTGTTCTCCTTGTTATCGCAGTTGGGACTTCTTCCAGGTTCTTTGCTCCGTTGAGGGATAGGAATCCGCCGCTACCAGTTAGAATTAAGCTCGTGTTCTAGTAACGTTGACGGATCCTACTGACTGCGCCAATTTGTTATATCACACTTCTCAAATTAAACTTTTTAAAAAAGATTTTTATTAACTTTAACAAAATAATAACTTTTTAAAATACAAAATACAAAATGGAAATAATGACAATAATAACTAACAACAGATTGAGTAATAGTGAATGACAAACAAGAGAGATTTTACAATATATAACCTAATGAATGCTGAATCGGCACTGCCGACACGGCGATTCCCACGGATGCTCGGCGGGGCTGTAATCTGACACTGCACGTGTTCGCTGAGTCAGCTGGGAACGATGAAATACAGTTGCTACATAAGTTTACCCAAAGTTCATGTTATAAACTATATATATATATATATATATATATATATATATATATATATATATATATGAGCAATATTTATACTTTTAAAGGAATTTTGTTGGGGGTCCTCGGATTTTCTTCAAATTTTGGTACGTTACTGAACCTATTGAAAAAACGTTATCCTGAGAGTTACAACCCTCTAGAGCCTTTAGGGCCCTAGATAGGGCCCGTCAAAAACACAAAAGATGCCGTATTTACCCTATATTTGACAGGCTGTATCTAGGAGCCCAGTTAACCGATTTCAACTCATTTCGTCATCGTCATTTGCTTTGTAATTCTAAGTAGTTTTTTCAGAAAAAAGTTAAAGTCTCTAGTTAATAACGTTGATTTTTGGGAGCATTTTAAGTAAAGTTAAAAATTTCAAAAAATTGTCATTTTCAAAAATTCCCCAAAAATCGAATTTTAATCCGATTTTAGTTTTCTCGGCAGTATTTAAAAAGTTTTAAGAAACACCTTCAAAATGAGATGTGGTGAGTTAAAATCCGTTCAGTAGTTTCGGAGATACAGCGGATTGAAAATTGTCATTATTGTAAATATCGCGTTTTTATGCATTTTCAAAGTGCTGGTACTTGGTCTGGTAAAGTTTAAATTACACATAAAGATTTTTGGAGGTATTTTTTTATAAAGATAATAACGTCCTATTGGAGATTTTCTTGGCCCGAGTCTCTATCTACCTCATTTAACCCTCTAAAAAATGGGGATTTTGCTACTGAAGTAAGCCAATTTAATAAAAACTTACGGTTTATTTCTATCATTCAGAGATCTTGAAGACATTTATATATGACAGATTATGAAAGAAGAGATTAAAACCTTTGATTTGAGGGTTCCTACAAACCTCTAGGTAGCCTAGAACTACAGTAATGATAATTCAAAGGCTTAACTAAAATCAAAGTATCGATTCTGAAAACGCTAATTTTACCTAATTCTGAAGTTACTTCTCAAAATCTTCTATCTCCGTTCTAGACAACCTAGGACTTTGTTTAACCTTTCAAATTACAAATATTCTGATGTAGTTTGTTAATCTTTTACAGTTTTGCATTATATTTTTGGAAACTTAGAGCTCACGCTTTGTACTGTAGAAATTTCAGTTTGAATGGCATTGATTCCAATTAATTAGAATTATTCAATCCATTAGATTTTTTGTACGTTTACATTCACCCTCTATGGACAAATATATGATTTAAAAAAAGTCAAAATATTGGGGAAAAGTAAAAGTATAAAGGGATTCAAACAGTAAATCAAAAATAAAATGAAAACGTATTTTAACAAAATTTTAAAAAAATTCCAATTAAAACATTAAATAAGATAACGCAGAAAAACCTGTACCTCTTTAGTTTTAACGTCCATTTTCAGTTTACTTTTAAAAATTTCTTTATATTTTTACTTTTATAGTATTTCTTTTAAGTTACATTACTCACGTTTGCTCCAAAAATAATGTTTATTTTACGTTAATAATATAACGCAGTGTTGAGGTCATGGTATCTTAGTAGCTTGTAGCGTGGTGGCAACATCAAAGCAACAAAGCAAGACTTTATATGTCCAGACCCTGAGAGCAATTCTACATTGATGGTATAAGTCGCGACACGACACGACAAAACAGAGTCAACTATGGATCTATGTTTATACTAAATGGTCTCTGTCATGAAACGGACGCATGTAACAAGGCAAGGTCAGCCATCTATGAATTCATTATCTAAATGTTCACAGCTATCATTCTTTTGAACTAAGGTCCGAGAAAGACATAGAGATACGAATGATAAGAAGTTAAAAAACATGGGGATAAAAAGTTAGCACCGCGTTAAGAAAAATTATGCGTTCAGCAAAATTTTTCTTAACCATGGCTTACGACGTTTCGGCAGAGTCAGTTACTCGAATACTGTATTCGAGTAACTAGAAGCGAAAGCAGAAGGCTACGAGAATTATGCGAACCGACCTGAAGAGGGCAGATGTGACTCTGCCGAAACGTCGTCATTTTACCATCGATCCCGGCAGGAATCAGTTATCAACTACGCGGATGAATTCCCGGAAACCATCTAATACATATATATATATATATATATATATATATATATATATATATATATATAAGTTATTCCATCGACTTATATGAAACAACCTAGCAACAGTTCTCAAGCTGAGTCAGCATAACACGTGTCGTCTCCAGTTACCCGCAGACGAACATCCGTGAGAACTGCAAGCGCTGCGACACCTTAGTCAGCGTTCTTAGTTTATAAATTATACTTTTTCATTGTAACATCATTCATTATTATTTACAGATTAGTCTAGTTTAGTTTAACACTCATTTTGTCTTTTTATTGTTATAAAGTATTATATTGTTATTCTCAAGTTTTATATTAAAAGTTAATAATTGTGCAACTATAAATAAAATCTTTTTTTAAAAAGAGAAATTTGGAAAGTGTGATATAACAAATTGGCGCAGTCAGTAGAATCCGTCTAACGTTACTAGAACACGAGTATTCTAACTGGTAGCGGCGGATTCCTATCCCTCAACGGAACAACGAACCTGGAAGAAGTCCTCACTGCAATCAAACGTAGAACACGGCGCTTTCAATGTTCCTGTTGATGTAAGTAATGGTGAATCGTCATTCGTTTTAAGTTAATTTTATTTGATTCATTTAATTGAACATTGATTTTTAATATTTGATATAATTTATTTGATTTGATCAATCGATTTATTATTTGATTTTACATATTTATCAATTTCAATTTTATTTTGATATATTTGATTCAAATGAAATATTCATTTATTTCATTAACTGATTTATTTTATTCTATTGATATATTTATTTGATTTCTTTTTATTGATATTGGTATATTTGATTTACTTATTTCATTGATATTTTTTTGAATAACTGATTTATTTGTGTTTACTATTTTAATTGGTTACAATACTGTTCTATCGTCCAAACAATCGTTTATCCCAATTAACGTATTCTACAGTATATTAATTTTCTATACCATTTAATATTCTATTTTATACACTTTATCCTCTTGTTCCAATTCTTTTATATCGATAAATATAAAAATGGCACAAGCATCACCATCTCCGGTTAACACCGAAACCGAGAGATATCGGTTAACGGAAATATTTTCCGTTATACCCGAATTTGAAGGCGACCAAATTTCCTTGGGAACCTTTATAGATGCGTGTAATTGCGCATATAATATGTCCACGGCGGACCAAAAGTATTTGTTAGTGATACATATCAAAAACAAACTAAAAGGGAAAGCGGCGCAGTTGATAAATTCAAGGAATCCCGGATCATACCTTGAAATTAAACAACTCTTAACCCTACACTTTGGAGATTCTCGTGATCTCTCTTCCCTGATACATGACCTACAACGTCTGAAACAACTTTCAAATGAGTCCCGACTAACATTTTATAATCGACTCCAAGTTTTGAGTGCGAAAATGCACTCCTTTATCCACAAAACCGCTGGGCTTAGTCCAGAACAAAAAGACGCCCAGACCACTCTAGTGGATACAATGGTGATGAATACCCTTCTTACGGGATTAGAACCCCGTTTAGGTCAGGTAATTCGTGCCAGTAACCCAAAAGACCTTCTAGAGGCACACTCCCGGATTAGGAGAGAGCTTCAACTTTCTTATTTGGAGGATCAGAAAACGAACAAATCTGTTCCTCTCAAACCCAACTTTCAAACACGAAAGCCGACACAACCTCTTAAGTGTCTTCATTGTGGTCGATTAGGCCACATAGCCGCAAATTGCCGATTGAAAAATCAAAATGGTTCTCAACAATTCAACCAAAACCATAGGCCAAATCCTGTTGGACCCAACCAACCAACAAGGCCAAATTTCCCCTCAAACACACCCGCTGTTCAACAAGGACAACAGTTTCGTCCACAAAACTTTCAGAGGCCCCCTTTTAGGTCTCAAATGAACCCTAACTATTATCGCCCATCGGTAATACAAAACAATCCTAATAACCGTCCTGAAAGGACACACCATTTCAATCAACACCAAAATGTTGATTACACTAATTATTCAGACTACAATTATTATACGGATGATAACACATACGATTATGAGGATGATCTTCAAAATTATCCTATCGTTGAACAAACGTTCGAAGATACTCCTATCGAACTCTTTAATAGCCATCAATACCAGGATTTCTAGCGCTTCCGAGCCTAGACCAACCTCCCGATTCGACAACAACTTTGTGCAACTATTTCTTTAAGCCCACTTCTTACCGTTAATTCTAAAAACCTTTATTACATTCTTGACGCTTCTTCTAAATTCAAATTACTTATTGATACCGGAGCTGGTATCTCTATCTTCAAGGAAAATACCGTAAAGAATTTCACCCAAAGATCTCCTGAAAGGGTAACGATTCAAGGTATTACCCATGAAAAAATCCCTATCTCACAATCTACCCTAATTCCAATCGCTCCACGTAACCCACATAAAGTTTTCATATACGATTTGGACATTGAGTTTGACGGCATACTAGGTTTAGATTTTCTCGAACACTATGAATGCATAGTTGACTTAAAATCTAAACAGCTGATAACAAATTTTAAAACCATCCCTTTACACAAAGTTCCCGATAACGATCAACCCTTGACTGATGTACCCGACACACTCAACGTTAAGCCTAATATTACTTCACAAACACCTACACAAAACAAAATAACCATTGAGGCACGCACAGAAAAGATCTTTAAACTTAAATGCGATCTTTCTAACATCGACGCCATCTTACCAACTCAAGAAATTGACAGAGTACGACTTCCAAACGCACTCGTACACATTAACTCAAAAGGTGAATTTCTAACTTCCATTATCAACGCTAACGCGATGCCCAAAACAGTAACTTTTTCTGATTTAAAACTGGAACCACTTGACAAAACTCACTCTCTTCTGAATTTCAATACAGACGATTATCATGAACCCCAATACATAGACAGAAACTCGACTATTAGACAACAAATTAGAACTGAACATCTAAATGACGAAGAACGCGAACAAATCACTGATCTTTGTTTGGAATTTCAAGACATTTTCTATCTTGAAGGTGACGTCTTGACTTTCACTAACGAGGTTAAACATTCGATTGATACGAACAACGCAAAGCCCGTTTTCACTAAATCCTATAGATATCCTCAAGTACATAAAGAGGAAGTGAAAACCCAAATTGGAAAAATGCTTGAACAAGGTATCATTAGGCACTCCTCATCCCCTTGGTCCTCCCCTGTATGGGTCGTCCCCAAGAAGCTCGATGCTTCTGGTAAACAAAAGTGGCGAGTTGTTATCGATTACAGGAAATTAAATGAATTGACTGTAGACGATAAATATCCTCTGCCAAATATATCCGATCTTCTCGACCAACTTGGAAAGTGTCAATACTTTTCGACACTGGATCTCGCTTCCGGGTTCCACCAGTTGGAAATCCAAGAGGAAGATATTCCTAAGACTGGCTTTTCTGTCGAAAATGGTCATTACGAATTCGTTCGTATGCCATTTGGTTTAAAAAATGCACCTTCTACTTTTCAGAGGGTCATGGACAATATTCTTCTCGGTATACAGAATGAACGTTGTCTCGTCTACATGGATGATATCATCGTCTACTCTCCGACCATCCATGAACATATTTCCTGGTTGACAGAAGTTTTTAAACGACTTCGGAAGTCTAACCTAAAAATTCAACCTGATAAGTGCGAATTTCTTCGTAAAGAAGTGGCTTATCTTGGCCATCTTATCACACAAGAAGGTGTAAAACCAAACCCTTCAAAGGTTGAATGTATTCAGAACTTTCCGCAACCCCAAACTCCGAAAGACATCAAATCTTTTCTTGGTCTCGCTGGGTATTACAGACGCTTCATACCAAATTTTGCGAAGATCTCTAAACCTCTGACTAAACTACTCCAAAAAGACGTCAAATTCATCTTCGACGCAGATTGCAAGTCTTCCTTCGATGAACTGAAGCAAGCCCTTGTATCTGACCCAATCCTGATATATCCAAACTTTGAAGAACCCTTCCTGCTCACTACTGATGCTAGTGCTTTTGCTATTGGAGCGGTTCTTTCTCAAGGCCCTGTGGGAAAAGATCTCCCTGTTGCATACGCTTCTCGCACCCTCTGTGCTGCAGAAACACGATATTCCACCATCGAACGAGAATTGTTGGCCATAGTTTGGGCTGTTAAGCACTACAGACCGTATCTTTTTGGGAGAAGGTTTACACTCCTGTGTGACCACCGTCCGCTTACTTGGCTCTTTTCCATCAAAGATCCTGGCAGTCGTCTAGCCAGATGGCGCCTTAAGCTAGAGGAATACAATTATAAGATCGAGTACAAGCCCGGCAAGGTAAACCAAAACGCAGATGCTCTTTCTCGCATCAAAATCAACCATTTCAAGCAATGTGCTGATTTCCTTTCCAAAATCAAAATTTTCGCTAACAACGAAACTGACTCCGAACAACCTGAAAACTCTGACAATGACGACGAACATGACGAAAGAATTATCGCTGAGTTTAATCGATTTGTTCAACTCTACAAAACTGAGTCAATAATCGATTATTCTAAAATTGAAATATCCAATTCTCAACTTCTAGACAAGTCCCACAAACGCATAGTTACATTCTTTTGGCAAAACAAAACTAACGACTTACACGACAAAATTATTGATGACTTTTTCGAAGAAGAACCTAATTTCAGTAATGACACTCTTAACATCATGGCCAGTAAATCTGTCAGGCATAGAAAATACTTAGTTGTACCTTTGCCCTACGACCCTGAAACTGTCGTCTCACATCTTTTCAAATTTATTTATACCAACCAAGACCAATTTAACGACTCCGAAACATACTGCATAGAAAATAACATAGAACTTCCCATTCTTGAAATTTTATCTTTCATTCTCTCCGACAAAGAAATCAAACTGAAAATCTGCCAAAACATTGTTACAACTCCTACCGAAGACGAAATTCCTATAATAATACAACAATATCACTCTGGTAAAAACAACCTCCATCGTGGCATTAACGAAACCATCAGACGTATTAGGGAAAAATACAATTGGACCGGCTTAATTAAAACTGTAGAACAATTTATCAAATCCTGTGAAACGTGCCAAAAGGTAAAGTTCTGTAGGAAAAACCTAAGTGCACCTTTTGTTATTACGGAAACACCCAAGACTCCTTTCGAACGTATTAACATTGACATCTTCGAGTATCCATCTAGAAATCATGCACTGACTATTAGGGACGAACTAACGAAATTTACACAAGCCTACCCCATAAACGACAAAACAGCTTCAACTGTCGTAAACACCCTTTTGATTTTCTTTCAACATTACGGCACTCCACTTCGCATCCATTGTGACTATGGACGTGAATTTGACAACACTTTAATGCGGGATCTATGCCAACTATACGACATAAAACTGACATTCTCCAGCGTTCAACATCCCGAGTCAAACGGTTCTATTGAAAGATTTCACGCGACCTTAGCAGAAATGATAAGGGCAAATACAGCGGAACATCCAAACGAACATCCATTTAACGTCCTCCCTTATGCCATCATCTGTTATAATAACACGAAAAATAAAACCACCGGTTTCACGCCCTATGAACTCATATTTGGGCACACTTCAAGTAGGCCTCCAGAAACCCTTCACAACCAGGAAAAACTGATTTCGAAATACGTAAGAGACCTAAATAGCAGAATGGACTATTACTACAGACTCGCCCGTGCTAAAACCGAAAGACAGAAAGAAAAATCTAAAGTGCGATTTGACCAACACGTTTCTACTAAACAACCCGATTACAAAGTAGGCGACAAAGTCTACGTAAAAGAGTCCCAAATCAAAAACAAAGCCGAAAACAAATTCAACGGCCCCTTCGAAATTACCGCAATACGAAAAAACTCTGCCACCGTCATAAATTCACAAACAAACCAAATAACTAAAGTTAACTTTGACAGACTAAAACCCTATTTTGAATAAATCCCTTTTTTCAGATTCTGTGGACTGTTTTCAGTCGTGAACCTTCAACAGTACTCCATTACGCCTGCTAACAATACTATAGGAGTTTTCTTCCATGAAGAAGGCACCCTTAAAATTTCTAATGAGAAATGGACACTCCTTGTTTACAAAGATCTAAACCCCTTTCGAGACGCTATTTCTAACAACGACAATATACTGAACAGACTTTTAGAAACTATTAACGACAACAAAACTAACATTAAAATCTTCAAATCAAAAGTACAGACTCACGTAAGCCTCCTGAAACAAATATCAAAATCTGTTAACATCAAATATACAGAAATTTTCGCTGACACTGAGACCTACAGTACCAACAGAAAGAAACGCGGACTAATTAATGGACTGGGATCGATTTGGAAATCTATTTCCGGTAACTTAGATGCAACAGACGGAGAATACTTTAGTGACTCTATAAACAAAATTACTAAAGACCAACATCAAATTGAAAACTTAATGAAACGACAATTATCAGTAACAACTTCAGTCATTAAGAACCTTAACACCACAATACAAAAATTTCAGTCGGAAGAGAGAATATTTTCGGAAAATATCGAAGCAATTAGGAAGTCAATTGTGTTCATTACAGACGATCTTGCTTTTTATGAACTTCAAGCCAATGTCTTGGATTTGTGTGAAAGCTTAATGGAAAGTTACGTATACATTGAAGATACCCTCAACGATGTATTAACTGCAGTCTCTTTCGCCTGTCTAAAAATCTTACATAGCTCAATTATAAACCCAGTAGATTTGGTCGACTCCCTTCAGAAAATATCACAGTCACTTCATGAAAATAACTTACCACTTCCAACCTATAGTTCAAATGTTGCTAGATACATCGATCTAATAGAATTGGAAGCTTTTCAGATCAATACTAAAATTGTTTTTGTACTAAAAATTCCCTTAGTCAAACCCGAAACTTATACACTGTACCGCTTGTATCCTATCCCAGTTTTGGATTATCGAACAGGATTTCACCATATTCTTCCAACAAAATTAAAATATATCGCGAGAGATGACGATTCGCTATTGTACGCATCTTTCGAAGACTTGAGTGACTGTAAGCCATTATCTAAAGAACATAAGATCTGTTCCAAAGTTATTCCACACACCATAGACAAAGAAGCCCTCTGCGAAGCACAGCTTCTTAGACAGCCAGCAGCCCTTCCTCCAACTTGCAAGCCTTTAATATTATATGCCGAAGAGTATAATATTCAAGAGATTGACCTGAACCTTTGGTTAATCTCGATTTCCGGACAGTTGCCCATCAACATCAAGTGCAAGGGAGAAGATGTCGTTACCCAATCCATATCGACAAATTCTCTATTGACCATCCAACCCAGTTGCAATGCCTTCATCGGTAACACCAGGGTCCATGCCAGAAGGACCACCAACAACGTTGACAACATCACACTTAAGAGTCACCCAGTCAACATCCCCTACAACTGTTGCGACAACCTGCCAACCATCAGTCAACTTCCAAAGTTGAAACCCATGAGACTACAGGAATTGGATGCCAGAGACCTGAATATCGCTAACCATAAGCTTAGGCAATACTCCAGGGAATTGGAAAAGCTCCTAGACCAACCATTCTTGGAGAAACACACCTCCTGGTTTACGATCATCACAATGGCAACAACCGCAATTGTGGTTGCCCTCCTTTCCATGAGCATCATCAGGAAGAAATTCCAGAAGCCTCCAACGATCAGCCCTTCTGCCGATCCAGCACCACCACCAGGTCCATCAACCATCAAGCCCAGGGTAAAACTCCATAGCCTCCTTAGTCCTGTCGAGGATATTGAGTTGCAGAACCTCCCTTAAAAGTCGATGCTGTAGCATCAACTTTTTTATATGGATGGGAGTTGTTATATAAGTTATTCCATCGACTTATATGAAACAACCTAGCAACAGTTCTCAAGCTGAGTCAGCATAACACGTGTCGTCTCCAGTTACCCGCAGACGAACATCCGTGAGAACTGCAAGCGCTGCGACACCTTAGTCAGCGTTCTTAGTTTATAAATTATACTTTTTCATTGTAACATCATTCATTATTACTTACAGATTAGTCTAGTTTAGTTTAACACTCATTTTGTCTTTTTATTGTTATAAAGTATTATATTGTTATTTTCAAGTTTTATATTAAAAGTTAATAATTGTGCAACTATAAATAAAATCTTTTTTTAAAAAGAGAAATTTGGAAAGTGTGATATAACATATATATATATATATATATATATATATATATATATATATATATATTATAATTGTATGATCTAATAATTTTGTTTATTAAGTACATTGTAATTTAGAATTTAGAATTTTATTATCTCAGGGTCTTTTTCGCTTGGGTTCAACTCTTCAAATGTTAAATAAATAAATAAACTTTATACTTATCTTGTTTATCTTACAATTATCTATTTCTCTTCAGGTTCACTTACACTTTTTATAATTTTGAAATTCTATTTGCACTTTACTTTTTCTATTTTAAAATTTTAAATTACTAGTAATCAAATTTCCAAAGTTTCAATTAGGTTACAATTTATTTAAAATTTTCCACAATACAGTATTGATACAAGCTTTCTTTCAAAACAAAATAAATTTCCTGTTCATTTAACTACTCTTAAATTTCTATCAACTTATGTTACAAAATATTTTGATCATTCAGTCACAGATATTTATTATTCTAAAATTGTAAAACGTTTATTATTATCACTGAGTGACTACCTTTTTATGATGTTTCAAAAACTCACTGTTGTTGGTTCTTGAATTCCTTTCTTCTGACGGTTGGTCTTTAAAAATAACTAGCTGTCGCCCAGTGGTTGAAATTCGACCAATGGTTACAATATCTCTGGCAGATTAAGTAACCTAAAAATTTTATCGTGACATTCTATCCTCGGACTTTAGGGAGAACAGCAGTTACACGGAACGGCTCCAGATTCGGAACCTCTGTGTGATAGTTTCCTCGAAAATCCTAGATGTCGGTCTTACATTCCGCGTCTACAAATAAGTAACGAAATTCAAGTTTTTTTCAGATATAATTCATAGGACTTTATTTAAGTTCAAATTCGCAATTCTTAATTTAATATGACAACAATTCAACCGGTAATGGGCTACCCCACATATTTATTTTTTCTAACCTCCTGTATAGTTATAATTGCACTCAATTCTCTACCTTTTATCAAAATCCTCATTATAATAATTGCATCTCAGTATATATTTCCACCACCCTGTATATGCAACTGCTCATGGACCACGCATAATATTTTTCAACAATTTTGAACCACCCGGTAAATCATTCTGTATATGCCACTGCCTATGAGCCACCGTATTTACTCTTTTTGTTTATGAAATTTTTAATCTTCTGTAACTATAATTCTACTCCGACCTATATTTCAATCATCATATATATGGAACTCTTCGTGGGCTACTCTATAAATCATTTCCTTTTCTAACATTTTTTATCATCATCCTGTATATCTATAATTCTTCTCACCCTATATTTCATCTTCCCTATATATACAACTGCTTATGGGTTACGAAATGTTGCATTTCCATTTTCGCCACCCTGTATATGCATCTCTGTATAATATTTTTGCACCACCCTGTATAACTGCAATTCTATTGCACCTTCTATTCCAAGAACCCTGTAAATTCAACCGCTAATGGGCTTTCTATATAATTATTTTATTAGCTATAATTGCACTCTACTCTATATTTTAAACACCCTATATATGCAACTGGTTTTGTGCCACTCACGAAAAAAATGATTTTTAACATATCTGAAATTGCCCTGTATAATTATAATATACAACGATTACTTTACCACTAAACAATAACAACGTTTGCATGCCACTTCCAGAAGTACATGCTCTAAGTATATGACAGCATTGGTCCCTAATTACTCAATGTTTTGAGTCTAGCGGCATGGGCACATTCAGTTGATTGGCGTTGACATTATGGACGTAAATAATGAATTTTTATTATATTTTATTTAATGAATGAACCAATATTATAAATTAATATTAGCGTTCTGCACTGAAGGTCGTCAGTAGCGACTAAACAAAACAAAAATGAAGAAAATCGGTTAAGAGACAGAGGAGAATATGCTACCTAATCGTTTTGACTTTGCCTATTTATATATAGATTCCAAATTTCAAATTACTTTACTGGTAAAATTCTGCCATTCAATTGAATATCTCGTTCTGTTTTGCAAATTTATTTTCTCCCAATAATTTTGATTTTTAAATTTTTATACCAATCTTCCTTTTATCGCATTTTTAAATATTTTCATTACTTGTAAAATTCTGCCATTTAATTGAATTTCTGATGCTGGTTTGCAAATTTGTTTCTCAAATAAATTCAAATTAAACTTTAGGTTACTGTTATCTTTCTAACATGGAACACTAAATTTGTTTTATATCATAGGACATTGACTTCGTTGTCCTGGAAACTGAATTTATGAAAACGAAATTCTTGAACCTATCTGCTGGAAGCTAGACGACCAAAGGGAGTTTGTCAGATTTCCTATTTATGTGATTTATTTTGCCACCTGCTATTTCCATTTCCGCTTCTAATTATTTTATTAATTTCCAACTATTATCCTTTTAAATCATATCCAAAAATCTAAACAAACTTCAACTTAAATTTCAATACCTTTTACCCTCATTAATTTTATCAAAATCATTTAATTCATATTTTCAAAAACATTGAGTTTACATTCGTCACATGTTGGCCACCAGTCATTTAAAAGGTAGTTTATAAAAAATTGGATTTTATTAAAATTTAGACTTTATATCTTTTGAACTATTTACTTTTTATATACTATGCTCTACGTTCCATTTATTACGATAAATTTCTTTACTGTTCCATCAATTCTGAAGACGGTTTTTATAATTTCGACATTTCAATCCTCTTTTTACTAAAGAATTTATGTATTTAAAACTTGATTTCGATCTAAAATGTGTTTTATTCGGTGTTCTTATGGCCTGATATGTGATCTATACATGTTCTACAAACTCTACTATGATTTTTACAACTGAATTTAATTTTTTTATGTTTGACCTGATTATGAGGTTTTTGCATATATTTCTGTATGTAAGTATTAAATTTTTATTAAAATTTGCATAATGTAATATCTAACTTTATATGCCACCTTTTATCCTTTCAACAATCTGCTTTTGAAACATTTTTTACATTGTTTGTATTATTAGGTTATCTATTTCTATCTTATAATATGATTCCTTATTTATTTACAAATACTTGTCACTTCATTTCTACAATTTCTACAATTCCTGCAATTTCCTTCTTTTATATATGTATGCATTTTATTTACATTATCCCATTTATTAAACTTATTCAAATTGCTAAAGTTTTTATATGATTTCATGTTTGTTTAAATCCATTACAATATATATATATATATATATATATATATATATATATATATATATATATATATATAATCAGGATTCTTCTGGAGTTGACAGGTGTTGTTTTAATATTAAAATATTTAAAAAAGTATTCGGGTATAAACTTTTGACCATTTGACAAGGTGCTCAAATTATAGTATCCGGGCCCAAAATGGGCAAACGAATAGCAAAAATATTTAACTTTTAATAGTAAAATGCTAATAAAAATGTCGACCAAAATCTCAATTTTAATAGATATATAATTAAATGTATTACATAATATTTCGGCCATACTTCTAATAAAGGTATTACACTATTTTGATTATAACAAATTCGCAATAATTCTGCTACAGCTTCCTAAGAAATTTCTAACATAAAAGGATTTACAATGTAAACTTTCCTGGCAATTAACACTAACCGTAATATTTACTTTTTAACATGAGTCATTAAAATTATGTTTAACATGGCAAACTTCCCATATTACATGATTTTCTGAAAATATTTGACATTTTTCATATTTCATTCCCAAAAATAAAAACATAATTATTGTAATAATTTAAAGAAAAAATGAAAAGACATGTTGGCGTTTGTTCAAATATATTTCCGTATGTATTGAGTTCAATATTCGCAAGTATTATTAAATAACTTTGCACATTTTTGCCGTGATTTTTAAAAACTGTTCATAAATTATATCGGGACGGCTATTTAACGTTTAGGTGTGAATCAAGTTTATGTTTCATATGTTTTCATACACGCCAGGGTAATGATTCAATAGTCTAAGTTTAGAAGTATGCCATGGCAGTTCCGCATTTTACGGATGATAAATTCATTTTAAGGTTAATATAAATTGTTATTTTTCTTGAAACACTCAAAGCATTTCAGCTAATGTTCTTTTGAGATTCATAATTGACATAATATAAAGATATCTGGTAAAAAACAATTTAAGCAATAATTATACCACAGCTGATATACCGTCTGGCATCGCAAATGCAGCATATAATGCGAGTTTAAGCCTGCCAGTAGTTTTACAATATTGAGATTTGTAGTGGTTCATTTGAAAAAATATCTAGTTCTGAACAGTAGATGAGTCCCCGAACAAAACAGATGCCAAAAGTTTATGATTGATATTTTAACGGATTTATTGAAAATAACGCCACACTTGAGTATAAGAATTGTATACAACAAAGGATTCAGGTCACAGAAACAAATATATTTACAAAAATGTAATTAATTTCTTTGGGTGGACACCGCGTCTGAGTTTATTAAATACTCGACGTTTCGACTCTTGCTTCGGAGCCATTATCAAGAGACAAAAGTGAAAGGGAGTTTCAGAGTCTATACCGAACTCTGCTCTGCTTATTTTATTTATAGCTACGGGTCGGTTAGAAGGGGAAGTCACGTGATAAAGGGGTTGTGTTGTGATTTGTTTGTTTAATCTGGCAATTACGGAGTTCCATGCTGTAAGAAGGCGGGAGCTATCATCGCATCAGTTTAGACAAAGGGGTCGTTTCTCTATTTATATAGTTTCGCGAATAGTGGATGCCTAAGGGAATTCAGAGGTATGATACTTCTACTGTCCTCGAAGTTTATAGAGTGTCCGGTTTAGATATTGTTATATACTCCGTGGGTTCAATTAAACTTAAAAAAAACCACCAATATTTACTCTCACTTTCTAAAAACTTTTATTTACATCAACAGCTGATTCGAATATCACAAATATAATACAACATAAGCTCTTCCTCGCACTAACTGCTGCGATAATGGGCTACTCCTTTTAAAATCAGCATCGAAAATTCTCGTACAATCCATTATCAATTCTACAGCTGCCGAGCCATTTTGAGATCAATTTTTTTGTCCTAAAAGCGATCGATGTCGTACTGGAACGAAACCAGGGCCGGCTTAGGTAAATTTCGCTACACTGCTCCCCCCTCCTTTAATTCTGACCGTCACGGTCAGAAACATTCCCCCATGGTAGGGAGCAAGTCGATCTAAATGGACCACCTTCAACTTAGCCCTGGGTTTTCGCCGGATCCGGTAGACGACGTCATTAGGCCGCTTGACCACCTCGTATGGACCATCCCAGGCGGCTGTAAGCTTTGGAGATTTACCCTTGCTCCGTTGGATGTTGTACAGCCAGACTTTGTCCCTCTCTTGGAACCCGACTGAATTAGCCTTGAGGTCGTATCGCGTCTTCATCCAGTCACTGGTGGCCAACATCTGCCTTCGAACTAATTCGTGTATTGCCAGCATGTTAAGTCGGAGCTGGTCGGCATAATCGTTCATGTCTTGGGAAGGTTCTTCGGGGAAGCCAAATCGCAAGGTAACCGCAGCTCTTTTCCGAGTAGGATCCTGGCTGGAGTCAGGCCTGTACTATTATGCACGGCTGACCGATATGCCAACATTTTTAGGGGAATATGCTGGTTATTGCTGACGACGTTGGAGAGGTGTTGTTCCAGTGTCCTGTTCAATCTTTCCACCATTCCGTCTGACACATGGTGTAGACGTTCTGGAATACATTTGATTCGAAGTTACGCACCTGGTCTGAATGTAGTTCCATCGGGACGCCAAACCTTCTGAATATTTGTTCTACTAGCACCGTCGCAACCGTGGTTGCCTCTTGGTTGGGTATCGCATATGCATCAGGTGATTTGCTGAAGTAATCCATTACGACCACAATGTATTTGTTCCCGCTCTCAGACTCGGGAAACGGACCGGCGACATCGATGGAAATTCTGTCAAATGGGACGCCCACATTGTACTGTTGCATTCTACCCTTCACATTTCCGGCACCAAGCTCTGACGTCTTCGAAAAAACTTTATCTAGGGTTTTGTTCATGCTTAGTGGGTCCCCGGTAATCCCATCATCTACTTCGGTCAGGATGGCTGGTACCTTTTTCTTAGGAACTACCAGTTGGGACTTGGTTTCTCGGCTATCAGTGCTTTCCCAAACTCGCTTGAGCAATCCATTCTCTACTCTTAGAGAGTCCAATTGGGCACATAACGATTTCAGCATGCGCGAGTATCTATCTATCTCGTCCCATCGTGGCCTGGGTGCCCCTCTCGTTTTGAGTGACAAGATTGGTTCGATATCTGGATCCACAATTTGGTCCTGGATGCACTGTTCCGTTGTCCATTCTTCATTGGCCTGCACTCGGATCTGTCTGATGGAGATACCGTCTCGCTGTTCCGTCTTCAGACAATGACCGCATTCTGTTCTACAGGGTCTTCTGGATAGGGCATCGGCATTATTGTGCAAACGGCCGGCACGGTGTTCCACCTTGAAATCGTATTGCTGTAATTTCTCCATCCACCTGGCCAGTTGTCCTTCCGGTGTCTTCATCTCCAGCAGCCATTTGAGGGCGGCATGATCTGTTCGGATTATGAAATGACGACCATTGAGGTATTTGTGGAAATAGTATACCGCCCTTATTACTGCAAGAAGTTTTTTTCTGGTGACGCAATAATTTCTTTCCGGTTTCGAGAATCCACGGCTGTAGTACTCGATCACCCTCTCTTCACAATCTTGCACCTGGCGTCGGTGTCTAAAATGAACTTGCCGGACTGTGTAGGAAAGGGTAGGATTGGGCTGGAACATAGTGCATAGTGCTTCAGTCGTCTGAATGATGTTTCGCAATCCTGATTCCAACCGAAGGTCTCTTTCTTAGTGGTCTGCCGAGGTAGAGGCGCGGCAATGGTGGCAAATCCCTCAACAAATCGCCTTTAGTAGGAACAGAGGCCCAAGAAGCTTCGGAGTTCATGCTTGTCTCTTGGGACTGGTCAATCACGGATGGCTTATATCTTGTCCTCGTTGGTGCGGATTCCTGACTCGGACACTTCGTGGCCCAAAAACTCTACTTCTTTTTGAAACAAGGAACACTTCTTCGGATTGAGTCTCAGGTTGGCGTTATTATTATTCTGGAGAATACTTCGCCCAGGTTCTTCAGATGGTCGTCGAATGTCTGGCCCATGACTAGAATGTCGTCGAGGTATACTAAGCACGTCCTCCATGTTAACCCGCTCAGTACATACTCCATTAGCCTCTCAAATGTAGCGGGTGCATTGCATAACCCAAAGGGCATGACCGTGAACTGAAACAGTCCTTTACTGGTGGAGAACGCTGTCTTCTCTCTGTCGTTTGCGTGTAGACCAACGTGCCAATATCCACTTTTTAGGTCTAATGTGGAGAACCAACGGGAGCCTGCTAGTGTGGTGAGAGTGTCATCAATTCCGGTTTGATAATAGCTGTCTTTCCTGGTGACGTCATGCAGCTTTCTGGAATCCACGCAAAATCGGGTGATTCCATCCTTCTTTTTACAAGCACGACGGGAGCTGACCATGGGCTGATGGATGGCTCAATAACCCCATTTTGTAACATGGACTCCATGTTTTCCTCGACTGCCTGTGGTAGCCCCTCTGGTAGTCGTCTGGAGGTTGAGCCATTCCGGTATCTATTCGGTGCTTAATGATGTTGGTGCGACCGGTGGTTCCATCTTGACTGTTAAAAATTTGCCAGTGCTTTGTGATAAATTGCTTGGCTTTATACTGTTCCTCTGGTGTAAGGTGTGTCAAATGGTCAGCATGAATAATCTGTTCCGTTCGACAGGAATTCTAGCTGAGGATTTTGCTACAATTTTTATGGAGCTCGCTGAGTTGTTGATGGGCTGTGTCAAAACAAATTCCTCATTTAGGAACCGAAGAACATCATATCTTGGGTCAAATATGAACCCATTCTGGCTGATTATGTCCATTCCCAATATAAAATCGTCTTCAATCTCCGCTACTAGGGGACCCTATGCCGGATTATGTTGTCCCCTATCTGTAGCACGACATCTGCCTCATCCTGTATTGACATTGACTCGCCAGTGACTGTTCTGAGCTGGCCGAATTTCTGATGCTCTCAAAACCCTGGACTTGGCAATGGACACAGCGGCGCCGGTATCGATGGTGATGGTAATTGCTCGGCCATTGATGGTGCCCCGGATGTCTAGGCTGCTGCTATCTCGGCAATATTCCCGGATGAATAATGTTTTGGGGGCTGGTGGACGGTTAGTCAGCATTCGTCCCCTTATGCTGACTGGCTGACGGTCCCTGGACATGTGGCTGTTCTGTTGATTACCCCTGGTCGGTGATCGTCCAGATAGACTGACTCTGCAGTCGTGTTGAAAGTGCCCTGTCCGTCCACAAATGTAACATGCTCTTCTAGTATCAGCTCTGTGCCAGTTCTAATAGTTTGTTCATACCAGCCAACAGTGCTTGGAAAGGTGACTCTGATTCTTCCTGGTTACAGGAAACTGCTCGGACCCTCGGCTTGGACATGTGCATGACCACCTCTATTTCTAATGCGCAAAGTAAAGCTTCATTACTTTACTTGACGCCACTTAGTTTTAGATTTCGTTGTACTTCTACATCTCTGATACCGTTTATGAAACTCTGTGTAGCCAATTGATCTTTGGTTTCCTCTGGCAGGTCTGGGTAGGACAAGTGCACTAAACATCTAACCTCTGCTTCAAATTCTTGAAGGCTCTCTCCGGATTTTTGCATTTTTCCACTTATTTGCACCTGGTATACTTGGCTCAAGGACTGATTGTCGTATCTTTTACCAGGATGGCGATGATCTTGTCAAAATTGCCTTGTTCATCGACTGGAATGATTTGGAGGAGTTCTAAGGCCGCACCTCTTAAGGAAATTACAAGATAGATTTTTCTCCCCATACCATCCATTAGCTGCAGCCACGGCTTCAAATTGCCGTTTATAAATGGGCCAAGATGAACTGCCATCAAATGTGGGTGGTTTACTAATGGAACCTTTGGTACTCACCGAGTTCTGGTATTTTCGTAGCTGTAAGTCCTGTTGTAATTTTTTAATTCCTTTTTCTACTTTATTTTGGATGGCACTGATTTTATCTTGTACTTCACTGTGTACTGTTTCATTGATGGAACTGATTTGATAATCAACTGTGTCTTGAATTGAACTGATTTCAAATTTTACCTGACTTTGAATTTGTTTCAAGAGTATCCACGGTATTTTTTATGATCTTAATGTCATCATTTAGCTCTTTTATGTCTGACTCAAATATTTGCGTTCTTTCATTAACTGTTTCATTAACTTTTGATACTATTTGCATTACTTGCTCAAATTGTAGTTGCCTTTTTTCTTCAGTTTGGCCTTGTTTTTCTGCAAATTTCTAGAATAATCCTTCCATTAAATTTTGTTGTTTATCTTCCATGGCAGTGACAAGATTTTGTTGTTTTTCTCCCATGGCCGTGACAAGATTTTCCAATTCTATTTTACGTTTTTCATCAAAAGATTTCACTAACCTTTGTTGAATTTCTTCCTGATGTTGTTTCTCTTTTTTGTCATGTTTTTCCAGAATCTGGTCTATTTTTTCTTCTAGTCCTTCCGTAACCTGCTTGACTATTCTTTTGGTAGTTTCGTCTATTTTTTCCATGCTATGGGTTTCCATAAATCAAATTACGATTTCAACTGCACTTAATCCTGCACTTCTGATCATCAAATTTGTTATATACTCCGTGGGTTCAATTAAACGTAAAAAAACTACTAATATTTACTCTCACTTTCTAGAAACTTTTATTTACATCAACAGCTGATTCAAAAATCACAAATACAATACAACATAAGCTCTCCGTCGCACTAGCTAATGGCTGCGATAATTGGCTTCTCCTTTTAAAATCAGCATCGAAAACTCTCGTACAATCAATTATCAATTCTACAGCTGCCGAAACATTTCGAGATCTTTTTTTTGTCCTAAAAGCGATCGATGTCGTACTGTAATGAAACCATGACCGGCTTTGGTAAATTTCATTACAATATGATGATGCGCGAGAGCTGAAGTTAGATCTTTTTTGCGAACTGCCAAATGGTGTTATTTCGGCTGAACAACTGGACACAATAAACAACGAAATTGAACGCGAAATATTTAGACAAAATACAACAGATACAGAGCTTGAAACACCTTTAATACAAAGAGCGGGTGAGACTCAAGACCTTCAACAAGAACAGCCAACCAACGCTGATCTGCTTGAGAAGAACCAAACCTAAATGGAAGGAGCTCTTATACAGCACAGTGGAATTGATCCACTAGCTAGACCAACTCTTCCCAAAACTAAAACTTCAAAGAAATTAGGTATCGTATTGCAGGCAATGAATAAATTTATCTTATAAAACTATGTTTTAGATGTTAATACTTTAGAGTCGCTGCATACAATCATCTACTGTGCTGCTATAGCTCTTCGGAAAGACATTGGAAGACTGACCGTGTACCAACGAGGGGTCAGGAACAACAGAATACAGAGACGTGTCACCACTATCATAGACAATAACTGAATGCACTTTTATTGGGACGAAGAAAATATCACATCTCAGCAGTGTTTGGACAGTCAACGACAAAAGCTTCCGTCGATTGAGAAGGTACAAAACGAGTAACCAACGGAAACTAGCCGACATACTATTCCAGCAATCAGAAAAAGGGTTCTATAGAATACAACATCAATAATAATGAAGTCACTATCCCAGTAAAACGCAGCGTTCCAAAAACTTTCCCATAATTCAAGAGCCAGCTGGTTTAATGAGGAGGAGGCTGCAGTTCAGAATTGTGATAATATGCAACACCAACCATTTACAACGGAAGGCATATCTAATATTATGAATCACCTCCATAACTGGAAAGCACCAGGACTAGATAGTGTGGAGAATTACTGGATAAAGAAATTTACGTAACCCACGAAACATTAACAATTCTTATAAATGACATAATTATCCATCCACACAAGATGCCTAGTTTCTTTAATCATGTTGCTACATTCCTCTTATCAAAGGACAACCTATGTACACAGGGCCCAGCAAAGTACCGACCAATCACTTGCCTCCCAACTTTATACAAACTTATTACATCGCGCATTAATCATAGCCTTTTCAGACATTGTGAGCTGAAACACATAATTATTGAACAACAAAAGGGATGCGCGTGGAATTCGCTGGGGTGCAAAGAACATTCAATAGTTGATTCGGTTGTCTACAATTAAGCCCACGCCAAATGACGAAATTTCTCCATGGCATATGTGGTTCTACAATAAACATTAAAAATTAAAACAAAAACAAAAACCGACTTCAAAAAAAAATAGAAGCATGGAAAAATTTTTTGTTAAAACAATTAAATACTTATGAAGTCGGTGCCAAGCTAAAGTGAAACTATTTTGGGAAGGACATTAATAAGTTCACAACTTCGCTGTTTGCACCGTATTTAATTGTAGCAAAAAATTATTTCACGCTTTTTAGTTAACTTTTTTTTGAAGTCAGATTTTGTTTTTTAAATAATGTATTTTATAATTTTTAGTGATGCAATGGCTTAATTGGATGCAGTTTTCAAATCTACTAACTTTTTCGATATTGCCTCAAATAAGATATTTTACTTTTAAACATCATTTATTAGCTTGACCAACCTCATTTGCTGTTGAATAGAAACCTAGTACAGAATTTAGAAAAGTGACATGAAGCTCTATTATGCAATTTTTAGTGATGTGGCAGAATTAGATGCATTTTATAATTCATCTTTCCCTTATTTCATAAAATTCTTATATATAATGAAAAATAAAGGTATTTTACTTTTGAGCAAAATTCATATTTGCTGACCAACCTCGTATACAGTTAAAAAAGTTACATGTAATGATAACAGTATACGTTTCTGACCATGCAAATATTCTTATGAAGAATAACTTTTTTTCTAAATAATATTCATAACAACGTTTTCCGTTTGAATCCAACTTAATAAGACACACCGTATATAGAAACCAACTGAGAACATCCACCTTGAAGTTGATTAACTGACATTTATTTCGATTTATTTACAATTAACTTTTAATTTGTCACAATTTTTAATCAAACAGCACTATTGGATGCAGTTTTCAATTCTAATAAATGTGGGTTGATTACAATTTGAGGAAATAAAGGAACCTTACTTTTGAACAAAATTGATATACTTTTTGAAACCTAGTATATAGTTGGAAAAGTAAATAAATACTTATTATACAATTTTTAGTGCAGTATCATAATTAGATGCAGTTTTTAATTCTAGTTACTTCTATTTGAAAACAATATTAGATACTAACAGAAATAAAGATACTTTAATTTGTAATCAAAATTTCTATTTGATGACAAACCTCGTCTGCAGTTAATAAAGTGACATGGAATTATCACTGTTTACGTTTTAGACTATACAAATCTGTTTATGAAGAATAACGTTTTCTATTAAGATTATTAATAAAAAGAAATCTTTTGATTTATGAATACCCACTGTATATACATATAACTGACATTTATTTTGATCAATTCAATTTATATATAATTTACCCCAAGTTCCGAACAGTTAATACCAGCAACTCCCCCAAAGCTTATTGTATAAGAATGTCGTTAAAAGTTTTTTCTGATTTTTTTGAAAAAAGGTACATGCTATGTTATTGAAAAATAATATGAGACCACTATGTGCCGAACAGACATTTTTTTCATATATTTTGATACCATCGACCCCACCAAAATTTTCTGTATAAGAAAGTCAGTAAAAATGTTTTTCCCGATTTTCTTAGAAATGGTACAAGCTATGTTATTGATAAAAATATTCTTTTCAATTTATCCCATTTTCTGAATGGGAACATTTCCATATTTTTAATACCATCGGCTCCACCAAAGCATACTGTATAAGAAAATCGTTAAAAACGATTTTCTCCATTTTCTAAGACACGGTACAAGCTATGTTAATGAAAAAAATGGGACAACTCCCCGATCCAGTATAAACGGTCGAAATTCCTTAAGCCGTTTACAAGTAATCGCTGAACAAACATAAAAATAGACGAATTGAGAACCTCATTCTATTTGAAATCGGTGAAAAAGTCCTTTGTTTCACTTCTCAACTCAACTGAGCGTACCAATGATCCAGACATAGAACAGGTCAACAGAAACCCCAAAAGGACGATAGTGTTACCATGTCAAGAATCCCTCAGTAATAGACTAAAGTGACATATTGATCCGACTGAATTCAGAGTAACCTCCAAAAACATAAAAGTTTGCAGGGAAGTGTACACGAAGACCAAACACCCAACCTCAAACTTAGTGTATAGCATTGCATGCACAAACTGCCAAGCAGTATATTTCAAAAAGCAAAAAGCTAACTTCGCACAAAAGTCATTCAAGATGGAACACTCAAGCTTGTGCTTTGGCAACACATGAAAATAGTACAGGACACCAGATGGATTATGAGCGAGTTTAAGTTGAGAACTCTAATAGGAAAAGAAAGTTTTCGGAAATGGAACACATTTTTCAAGAGGACAACACATTGACCTCCAAAAAAGAAGTAGATAAGCTCAGTGCAATTTATGTCTACCTATTAGAAATGGGAAAAAAAACAAAAAAAACTTAAAAGCTATTTTACAGGATATCAGTAGTTGAAATCCTAATAATTGTTCAAATTAATTTTGATTTCCACACAGAATCCAATATGTTATTAATTTCAAATTTGTTTTCCGCCTAGTGTCATAATTTTGACATTTTAAAGGAACTTTATGATTATATGATCTTTAGAAGTTTCTGTGCTACCATGTATATTACAAATAAAATTCTCTTAGTTACGTCAGAAATCAAATAATACATATTGCCAAATATTTTAATTTACATCTTAGAGTTGTGCCTTTTTTATCCAAGTTTCTTAACCATTGACAACGGGGTCTGACCTAGACCCCGAAACGTTTGGAATATACAGCAATTTTATTAACTGTGGTGTTATTTCCCAAGAAGTACTTAGACATTGTATAGTAGTATTTCTAATATCTTTGTACCATGATAACTGTCACGTGAGAAACAAACTTGTTTCATAGAACCTGACATTGTCAAGCTGCTTGGCAGTGACGTGTTGTTTTGGCGGTATAACCTAAATTTTGTTTTAATTGTTTACCTTAGGCAGACAATACGCAGCTCCTTTTCTTGTTTTTAATAATTGAACAATAGACTAATTTTCACCGTATATTGAAAAGTTTGTGCATCCAAATTTTAAAATGTTCATTTTGACTACTAATTAACTGATAACACTACAATAGCAATTTCCACAATTTACGTTTTTTAAAAAACTGTACGACGCGTTTCGACTAATGTCTTTGTCAAGAAACTAGTCTATTTATTGAAGAAATCGAATTTATATATGTGGATCCACACCCCATGACCTAAGAATCTTAGTGTCCTGTAACATCGAGTCTCGGTTTTTGTTTGCGTTCCATGTCACTGATACGATATGACAAATGGCTTTTATATAACTTTTTAAAATGTGATTCTGTTTTAATCTTAAAATTTTATTCAATGTACGTGTGATCTGGTTATAATAATGTTTTTTTTAACTTGTAGAAACATGTCTGTAATGTTTGTTCAAAACGCATTATACAATTTACATTACTTGCAATGAGAACCTTTTTTAATAATTTTCTAACCTCGATATTGTAAGTTTATTTTAACCATCTAGATTAAGTTATACCATTATTAATTTGTGTAATCTTTCAGAAAGAAATCAATAAATTTCGAAAGCTTTCATGATATAATAAAAGAGTACAATTTATTTAGTGCCCTTTATAAATATATATATATATATATATATATATATATATATATATATATATATCAAGATTTACACCCATGTTATTTTCTTATTATAGGATGGTAAAAAATTCGTGAAATAAATATGTCACCGCCAGAATTGAAGTTCTTTGAATGTTGCCAGCTTAGGTTTAATCCAACAGAATCTTTGATATTAGTAGTGGGTTAAGGGTGAATAATTATTAAGGTGAAAAATAAATTAATTAAAAAATGGTGTGAATTGATCTTGTGCCATTAATTTTCAGCATTCATTTACTAATTTTCCTAGCATTTCTCTACGCCAGCTTAAGGCACCTGTTAAAACAGATCTTTTTAAATCATAATATTGCGATAGATTCCGTAGATTCAATTTCACAAATATTCACACAAACTTTAAACTTATTCACTTTACCCAAATAAATTCACTTATTTACAAAACACCGACTAATAGATATAGATTATATATGTTACGGTAAAAGTAGATATTGCGGCAAATGTATCATTTTCCGGTAAATGTGCCCATATGCCTCCTCGTTTGGGTAATGTGCATTCAACTAACAATTACAATTTCAATTAAGGGAAAGGTACATTGAATTCACAATGACCATGTCGTTTTGGTAAATGTGAGCATACAAAATACAAAATCGCAAGTGCTAGCAATGTGGTGAGCAAGCGCACTTGTAGTGGTACGCCAACTACCGTTTCAACTAACCAAACAACCAAGTGGTTACAATGTTTAAAATATGTTCAACTGATGAAAAATAGAGTTTTTCATGAGGCAAACTCTCTATGAAGCTTTGTTCGGAACAAGAATGAAATTGGGTTTGAAAACATCAAATTTACCTATGGAATCTGTTGAACAGCTGGAAACAGAGGAAGAGTTAGAGCAATTACTATTAGTACACGCAGCTAATTCACCACATAGCAAAGTCGCAGAAAACGATGAATTTTCCATTGAAACGTTAGACATAATTTTGGATGATGGTTTATTATGCAACCAAATTGAAGATAAAGATGGAAGTTTTGAGTTAAATTGTGTTTTAAACGAGAAAAAAATTTAATTGATAATGCTCGAAAGAAAGCAAGGGAAAATTTAGAAAATCAAGCAATCAAAATGTGTATCTTTCGAAAAAAAAAATTTCCTGCTGCTGTGATTGGTGGCAATGTTAGATACGTTGATTGTGGTAAAACGGATCCAAAAAATTTGATTTGTGTTGTTTTGTCTAGAGATGACGATTAAAAGTTGAATTGGCCATTTGCGAACAAAAGTTTATATCATACGACGAAAATTGTATTTATGAATATTGGAATCATAACCTACGACATATTATATAATATGCAAAGAAACGTATGTTTTGTTTGCCATTTACATTTTTTAATTGAAATAATTTTCGTTATTAAATATATATTATATTCAGTTCACATATCTTTTTGGGAAATGTACACATTTTACGGTAAAAGTGTACATTTCCTAAGAGTGTACATTTACCGTAACATATATATATATATATATATATATATATATATATATATATATATATATATACATATATTGCAATGTTTTTAATTTCACAATCGGGTTCTGTTCAGTTTCAGTTCTTGAATTTATTTAAAAACACAGTCCAACTCACTCTAATTTATTTCCACTACTTTAACACAATTTATATTAACAGAACTATTTACAATTTATCTTAACTTAAATATACAAACGTCGAATACTGAATGAATCCATCGCCAGCTGTCCGTATTTATATATTTTTCTCGGAATTATTCTGGCAAGTCAACGAACCATCTGGAAACATTTTTCATGTGTTCTGAAAGCTTCAAGGGAATTCCCAGTAACGGAAGGGGTCGGTCTGTTGAGAGACAAAACATTTCCCAGAAGTATCGGAATAATGTTCCTTCCACGAATTGGATGATGGCCGATTGCACCATCTAAAGGATGAATTCTCGTAAAATTGCCCCCTCCTTAAGACCATTTCGTCCCGGAATGTCCCAGAATCCTTCCTTGTGTGACGATATTTGCCGGACTCTCCATTTACACAACGGGAAGTTTAGGGAAAGTAACGGTCAACCGTCTTCGAATCTGGGCTGCGAATATTGAGACAGCATACAAGGATATCGATGCCACTGAATCAAAAGATTGTTTCCATTATACTTCTCACCACCCTCCAATTCAGTCCATCCAAGCCGCAGGCTATCTTTGGGACCGCCAATTTCATCAGGTTCTTCTCCATCATCACATTCCTCAATTCTATCAGAGTCTTCCAAAGATCGCTGTATGTTGACTTGCCCTGCGAGAATGTTTTCGTTACCAAATAAAAGATGTCTCTGGTACCCACTAGTTGTTTATCTTCAAGATGAAGGAGCTTCCCTACTACTGGATCTTGCTCCCTTAGCTTCAGGAACTGGTCGTACTTTTTTACAAACACCTTAGTTATTCCCCTGGGCATCCGGAGATCTCGAGCCACAATGAGCAAGGGCATATTCTATGGGCACCTCAAACAGGTCTCGGGGTTCCTCTCTTGTTACGTCGTGCTGCACTTTCTGCCCATCAGAGTACAGTGCCATGAACTGTTGGAAGATCATCTCTTCATCGGGTGGTTGGATGCTGCGGACTTGGGCTTGGTCAACTTCACCGTCATGACTTCCGGCATAAGGGACTAATCTTTTGAAATGCACCACCTTTGATTTTCCTCTAGGTAGCTTCCGTATTCTGTAGACATCATTGAATTTGTTACGGCCCCTCCCAAAATCTCTGTAGCTTGGGCGAATATCCACGACGACGTTGCGGGTTATACAACAAAACAAGATCATCAACTTGGAATTCCCCGCCCTCGGCTCTGATGTCATAGGCTTCCTTCATTCGGGCACTGGCAGTCTCGATATTTAATCTGACTCCTTGGTGGATGTTGTTCATCTTCTGTCATAACTGGCTGACGTAGCCTTCACCTGCGGTCTCTTCTCCTGGGGGACATCCAAACTTCAAGTAGCATGGTAGTCGTAATTCTCGTCCCATAATAACGCTTGCCGGAGTCAGACCCGTGGACTTGTGCACAGACGAACGATATGCCATTAGAAACAAGTGAAGATTAATGGTTCTATTCATCCGTTCTACCATTCCATCAGACTGCGGGTGTAATGTTGTCGTCCGTGTTTTATTGATCTCCAGAAGTTTGCAGACATCTTGGAAAAGGGTAGATTCGAAATTTCTACCGTGGTCTGACTGCAACTCCAAGGGAACACCAAAACGACTGATCCATTCCTTGACAAGGACATCAGCAACGGTTAAGGCTTCTTGATTCGGCAAGGCATTTACTGAAATAGTCCATGACCACTATAATGTACTTATTTCCGGAATCAGATTCTGGAAATGGTACGGCAAAATAAATGACTACTCTTTCAAATGGGCTGCCCTCATTATATTGCCTCATTGGGGCTTGTGCTCACTTCTGCGGCCTATTACTTGCTGCACAAACTGTACATTTCCGGCAACAATTCTTAACATCTGCTTGGCAGTTTACCCAATAGAAGCGAACTCTCTGAACTTCCCCAGGGTTTTTGTTAGTCCCAGATGTCCTCCAGTTGTACCATCACGTAGCTCTCTGAAAACCTCTGCTCTCCTATTTCTTGAGACTACAATCTGTTTCTGTCCCTCCTCTGAAGTTTCCAGCACGCGCTTCAGAAGTCCATTTTCTAGGATGAGGGAGTTCGACTGAGCCCAGTATGACTTTATGGTTGGTGAGTATCGGAAAATCTCCTGCCACATAGGTTTGCGGTCTTCCACCCGATAACCTCTTTCAAATCTGGATCTAATTCCTGGTCTATTTGGATCTCCGCAGATTGCCAATGGTCATCGATGGTTCTACAGAGAACAGCCCCTTTTTCTATAGCTCGCTGACAATGTTTGCAGTCATCAGGGCATGGTCTCCTCGATAGGGCAGCATTCTAATGACTTGTTCCAGCTCGATGTTCAGTTTCGTAGTCGAATTCTTGCAACCGCTCAATCCACCTGGCCACTTGTCCTTTGGGGGTTTTTATACTGTAAGAGCCACTTCAGTGCTGTATGATCAGTCCTCAGGAGGAATCTTTTACCATAGAGGTAGTTATAGAAATGTTCTACCCCCTTTACCATAGCCAAGAGTTTCCTGCGAGTAACGCAGTAATTCGGTTCAGGCTTGCTCAAGGTCTTGCTGAAATAGCCTATGACTTTCTCCTGACCGTCTAAGTTATCCCATCTGGCAAAGGATAACTTAAAATGGGGGCACTGGATAATGCTCTTTTCAGTGTCTTGAATGATCGCTGACATTCCTCGTTCCACTGGTACTGCACCTTCCCCTCTGTGAGTCTATTAAGTGGCTTGGCGATGTTGGCAAATCCGACTACATACCGACGAAGGAAACGTCTTAACTGGTGGATATCTTTAGGTATTGGCAATTCTTGGACAGCTTTGATCTTCTGTTTATCAACAGCTACTCCCTCTGCGAAAACTACATGTTCAAGATATTGGAGCTGTTCTTGGAACAGCTGACACTTCTTCGGGCTTAACTTAAGTCCGGAACTTCGAAGTCGCCGAAATACCACCTCCAGGTTCCTCACGTGGTCTTCCAACGATTTTCCAACCACGATAATGTCGTCTTGATGACTGTATCTTGATAAAGCAGGCACGATTTCCATGAAATCCCTTTTAACACTGTTTCCAATAATCTTTCAAACGTCGCTGGAGCATTACACAACCCAAACAGCATCACCGTGAATTGGTAAAGCCCTGAGCCGATGAAAAAAGCAGTCTTTTCTCGGTCTTCTTTAGCAAGTTCCACCGGCCAATAACCGCTCTTCAAGTCCAGGGTAGAAAACATCTTCGATCAAGCCAACGTATCTAGGGTATCGTCTATTCTTGGGAGAGCTATCTTTCTTTGTAGCGTGGTTTAATTGCCGATAGTCAACGCAAAATCGGGTCTAATCATCTTTCTTTTTAACCAAGACAACTGGGGAAACCCAAGGGCAATTAAATGGTTCAATTACACCTTCTTCCCCCATTTCGACTATTCTGTCTGCTTCTTCTCTTTTAGCTAGAGGTAGTCTTCTCGCCGACTGTAGAATAGGTTGAGCATCCCCTGTTTTAATTTTATGTTTCACCAGGCCAGTCCGTCCTCTTTTTCCGTTCCAAATTCTTGGATGAATCGGTGATGAGTCTTTCCAGTTCCTCAGACAGCTTACCTGGTGGTATTTCTGCGTGCCGTGTGCTTCTGACTACAGAGGAAACTGTTGAACAATGGCCCCAAGTTGTTCCTTTCTTTACCACAACCGAGTAATGATTCAGGTTCATTACTATTACTGGCACAATCTCCTTGGGACGAAACAAAGTCTTCTCCAGTGCGACTCCTCTGCCTACATTTCCGTGGTTAAGTTCGGGATCAAACATCATCACTGTCCCAGCTCTAGCTTTCCCATCTAGGCAAACATCTACCATGATTTCAGCTCTTTTCGGAACATTTACATCCTCTGCCAAGATTGCTCGAAGCATTATGTCGTCTTTCCCATGAAGCACCACTTCTTCGGCCTTCACTCGCAGAATTTCATCTTTGAAGTTTAATTGGAGTCCCTTGGAGCTCATGACATCCATTCCAATGATTGTAATGTCAAAAAAAATGGCTAACCTACCACCTATTACGGCCCACGTGGTAAACGTTGACACACCACTAGAAACAAATATTATCTATAAAACATCCAAAATAAATTCAATTAACAAGTCGACGTTTCGAGCTCTCATGAGGCTTTCACAAAATACCAAATATTATCAATATCTAATAAATCAATAATCATGAAATGAAATTCAAAATTTAACACTATAGGAAAAGCATAGAAATCAAATTTATATGAGCAAATTAACAGTTAAAGTTTGACTAAATAATCAGGTTCTTTGTTATATTCAATAAGTTCAAAATGTTATTCAGATAAATCAATAATCTTTGTGAAAAGTAAATTATGAGCAAAACAAATACACTGAATCAAATTACAAAGGTACCTTGTTCAAATGCGATGACACGACACTCAGCTGTCCTCTGTAGAATCGAAGCAAACATACGCCGTCGTTGCTATACGACAACCAGCGAAGATTTCCGGTTCCCAATAAACCAAAATGGAACTCGTTCGATTACAAGACTTGCCAAAAATTCGGCAAACTAAGTGAAGTTAATAGCCCCATACACTGAAGAAAACAAGGTCTTGGATGGGCTAAAGTTCTTACGTACAATGTTCAGATGGTGGTTGAGCAGTTAGTCGTCCAGGAAGGTCAACGGGGGTACATGAAAATATTCAGCAGTCAAATCCTCACAAATGAGAAGGTGTTTCCACTAATTTCCAAAAATATCACCAAACTGCCAACGGAAACATCAATTAAACGTTGCTGAAACTGCAGATCCACGAGAGAGTGAGTGATGAACTTGTCTTAAATCCTCACACGAGTACGGTTTCCGTTAAAATCCAAAAATATCACAAATGCAATAACGGAACCAACAATAAAAGTGTATCCAACTAAATCCCAAACATGGATGGCACAAAATTGCCATTATAAATTCAGATAACACTTGTAGACATCTATCGCCACATTTCACCATAACCTCTCTTCCCAAGTACTACACGCATCCTTACACTAGGACGGTCAACAGGCAACAACCGTACACGAGGACGGTCGACGGCCAACTCCCTCTCTCTTCCGACAACTGACATCTCAAAAAGCCTACCAACCCATTTCTCAATTCTAATAGCAGCATCGCCTAAATTCCCTAAAATTCCCTACATACAATGCTCGAAATGTCCCGTGCTCGACTCTACTTTTCTACCTTTTCGTCCCATAGATGCCATTAACCTATTTAGAAGGTGTGATTCCTCCCTTAGCAAGTCGACTCGAACGTCAAGAAAAGCTAACCAACAATCTTAACCTAGAATAAATCAACATCAAAACAAATCAGTACCAAATACAAAGCGAGAATATTTCCAATACGAAAAACCCAATAAGCCTATCGCAATAACAAAAATGCTACAGAATAATAAAAAAGGTACGTGTTTACGTTTGAAGATAATTTTATCCTATCCGTTGGTGTTAATATTCGAAGTCAATACTCGTGTTTTACTTACAAGAAAACAGTTATTCTAGATAAATGACACATCCAACGTCCAGTTTAGGCTGTTTAAAATACGTTTTGCATAAGTCAAACCTCAGATATTTCTTCGTTTACTTGTTCATTTACGAGTTTATGGAATACCCTGCTGGTTATACTCTGCGGCAAAAATGTAATGTTACATGATGACTTGGTTTTCGATGTCCGCCACTAATGCCCGATGTTGGAATGCTGTATTTCCCAAGACCATTTCAACCTCTATTTCACCATGGACCTTAGCTGCTCTTGTCATTGTTGTCAATTGCCGCTTTATTGGTTTTATAATGGTCTAATCTAAAACGATGGTAAGCCCTATGACTGTTTTAGTCGCACCAGTATCCAGCAACATTGCATATTGCGTTTTATAAATAAGGCCATCTATAAAGACACTTGGTTGCGTAGCAAAGCGACATATGCATTGGCTTTCCTTGCAACCACTCAGAATATGTCCTACCTTACGACAGTTCCGACATCTCATTAGCCTTTATTTTGTAGGGACTTCTTTTACTATCTTCCTTAGAGAGGCTTCATCATTTCCGCCATCCTCTGATTCTCCGTCAATTATTCGGGCTTGACCTCTGCAAATATTTTTCGCAGCCTCGAAATCTAGGGGTCCAGCCAGTGCATCCACTAATTGGGCGGGTCGAGCTAGTGTCAATGCTTGTCTGGCTTTGTGGTCCCGAAGTCCATCCAAAAACGCTTCCACTGCTAACCTTTGTATTACATTTTTCGGTGTGGCTGGATAGGCAAGGCGAACCGTGCGACGTGCAATATCAGTTCCAAACTCGTGTAAGTATTCATTTCATCTCTGGTGTAGACTTTTCAATTGGGAGTGGTAGACGTGTTCCAAATGTGTCTGGCCATAATTCAGTTCTAAATGTTTGACCAGTTGTTGGCAGTCTTCTGGCTCAGAGGTATTCAATGTTTGCAAAATATCTGTAGCGTCCCCTCTTCAGGAGAGGGTTAATGCTATTGCCTCCTCCTCTGCCGACCATCCATTTAGCTTTGCTGCGGCCTCGAACTGGCGCCGATAATAATTAGTCCATGGCGATTTTCCATCAAATTGGAAAGGTTTTATTTTGTGTCTTATCCCCTCGAGGACAATTTTCGAATCCACTACTTCTGGACAGTTTCTGCTTTCGGTTTTTGATTGTATTTTTCCCCATGTATTGTGACTACCTGTTCTTTTATTTTGCTGATCTCAACCTCCATTATCTGCTTTAGCTCTCCTATCCTTGTTTTATTTTCTTCTGTCGTCTGTTTCAGCTCTTCGACCATTGTCCGCTTTAGCTCTTCTATCCGAGCTTCATTCACGACTATTTTCTCTTCCAGCATTTCTGAATTTACCTGTACTATGCTTTTTAAATTTTATTCAAAGGATTTAGAGTTTTCTAGTAATTTGTCTTCTAATATTTTAGAATTTTCTAGTAACTTGTCTTCCAGGGTTTTAGAATTTTCTGCTAATTTATCTTCTAAAGCCTTCTTCAGGTTTTTACAATTTTCTAGCAATTTCTCTTGTAATATGTCTTCTATGGTTTTAGAATTTTCTAGCAATTTGTTTTCTGAGGTTTTAGATTTTTCTACCACTTGTTTTAATAGCATGGTCATGTCCCCAGTACCAGAAATCTCAAACAAATAAGTATCGGGATTGAACCATTATTTTTAGGGCATCTCGTAGCCGTTGTATTAATTCACTTTTCTTCCTGCTAATTTCTAAATCCCATTCCTCCAATTCTTTTTTAAATCCGCCATTTTTAACTTGTCCAAATTCACCGTTTTAAACATTGTTATTCTATGTATTTTTCAGTTTTAAAGTTTCACAAATGTACACCACACCTGACACCACTGTAATGTTATTATTCTCACACTCGGGTTTAGTTCAGTTCTTGGATTTACTTTAAAACACAGTCCAACTCACTATAATTTATTTCCAGTACTTCCGTTTATATTCAAAGAACTATTTACAATTTATGTTAACACCTGATCTTTACTATACGGTCTTCGAATACAGAGCGAATGCTCAAAGATCCGCCGAGTCCAGACTAGAATTTTCTAGAAAAATTATCAAAGCAATATCGAAGGAATGTCGTTTCCACGAATTATCAGAGGAATTCTTGTCACATTACGTAAGTCAGAGAGAGGTAAACCAATCTAATATTATCATGTGTCAAGTTTATATTTATAATAATCCAATCAGACAATCATAATTCTTCACATTTACGACGCGGCCTGACAATGCTCCCGATACCTTTGTATTTTAAATACACAGATTTATAACCGTATAGAGCTGTTACAAGTAACAAAAAAATTAAAAAGAAATTAGAGGAAATATATAATTAAAACTTCAACTTCATACTTATTTATTTATTCATTAATCTAATATTTCAGCGTACTAATGGTGCATACATAACATTTAACTAGATATTTCATATTTGCTAACTTATAAGTAAAAGTTTAACACAAGCATTAATTATTCTGGTAACCATTTGACACACAATAATAAACCTTTCCATTAAGGCCAACCATCCGAGCTTGTTGAATTTAGATAATTTAATTACATAGGTCAGCGTTATCTTCAAGAGATAACGCTTGAAACTTGACGCTTCAAAAGGCCCTTTCAAGTGACCATTCAGCTAGTATGTCGTTACAGGGCAACAATTTAGCTAAAGATATATAGAGGTAATAATTCTCAAAATTTATATAATTTTAGCACATTAAGTTGACCCCACTTAAGGATTGTAGCAAGATTCTTGATACCTTGCATTTTGGAAAATTTATTGTTACATTAAACTCAAATTAACGAGATGATAAAATATTAGTTGGGTGAGATACTAATAATTACCTATGTAAGTATTTTTAACTCATGAAAATGGAAACTATAGTTAACTGCCATCCAGAAAGGATATTACTTGATTTGTTCACCCAATTTTAATGTTCTTTTTTCTTTAGCAGACTTTACCAGGGTGTATTAAGGATATTGAAGGTGGTCCCATTCAAAGTTCAGAAAAGAATCATTTCCCTTAGAGTAGTAAGTTTGATTTTGAAGGCGATCCTGCATTCTTTAATGTATATTGACCAATTTATCTAAACGCCCTTACCGATTTTAAGCTGTATTCTACTGAGGAAGATTCAGAAGTGTCTCCGTAAAGAATTTCGTTAGCGTGAAACCTATTTACTTTCAAAAATCACTCTTGGGGTTCATTTTAATAGCTGTTTTCTTTCTTAAATACCCACATGGATAATGCAGCTTAAAACTTAAGCAAACGTATTTGACAAATTATTTAGTTTTACCAGGCTTCATGGGTTTTACCTGCAGGAGAAGTTTTTGAGAATTTTATTTTTATTTTAGTTAAAAAGTAATGTACTGAAATCTAGTAGCAGAAAATATATCAGCAGTTAAAAGCAAATTAAGAATCCAGTTTGGGAAGCTGAAAGTAAATATCAAATATTTGTAGCAGAAATCATTTGGCAGTAAATTGTAAGGTTAGGTCAGTAATCATTGGTGGCAGAAATATTGCAGTAGATAGCAGCATATAAGACATCATTTGAGGTGAGACAGCATTCATCATCACAAGCATTTCATAGTAATAATGTGAGAACACTTTAAAAAGAGTTTTAAAGTGAATAAGGTATTTACCATTGAAGTTATTTGAAAGATTTGGTATTTTGATTTTCATTTACATTAAAATTTAAAGAACATACATTTGGGAAATAATCATGTTGGTAACGGTATAAAATTTGGGTATTTAAAATAAAAATTGCATTTGAGTGATCATTGATCGTAAAATTAAATTGTTGCAGATAATTTAGAATCATTTTTAGATTAATCATAAATTTTATTATAATGTGTTTGGTATTCATATTTTGATATTTGGTTTATTGATTTGATTTATTTTTTGTGATTAATTTTGTTTTATTATTGACAAAAGATCAATTGGCGCATTAATAATATTTACAGAAACAAGTCTAAACAGCTGGAGCAGTTTGTTTAGAGAAAAGAAAATTGAATGGAGTTTTTACAGGGTGGACAATTTTCAAAGTAAAAATAAATAAAAAGTAATAAAAAGTCTAATCACACCACGATGTAAAAATTCCATTACAATATATATATATAGTTCACCCTGTCAACTTTTTTAAAAATTATGAAAAATTCTCCAATGTGTGAATAAGAATTAGTTTCAGAATTTTAGGTACGAAAATAAAATTGTTCCCAATGTTTATCTATTTAGTCATTCTAAAACAATAATTTACCAAGTAGCTCTATTATTTTAATAGTTTATACCCGTCTGAATAAAATTTATAGTACTTTCTGTTTTTATGGTTTTTTACATTTATCCAATGAATTTTGTATATGTCAACACATTTCATATTATTGTTCGCATTTATTTTGTAATAAAAATGGAACAACACTTACATAAATAAGGACGCAAATTCATACATAAAATATTCACATTCCTACGAAAACTTCATATGTTATCTAGACTGAAAAAACAAATAAATCATATTATATAAAAGTTGTTTTAGTAGTAATTCACGTACCTACACATATGAAATAGGAAAGAAAGCTGCTCGTTGATGGCAATACATAAATCTAATGTTTATGATGGAAAATTTAAAACTTTCGTTTATGCAGTATAAACAGGTATCGAAATATCCCAGTTTGCAAATTCAATTCAATTTACTAAAAAAAAATTATACATTCATACACAGCTAAAGACATAATTTTCCATTTACAATTTTTACAAATGTACCTAAGTATTATTGTGTGGAACATGAGGAATTTGAAGAAACACAAAGATAGAAATCGACAATTTCATATTTAAAACTCTTCTTCCATCTTCAACTGACTCCGCGTTTGGATCGCCTAAACCAGTGGCTCTCAACCTTTTTGGGATCACGGAACACTTTTAAGTGGTCTCGATTTTGGCGGAACACCATTATCATAAAATTTGTAAATCTAATGTAAATCACACAAAATAATTGGAAGATTAATATTTAATTGAAATAAAGATATATATTACATGGTAACTTATTTTAATGAGAAATTTGCGCTTGACGATCTTTACAAATTTCCTCAAGGTTGGGTCTTATGTAAGAGAGCGCTACTCTCATTTCTTCTTCTAAATTGGTAAGTGTTTCTCTTTTTTTGCTTTTAATATTTGTTAGAGTTGAAAATCCAAGTTCGCACAGATAGGACGTCGAAAAGAGCAACAAGATATTCAACGCTCGTTTTGCAATAAATGGATGTTCATTCTCGATGGAAATCCAAAACCTTTCCACTCCTTCTTCTTTGAATTTTAGTTGTAACGTTCGATCCGTTGATATATTAATAAACTCATCTGATTCCTGAATAGAAAAATCTTGGTTCATTATATCAAATTCACCAAATGGATTTCGCGCCCAATCAAAGTCTTCAATATTAAGAGATGGAAAGTAATGAGTTATTTTGTCTTGCAATATTGACAAATGCTCTGCCACATTTGAAATCATTTCGTTAATGTTAACAATATTTTCCGTTGCTAATAACGGAAACATATCAAATTTGCGATTTTGAGCAATACGATTTTTCCAAAGCAAAAGCTTTTTCTGGAAAGCTAGCAATTTGTCTGTGGATGTCAGAATATTTTCATTTTTTCCTTGAAGAGATGTATTGACTGAATTTAAGTAGCTGAAGATATCGGCTAAATATGCTAGCTTAGTACACCATGCATCATTTTCCAAATATTTTACGTATACATCATTACCCTCTTGTCTAAAAAAAACTAGCAATTCCTGTTTCGACTCATGAACTCGGGTTAGCACTTTTCCTCTTGAGAGCCACCTCACTTCAGAGTGCAAAAGCAAACATTCATATTTGGATTCCATGGTGTTACAAAGTTGTTTGAACATACGGGTTTTTAATGGTCTCGATTTAATATAATTCACCATATGTACGACTTGTTCCAAAACAGACTTTAAGTTTGCTGGTAGACTCTTCGAAATCAAAGATTCCCTGTGTAGAAAGCAGTGAGTAGAGACTATATTTGAATTTATTGCTTTAACTCGACTACAAAATCCCTTAATACTGCCACGCATGGCTGGAGCTCCATCAGTACAGATTCCTGCGCAATTTTCCCAGGATAATTTCCATTCTTCCAAATAAGATGATACTGAATTAAATATGTCTTCTCCAGTTGCGTGACCAATAAGTTCCTTGCAGAATAAAAACTGATTTATTATTTCAGTGTCGTCAACAAAGCGAATAAATCCGATTAATTGGGCTTTGCCACTTATGTCAGTGGATTCGTCAATTTGCAGCGCAAAATTTTTTGTACTTAATTTCGCCGTCACTGCGTTCTATATAAAACCTGACATATCTATAATTCTTCTTTTTATCGTATCGTCCGAAACGGGAATTTTTAGGACGTCTCGCTGCGCTTCATTGCCAAACATAATCTTAACAATTTCTAAACATGCGGGCAAAATTAGCGATTCTGCGATATCATGCGGCTTTTGCTTCAATGCAATTAGTTCTGCCACTTTATAAGAAGCGATTTGCGCTTTATCCGAAATTGTAACGCTCTTTCGAAAGCATGTTGCTTGCACTTCTTGATTTTTCAGCAATCTTTCGAAATAATCTTTACCTTTCGAAGTTAGACAAGAATGTTTTGTTGAAAGGTGTCGCTGTAACTTAGCTGGGACCATTGCACTGTTAGCCAATTTTTCACCACATACAATACATCTCGGAATAGGAACATCTTGACTACCGCTCCATGTAAAACCAAACTTCAGATATTCTTCCGAATAATGCCGAACTGATTCGGATATCTTTTTACGTTTATTTTCGGCATTTTTGTTGCCTTGCATATCTCCTTCAATTGAAGAAGACCTGCTTGTACTCGCCCCAACATTAACCTCACTTTCAGTCTTTCTTTTCAAAAATTTGTCCATATTTCAGATTTAAAAGTCTTGTATAAATGCTAAAATAAGCAACTAAAAAAGATAAGAATACTGTTAAAACTACACAACTTGCATTTCATCTTACCAATTTCCAACAATATAAAATATATATATACAATAAAAAACACACTCACGAAAACTAGATATTTATATTAAATTATGGCTGAACCGCAGATCGAAATTGCGCTTTTGTTATTTACGTACGAAGAAAGAGAAACAGCACGAAATCAACACTACGTAGCGCTCCCTGCGTTATCGAGTACACTAGAAATTTAGTGGTATTCCCCGGAGTAACTCCAAACGACGTAACTGCGTCGTTCGATAATTACACTGTTAATATTATTGACTGTTCCGCGAAAATTTAGAATAATATTGAATATTTTTGCTAAATTTCAAATAATTAACAAAACTATGTAGTATTTATTTTATAGTAATAAAAAAATTTACTGTTTCTTATTATATTATATTCAAAATTTTCGCGGAACACCTGGGACAGCTTCGCGGAACACCAGTGTTCCGCGGAACGGCGGTTGAGAACCACTGGCCTAAACCATACTAAGTAACTTAATACTTGTGTTATGGTGTAACGAATTCGCTGGGTCACTTAAAGTTGTGTTTTTTGTGTATTAATAGTTATGACTTACTTTACACTACTAGTAAAAACTTAATTTTCTATAGAAGCGACGACACTGGGTTACTTTATTTGGGAAAGTTTTAAATGTCTGGTCATGTTAGTATGTTAATAATTTGTTAATGAGTAATAAGGATTTTTTTACTTCTTCTTTTTTATTTTGTATATACTATTTAATAGTTCTATATTCGCTGGTAGCATGTTGTAAAGTCTTGGAGCATATTAGAATAATTAATTAACAATTAAATATTTGAAAAACACACAATTTATAGACAAAGTTATATCAATAATTTTAATTATAATTAATTAACTATTGAGTGTGAGAATACCATCAGGGAGTTGGTTGCGCATATTAGTAAAATTTTTCTTTCTTGTGCACCTAAAAAGTTGTATTTATAAATTTAAGACTTAGTATTTAAAATATGCGATACATGTAAATTAGAACAATCCTGACTAATAGCATATATAGGAAATAACATATATGTCATATATAGTAAAGTTCTTCACGGGAAGATATTTTGGAACTATTCTCTGTTTTTTTTTATTTCTCGAATACAATATGACCGTTTCAAAATTATCCATACCTTTCAGCTTCATTGCCACCTTATAAGAAATATCCCAAAATCTCGTGAAAAATAATTTATTTTTACCCGTAAAAGACTTGAGTATTGCTTGACATTTCGAAATTACTGAATAGGCATTGAAGCAGAGTCCCACCTTATGTTTATACTCTGAATTTTAGTTAACGATGATCATTCACTGCTTACTGCTAGTGTCCAATTCCAGTCTACGATAATAAAACTGGATTACACCAAGTTCTTTCATTCCCTCTATATATTCCGCTAAAGACCTAAATGGCTATAAATCACTGAAAAATCGAGAAATCGCAAAACTATAAAGACCTACGGCATAATTATCACTCGAAGATAACATTTTCAAAAACTCAAATCCAACGTATGGTTTATTATGGTTATTGAACTCCATCATATTACCCTCTTTTGTTCTAACATTAGTATAAAACCTTTAACACTCAAGGCAAATTCTCTTCTAAAACAGTGTCTTCATTGGGATAACCAAATTGAAGCATAAGCTACATAGACAGTTATCAGCCAGTCTTTATCACATTCAACTGATGTGGTACCATACAGGACCATACAACGCTTCTCGTTGCCGAGCTTAAAGCTTTGAAGCCCCATGACCAGAATTTCGAACGGGTGAAAACTGCAAACTACAAACTCTACCATACACCAAAAAGAATAATTCATAGTTCACATACTTTACAATATTTTTCACAATAACAACTCTCGCTGTATTTGTCCTCCAAGTGCTTTGGAATTCTTAATAAGAACACTAAAAGCAAGAACCAGCACCATCAATCCGAATTTCAAAAATTTTGCCAAAAGTCAGGCCGAACCTAAGTGAGAAAGAGGCATTGCGCTAATTACCCTAATTCTTTTTCAATGGTTTTCCTTGGATAACACTAATACTTTGATATATTATTGTAATGTTTTTATTTTCACACTCGGGTTCAGTTCAGTTCTTGGATTTATTTAAAAACACCGTCCAACTCACTCTAATTTATTTCCACTACCTTTACACAAATTTATATTCAAAGAAACTACTATTTACATTTTGTCTTAACTGTACAATACGACCGACGAAAACGGAATGCCTCCTATCGCCAGCTGTTTCTTATTTATATAATTATCTTGGAATTGTCTGGTACGTCCACGAACCATCGGGAAACTCTTTCATGTTCTGGAAGCTTTAAGGGAATTCTCAGTAACGGCAGCGGTCCGCCTGTTGAGAGACAAACATTTCGGGTTCCGAGAATTTATCGGAATAATGTCCCTTCCACGAATTAGTTGATGGCCGATTGCACCAGCTGTCGGATGAATTCTCATAACATTGCCCCCTCCTTAAGGCCATTTCGTCCCGGAATGTCCTAGAATCCTTCCGGGTGTGACGATATTTGCAGGAATCTCCATTTCGACAACGGGAAGTTTGGTGGAAGTAGCAGTCAACGCTCTTCGAACCTGGGCTACGAATATTGAGACAGCATACCAGGATGTTGATGCCACTGAATCGAAAGATTGTTTCCATCATACTTCTCACCACCCTCCAATTCAGTCCATCCAACCCACAGGCTATCTTTGGGACCGCCAATTTCATCAGATTATTCTCCATCATCACATTCCTCAATTCTACCAGAGTCTTCCAAAGATATGTTGGCTTGTCATGCGAGAATGTTTTCGTTACCAAATAAATGATGTCTCTGGTACCCACTGATTGTTTATCTTCGAGATGAAGGACCTTCCCTACCGCTGGATCTTGCTCCCGTAGCTTCTGGAACTGGCCGTACTTTTTGGCAAACACCTTGGCTATTCCTCTGGACATCTGGAGATCTCGAGCCACACAATGAGCCAGGGTATATTGTAAGGGCACCTCAAACAGGTCTCGGGGTTCCTCTCTCGTTACGTCGTGCTGCACTTTCTGCCCATCAGAGTACAGTGCCGTAAACTGCTCGAAGGTCATCTCGTCATCGGGTGGTTGGATGCTGCGGACTTGGGTTTGGTCAACTTCGCCGTCATGATTTCCGGCATAAGGGGCTAACCTGTTGAAATGTACCACCTTTGGCTTTCCTCGAGGCAGCTTCCTTATTCTGTAGACAACATCGTTGATTTTCTTCACAATTTGGTATGGCCCCTCCCAAGATCTCTGTAGCTTGGGCGAATATCCACGACGACGTTGCGGATTATACAACCAAACAAGATCATCAACTTGTAATTCTCCGCTCTCGGCTTTGATGTCGTAGGCCTCCTTCATTCGGGCACTGGCATTCTCGATATTTGACCGGACTCGTTGGTGTTTGTCGTCCATCTTTCGACGTAACTGGCTGACATAGTCTTCACCTACAGCCTCTTCTTCTGGGGGATATCCAAACTTCAAGTCTAATGGTAGTCTGACCCGTCGACTCGTGCACAGACGAACGATATGCCATTAGAAACAAGTGCAGATACTGGTCCCAGTCTCTTTGGTGGTCAGAGACTACCTTTGACAAATGGCGGTTAATGGTTCTATTCATCCGTTCTACCATCCCATCTGATTGAGGGTGTAATGCTGTCGTCCGTGTTTTATTGATCTTCAGAAATTTGCAGACATCTTGGAAAAGAGTAGACTCGAAATTTCTACCTTAGTCTGAGTGCAACTCCAAGGGAATACCAAAACGACAGATCCATTCCTTGACAAGGACATCAGCAACGGTCAAGTTGTTGATTCGGCAAGGCATACGCTTCGGCCCATTTACTAAAATAGTCCATCACCACCACAATGTAATTATTTCCAGAGTCGGATTCAGGAAATGGACCGGCAACATCAATGGCTACCCTTTCGAATGGACTGCCCACGTTATATTGCTACATTGGAACTTTTGGTCCAATACTTGTTGCACAAGCCGTAAATTTCCGGCACCACTACTTAACGTCTACTTGGCAGTTTACCCAATAGAAACGTTCTCGCAACTTCCACAAGGTTTTTGTCACTCCCAGATGTCCTCCGGTTGTACCGTCATGTAGTTCTCGCAAAACCTCTGGTCTCCTATTTTTAGGGACTACAATCTGCTTTCTGTCCTTGCCTTCCTCTGGGGTTTCCAGGACGCGCTTCAGAAGTCCATTCTCCAGTATGAGAGAGTTCCACTGAGCCCAGTACGACTTAATGGTTGCTGAGTATCGGGAAATCTCTTGCCACGTAGGTTTGCGGTCTTATTCCTTCGACCGGATAACCTCTTTCAAATCTGGATCTAATTTCTGGTCTTTTTGGATCTCCGCAGATTGCCAATGGTCATCGATGGCGGTAGTTCTACAGAGAACAGCCCCTTTTTCATCTACTCGCTGACAATGTTTGCAATTATCAGGGCATGGTCTCCTCGATAGGGCATCAGCATTCTTATGACTTGTTCCAGCTCGATGTTCAGTCTCGAAGTCGAATTCTTGCAATCGCTCAATCCACCTGGCCACTTGTCCTTCGGGGTTTTTAAACTGCAAGAGCCACTTCAGTGCTGCATGATCAGTCCTCAGGAGAAATCTTTTACCATAGAGGTACTTGTAGAAATGTTCTACCCCCTTTACCACAGCCAAGGGTTCCCTGCGAGTAACGCAGTAATTCCGTTCAGGTTTGCTCAAGGTCTTGCTCAAATAGCCGATGACTTTCTTCTGACCGTCTTGGATCTACGAAAGCACCGCACCAATTCCCAAATTGCTTGCGTCGGTATCCAAAACGAATTTCCCATCTGGCAAAGGATAACTTAAGACGGGGGCGCTCGTCAATGCTCTTTTCAGTGTCTCGAATGATCGTTGGCATTCCTCGTCCCACTGGTACTGCACCTTCCGCTCTGTGAGTCTAGTAAGTGGCTTGGTGATGTTGGCAAATCCGGCGACGTACCGACGATAGTACGTGCATAACCCCAGAAAACTTCTTAACTGGTGGATATCTTTAGACATCGGCCATTCCTGGACGGCTTTGATTTTCTGTTTGTCAACAGCTACTCCCTGTGCGGAAATTACATTGCACCTCTTCTTGGAACAGCTGACACTTCTTCGGGCTTAACTTTAGCCCGGAACTTCGAAGTCGTCGAAACACCTCCTCCAGGTTCCTGACGTGGTCTTCAAATGATCTTCCAACCAAGATAATGTCATCAAGATACACCAAGCATGTTTTCCATGACAGCCCTTTTAACACTGTTTCCATCAATCTTTCAAACGTCGCTCGAGCATTACACAACCCAAACGGCATCACCCTGAATTGGTAAAGTCCTGAGCCTATGCTAAAAGCAGTCTTTTCTCGGTCTTCTTTAGCAAGTTCCACCTGCCAATAACCGCTCTTCAAGTCCAGGGTGGAAATCTTCTTCGATCCAGCCAACGTATCTAGGGTATCGTCTATTCTTGGAAGAGGATAGCTGTCTTTCTTTGTAGAGTGGTTTAATTGCCGATAATCCACGCAAAATTGGGTCGAACCATCTTTCTTTTTAACCAAGACAACTGGAGAAGCCCAAGGGCTATTGGATGGTTCAATAACACCTTCTTCCTCCATCTCGCGGACTATCCTGTCGGCTTCTTCTCTTTTAGCTAGGGGTAGTCTTCTCGCCGACTGTAGAATAGGTTGAGCGTTCCCAGTATTAATTTTATGTTTCACCAGATCAGTTCGTCCTCTTTTGCCATTCCCTACATCGAAGATATCCTGGTAGTTTCTAACGATGTTCCTCAATTTTGCTTTCTGGTTTGGTTTCAAATTCTTAGATGAATCGGTGATGAGTCTTTCCAGTTCCTAAAATAGTTTACCTGGTGGTAATTCTGCATGCTGTGTGCTTCTGACTACAGAGGAAACTAATGAACAATGGCCCAAAGTTGTTCCTTTCTTTAGCACAACCGCGTAATGATTCAGGTTCATTACTCTTACTGGCACAATCTCTTTGACCCGAAACAGAGGCTTCCCCAGTGCTACTCCTCTGCCTACATTTCCGTCGTTAAGTGCGGGATCAAACATCATTACGGTTCCAGTTTTAGCTCTCCCATCTAAGCAAGCATCTATAATGATTTCAGCTCTTTCCGTAACATTGACATCCTCTGGTAAGATAGCTCACAGCATTATGTATTTTCCATGAAGCACCACTTCTTCGTCATTCACTCGCAGAATTCCATCTTTGAAGTTTAACTGGAATCCCTTGGAGCTCATGACATCCATTCCAATGATTACTTCGTCTTCGATGTCTGCCACTAATGCTCGATCTAGGAAGGTTGTGTTTCCCAAGGTCATTTCAACCTCTATTTCACCATGGACTTTCGCTGCTTCTCCTGTCGCTGTTCGCAGTTGCCATTTTGTTGGTTTTATCATTGTCTCTAAAACAATGTTGGGCCTTATTACTGTTTTTGTCGCACCAGTATCCAGCAGCATTGCAAATTGCCTCCTATTAATAAGGCCATCTACGAAGACACTGTTAACGTGTTTGCGTAGCGAAGCGACATATGCGTTGGTAGTTGACACTTGTTTGCTACAGGTCGACGATGGTCCCTTTACATAGGCCTTCTTTAGTTTCCCCGGCGAGGAAGTCTGGACTCCGTTGCTCTCCTTGCAACGACTCTGGACATGTCCTACCTTACGACACTTCCGACATCTCACTAGTCTTTTTTCGGTAAGGACTTCTTCTATTACCTTTCTTACAGAGGCTTTATCGTTTCCGCCATCTTTAGATTCTCCATCAACGATTCGGACTCTGGCTTGACCTCTGCAGGTATTTTTCGCAGCCTCGAATTCTAAAGCTCGAGCCAGTGCATCTACTAATTGAGTCGGTCGAGCTAGGATCAATGCTTGTCTGGCTTCGTGGTACCGAAGTCTATCCAAAAATACTTGCACTGCTAACCTTTCTATCACATTTTCCGGTGTGGCTGGATAGGCAAGGCGAACCAGACGGGCAATATCAGCTTCAAACTCTTGAAGGTATTCATTCGATTTCTGGTAGCGATTTTTCAGTTAGGAGTGATAAACGTGCTCCAAATGGGTTTATCCATACCTCAGTTCCAAATGTTTGACCAGTTGTTTGTAGTCTTCTTGCTCAGAGGCATTCAATGTTTGCAAAATATCTGTAGCATCCCCTCTTAAGGCGAGGGTTAATGTCATTGCTTTTTCCTCTGCTGACCATCCGTTTAACTTTGCTGCAGCCTCGAATTGGCGCCTATAGTTAGTACATGACGATTTCCCATCAAATTGTGGAGGTTTCATTTTCTGTCTTGTCCCCTCGAGGCCAATTTTTGAATCCACTACCTCTGTACTGCTTCTGCTTTCGGTTTTTGATTGTGTTTCTCCTCTTTGCATTGTGACTACCTGTTCCTTTATTTTGCTGATCTCACCCTCCATTATATGCTTTAGCTCCTCTAGCCGTGTTTCATTTTCGAATATTTTCTCTTCCAGCAGTTCTGAGTTTTTCTGTACCATGCTTTTTAAATTTTCTTCTAAGAATTTAGAATTTTCTGCTTGTTTGTCTTCTAAAGTTTTAGTATTTTCTTGCAACGCTTCTATCAAGTTTTTAGAATTTTCTAGCAATTTCTCTTTTAGAGTTTTAGAATTGTCTAGCAGTTTATCTTCTAAGGACTTAGCATTTTCTAACAATTTATCTTCTAGAACCTCTTTCATGAATTTAGAATTATCTTCTAATGTTTGTTTGTAGTTTACTTTCTAAATTTTCTTCCATTTTTTTTTAATAGCATACCCATATCTCCATTACTAGAAACTTCAAACAAATAAGTATTGTGACCGTTACCTTCATTTATTAGGGCATCTCGTAGCCGTTGAATTAATTCACTTTTCTTTCCACTAATTTCTAAATCCCTTTCTTCAAGTTCTTTTTTTAAATCAGTCACTTTCAATTGACTGGTTTAAACATCGTTAGTCTATTTATTTTCCACTTCTAAAGTTTCACAAATAAACCGCACACCTGTCACCACTGTAATGTTTTTATTTTCACACTCGAGTTCAGTTCAGTTAAATTTGAAGACGCGAGATGTAAGACCGACCTCTAGGATTTTCAAGAGAATCAGTGCACAGAGGTTCCGAATCTGGAGCCGTTCCGTGTAATTGCTGTTCTCTCTTAACTCCTAGGACAGAATGTCACGATACAATTTTCAGGTTACTTCACCTGTCAGAGATATTGAATACTCTCTTCGAGGTGTCATTCCTTTGTACGCAAGACAATATATATTATATATAAATATAATATATATTGTTTCTGGTCGGGAACCTTCATCAGTTGCGCTTCCCACAATTGAATGTCCTCTCGAACACTTCTTTATGCATTTGATGCATTTCGTTAAATTTGAAGACGCGAGATGTAAGACCGACCTCTAGGATTTTCAAGAGAATCAGTGCACAGAGGTTCCGAATCTGGAGCCGTTCCGTGTAATTGCTGTTCTCTCTTAACTCCTAGGACAGAATGTCACGATACAATTTTCAGGCACCTGTCAGAGATATTGAATACTCTCTTCGAGGTGTCATTCCTTTGTACGCAAGACAATATATATTATATATAAATATAATATATATTGTTTCTGGTCGGGAACCTTCATCAGTTGCGCTTCCCACAATTGAATGTCCTCTCGTACAAAGGAATGACACCTCGAAGAGAGTATTCAGTTCAGTTCTTGGATTTATTTAAAAACACAGTTCAAAGAAAACTACTATTTACATTTTATCTTAACTGTACAATACGACCGACGAAAACGGAATGCCTCCTATCGCCAGCTGTTTCTTATTTATATATTTACTTGGAATTGTCTGGTACGTCCACGAACCATCGGAAAACTCTTTCATGTTCTGGAAGCTTTATTCCCAATCGGCAGCGGTCCGCCTGTTGAGAGACAAACATTTCGGGTTCCCAGAATTTATCACACGAATTGGTTGATGGCCGATTGCACCAGCTGTCGGATGAATTCTCATAACATTATGTTCATTATACTTTATTTTTTATGCTGTTTACGTTTAATATACATTAGTTGGTCGGAATAGGACAATCAAATTAGAAAGCTATTAAATGCTTGCCAACGTTTCGCTCAAATGAATTAAAAGCTACATCGGGGCTAACAAACATCAAGTGACATGTGTATAAAGTAATATAACTATAATAAGGCAATGTAAAAGCCATTAATAAGTGAAATAATAAAAATTATATGTTGATTAGTTGGATAAAAAGTACAAACAAAAAAAGATTTAACTATGTGTCATGATGAATACAATAATTAATTCATTAAGATACAAGCTAGGTTCGACAAGGTCAACGTTACAACGTGCTATTTGAATATGCATTTATTCATTGCTTGCCGGGATTGAAAGAGCGGCAGTCATTTGGGACTGAACGATGGAAGCGAAAGCTTGTTACGAATTATACTTCTTTCTTGTTAACTCCTGTATCTGTTTCTACCTTGTGTTAGTATTAGTAATGGTTATAAATTTCAGGAGAATTAAAATAATTGAAATGACTCTTTCCTAATGTGTAATTTAATTTTCAATTTAAATTTCTTCTGGAAGCTTTAAGGGAATTCCCAATAACGGCAGCGGTCCGCCTGTTGAGAGACAAACATTTCGGGTTCCCAGAATTTATCGGAATAATGTCCCTTCCACGAATTGGTTGATGGCCGATTGCACCAGCTGTCGGATGAATTCTCATAACATTATGTTCATTATAGCTCGCTTTATTTTTTATGCTGTTTACGTTTAATATACATTAGTGCAAGACAAGAGAATGGTCGGAATAGAACAATCAAATTAGAAAGCTATTAAATGCTTGCCAACGTTTCGCTCAAATGAATTAAAAGCTACATCGGGGCTAACAAACATCAAGTGACATGTGTATAAAGTAATATAACTATAATAAGATAATATACAAAAATTTAAAAGCAATGTAAAAGCCATTAATAAGTGAAATAATAAAAATTATATGTTGATTAGTTGGATAAAAAGTACAAACAAAAAAAGATTTAACAAAATAATGAAAAATAAGTATGTGTCATGATGAATACAATAATTAATTCATTAAGATACAAGCTAGGTTCGACAAGGACATATTTCTTAACACATTCAACGTTACAACGTGCTAAAAAACAACAAAAATTTGTGAATATTGCCTTGCATTTATTCATTGCTTGCCGGGATGAAAAAAAAAATGAAAGAGCGGCAGTCATTTGGGACTGAACGATGGAAGCGAAAGCTTGTTACGAATTATACTTCCCCTTTCTTGTTAACTCCTGTATCTGTTTCTATTTCCTTGTGTTAGTATTAGTAATGGTTATAAATTTCAGGAGAATTAAAATAATTGTCACTATTTTTTATGACTCAAGTATTAATCCTAATGTGTAATTTAATTTTCAATTTAAATTTCTGTAAGTGCAAAATTTGTTGAATTATTAACTTACAAGTTGAAGCTCATATCAGGTAATTAGTAAATACGGCAAAATTTTAACAAATGGTGTATGAAATTAATAGCGTTCTACTGACTTCTGACATATGTCAAGACCGTAATGCAATATATTGCAGAGAGAATTGGAGTTTTTATTAGAAAAGCAAATTTTGTGAAGGTTTTCTATATTAATTAGATGTTATATTAGTTTGTTTCCTATCCATTATTGATTTCTATATAAGAAGAAGCTCATAATGTATTTTACCTAGTCTCTGTTTCTTACACTGTGAACTGAATTGTATGGGTATTTCAAGTGTGTGGTGTCGGTGTCGGTGTTGGTGTCGAAATAAATAATATCTCAAGTAATCCAACTCATTTCCTTGCTCATCTGTTTTCATATGAGTAAATGTGGCCCCCCGTTAAGAAGCTTTCGCTTCAATAATAATGTTAATTTATTTTGATATTATTAATATTCTATGGTTAATATCCTTCGATTGCCTCATTTCCTAGTCGTATGTTTGACATGCATTCACGAACAACTAGATGTTACGTTTCATTGGTGTTTATTTTCTATCCATATACAAATATCTAGTTATATATTTTCTGTCAACATCCATCATTTGCTGCATGTACCTGATCGTCTGCAATGAGCATGCAATAGAACTATTTCTTCCCAAATTTGTATTCCATTTCAGTGCTTCCAACAATTCAGTACTCTATGCAGGTATATTCTGAAAATGGTAGGTAAAACGACAATGATATTAAATTTCCCATTTATTACGCCTAGTGAGTTATTGCAATTGCCTCAAATGCGTCTTGTTCATTTCAGAGTCATCTAATACACCTAACAAATTACTTGTCAACATGTTATCATATGCTTTATCTAAGTTTTTGAAGTTTGGGTGTATGTCACGTTTCTTGCCATTCTCTTTTTTTCGCGCTGTTGCACAACAGAGTATTTTTCAACAAGTATCGATACCCTCTGAATCCACTTCTCTCTAGCTCTAAATTGTCTTTGTATTCTGTCATTCGGAAACCTGCGATAAAATCTTCTCTTGCAGCTGATACCGCTTATTACCCTAAAATTGCTACATATCTTTAGCACTGTTGTGTCCATCTAAAACGAATCTATTAAATATCTTCGGTATTAGTTCTAGTTACTTTTCTGTTATATTTCTACTCAACTCACTAGGAATACTTTTCGGCACCGCTGGCTTCCATTTTTTAAAATCTGTTAAACTTTTTAAACTTTTTCTACTGTTATCGGTTCCACATTTCGTTCATTTTACTGCCTTTCTTACAAATTCTAGCCATTCTTCTGTAAATAATTTTCCATAATATTTTCCCCATTGATTAATTTCTACTATAGTTAGATTTGCGATTATTGTCATTCTTTTTCGATATTCCTTAAATATTTATATGCCTAATTGTTTGGTTTCTGCTACCTATGTCAGTCTTCACATTTTTACGCCCTTTAATTTTTTCATAATTTCGATTTTCACTTCTTTATTTATTCAATTTAAATGTTTTGTTTCTCGATTTTTTTGTTCCTCTATTTATTCGTTTGCTGCACCATGAAGAGCTTATATTATGTGTCCCTACAGCTACTGTGCTTTTGTTAAGTCTTAGAGACAGTTTTTGTCTAATATTCTTTTCTACATCATCTTCATATCTAATCAACTAGCGTTCTTCTATCCATATTTTCTATCTTTATCTTCAAGTCTCTCAATAACAAAATTTCATTTCTAGAGGTTATCTCTTTTGACCTTTATTTGTTTTATTTTCATCGTTATTCGGCGCTTATGTACCTGTTGCGACAATTTCTCTTTTCATTCCTGTTTTGTATGTCTTAACAGCCTTTTATGTTTTCCTTATATTTTCTATTAAAATCTAGTTTTCGTTACATCTTCCTTTATTTTTAGTTTCAGTGTGTAACTTAACTGGCAATCATTCGCACAAATAAATATTGGTATTAAATTTATGTTGGATTTATGTATTTTAGGAAAACCACATACATGTGGTGGTTTAGTAAAGTGAAGTAAGAGGTCTCTGTTCCAGTAAATTCCTGCCAATATGTACACTTACTATAATTGTCATTAAGAACTTTTTATTATTTTTTTTTCAATTTCAAGGTTTTATCATTGTTTTGTAAATCGAAGTCTGTTACTCCCTGAAAAATTTAGATGATTTGAAATATCCAGTAATTACCACAAAATTCACAAAAACAACTGTTTACTCTAATATGTTGACACACTGAATATTATTATTTTAAGTTTTTTTGGGAATAACACCACAATTGAATTAAAAAGCTGTATATTGAAAGAAAATACCAAACGTTACACAGTGGATTCTGACTTCGTTGTCGATGACTTTAAAATATGTTATGAAAACGTAAATTGCAAATTGAAAGTTTGATTTATAAATTTGCAATTTACATTTTCATTACATATTTTAAAGCCATTGACAATGAAGTCAGAATCGACTTTGAAACGTTTGATATATTTTTTTAATATACAGCTTTTTCAATTCAATTGTAGTGTTATTCTCAAGAAAACTTAAAAATAATCAAGAACATGCCACAAATAATATTTAGAAGACACTGAATATTATGTCTCAACATTTTTTTAATCATTCCTTTGTATGAAGCTACAATCAGAAATAATATGAATTGCATTGGATACGAAAGTATAAAACCTCAAAAAGAGTGTAATTCAACTCCTTTAAACATTGCTCAAGATGTTTCTTTTAACAAAGCAATTTAATTAAAATTCTACTTATTTTCAACTTATAAAGGAGAATGGATATCAAATTTGTATAGGTCCTAAATATAGGCACTGTGTTCTTTATCCGACTATTCTATTCAGGGCTAGGACCCTTATTGTTTGTTCTTTAACTTGTGTTGGCTAAATGTGTGACACGTGTTTATTTATCTCCAAAATTATTTTACTGATACCAATGAAGCTGGTTCTTTCTAACGACCTTGGATATGTGTTTTTCCACCATTCCTTCTGATTGTAAATGCAATAGGACGGCTGGTATTCTTAAGCAAACTTTTGAAATAAGTTAGGCCCAAAATGTCGCACTTGCAGCCCGAACGATAGACCAAACGTACAGAATATCGTTCCAATAACACCGTTGCCACTATGGTTGCTTCAGGATTGGATATCGTAAACGTTTCAGACATTTAATGAAATATCTTATTGGGGAATGGTCCGTCGACATCAATTTTTTCAAATGGAACGCCCATATTGTATGATTTCATTCTTCCCTTGGTACAAGTCTTCGGTCGCCTACTGGTGCTCAGGTATCGCATTTCCAGAATAACGACTTTGACGGCTTCCAAATAGTTAATCAGGCAAAACCGTGATCGTATCTTATCCACAGTTTTAATTATTAGCTATTAAAATGTGTTATTTAATGAAGCATGTGATTCAAACGCTGAACAATAAACACAACTGTACAAACTACAAGTTTCTGCCACCAATAGTATCAGACATACCTTTTTTTTATCACAAAGTATTTATAAATAGGATATTTTTAACTGTGTGCCGTAACGTTCCCTTAGGGCACCTTTACAAATTAAAACTGGTTATTTGCCTAAATTAAGATGACCCCGACCTAACGATTATTTTAAGTTTGTGTTCTTCCTAGATTCGTGATTACATACCGACATTATTGTATTGAAGTGAAACCACTATATTTAGGATTCTGTCACCGCGACACAATATATACAAACGCAAAATTATTGATGTTTTTTTATTGAACAGTATTCACACAGACTAATACCTTCAAGTGTTCTAAAATGTGTCAGTAGTTCAAGAAATCATAGAGGGTAACCGGAAGGAGTTTACGAGAGACTCGGATGGGTACCCATAGAACGATAGCGCTTTATCTACTATTTTTGACCGGTTCAGCATTATCTGTTCGTAACTTTTCCGAAAAACGGGATAGGTCGCAGAAACCCAGTCGAGTGATTACCCGACTTAACCTCACTCAAATTTTCTTTTGGGCATATTTGAAATCAAGAATCTTTACTACAAATGCAAAATGCTTAGAAGAACTAAGGAAACAAATAATTGAGTAGTGTCAAAAATTCCATGTAGAGTTTATGTGTAATTGTTTGTATTAGAAGAATAAAACAAATAATAATGTTGCATATTTCTAGTGAGCTTATGTCTGTGTTAATTATTTACATCAACATTTATATTAGCAACTACAGCTCTAGTCAAAATAATGTCGAGAATAGAACTACTTCGATTAGAAAGTTTTACTAAACTTAATAAAAGTAAAAATTTTACTAAAATGAATAATTAATAACGAACATTTGTCAAGTTATTTAGAAACGGTATGTTATTATTCATCTACAAGTTAGCTTTTTGTTTGATGTACTGTTACTACCGGAGTGATTTATAAAGTTCTCCTTTAAAAATTTCAGAAAATATCCCAAATTTTATTTAATTTTCGTTTAAATTTACAAGATTAATGAACACATAATGTTGTAACCCAATTTAAACACATTTTCTGTATGGCATATGAGTTCATGTTACATTTTGCATAAATTTTGCTTCAAAGTAAATATCTCATATGTTATTTATTCAGTCTTTATGTGCTTCACACAACGAAATTCCGAAATGACACTCCCACTTTACTTTCATCTAGATGGAAGTCCTTTTCAACCTTTTGTTCCGCTACTACAAACAAACTAATCTGCGTCGCATTCAACATATATACCCTATCGAAGCGTTCCCGCAGTAATTCGTATAATTACTAGCCCGGTCAAACAGAATGCGACATTTCACATTTTACTCCCTTTAATGTTTTGAGTTCATTTTATATAGTGTTTTATGTGAATTATGCAATTAAATCAAAAACATATTTGACAGTTACCGGTAGCCAAATAATATTGGGATTCTGAGATATATTCAGAGGCCTATTTTTTAATAACCTTGTTGTTGTTCCATCGTGTTGGTATGGCGTACCTGCCTAACGCCATTTTAGAAGAAGAACTTTAGTAAGAAAACAATTAATTGTTGACTGTTAAATGACTGTTGTAACACATACAAATAAAAATCTATATTATTAAATACCATGTTATTGAAATTAGTAACAGAGGAAAACAAAGGAGGAAGGAATCCCGAACACGCGTCCCATGTAATAATGTATATTTCAAACAAGTGCATTTTACTTGCTTTCGTACCTTTAGTAACATCTGGATAAGTGTAGCAAAAATCTCTTGCGTTTAACAGTGACAGAAGACTAATTTTCATAAATATCAGGCTATAACTTCAAAATGACTGGCACAGGTAACAAGTGCTCAGTATGTATCCTTAAAGAACCAAAAAATAATAGGGTTATTGATTACCCATGTGATTTTTGCTAGAAGTTGTTATGCAAAAGTTGCACTAGGGTAGGGTCCATGGAAATCGGTTTCCTTCTTTTTTCTTCCCGCGTTGTTCCATATGTAGCCTGTAACAGTTGTTTGGTGACAATGTGCCAGAAAGTAGTGTTTTTATAAAGGACTGCTACTGCCAGAGTGTAGCTTTTGTAGAAAACTTTTAAGTGAGGAGACGGAAGAGGTATTGTAAGCCAAAACAATGGAATAGAGGACGTGTGAAATGCAAAAGACATACTCTCTGACCTTGCTGGCTCGTGTGTGATATGGTTAGTTTAGTCAGAATTGGCAGTGTAAAAAAATTGCCATCAGTTGCCAAAACTAACTACATATTAAGTCTTTTGAGAAGGTCTGCTTATAATGAGAAATAAGGCTAGATTAGGTATTTCTTGAGACTAATTTAATCAAAGAACCAAAAACTCAGGTTAATTTTTTGAAAAATGAACTGGAAGAAAGAAAACGGAATGGAGACACTTGTCTCATATTAAGGTAGCTTAATATTATTCACAAAAAACAAAAAATGCCTTCCGAATCATAATCTAGATCCACTGCAACAGTTTGGGGTACTCCCAGAATAGCAGGGGCTTCATTATGAAAATATCTATTATTTACAACATTTTAGTATTCAGTGAAACCCGGTTGACAACTGGTATAAATAAAGCTGAGTTTAGAATCTTTAACTACAACATTTATTGAAGGAATAGGTCTTTGGAAACAAGTCCCATTTCTCGAAGTGATGTACTATTTTTTCATGTTTTTTTGAGGTTGCTTCAATTTTGAGGTATAGGCTTCCGAATTCGTGATAAGGAAGCAAAAATTTATCGAACAGCATGTGTTGCATGTACACACACCATTGAACTTTGTATGTAGCGCAGCTAATGACGGGTTCCGTCTAAAAGAAAATATATGGATATAAAAGTCTGCATTCCCGAAACTCTCGTAAGACGTTTATATATAGAAGACAGAACTTTTTCTATCTTGCTCTACATCATCTCCTCAGCTTCTCCGTAGTTGCCCTCTCTTTTTACTTTCCAGCGGATCTATCTATTCTAATACTTCCTATGTCCATCCAGTGGGGGATGTCAGCTCGATGCCGCCCCATTCGATATGCCCACCTTTTTACTATATAGTATATTCAAATATTTATTAATTTATTAATTTAAGTCCTCATATTCCTTCTTATTTACTTTCATATATTTTTCAAATATAACTTCAAATATAAAGTATTCATTTAAATATAATGGTTTTAAAATTACTTTTTTTTTCAAAATTATCATTTGTCAAAATAATTTCTTCTTTTTAGCTTAAGATGGCCCGAGGGCGTCTTCATAATCAATTTATTGGTAATTGAGCTTCAATTAAGGATAAGACAAAATCATAATCTCTATCTAGGCCCACAATTGTACGTATATAGCTTCCTACCCCTTTCAGGCTGGAAAGAGAACTCTGCGAAAGCTTTGGTGCTGGGATTCCTAAAAATGATTTAGAAACGTATTAGAAAATATCTAAATTAGGGTAACGAATACACTGAAAACCTAATGTTTCTATAAATCCTCAAGATACTTATCATTTGCTCAATTTTTCAACACATTTGCCTTAGATTCCGGTAAATTATCAAAGAAATTTAACTTTACAAGAAACCTATTTATATGTTACTTTAGGACCTCACAGTATATTAATAAGTATAATATTTATAAAAAGAATTATTATATCATAAGGGGAAATTTTGCTTAGGCTTAAATTCGCCACTAGGACCATATAACATTTATCATGGCTCTTAACATGTTCAAATGAAATTAACAGTTCGACCCTTATTTAATCGTTCTCTTATTTCGTCTTTAATATTTCCATGTTTATCATGAACTTCTCCTATGTATTTACTCTTCGCTCCTTCGATTATGCTTTCATGTTCCAGAATTGTAGATTTAGTACACAGTTCCCAACTGTAGTAACTTCAAACATCAACTAAAACTTTTAGTGTTGGAATGACCGAAGATGTGAGACCATGAGTTTGATCCAGGTTTTATATTCGTTTCTTCAATATTCTCTTGAGACCGGCAATAACAAAAAAGCTCCAACGTTGAGAGTTTCAAAAAATTGGCTGGGATTCTCGCTAGGAAACTAGCATAATTAAAATTTTAAACCGAAAAAAAAATAGAAACATATTTATATTTGTGAATAGAAGCGCAGCTCTGGTTGGCTCCAGAAGTATAAAATTACGTCAACTACATAATTATATTTGAAACTGAACACACTATCTAAGCAGGTTCTTAAAACATTCACTTCAGAATTTCAAACCCATTTAGAGGATTCAAATGTCTTTTTATAGAAATATTTTTCTAATTTAGGTTATGTATTCATACCAGAATTCAAATCCGAATTCGACAGAGCGTGAAGAGTTTCCTTTGACTGTTCCTGGCCATACCCCTTTTCATTCAGTTGATATGTTCTGACAAGGATATATGTTTCTATAAATGTAAACGCTTAACATATCTCAAACTAATTTCGTGAAGATACCTGAGAGATCAATTTTTGAGGGACTGCCCAGAAATTTCCCAAAAATATATTAGGTATTTAAACACCACCGACAAGAGTTATTAATAACAAATAAAAAAATTTGTTTGACATTTTCCTGTTTTCTTTTGGCGCCAAGAAACCCCGTCGATACAATACTGATTGGTAAAGATAATTTGCAACAAGAATGATTTACAATAACAACAATAACACAGAACAATTCTCGATAAGATTGTTTTATACCTAATTTAGCAGTAGCCCTAGCTAGGTGTTCGAGAAGTAAGTCAGGTTCTTTGCATATTCTGGAATCTCCTTGAACTTACTACTGATGAATAGGGCTTCACACGAGACGAGAGTAGGCGAGAGTATCGAACGTCTCGTCTCGGTCTCGTCAATTCATAAAAAATTAAGTCTCGTTCAAATCTGGGGCTCGTCTCGTTACCAGTTGTCTCGTCTCGTCTCTTTGCCAATTGTCTCGTCTCGTCTCGTTTAAGTTCTATTGAGTCTTTTTTAAATTAACAATAAAATATTTCACAGATGATCACCAGATTTTATATATTGTAAAATATATTAGTTTCTATGTAGACCTTTTCTAAATTTTTGAATAAAAACTTCATAAAAGAAATTTAACGAGACCAATTTCGGGTTGCGTTATATTAGGTCTCGGTATCGCCCATAATATTTCGAAGAAAGAACTTTGTGGCCAATTATTCGTTTAATAAGTAAACATAAAATTATTTATTCAGTTTATTATTTACACCATAATTATGTCGCCGTTTTTTGTTTTATTTTAGAGAAACAAATCAATGGTTTCAGTTCAGTCAAAAGCATGTCCATATTCAGTCATCTTTTAAATAGAATGACCGTATTCTCTACTATTGCCCTACCTTGTGGTGAAATAGAACTTCATTTTGAGAGCCGGAAAGCGTGCACGCGATATCTGTTCAAAAGGGCTTGGTTGATTTATTTTATAGTCTTACTTTTTTTGCTGGAACACCTCTGGATTGACCTCAGAGACAGTATATTCGGGCATGCCTATGTTTTAGAAGTTGTTATAAACATTTTTGTGATCTCTGTTAGCTAGTTTTTCCTGAAACTCCTAGACATTAATATTTATTTTGGGATAAAATATTAAATTTAGTTATGTATTAAATATATTAATTATTATTCGAAATTTCAATCAGTTGACGAATGGGTAAACTTGTGAAAGTTCTCGACTAGAAACAATATATTCTCTTGAGTTCGATAGTTTGTAAATCTGGAAGAGATTATAGGCAAGTAATCAGATGCGCAAGCATCCACATACTGATACACTACGGAGAGACCTGAAGAAGTTATAGGCAATGCTGTAGAAATGTCATTATTTCACAATGGGTTCCATAAGTGATCACTTATCAACTATGCTAAAGAGTACTTGGGAAAGAAAGCAATAAATTAACATACGCCAAAATTTAAGACCAAGCCAACACACTGATTAATATTGTAGCAATATTAAATTTTTTAATAATGTATATCAAACACCTATACTTAAATATACAGTGAGATCGTAGTAAGTAAGGCAAAAATTCACTTCTGCATACTTATGAATTGAAACGAAAAATCCTGACTGTAATGTCTTCGATGGCACATTACATATAATATACAAATAAAATGTATGATTTCGATATTGCGGTTTTAGTTCAATGCTCGTTCAATGCAAGTATGTAGTTGACGAAGGACCCTTAGCGGAACAATCAATAAAACAACGTAGCGTCGCGTAAATTAAATTACCAAAGAAAAGTTAATCCCTGACCTTTTAAGTCGAAGCCCTGCAGGTGGTGTTTTCTTGGTTCTTCTTTCTTCAGAGGCTAGCCCCGCAGCTGGAGGAACTGTTTTAGAGCTTCGTCTAGACAACAGGTTACACAAAAAATAGAGACGTAATGTTCATTGATTGAGCAAACAAAATATGCGGGTTAAACAAACAAATGATGCGCTTTTTTAAACACAAAAGAAACAAAAGGAAAGCGGTTTAGCGGTTCTTACGACCGAAACTATAACTCGCGAAATCGTAACACAATCACAACAAAAAGCGGCGGCCGTCTTAAGACTGAATCGAAAAGAGTAAGTTACCGACCTGGACGGTGGACACAACACGAATCACAGTTCTTTCTGCTTTTAGAGACAAAAAAATGTACAAATATAAATTAGCATTTGCAAAAGTTTAAAAATCAATTGAATAATTCAATCAACCTTAAAAACTAAGAACAAATAAGTTGCGCGGACGCAACACTGACACAGGTAAATTTTTATATATGAAACTATACTTTTTGAATTCAATTGTTCATCTACCATTTGAACCCGTTGGGGTGTAATAACTACCCCTAAAAATTTTCAAATAAAAAAGGGATTGTGTTTAATTTTATTTTATACAAACAAGTAGGCCTCGACTCAATTACATGTCACGATATACCACTTTGTTAGTTATCTTTTTGTAAAAAAGTGACTTATTATTATTAATAACTTTTAGTTGTTAATAGTTTATATACGAATTTACAATTTGTTTAATGAGCTTTTCTAAGACCCAAAAAAAACTGAGATATTATTATTAAGAGGAGTAGGTGATAGAACAACACGCATTCAGAGGTATGCAAGATATTTAATGAGAAGGATATTTGCCAGTCTACGGTGAGTAGAATAGAATAATAGTTCCATAATTTAGAACTATCAAAGATTTTTCCCAACCTGGGAGAACAAAACTGAACAAAAAAAAAAAGAAACTGAATATATTGCTAATATTGAAAAAAATCAGAGAAACCTATAAGTGTAGCAGCGGATGGTAATGATGTAAGAAAAACATCTGTATTAATATTTAAAAAAAGAGAAACTATATCATTCATATAAAATTAAAAAACTAAATGACGATGATCCTGGGCGAAGATTAAAATTTTTTGAAACGTATACTAACAGCCAAGGGAATCCGATGTTTCCCAAAAATATTACTTTCTCAGATAAGGCAATGTTTATCCTCCATGGAACACGCAAGATTGTCCATATTGGAGTACGCCAAATCCTCACTAGATGAGTACATTCAGTATTCTATTAAGTGGCATAATAAATTTGTACCATATTTGTTGAGAGGGCTTTAGCTGGGGTGATTTATTGGATTTTTTACAAAATATTTTTATTATTGAATTAAGACAATTTTTTCCTGAATCTGTTAACCCCGCAAACATTAATTGATACAGGATTTCAACAAGATGGTGCTACACCAGATTATGCAGCAGCGGGAGGGACTTATTTCAAATACATTTTTCCGCATTAATGGATTAGTAGACGTGAGTAAATTGAAAGGGCACCCCGTTTTTGTAATCAGAAGCGTGAGCAGATGGATAGGAGAACTATGGCGAACCAACATGTTGAAGGCAGATTTGACTCTGCCGAAACTTCGACATTCTACCACCGATCCCGGGCAGGGAAATTATTAACTACCCGGATGAATTCATGGAAACCACCTGATATATTTAGTACCTGCGGAAACCTAAAGAATATATATATATATATATATATATATATATATATATATATGTTTGATTGTGGTCCTTCAGGGATGGATATTCTGTGTTGAATCCTGTGTACATTCGTTTCTTAGTTTATGCTACGAAAAGAACAGTTAACCTGATGTTTCTTCAAACGACTCTACACTGGGTGTTCAAGACCACCAGTACACCCCCAATAAGATATCACCAACCTATTTTTGTAAAAAAACTGACAACATTTCCATGGGTAAAATGCTCTATCCATTGGACGCAAACCGGCACTGGCTTAAATAGACCGGAAGTTGATTTATTCAAATGGAACATGCATACGTTTATAGCGTATTCGAATTCTACCTTGAAACCTTGATTTTTAGTTATCTGAAGGATCTTAGAAAAGAAGATCTTGATAAGACCAGCTTTATATGCAAAACAAACGAAGTACGACTTTAACCAAGAGTAACATTTTTTGATCCACTCGGTATAACTATAGTATTAATTCATTCTTATTTCAACCATGCAACTGCTTATGTACCACACGATATCACATTTACTTGTAAGATATTTTAACCCACCCGTATAACTATAATTTTACTTCATCTTCAGTTTCAACTGCGCACATTGCTTACTGCTTGAATTCCGATGCACGAACATACACAACTACCACCGTATACCTTATAGAAAAGATTGCTCAGTTAATTATTTTTCTTTTCGATACATTTCACTCGACTGTAAACCCCGTAAAATGAAAACCGCTTGACATTTAAGCTAAATATTTATGATGAAAATTTCAGAAAAGCCGTATGTTTTACGTTATAGAAAATTATGCGGAATCAAGCTGGAACATTTCTTTGTAGAATACAATTTAAAATATTCAAATTAATTAAGCCGTTTAGCGAAAACATTGCATATTTAATGAAATTCACACTTAATTAATGTTTTTTCCGATTTTCTGGAAAACCGTAAATCTCTAATATTCCTTAACACAAAGCTGTTTAAATCATCAAAATTGTCCAATGCATTTCTGAATAATCACTGAGCATACTTAAAAATATATATTTGTTTTCGTCATAATGAGCCCTTTCATTTGATATATTACACGATGCGTTAGAAACAATTTTTATTTTATATTTTCCATTAAATTCTGTAATTTGCCCCCCAAAATTAAAAGTAGAGGTTTCTGTTTATTTTTCCAGTAAACTTTAGGTCAGACCCTATACCTCTAAATTTTTCAAAACTTTACGTATTATAGTTTCGGAGATAAGGGGAGGGAATGGGTAAATTTTGATATATTTTCGTTAATATATTTTTGATTATTTTTTTAAGTATGAAAAAAATATATTTGTCTTCCTCAGAATGGGACCTTTCATTTGATGTATTACATGATGCTTTTGAAAAAAAAAATAATTTTCACTTAATTCTATAATTGCCCCCCAAAATTAACATTAATGGTTTCTCCTTATTTTTCCTATAAAGTTCGGCCAACATTCAATATTTCGTATTTTTTTCAAAATTTTAGGTTTAGTAGTTTCGGAGATCAGGGGGGGTGGAACGGTCAATTTTTTTCCCCCCAGAAGTACCCCCAAAATTAAAATTTCTTCTTTTACGATATGTACTCCTGAACGGGTCACCAAACTATACCTTGATACCAAATTTCAACCTCTTCCGTCCAGTAGTTTAGGAGAAAATTGCTGTGATGTGACAGAAGAAGAAATCCGAAGTGATATATAAGGGTATCCGTATATTGTATATACGGAACCCTAAAAAAAGATGCCGACGAATTTTTAACCTCCTCTTTTTTGGAAGTTAATTAATAAAGCAATAACCACTTCCGGTTCCTTCCGGTAGTGGGAACTATTTAAAAGTATCATGTGTTCATTTAGTTGTAGAAAACGAACTCCCGGGACTAATTTTCCACTTCCGGTCGGTACCGGGAGTGAGTAGGCTGCCAATATATAATAATATATAATTGAGAATTTCACCTATGAATAAGTAACATTATTGAAATGGTAAAACCTTAATTACTGGACTAATCTATATCTGTGTTTTTCAGTAGCATTCCCCTAACTTGTCAATACAGGCACGGGAGGCTGGAGATTTCATTGTGTTGAGAGTTGTACAAGAGAGTTGAGTAATTATCGCTCTCTGCGCGGTCACTATCAATTTAATCTACGCGTAAAACTTGTGGGTGACAGAGGCAAGAAAGAATGAGTTTTCACGATGATACGAACCCAGAGATTTTCGATATAAATGGGATATAAATAACGTAGATTGATGATATAGCTTCGCGACAAAGTACGGCAATGGATTTGTGACATGGAAAAATCGGCCAATGAATTTTATTCCTCCGGAACAATCGATTAGGTGACAGACTTATATAGCAAGTAAAATAAAATTACGGTATCTCAAATTCTTGAGAGCCTCAACGATTACGAAACGGAAATTGAAAGAAAGTATTTTCGTCTGTTTCATGTAAAATATTTATTTTACTCTTCGGCATGTCATATCCGTAACATAGGCAACCGCATTTAATTTATTTATAAATTTATTAATTATATGCATGGACGTTTTTCACGTTTTCTTGCGACTCCGTATATCAGATCACCAAACCTTCCATACATTTTTTTAATGATAGGATAAGTATAATATCAAACTATTTATGTAGGATTCACATTTTTAGAAAGACAGGTATTTTTGGGAGTTTTATAAATCAGCAATCTACCAAAGCGTCAATTCGATTAGTCCAAGGAGCATTAAGTTTCAATTTTGTAACAACTTATTACCCGTTAACCCACTCAACACTTATGATGAATTTACACACTATATCCTATTTCATCTGGCGTAGCTGGTTCAAGTAGGAATGAATAAGGGACGTTTGGCAGCGGTTGTATTCTTTTTTTTTTCTTTTCCAAGAATACTGAAAATTAAAAATCAAAAACAATATATAAATCTTCTTTCGGTCTTCAGTTTAATTAAATGTCGTTTTATCTTTTTTGGAGTTTGCAAACTATTTTCAAAGCAAAGTTGTGTTTCATAATTATAATTTAGTTTTATGTACCAAGAAATTTGTTTCTCAATATTTTTAACTATCATGTTTTTTTTAACTAGAGCTTATCGATCTTAATTTCTCAAAGCAAAATAAACTCCTTTCGTTTTTTTTTATTGACAGAATACTGCAAATACAATTACTTCTTTGGAATTACATAAGTTCTGCAATGCAGTGGGATTTAGGCCGTAGTCAATAACCCAAGCGTGATCCTTAGGCCTGGGTCAAGTTGCTCAAATCCTATCATTCTACTCCGATCTATATTTCATCCATAATATTATATATAAACCTGCTCATTGACACCCAATATAACATTTTTTAATAACCCTTTATTACTATAATTTCATATCACCCTATATTCTGAGCACCTCGTAAATTCAACTGCTAATGGTCTACCTTATAGGTACTTATAGGTATATCATTATTTTAACCTTTCTTAACCATCCTTTTTAATAATTATTCTACTACGCCTTATAATTTCACTATCCTATATATTGAGCTAGTGATGGCTACCTTTTATAATTTTTTTATATATGTACGTAAACCTTGGGTCTTAACAACCGCTGCATCTGAATTAAACGATATTCACGGCACCCAACTTTCTTAAGTTTTTTTGTCATAAGAACCTTCTCCTGACACCACACAATAAATAAAACAAAAGGAATTAGCGAAATTTGTCTAGTCGTTGAGGCGTGATGCCATTACCAAGGAAAATTGGTATTCATTATATATATATATATATATATATATATATATATATATATATATATAAACATGCGGATTAATTAATTATTACTATTGTCATTGCTTTTACCACGTTATGGTTTATTTTGGTATACTAATATTATACTGTGTATAATAGAAATAGCAGTTTATTATTTGTTGTCACTGAATTTTCTTTTAGGCCGGGAGTATTTTAGACCAAAAGCACCATCACCGCAAAATTGTATTTTTTTCAAATCGGTATTTACCAGGTTTATAAACAAAATGGTACTTTATAATTTAAGGAGTAGAAACTACTATACTACCTATATGTTTGCGATGTACATAAAATAATTTTAAATTTGCGATTAAAACTTTCTGTGCCTAAAGTTCCAGCACTATTACGTTGGAATTAAAATAGTTTTAGAAAATGTAAGTTCCGTCAAATAGATGTAATTTTTTTAAAAGTAATGAATTTTTCGGCAAACCTGCATATTGCAAGTCACAGAAAAGTAAATGTGACCACCTAGGGATGTTCCTGAATAGATTACTATTTAAAAATTATACAAATCGTTAAGACGTTTTTAATAAGTCGACCAATATGTTAGGTATATTGGTCGATTTCCATGCATGCATTTGGCCATACACATATTCCATCAATTTATCAATCGAATTCTTCTCCCAAATTTGAAGTTGCACCAATCCGGATGTATACTCTATTAAGCTAGACAATAATCATTCAAATTGGGGCACAACAGGAGAAGATATTAGGTAACAAACATATAAAAAAATACGCGCCGAATTAATAACCTCCTCCTTTTTGGAAGTCGGTTAAATATGGTGAATGTGAGAACTTCCTGATTAACAATCAACCTACAACCCACCCCTATAACAGAGAAAAATGTTAGCCGAGATAAACAGCCTTACAAAACGTAAAACCTGGTTACTAACTACTTTCATTTGTTGTGGCTTACTTAATATTGGGCTGTATACTCTTAACAAGTACTCATAATTCTCAAATTTTTAACCAACTTCAAAAAGAAGGAGGTTCTCAATTCGATGTTTTTTATATATGTTCACCGATTACTCGCAAACGGCTCAAGGAATTTCGACCTTTTATACTGGATCCTGATCCGGAGGATCGCGAAGTGGTTCCATATATTTTACACTAACATAGCTTATACCGTCTCTTAGAAACTGGGTAAAACTATTTCACCTATTCTCTTATATAATCTAATCCTTATTATTCGGAACATGGGACAAATTGAAAAGAAATTGGATTAGTTCTGGGATATCCCAAAGCGGTCCAATATATTTTTCAATAACATAGCTTCTTTCGTTTTTTAGAAAATGTGGAAAACTTTTTACCTATTTGCTTATACTCCTATGCCTTGGTGGTGTCGCGGGTATTAAAAATATGGAAAAAAAATTATTCGGAACATGGGACAAATTGAAAAGAAATTGGATTAGTTCCAGGATATCCCGAATTGGTTTCATATTTCTTTCAATAGCATAGCTTGTACGGTTTCTTAAAAAATCTGGAAAAACTTTTTTACCGGCTTTCTTATACAGTAAATTTTGGTGGAGGTATAGGATTAAAAATATAGAAAAAATTTTTGTTCGAAGCATGGCGTATGATGAATTAAAAAGGAATTAGATTAGTTCCCGGGAATCCGGAAGTGGTCCCATATTGTTTTTATAATAACATAGCTTGTACCGTTTTTTATACAGTAACCTTTAATAGAGTTGCTGTTACTAACTGTTGGGAACTTGGGATAAATTGTAAATAAGATAAATTAATCAAAATAAATGTCAATTAATATGTGTATACAGTGTGTACGTATTCATAAATCAAACGATTTTTTTTAATAATAATTTTAACAGAAAAAGTTATTCTTCACAAATAGATTTACATGGTCTAAAACGTAAACAGTAAACAGTAATCATTCCATGACACTTATTTAACTGTAGACAAAGTTTGTTATCAAAGGGGACTTTTGTTTACAAATTAAAGTATCTTTATTTTTGTTTAGATCTAAAATTGTCATCAAATAGTTAGTTATTAGAATTTAAAAAACTGCATCTACTTATGCCGATGCATGGAAAATTGTAAAATTATTTCTGAGGTACCTTTATTTTTTTCTAAAATCCCAGATTGTAATCAAGCAAAGTTTATTAGAATTGAAAACTGTATCCAATTATTAAAAATTGTAATAAATTGAAAGTTGATTGGAAATAAATCCAAATACATGTCAGTTAATCAACTTCAAAGTGGAAGTTCTCAATTGGTTTCTATATACAGTGTGTCTTCAGAAGTTGAATTCAAACGGAAAACGTTCTGATTAGGAGAAAAAAGTATTATTTGCATGGTCGGAAGCATATACTGTAAGTATTACATTTCACTTTTTCAAGTGTATAGGAAGTTTGTCAGCAAATATGAATTTGCTTAAAAGTAAAATGCCTTTATTTCTCGAAATATATAAAAATCTTATCAAACAGGGATAACAAAAATTATAAAATGCATCTAGTTATACCACATCACTAAAAACTGTATATTTAGATCTTCATGTCACTTTGCCAAATTCTATACTAGGTTTGATAAATAATATAAACTTTGTTTAAGTTAAGTTAACCTTTATTTTTAATAACAACCCAAATTGTTATCAGGCAAAGTTAATTATAATTAAAAACTACGTCCTATTATGTTATATCAATTAAAACTGTATAACGATTTATTATAAGATTCCGCGGATAGAACAGAACAGATTTTACTGAAAATTGATATGAACAGGATAGCATACAAAAATTCAAAATATTATATATTATAGTATATAGTATAAACCTCCTTTAAAATTGTAATATTTGAAAAACTTATTTTCACAGTATATGTAGCATTTTCAGGTGCAAGTTTGATATAAGATTGTGCATTCACTAGAAAGGCGATCAATTATTTTCGATCTTCTGTGATGCCGTTACAGTTATAAGGGAAACAAGAACCAGTACAGAAGTAGGAGCGATGCTATCGGTTTCATTAAGAAACTTAAAAGAGGCTCTGCTAGTTTGGATTTTGCGTTGTCTTTATATTTGTATAATATTTCTAAAATAAGAAATTTTATTTTATGACTAAAGTCCTACACATGAGCACAAATTTTGGACTTTTGGAATTGTGGTTTCACTATGTAATTTGGAGCGAGGTTTCTCATATATAAATTTTTATTATCACAAGGAACTATTTCTGAAATGCCTCGTGATGATTTTCTATAGAAGCCATTTTTTTAATTAAAGTCTTTGTTGAGATATTATAGAATTACACACAGATATGAAATCAGAATAATTTTCAAAAGCAGCAACACTTTAAGGACCATGATTACAAGAACGAGGCCGGACGCTCCAGCAATACCAAATAACTGCATATACAGTATACCTTGTGAATGTGGCAATTTTTACATTAGAGAGACACCAGGGTTAAGGAACACCGCACAGCTACTCAAAGGCCGGAGCTGACGAAGTCTGGGAACACCACAACATCAATTGGGACCAGGCCAGGGTAATTCACAAGGAGGAGCATTGGTATAAAAGAAAATTTATAGAGACAGCATATAAAATCTCGAACAAGAATATAATTAGCGAGCCGAGCGTCCAAATTAAAAACATTAGGAAACCACTTCTTCGGCCACTGTCGACGACGCTGATGAGACCCAATGACCATGACCGGCGACCCATACCAGGAATGAACTGAATTTCCCATCATTCACCTGATGACGATAGCAGATACAAAGCTATTGAAACGTTGTGAGATCAGCCTTTTCAAGACGATGCAAGTCCAAGGAAACTTCGAGGATTATAGAATTATATTGTAAGCAGCAAGAATGTTTTTTATAAATATTTTTTTTATTATACTAATTGCTATCTGAACATGAGTTTCATTCAGTCATATAGGGATTTAATGATACCTCTTTTTACCGGATTTTGATTACGAAAGTTAAAGCTGAAATACTTGTTCGTCTGAATCGGTTTGTTGTAAATTTCTGTTTGCGATTGTGTGAGCTCAGGTATAGAAGAGTCCCTGAAACTGTGTTATCAAATATTGAGTAGATCATCTACATAACTCCATTAACCTAAAGTTTTATTTACCTCTGAAAAAATTAAGTACCTTAAAATTTTTGTCATGATCTGTACTTATGTTAATAATGATCGGTGTGGCCACCGTTATAATGGCATACTTAGCTGAGAAGTTTAAAATACTAAATCTTTTAATCTTAATTATAAGCAAAGGATAGAAGTGGCGAAGTCTAAAAATACCGAAGGCACACATTCCTCCTTACCGTAATTTTTTTTCGAACAATCATTAAGGCCCCCAGCCAAGAAGTTCCTCCCCGGTTTCTAATAAAAGAATTTACCACGGCTCTGACAGGACAGGTTACAAGACTCTCTAAGGAAGTGATAAAGAATACCAGGGATCTCGGCAAATTGTAAGATATTCAGATAACTAGGCAAGTCTCGACTATATTAGATCAGTTTCCTCATTTAACCTCTAGTGGTTGGTAGCCTGTCGGTGTGACTTCAAGACACAGAGATCGGTGGTAACTACCAACAACAAGGCATAACGTTCTTTATACTAACAAACCAATGTGGCTTGCCCTGGGGTTCGATCTTAAGTAGAGTATTTCAAAGTGTAGCGTTAGAGTACGTGACCTAGAGCGAGAATTCCGGGATTATATATGTGTATAAAGGATATATATGAAGACAATAGGAACGTCCGATATCGTTTTGGTGGAGATGCTAGAAGGGTGTGTGTTTTTAAAAGGAAAACAGGTCAGGACAGGAGGACTTTTCAGTGCCATTTTGGTGATGGTGCTAGCTGAATATGTGATTTAATTAATCTGATTTGAAACATCATGGAAGGGTCTAATCATTCTCATGTGGGACATACCACCATTTTCTTCATTCCATAACGACATTAACATACACGTTTCCTGCAATTACTGTGAAAATTATAACACTTGATTTCGGTAAAAACATTTTTGTTAAAAAAAATGAAAAATCATTATTCGTCAATTAGTCTAATCACACCCACCTCTGATGTTATTTGGACTTTCATTTCTCACTGCTTCACCCAGTTTTTTTCATTCCATTGTTGTTTTTAGGTTTATCTTTCCAGGTAATATATTAAATAATATTTAGTACAAATAACAGAATAGCTTAAAAAAAACCTTAGGTCCATCCAAATTAACGAATTTAATTTTTTCGAAATGTATAAAAGTTTGGATTATAAAATTATTATGGAAAAACTATAACCGGTTTTAACTATTTTGCTTTAATATATATCATACAAGATCATACTAAAATTATTGTTCCTGGGATAAATGTGGAGGTACTCCAGCAAAAAAAATTTAACTTGTTTAAAATAACCTAACGAAATGTCTTTTCTAAGAAATCCTTCGTACCTTATGTAGACTGCTTTGATGTTACAAATTGCTATTTAATTACAAATTCGATTATGGTAATTAAATTAATGAAACTTTTCTGCTCTAGGGAATTCCGCAATTCTTATCTTATTTTTGTTCAATGAATTAAATGATCTTGAAGACAAAACAATATCGCAAAAACTTTCAAGTTCCAAACTTCCGAATTATATTACCAAGATGCTGATGACATGTAAAGTAGACCAGTGGAACACCTTCAAGTTTGTCGAGGATAATTGCATTCTCTCTGAGAATGTGCGCAGTTCAAAAACAAAATTTGCATCCTGAATTATGACAGAAAGGAAACTTGGAACTTAATGAGATCGAGGCTGAACAGCTATTGAGTTCTTGCCAGAGATGATGGGAGCTTTCCTCTTTAGACGGTTTTCGTTTTAAATGTTAGCAACTTGAGAGAGAGAGAGAGAGAGAGAGAGAGAGAGAAATATGTTTACATGTTTTGGTATAACTGTACATCTTTATTGGGTATCCTCGAAGTGATTTATTAACTAATATTTTTTACTGATAATCTAATTACATCTATTTTAATGAATCTAATTCCAATATTCTATACATTTTTGGCTTTAACCAAATCTTTCTACAATAGAATGGTAAAATTAAACTGTTGTGGAGAAGTTTTCCAATCTCTATCAATTATCTTCGACACAAATAAAAATGTGAGTCAATAATTCAACAATTAAACAGTATTTGAGTATTTTGCAAAGCCATTTATTATTTCTGTAAACTGAAAGAGTTTTGACAAACGGAAAATATTACAAATATCTTGAGAATTACATTACTACATATATGAGGTAAAAAAAACAACCAAACATCTTATATACGGAAAACTTCCCTTTTTGTGTTGTCCACCACTTTATATTTTATAACGATTAACGTACCAGAATACCACTCTCTACTGCAGGATTTTAACTAACAAAATACAATCGCAATTGGAAACAGATCCAGACCAACACGAATCTCAGCTTTAAATCTCAATATGAAAAATCATATGTTAATTGATAAAAAAAGTTTTTGCTGCTTACAACACACTTTTAAAAAAACTACTAACAAAAAATAGAATAAAATAAACATTATTAAAAAATGATCACAGGAGATTTCAGAAAGGATTCCTTCCGATAATAAACTAGAGACCTCTAAATGTGCGAGTATGCTGACATATAAATTAGAATAATGATAGTTATTACAATATTCTATCACACTACCAATTTCTTTTTTTTTTGTAGAATGTGGTTTAGCTTGGCAAAACTGTCATTGCAAAACGGCGAATCCCTTGATATTATCTATGGACAGTATGAATCTTTCCATTAGGTTCATTGTTTGGGGTTACTAGCCAATAGACGGAGAGACCGACTACTACCAAGTCACTTATGTACTATAAAATTTCTTATTTCAAAATTGCACCAGTTTGTAGAGAAAAACTGAACTAATTTTCGGACATGAAATTCAAACGCATTTCGTTTATACCATCACGTCAGTTACAGTTATTAGAGAGTAACTGATTTTTTAACATAAACTTGTAGAAGTAAACTATTTAAATAATATTGATTTTTAAAAAAGAACCGACGTTAACTGGTTTCAATTAAAAACCGTTTAGAAACCGTGTGTAATTATTCATTATTTTCTGACATATTTTTTTACCTGATTTAAGGTACAATTCTATTGAGTATTTTAGCCTATTCTTATCTCTTTCTCTCTCCAATTTTTATATTTTTTATATTGTCCACATATTTTGTAACTTTTATTTATTTTTTTATTATTTGGCCCACTTTGTATAAGTGTAACTCTATTCACCCTATATTGCAACAACCCAGTATATGTTTCTGTTTATTGGTCACCCAATATAAATTACTTATGAATCATTTTCTAAATCACCCTGTACGACTATAGTTCAACTATCCACAATGTTGCAACCGCCCTGTATAAGTATTAATTATCTCCACCCTATAGACTGTTTCTACTTTTCTATTGTTTATATCACCCTGAATACCTATACTTTTACTTCACTCAATATGCCAAGTATAAGCAACTACTTATGTTCCACACTATATAACATTTTTTTTAACTACCCTGAATAACTATAATTCCACTCAACCTTATATTTCAATTATCCTCTATATGCAACTGCTTCTCACATTTTTGAACCCTCCGCACTGTAACTCGCATATCCTTACTTCATATGCTCATTTAACCATTTTTTAAATTTTTTTATTTACTCTGCATAACTATAGTTTCATTTCACTCTTATTTCAACGACTTTGTATAAGCAACTACTTATGTGTCACGCAATACAATATTTTTTGAACCACCGTATATAACTTTAATTCTATTTCACCTTATATTTCAACCATTCTATATATGGAACTGCTGATGTACCACCCAATATCACATTTATTTGTAAGATTTTTTGGACTCCCCTGTCTAACTGTAATTTTACTTCGCCCAATATTTTGAGTGAAATTTTCATAATGCAAAACTCAATAGATCATTTTAAGGGATTTCAACAATGCAAAATATTTAACGATAGTGGAACGTTTATATTGCTCTTACAAGGATGTTTTTCGAATCGATTGACAACACAAAATCTACAGGTGATAGCGCGAGTTACAATACCGAAAAAAAATTGCATTTAAACCATATATTAAATTTAATGTTAGAGGACGCCCTCATAAATGTATAGCCACATTTACTGAACTAATCAGTATTCTGATAATTTCAGCAATATCAATATTACAAAAAATGATATTTTTGATTCAACTCAGATATAATTTAATTTGTTTATTTACATATTGCTTAAATATTATGATAATAATATACGAAATTAGAGGTTTTTATCTACGTTATTTCTAAATTTTCAATTTGATTTTATGGAACAAATTCCTTTTTTACCGGCTTCCAAAAAGGAGGAGGTTATCAATTCGTCGGCAAATTTTTTTATCTATGCTCAATGATTATTTAAAAACGGGTTGGACAATTTTCATTGTATTAAGCAATATTACAGGAAGGTACCATATAATTTTCTATAACATTAGATTTACAGTTTTCCAGAAAATCAGAAAAACGAGTAATCAATTCAATTCAATCCAATTTGAATATTTTAAATTGTATTCTACAAAGAGATATTGTAGCTTGATTTCGTATAATTTTCTATAACGTAAAACATACAGTTTTTCTGAAAATCGTAAAAATATGTGCAAAAAACGGTAAACCCCAATGTAATTGTCAAATTTTCATCATATATATCTAGCTTAAATGTCAAGATATGCCATGAAAGTATATCGTACAGGATGTTTGTAACGGTTTTCATTTTATGGGGAGTGCAGTAGAACGAAATGGCACAAAATATTCCATTTGTGTATGGAAAAGAAAAAATGTTAGGTGAGAGATCTTTTCTTTTCTGTACGCTGGATCCAATTTTTGCTCTTGCTAATTTATAGTAGTCATCCATACGATTATTTAAATCTCTAATATACATAGATATAAGGTTTTTCTGATTATATAAGTTTCTGGAGTCTACTTGACGTATGCCCGGATACTAAGTAATATGGGCTAAATCCATGGGTGTAACTTTTTGTATTGTTGTAGCCAATGACAGCGTACTGGCACGAAACATTTCGGAAAGTGTGGCATGAAAGCGTTCGATTGAACCATTCGATTCTGAGTGGTGCAAAATGTTAATTTAGAATCATAAAGTTCTGAGAGGTCTTATATTAGAGTATTGTTAACTTCAGGGTCATAATTGCAATATATCCGCAATGGTGTGCCATAATGTTGAAAGTAAATTAGTAAAGTGTTAACAACTGAGGAAGCTTTCTTATCAATTAGAAAATAGGCTTGAGTAAATTTTGTTAATTCATCACTTATTGTTAATGCCTAATTTTTATCAGGATATTCAAATATGTCTATATTGATTCGCTCAAAGGGAGTCTTTGGTGTTTCTATTACTACGTAAGGTGCACTTAACTTCTTTCTGCAAATACAAGATTTTATAAAAGTTTCATTATTTTTAATTATTCCTGGCCATTTATATTTTTCTCTTACGCGTCTAAGAGTTTTGTTTATTCCTCTGTGTATTTTTTTTTCACAATGATAGTGTTCAATAATTATTGGTATCTGATCTTCAGTCGGAGTTGTTGCTATGTTCTGAGAATATTTTATTTTAATGTCTTTGTCAGCAAGAATGAAAATAATATTTCAAGAATTGGCAATTAAATATTATTTTCAAAGTAATAAGTTTCATTTGGATTTAATTGACCCTGTGCTCTATAAAAAAATGTAAAATAGATGAGGGACTTTTCGTTCTGATTCAAAAGAAAGGGGTATTATGATATATATATATATATATATATATATATATATATATATATATATATTTATATATATATGTGTTCTTTAAATGAACTACTGGAAAATATGTTACTTATTTCAGTACTAAAGTCCTGATTTATTTAGAAAAGTTCATTTATGATTGTTTTATGAAGTTCTCCAAGTTCTCTAGCGTTTACAAAGGTTCCATACATTGGAAGGTAAATTTTCAAAAAATGAATTACTTAAAATTTCTTATAATGAATTTATTCAAAATTAGATTGACAAAGGATATTTAATGCCTATCAACCAAACTTCTTATTTGTTGTTTTTGTTTCTTAATTGTTTTATTTACCACACCGATGTGTGATCAAACATGATTCTACAACAACTTCTTTAAGAATTGTGTTGATGCTTCTTATCATTCACAACACTTTCCGTCGCTGAATGACGCGCTGTATGTAGGACATGGAGGTCCTAAACTACAAAATGATTTGATAAAAATTGTATTTCACTTTCGTGTACATAAATTTGTTTGTACTGCAGACATCAAGAAAACGTATAATCAAATTTTGATTGATCCTAAACATAGGAAATTTCAAAGAATTAGCTACTGTAACTTCAGTGTAAGCAATGCACCATTTCTTACTATTTGTTCACAACGTGAAAAGGCTAAATGAGAAATTGATTTTCCTTTAGCTGCTGAAATTATTTTGCACAATAGCTATGTAGATGACATATACTTTGGAGCTAACACAATTAACGACATATTAAATTTAAAATGTCTATTAACTACACTTGTAGATAAAGCATGTTTTGAGCTTGGAAAATGGGCTAGTAACACCAGGAATTTTACAATTAAACATTTTGAGTGTACCAAGCGTAAAATATTATCGCAGGTTGCCCGAATATTTGATCCGGTAGGTATTTTAACACCTATAATTATTGCAAAATTATTAATTCAACATATGTGGATACTGGGATTAAATTGGGATGACAAACCTCCGAATAGTATAATAAAGGTTTGAACAAACTTCTTGTCTGAAATTAACGTACTTACAAGTGTGCAGTTATCGCGTTACATTAATTTCAGTGACACAGTCTCTTGTGACTTACATGGATTTTGTGATGTCTCAGAACGAGCTAACTATGCGATTGTTTATTTGAGAATTTCATAAAGTAATCAATATACTGCAAAAATATATATTTTATGTTCGAAAAGTAAAGTTGCACCTATTAAAAAGCTATCCATGGCAAGACTTAAATTATCTGCTGCTGTATTGCTTTCCAAATTGATTACTTACATATTAAGTATCTACCTAGATAAAATTAATTCTGTATTTGCTTGCCCGGATCCTTCTATAGTACTTTGATGGATAAAATTTCCTGTCTATAGAAGAAAAACCATTGTAAGCTATGGAGTGAGTTACATTCAAGACAGAGTTGCTCCAATGAATTGGCACTACATACCTTCTTCTTTAAATCTTGCGGATCAAGGATCGCAAGGATTATTTTCAAATGAACTTTTAGTTAATTCTACTTGGTGGCATGGACTTAAATTTCTTGAACTGCAACAAGAATGTTGGAACCTGCCTACTTTACATTTTAAGGAAAATTTATACATTCAGTTAGAAGACAAAATTAACGTTTTTATTGCTTCGTTAGCTGAAAGTTTTATTGATTTCTTATTAAACAATCATTCTTTACTTTTGAAAATTAAAAGAATTGTCGTTTTTGCTCTGCGTTTTGCATATAACATCAGAAACAAATCAAACAAATTGTTAGGTTTTATAAGTGCAGAGGAACTGAGTAATATTATCATGAGAATAGTTAAACAAGTTCAATTGCAGCATTTTCAAAAGGAACTAAAACAAATAACACAAAATACTGTTACTACTAAATGGTTGAGAATACTCAATCCTTTTCTAGGTGAAAAGGGTATAATTCGCGTTGGCGGAGGATTATCTCAATCCACTTCACTAGGGTTAAATAAAAAAATTCCTTTATTAATTCCGAATAATTGCAGTTTTACAAAGTTGTTGATAACAGAAATTCACAATAAATAGTTACATGTAGGTATACAAACCACTTGTAATATACTTGTTCAAAACGTTTGGTTGATTGGTGCCAAGAAAAATGTTAGGAAAGTTCTTAACAATTTCCTCACTTGTTGGAAAACTAATCCATAACCTTATCAGCCCTATATGGGTTCTTTGCTAATGTTTCATATTTCACAATTAAAACCATTTTCAATCATTGGAATCGATTTCGGGGGTCCTATACCTATTACTATGAATAAACTACGCGGTTAAAAATCTATTAAAGCGTATATTTGCGTTTTTGTTTGCTGTTCTGTGAAAGCGATTCATATCGAGCTTGCATCTGACTTATTTACGGAAGGGTTTTTGGCAGCTCTTCGGCGTTTTATAGCTATACGAGGTTGGTGCTCTATAATTTACTCGGATTGCGGTACTAATTTTGTAGGATCGAGCAAATATTTGAGAAGTATTAGTCACGTCGTGGGATATAGAGAAAACAATGCATGGAAATTTCATCTACAGTCTGCTTCTCATTTTTCCGGTCTATGGGCAGCAGTCATAAAATCTGTTAAAACCAATTTGTTGTGAGTAGTAGGCGAACAGATACTTACATACGAAGAATTATATACTGTTTTAACTCAAATTGAGTTCTAAGTTTTTGCATGATTTCCTAAGAATTTCTGCAATATGTAATTGAAATGTTAGTTTTTTGTCAAGAAAGACTCTTGAATCTCTCACAGCATTTACATTTAGTAGATCAACCCCGTTTATATTGTACAGCTGCTCAGAATTAATGCTTAGTCTAGAAAATCCTATATGAAAACATTTGGAAATATTTAGAGAGAATCTGTTTAAACCACAACATTTATAGAGTCAATCTAAGGCGGAATGAAGCTCTACAATCAGTAATTGTTCTAATAGCTTTGAAAATTTTAAGATTATCTGCGTACAGAGAAAATTCTGAGTGGTGAAAACAATCGCTTATGTCGTTTATAAATACAGAAAACAGTAAAGACTCTAAATGTGAGCCTTTAGGCACACCAGAAGTTAAGTTAAGGATGTACATGAATTAACCTTTACACACTCATGCGACTAGATAAATAAAACATAAGCCATTGCTGGAGGTTGCGATGTATGCCGATATTCTCTAGCTTAACAATTACAGTTGAAATATGAAACGTATCAAAGGCTTTTGAAAAATCGGTATACACAGCATCCGGTCTGATGTCTAAGGTCAGAAGTACATATTGTGAAAAACATGTAAGATTAGTAACCACGAATCGGCCACGGAAATAAACATTTTAATTCTGAATAAGTGCTTCTTTGTTCAAACAACAAAGAATCTAATATATATTTTACCAGGGAAAGAAAGCATACTGATAGGTCTGTAATTGCAAACCTCACTTTTATTTCCATTTTTAACCGACTTCCAAAAAGGAGGAGGTTATCAATTCGTCGCGTATTTTTTCGCTTTTTTTTTGTATGTATGTTACCTGATTTCTTCTCCTGTGGTGCACCGTTTTGAACGAATATGGTCTTGTTTAATAGAGTATATATCCGGATTGGTGAAACTTCAAATTTTGGAAAAGAATTCTATAGATAAAGTGATAAAATTTGTGAACGAACACATGCGTGCATGGAAATCGACCAATATCCCTAATATTTTAGTCGATTTTTCGATAACTCCTTATGGATGTGTATAGTTTTTTAATGTTTAATCTATTAAGGAAGATCCTTAGGTGATCTCATATACTTTTCTGCGACGTGCAACTTTCAGTTTTGCAGAAAATCGCCGAAAATTCCAAAATTCTTATCAAAAATTTCATCGAAATGACATAACGGACATTTTCAAATAAATATTTTAATTCCAACGTAATAGTGCGGTAATTTTAGGCACTGGAAGTTTTAATTGCGAATTTAAAAATTTTCTATGTACATTTCAACCATATAGGTAGTACAGCATAGTATTTTCGGCTCCTTAAATCAATGAGTACCAAGCGCGCTTTGTTTGTATACCAGGCAAATACCTATTTAAATGCAAATTTTTCCATTTTGCGAAGACGGTACTTTTGGTTGTCACATTCTCCCGGCCTAATAGAAAATTCAGTGACAACAGATGTCAAACTTTAAACTGGTACTTGGTGGCTTATAGACAGGGTGTTTAGTTATAGCAAACAAAATCACAAAGTAAAGTGGTAGAAGGAGTTGCATTTATATGAAGATTGAAATATAGGACGGACTAGAATGATAGTGGTCCGTAGGCAGTCGTATATACAGGATGGTTGGAATATAGGGTGGACTGGACGTTTGGTGGTATAAAAATGTTGAAAAAAATGTGAAATTAAAATTATATAGGGTGATTAAAAAACTGTTATATGATGTGGACATAAGCAAATCATATACAGGATGGTTGAAATATATGCTGGAGTTGAATTATCTTTATACAGTGTGATTAAAAAATTATTTCTTTTATAGCCCATAAGAAGTTGCATAAAGTGTGGAGAGGAATTAATGTTACACAGGGCGATAACATAAAATGTTAAAAAGGAAATAATTTATGGGGTAGCCCACAAGGACTTATATACTATGGTTGAAATATAGGACGGATTTGACTCCGTAAATATAGGATGGATTCTACTCCGTCCTATCGTTTATAGAAGGCAGCAAACAAATTTATGCTTGTCCGTGGGCAGTCGTATGTACAGGCTGGTCGGTACATAGGTTGGAGCAGAATTATCTAGTTATACAGGGTTGTCAAAAAAAGTTCAAAAAAAGGTTACATGGCGTAGTCCATAAGGCATAAATATATTTTGGGCTTATTAAGTCAAGGCGTACTAGTAGATTTTGTTCGTAAAGATTTACTTGTCAATTTAAATAATAATGTATCATTGTGTAATGTTGAGGCTTTCGATGTTACCTGGTTCTGTCTATTAAGGTTATACATACAAAATAAAAATTAAATAATGAAAACTACCTGAGTTAAAAAAAACTAAAAAGTTGAAAATAAAACATTTAAAAAATATATATAACCGACTTCTACCTATAACTAAAAAGCTAAAAATAATTATAACAAAATACAACTCTAGCAAATAAATAACACATTCAATGTTGTAAGGTACCTACCCAGGAAGTAAAAAATTTAAAATTAAAAGGTGCTCATTCTGTACAAATTAATTACCTACCAATCTAGTATATTTTTGAAGTCGGTGCCAAGCAACAATCAAGTTTGATGAATTAGTAGATAAGTACGCAATGAAGGATTTTAGATTTGCTTGTCACCGACTTCAAAAATATATTAGATTGGTAGGTAATTAATTTGTACAGAATGAGCACCTTTTAATGTTTACATTTTTTACTTCCTGGGTAGGTACCTTACAACATTGAATGTGTTATTTATTTGCTAGAGTTGTATTTTGTTATAAGTATTTTTAGCTTTTTAGTTATAGGTATAAGTCGGTTATATATTTTTTTTAATGTTTTATTGAAAACAGGAATTATATAGCCATTTTTCCATAAAGTTGGGAAAGTTTTCTCATCTAAAAATTTGTGGCAAAATATGGAGAGTGGTTTAGTAATTGAATGTTGGCACAGCTTAAAAAAATGCAGGCAAACCATCTGGTCCACTACCAACGTCAAGCTTATCAATAATTTGTAGTACTTGGAGTTCAGTGATTACCTTTATATCAATCTTCGTGTTATATTCTTTTAAATGTTCATTTGGGATTTTCACCACTCATAATGGTTTCTGAAAAAGACAGATAAGTTAAGTAATTGAAAATCACGGTATAGCATCTAAGAGCAGTTTGTGGAAACTGCCCAGAACACTAGTTGCCTTCTTATAGAAAATCCCAAATGAACATTCAAAATAACTGTTTGCCTCCTCAATCATTAAAAAACTACTTAAGAACGCATTATATTCGTTGTAGTATTTTTGAGGATGTATTAGAGGTGACGCATACGCTTGAGAAATAAGCAATGTAAATATCATTGTCTTCCAAATAAACAGTATTATTATAAATTACAGGGTCCGGGATTTTTTGCAATTAGATTTATGAGAGAGAAAAAAGACCAAAAGCTTTTTTGTCTTTAAATTTGTTTCTGTGTATGATACGTATGTCTTATAATCATTACATATTGCAATGTTAACATTTTTTCGCAGATTTGTAAAAATTACATAATCTAGATTTTTCTTGAATTTTTCCATTTTCTATGAATTTTATATTTTTCCTTAAAGAGTGAAATTGTAGTGTACGAGTACCATAAGGGATAATTAGTCGTAGGGTTGCTTACTGGAACATTGACGGTAATAATGTTGTTGTTTGTTGTAAAATGACGCAACACATTCACTTATATTAGAAAAAAGTGTTATCCAGTTAATTTCACAAAATGCGTCGTTTATAGTATCATACCGAGCTGATCGAAATGTTTACATAGAAAACGGAGATTTTTTCTTTAACCCTACCTCCAAATCAGTTGAAACTTCGACAACAAGCGGACTATCACAAGGTTCTACCCCAACTCTCCTTAATGAGCTAAACATTAAATCCAAAATTTTACCATTTGTAGTATGTTAGCAAAATCAACGAGACCTTCTTCCGGCTGATCTCCAATTTCTGTAGCAAAATAAATGATATATTGAGTATTATTGGTCTACTTCATTTTATGCAAATTAAAATCAACTAACACTATTACGTTATCATTACAATTTTTTAACACCACATCACTAACTTTCCAGAGGTGCTCGTTTCGATTGTCAACACACACACAGGTGCAGAAATCCACTCTTGCCCAGATGAACAGAGACCGAAAGAACTTCACACATATTTACACTGCACCACTATTTTAGTTCAACTCCACCACCTTCTATTTTACCAGACCGAACTGGACATTCATCCAAACGATAAACATTGTAGACACTTATGTCAAAAATTTCAGAATTATTAATATGTGGTTTCAACCAAGTTTGAACAAGACAAACTGTATCATAATTAGAGCTCAATGTTGCTAAATAAACATCTTCAGTTTTAGTTCTCAGTCCGCGCACATTTTGAAAATAAATTGATATAATGTTCATAAATCTTTTTGTTCGTAATTGACCACGACATTCCAAATTATCTGTATGTTGCATAATTTTTGTTTTGTATTTTAACTTTAATTTGACCACCATATCTCCAAGCACTATTTTTGCCATTTTTTTCTATAGCTTGCTTCAATAACTTGTACTTATGGGAAGTTTGATCTTCAACAATATATATACCTCAGGTGGTTGGGTCTTCTTTAGATAGATTGTTTCATCCTCTGGCTATTTAGTGGTACCAACACTGGTCTTTTCCCATTATGTTCCTGGCCAATAGGAAAGCTGTTTTCAAATGAATTCGGTGGTATATTTATTTTCAGTTTTTCTTTAACCAGGTTAGTAATTGTTTTCTGGATGATAATTGTGGCATCTATGGTTTTTATTTTTTCTGAGTTCATTGGGAATAACACCACATAAACTCGAAAGTCTGTATATTTCAAAAGTCCAAACGTTTCAAGGTCTAAATCAGACCCCATTTTCAATGGTATTAACACAAAATGAACAAGAAATTTAAAAAATTCAAAGGATTCTCAATGACAAATATAGTTATCACTATTTACAGGTTAGTAATTTTTTCTTCTATATTTTCATTTTCGTGTTCAAGTAAACCATATACATGTCACGATTTCCAGTTTATATGTTGCTGCATTTCTTCCATTTCATTTAAGAGTTTTCAATTGTCTGCTTGAAATTCTCCAACGGCCAGTGTCAGCTTGTTTACATTTTTTGCGTCTCTTTAATGTCGAGTTTTTGTTCAAATTTGTCAGATATGAAAGATAAGAAGATTCATCAGCCATTATTTCTGTGAGTGTTTATTTCATTGATATCTACCTGCTGTTCTCTAGTAAATTGCATTATTATGCAGCATACACAACCCCAGTTCACTTGTTAAAAAAATGCATGTAACAACTTTCAGTATAACCCCAATAATTTTATAAAAATTTAGAACTGTATTTTACTCTGACCTATATCTCGAACAAACATAATTTCACCATCGCCAAAATAGTCTTAAAAAGTAAAAAAATATTTTTCTTTAATGACTCAAAAATAAATGGGGAAGAGGAAGCGAGATCATTTCATACACTAACGGTATAGTCTGATAATAATTGGTGTTATAGAGTTGAATTCTTAGAGAATTTTACATACGTAAATGCTGCAATTCGACAGCTTGTAGTGATACGCTGTTTAATTTTAAGGTGCAAAAACATAATAGGATTTGTGAGTTGGCTTAAAGATCTCTTTGCCAAAATTTACATATTAGCGTATTAACATTAAACATAACATTAAAAAGCTAGTCTCGCTTTAGGTAAACAAAACAAATTAAGTGTAGAGAATAGCGGAAAATCGTTTTGCAGCGTTAGCATGAGCAGTTTCGCACGTGCTTAAATCTTCGATGTCATATTCTGTAATATGACACGTGGAGAACGGGGGCCATTATATGTATTTGACGCTGTTTGCATATTAATAGAATTGGGATGGTTGAGGACAAATTTAAGCAGACTCCTTACACTAAAAAATGTTTGTCTGTGAACTAGAAAATTTTATAATTGCAGATATGTTAGGTTATATGTTTCAAATAACGTTAACTAAATCACATAACTCAGAAAATACCTTCTTTATGAACAGGCCTGCGATAACATATTGTGACAGGAATTCATCCGATAATTGGTGGAAGCCGCATTTATTCGATATTTCGAAAATCCGAAATATTGTTCGTCTGGCGTATCGAGATCGGCGGCTTGCTTTGATGTAGTTCTCGAAGAATTCTAGTCCAGTCGCGGTGGCTCTTTGCGTTCTGGAGAATTCCGAGAAGTAATATATAAATAGGGAGAGCTGACGGAAGCATTCAATTCATTCTGTATTGGATTGTCGTATAGTCAAGATATATTTTAATAGTTCTGAAATAAATAGCGTGAGATCCGAGAAATGAACTCGTAAAAGCATAGTTGTCAAGTCGAAAATAAATAAACTGAAAATGTTTAAAGCCGTAGTTTGGATGAATTGAAAGTGACGGTTTTAAAAAAAGAACTGGAAGAAAGGGATTTAGAATGTAGTGGCAAGAAAAGTGAATTAATACAACAGGTACGTGACGCCTTAATCCCGATACTTATTTATTTGAAGTTTCTGGAAATGGGGACATGAGTGCTACTTAAAAAAATTAAGAAAATGCTCAGGCTAGAAAATTCTAAAAACTTGAATGAGGCTATAGAAGATAGATTAAGAGATAATTCTAAATCCCTAGAATAAAAATTACTAGAAGATTCTAAGACCCTATAAACATTACAAGAAAATTGTAAATCCCTAGAAGATAAATTAGTAGAAATATGAAAAGAAAACTCTAAAATCTTGAAGGAATACTTAGAAGACCAATTACTGGAAAATTCTAAGTCCTTAGAAGAAAAGTTGAAAAGCATGGTACAGAAAATTCAGAAATGCTGGAAGAGAAAATAGTCGAGAATGAAGCTCAGATCGACGAGCTGAAAGCAGGGGAAAGTCGAAAATCAAACGCGTATAGAAGAGCTAAAACAGATAAGCTAAATAAAAGGGCAGGTAGTCATAATACAAAGGGGAGAAATTCCAAAGACCGAAAGCATAAACAGTCCAGAAGTAGTGGAGCCGAAAATTGGCCTCGAGGGAACAAGACACAAATTGAAACCACCACAATTCGATGGAAAATAGTCTTGGACTACTTATCGGCGGCAATTCGTGACTGCAGCAAAGCTAAATGGATGGTCGGCAGAGGAGAAAGCAATAGCATTCACCCTCGCTTTTAGAGGGGATGCTACAGATATTTTGCAAGGGTTGAATACCTCGGAGCAAGAAGATTAGGAGAAACTGATGAAACGCTTAGAGCTAAGGTAGGGCCAGACAACATTTGGAGAACGTCTACTACTTCCAATTGAAATATCGTCCCTCAGAAATCAAATGAATCCTTACAAGAGTTTGAAGCTGATATTGCCCGTCTAGTTCTGGGAAATGTCATAAAAAGTTTAGCAGTACTTTTTTGGATAGACTTCGGGACCATGAAGCCAGACAAGCATTGACCCTAGCTCGAGCGACTCAATTAGTAGATACACTGACTCGAGGTCTGGAATTCAAGGCTGCGCAAAATACCTGTAGAGGTTAGGGCAGGGTCCGAATCATTAAAGGAGAGTCAGAAAAAAGAAACTGGGATGTTGGAAGTGGTGGTAAGGTAGGATACATCCCAAGTCGTTGCAAGGAGAGCCACGCAGTACCGACTTCATCACCGGAAAACTAAAGACGGTCGATGTGAAGGGGACATCGTCGACCTGTAGCCAAGGAGCACCAACTATAAACGCATATGTCGCTTCGCTACGGAACCACGTCAACAGTGTCGTTGTAGATGGCCTTATAAATAAAAAGCAATGTGCAGTGTTGCTGGATACAGGTGCGACAAAAATATTATAAAGCCTAAAATCGTTTCAGAACAGGCAATGACAAAACCAACAAAATCGAAACTGCGAACAGTTTTGGGAAATACGAGATTCCGACATCGGGCATTAGTGGCAGATATCGAAGACCAAGTCATCATCGGAATGGATGTTATGAGCTCCAAGGGATTCGAGTTCATTTTAAGATGGAATTCTGCGAGTGAATGACGAATAAGTGTTGCTCCATTGGAAAGATGACATAATGCTTCGAGTAATCTTAGCAGATTGTGCCGAGTGATCAATATCAAGTATCGGGAGGTTGCAATTCGCTTTTCCCTACTTCTTGGGATTTTTTCGGTTCGTCTATTGTAGACCCTTGAATTTACGACTGACGTGTTCGCGATGTCAAGTGTCAAAACGGCATTGTGATATTTGGCGGGGTTTTTGACTACTGTTTTATGTCTTAGCAATTATTCGTTATTCTCTATACGGATACCCTTATAATATCACTCAGGATTTCTGCCTCTGTCACATCACAGCAATTTTCTCCTAAACTACTGGACGGAAGAGGTTGAAATTTGGTATCAATATATAGTTTGGTGATCCGATCAAGAGTACATATCGTAAATGAAGAAATTTTGATTTTAGGGGTACTTCTAGGGGGAAAAACTAAAAAAATCGACCGTTCTCCCACCCCTGATCTCCGAAACTACTGAGCCTAAAATTTTGAAAAAAAAAATAGAAAATATAGAACGTTGCCCGAACTTTACATAAAAATGAGAAACCAATAATATTAATTTTGGGGGGATTATAGAATTAAATAAAAATTTAAAAATAAAAAAATTTGAAACGCATCGTGTAATATATCAAATGAAAGGTCTCATTCTGAGGAACACAAATATATTTTTTCATATTAAAAAACTATATATTTAAAAAGATATTAACGAAAATATACCAAAATTTACCCATTCCCCCCCCTTACCTCCGAAACTATAAAACGTAAAGTTTTTTAAAACATTAAAGGTATAGGTTCTGACCTGAAGTTTACTGGAAAAATAAGGAGAAACCTCTACTTTTAATTTTGGGGGCAAATTAGAGAATTAAATGGAAAATATAAAATTAAAAATGGTTCTAACCCTTCATATTATATATCAAATAAAAGGGCTCATTACGAAGAAAACAAATATAATTTTTCATATTTTTAAAATAAATTAATTAAAAGATATTAACAAAAATATAAATAAAATTACCCATCCCCCCCTATCTCCGAAACCATAAGCTGGAAAATTTTGAAAAAACAATGGAGGTATAGCCCCTCACCTGAACTTTACTGGAAAAATAAGAAAAAACCCCTAATATTCATTTTGGGGGCAAATTATAGAATTAAATGGAAAATATAAACTTAAAATTGTTTCTAACCCATAATGTTATATATCAAATGAAAGGGCTCATGATGAAGAAAACAAATATATTTTTTATATATTTTTAAAATAAATTAATTAAAAGATATTAACAAAAATTTTAAATAAATTACCCCCCCCCCCTTATCTTCGAAACAATAAGCTGAAAATTTTTAAAAAATATGAAGTATAGTCCCTCACCTGAACTTTACTGGAAAAATAATGAGAAACCCCTAATATTCATTTTGATGGGCAAATTATAGAATTAAATGGAAAATAAAAAATTATAATTGTTTCTAATGAGTCATGTAATGTATCAAATCACAGGGCTCATTATAACGAATACAAATATATTTTTTTAATTTTTTTAAAATGAATATTTTAAAATATATTAAAAAAATATTTTAAAAAAATTACCCATTCTCCCCGTTATTCCTCAAACTATAAGACCTAAATTTTTTTGTTTATGGGAAAAATATGAAAAAAATCCCTAATTCTATTATTTGGCCCTCAAATAATAGAATTAAACGGAACATAAATTATTAGAAAACCCCCATAATACTTTTAAGTACAAATTATACAATTAAATAGAAAATAAAGATTTAATTTTCAAACGCATCATGTAATATATCAGATAAAAGGCTCATTATCTGAATTACAAATATATCATATTTTTAAATCATTTGTTTAAAAGATATTAACAAAAATATTAAACATCGACATAATTCCCACTTTAGAAACTACACTATTTAAATTTTGAAAAATATATTTTATTTATATTTTTTAATAATTTGAATAACAGATTTAATAATTTATATTTAAAACTTGACCTATTTTGCCCTTTATCTTCCAATCTACCGAGCCTCAACACTCAGACAGTAGATTATAAAAGACTTCTCTGAAAGTTTATTAATAAAATAAAACTCTAATGTTAATCTTTTGGGGCCAAATTAGAAAATTAAATACATATGTATTCTGATAAATTTCAAGCGAATCCTGAAGCAGATAAAATGAAAAGTCTATGTGTGGTAAATCAAAGGGCATATTTTTTATAAATTTAAAACGCTTCCTTTAAAAGATACAAGGGTAAGTATAAGAAAATGCCCTCATTCCCTGCTTGTCTGAAACTGGAATATTAGAATCTTGAAGGTGGTACGGAACCCTAAGTATGCGAGTCCAACTCGCACTTGACCAAATTATTATTGTAAATGTCTTTTTCAATGTCTTTTTCGGTGCAATCGGATACAGTTATTGTAATAACACAGTTTCGTATTGCTGTTTTGAACAGATTATTACAAAATATCTTCATGGAGAAATTTCTATTGAAACGTTTGATAAATACCTAAATAGAATTGTCACGAGATTTGAAAAGACTGGGAGTGTACCAAACCCTAAACCTGAAAAGGCAGCAACGGTATTAACACAAGATGTTATCGATGATGTACGGGACAGAATAAGTCTATAAGAAAATTAGCAGCTCAAACAGGTAAGAATAGTTACTGTCTCTTCAATTAATGTTTCATGTATAACTTTTGTAATTGTAGATCTTTCTTATGGAAGTGCACAAACAGCATTGAAAAAGAAATTATTTATGTATCCTGACAAAATTGCTATACATCAACATTTACTATACCAAGATTTTGATCATTCACAAATAAATTCAATAGATGTAAAAAAGCCTAAGGTTGATGTAATTCAGAAGTCGAATACCATCTAAACTGGCACATCAGAAAACGACGGGAAAATTCTTCGAACGGCTAAACCGTATATAAGACAACGACTATTTCATGCGAGCAGTTTGATTTGGAAGCATCGTGTAGTACTTCAGCTAATAGTTTTCATCGTTGTATTTTTATAAAAGGTTTATTTTGATATAAATAAAGAGTTTTAAGTGAATGTGAATTTTTGTGATATCGAAATCACGTAATCTATTGCAATATTTAATATATAATATATGTTAGTCTGGAGTTGGCAGACAATGTAACTCGTTCCTCGAAGTTTGCTTGGACTTCCATCGTCTTGAAGTGGTTGATCTCATAACGTTTCAATAGCTGTGTATCTGCTATCGTCATCAGGTGAATGATAGGAAATTCAGAGTATCGGTCGTATTTATATTATACCTGTCTTATCTGGTCCAATCAGCGTCGTCGTACCTGGAGGTTAGTTGCCGGTGATGCGGAGCGGCAGAGGCCAAAGAATAGTTCTCCAAATATTTTTAATTTGGACGCTGGGCTCGCTAATTATATTTTCGTTCGAGACTATATATGCTGTCTCTATGAATTTTCTTTTGTACCAATGCTCTTCCTTGTGAATTGCTCTAGCCTGGTCCCAGTTGATATTATGGTGTTCGGTCCATGCGTGATTCGCTAGCCCAGACTTCGTTACCTCTGCCCTTTGAGTAGCTGTGCGGTGTTCCTTAATCCTAGTATCCAGCGGTCGCCTTGTCTCTCCAATGTAAAGATTGCCACATTCACACGGTATGCTGTATATACAGTTATTTGGTATTGCTGGTGCGTCGGGCCTCCTTTTTGTTATCATGCTCGTCAAGGTGTCGTTGCTTTTGAAGATCATTCTGATCCCATAGCTGTTCAAACGCCTTGGTAATGATCGTTTCCGGATATCCGTTCGCCAAAAGATCTTCTCTAAGTTTCACTTGTTCTTCTTTGAGGGCTTCTGGTGTGCTGCAGATATTTTTGGCTCTATGGATTAGTGTTTTGATGATGCCAGTTCTCGTTGCTGATGGGTGGTTGAAATTGAAGTGAAGGTATAATCCTGTATGCGTAGCCTTCCTGTAGACTGTTGTTTGGATTCCGGTCCTAGTCCTTTGACAGTTTAAATCAAGGAATGGTAGGCACCCACTCTCTTCCATCTCCATGGTGAATCTAATGGATGGTTTTGATTGGTTCAGGTGCTCCAGGAATACCTATAGTTTTGTCTCTCCATGTTGCCAAATAATAAAGGTGTCATCGACATACCTCAACCATAGCTTAGGCTGCTTCTCGAAACTCATCAGTGCATGTTCTTCGAACCACTCCATGTAGATGTTGGCAATGGTTGGTGACAACGAGGAACCCATAGGCAATACATCTTCTTGCATGAAGAATCGGTCCTTCTCCTGAAAGTAGCATTTCTTGAGGCAACATCCAAGCAAGTCCATGGTTGAGTCTATTGGCAGCTCCGTCCTCTTCATCAGGGTTTCGACTTCAGTAAGTTTCTTTCTGACTATGTTGAGAGATTCATCTAGTGGTACCTTCGTGAAAAGGTTTTCAACGTCGAAACTTACTAAGTGATGTTCTGGCCCAAGTTCCATAGATCCGATGATTTCTACAAAGTGCTTTGAGTTCTTGACGTGCGATGATGTTTTGCCCTCCAAAGGTTGGAGGTGAGTTGCGCGAACTTGTAATCGGTCTGAGAGGCACTCCAGCCATGTGTATCTTGCTTCGATTCAAAAACACTGTGACAACATCAGACGAATCGGCCAAAAGGTGCACACTGAGAAACTTAACAAACTTACCAGGAATCAGTTGCCGAACGATACGACCAACAAGAAAACAGTGGTCAACTTGTCATCCAGAATTCTCACAGCAGTCGAGGAAACATTGCTTTCTATGGTGCTAAACTACGTTGTAGCTCCAAAAAAGATGCCAATACTAGATATCATCAGTTCCGTGGAGTCAGCAATAGGCAACAAAGACACCAGAACTGGAGGAATTCCGATGGAAAGTCAGAACCGCATTTGAGAAAACACAACACATCAAACAAAACATCAACGAATCCGAAAGGAGAATCATAAAAATACTTAAGGACGATAAATCTATCATCATTCTAACAGCTGACAAAGGAAATGCCACCATCCTGATGGACAGAATGGAATACAACAAGAAAATCGACGAAATACTGTCGAAGGGAAAATACAAGCCACTGCCTACAGATCCAACATTCAAAATAGAATGAAAAACTTACAACACTCTCAGAGATCATGCTGAATACATTCTACCTGAGACAAGGAGAAAATTGACGCCGCACCACAGCAAACCACCACATCTTTATGGACTACCCAAGATACACAAAGCTGGAGTGCCTCTCAGACAAGTTCGCGCAACTCACCAACGGCAGCACTATCCAAATTCCTTCTACCGATCATCCAACCTTTGGAGGGCAAAACATCATCGCACGTCAAGGACTCAAAGCACTTTGTAGAAATCATCGGATCTATGGAACTTGGGCCAGAACATCGCTTAGTAAGTTTCGACGTTGAAAACCTTTTCACGAAGGTACCACTAGACGAATCTCTCAACATAGTGAGAAAGAAACTTACTGAAGACGAAACCCTGATGGAGAGGACGGAGCTGCCAATAGACTTAACCATGGACTTGCTTGGATGTTGCCTCAAGAACTGCTACTTTCCGGAGAAGGACCGGTTCTTCATGCAAGAAGATGGATTGCCTATGGGTTCCCCGTTATCACCAATCATTGCCAACATCTACATGGAGTGGTTCGAGGAACAAACACTGAGGAGTTTCGAGAAGCAGCCTAAGCTATGGTTGAGGTATGTCGATGACACCTTTATTATTTGTCAACATGGAGCACCTGAACCAATCAAAACCATCCATTAGATTCACCATGGAGATGGAAGAGAGTGGGTGCCTACCATTCCTTGATGTAAAGTGTCAAAGGACTAGGACCGGAATCCAAACAACAGTCTACAGGAAGGCTACGCGTACAGGATTATACCTTCACTTCAATTTCAATCACCCATCAGCAACGAGAACTGGCATCATCAAAACACTAATCCATAGAGCCAAAAATATCTGCAGCACACCAGAAGCCCTCAAAGAAGAACAAGTGAAACTTAGAGAAGATCTTTTGGCGAACGGATATCCGGAAACGATCATTACCAAGGCGTTTGAAGAGCTGGACAAACCACCTAGTCAGGAAGAGGACACCACGGTAGGAACTCTACTATTACCGTATACTAAAGGCTTGTCGGAGAAACTTAGAAGAATTGCACACAGCGATGGGATCAGAATGATCTTCAAAAGCAACGGCACCTTGAAGAGCATGATAACAAGAACGAGGCCCGACGCACCAGCAATTCCAAATAACTGTATATACAGCATACCGTGTGAATGTGGCAATCTTTACATTGGAGAGACAAGGCGACCGCTGGACACCAGGATTAAGGAACACCGCACAGCTACTCAAAGGGCCGAGGTAACGAAGTCTGGGCTAGCGAATCACGCATGGACCGAACACATAATATCAACTGGGACTAGGCTAGAGCAATTCACAAGGAAGAGCATTGGTACAAAAGAAAATTCATCGAGACAGCATATATAGTCTCGAACGAAAATATAATTAGCGAGCCCAGCGGCCTCTGCCGCTACGCATCACCGGTAACTAACCTCCAGGTACGACGACGCTGATTGGACCAGATAAGACCCAATGACCATGACCGGCGACGCATGACCGGTTAAGGGTATAATATAAATACGACCGATACTCTGAATTTCGTATCATTCACCTGATGACAATAGCAGATACACAGCTATTGAAACATTATGAGTTCAACAATTCAGTATTATGAGTTCAACCACTTCAAAACGATGGAAGTCCAAGCAAACTTCGAGGAAATATAATATATGTTTATGATCTTGTAATATTCTTGATATGGGACTTATTTTGTGGCAGTTCCTATAGTTCAACATTATGGTACGGTGAAAATTCATTGAAAGCGCCAGTGAGAGCTTACCTAAAAGTCTGCGAGATTTTAACTTGAATCATACTAACAAACGGATGCATTCCACCTCCTTTGATCATCTGATGGTGTTGATGATCACCTTCAGTGTGTTAATATTTTCTCTTGTAGTTGGCTGCTCCCCATATACGAAGTTCTTCAAGTATCCCCAAAGGTAAAAGCCAGATGACGTTAGATCTGACGAGCAAGCAGGGAACAGAATCGACTAATTCATTTGTTGGTGTATTGTTGAATTAGAAAAACTGTCACATATTTAGCTAATGTGGCGGTGTACCATCTAATTGTATCCACATCCTCTGCTTACTCTCAAAATCAACATCTTAACAATTTTGGGATTTTATTGTGGCCCTTTCATGGTTTAAGTATACGTTAATTACTTTACGTTTATACATTTTTTCTGCTTTATCCAAATCCCGGATTAAAAATGGAGTTTCTATTTAAGAAAATCATTTCAAGATCATGGTCAGCGTTATTCTACATCTCTTACTTAATACTTTTTTCCCAGAATGTATTCAAATTAAATAACATCTGCACACTATATAAAATGTTCGGAATTAAGCTTTACACAAAGAACCAATCTACTCAAACTCGCCAGAGCAAGGCTGGATTGGACAAGAATACACATATTTTGAAATAGTTTGGTGGTGATCAGCTTAAGATTTCTTTGAGCGAATTGACTAAAAAACTGTCTAGTGCATTTAAAATAAATCTTGAGTAATGTTATTAATTTCTATGTTGTTAGCAATTGACATAAATTAATTTCATTTTATCAAAACGCATTCTGTTCGTGAAACCCTGACTACGGACCTTATAGATGATTTCCATGGTGATATAGGATGATAATACCTAAAAAAAAATAGAAAAATTAAAATAATAGCTTTATAAACTACTACTTCATTCAATAAGTTAATTTTTTACTAGTTGCTAATGGGAAATAGATATAAAAAATAATTATACTTTAATTATTTATATATATATATATATATTTTCTTATATTTGATCAATTTTCCCCTCATCTATCTTACAGCACTAAATGTACGAGTATATGACTTCAAATGCTATTATTGCCATTCTCCTATAATATTTATATACCACTATGGACATCTGGAAAATGCTAATATACGTTAATCTTACAGTGAGTAGGATACATATCGATACTCGCACTAGAGATAATCTCTCCTTGTCTTGAGGTTGTTTATGGTTCGTCAATGGTTCGGCCTGAATAGACGTGTTTTACTTCGCTCTGTCCAATTTTAACACTTTAGCAAGTTTACTCTATGAAATTAATAATAAAAGTTATATCATTCAAGTGGTAAAATCATAATCTACAACATAGCAGCCCTAAAATGGGTCCAAAACTAACTAGTGACATAAAAAGTGCAATTAAAGATGCCATGCGTGAATTATTTAGTGAAGACGAGTTTATTAACAAAATTTTAACCAAGGTCAACGATAAACTCGCAGCACTAGAAAAAACAAATCGAAAAAACGTCTCGTACATTAAACAGCTGGAAGGAAGAATTGAAAATATTCAGCAATCAGAAAAATTAAACAACATCTGTCTTTACAATTTACCCGAAAATCCTAATGAAGACGCAATGGAAACCTTTGTTCATCTATGCAAGGAAAAATTAAAATTGAATATTAACAGTGAAAACATTGTGAAATGCTACAGAGTTGGGCACAAACAAGAAAAAATAAGACCTAAAAGTATAAAGTTCCAGCTATATCACCACAAACTCAATATTTTGAAAAACCTTGGAAATCTGAAGGAAACGAAGATTGGTATCGCAGAGGATTTAGTGAAAAACCGTCTTTTGTTATACAAAAATACTATTAAAAAATTCGATTAAAAGAATGTGATTACTCGATATGGAAATATTTCAAAAAATTACTGAGATTAACTATTGAGTGAATTAGACTAGAATATTATTTGTTTTCATAATAATTTATTTGTATTGTATTTGTGTTAGTTATAAAAATAATTTCATTCTTAAATTATAGTGATGAGTTGGAGAACTGTGGCATGGTGGAGACGGTTATAATAGATGATATCGAGAATTCCAGCGAGAAGTGAAATAATAAAATTTAGAAAGGTAAACCTAATTAGATCTAGCTTTAAACTAAAGGATGGACCTTTTTGTATTACTGGGGCTTATAGACCCCCCTCTTCAAATATTAATATTTTTTTACAGGATCTTGAAAAAATATTATTAGATCAAAAATTAAATAAAAATGAAGATTTTATTGCTGATCTAAACATAAATATTTTAAATGTGCACGATGGCAGTGTTAATCAATATTTGAATATATTAGCTCATAAAGGAATTTATTGTTGTATAAATAAACCGACCAGGGTTGGCCCAAATTCCTCGTCTATAATTAACCGTATATTTTTGAAAACGGGAAATATTAATGTACAGAAAAATGACTTTTATTGGGCACAGCTCCTTAACTAATCATTACTTTGTTGGGCTTGCAGTAAATTTAAAAATGGACAAACAATGTCAAGAGATTTTGATTAAGCTTAGTACCAATTAAAGCCAATTAAAGTTCGAAAAAGGAGAGAAAAGAAGCACTACTTGAAGAGGAAAAACAAAAAGAACAGGTACTGTTAGAGAAAAGTCAAATAGAACAGGAATTACTGGAGGATAGAGGATAAATGGTTTAGTTGACAATAAAATAACCAAAATAAAATCTGAAGTTGACAGGGTAAATAAAGAAATTCATGTAGTACAACAAAGGCTCCCTTCAGGAACCACCCTCCTTCGATTGAAACTCTTCATGGCCTATGTAGAAAAGTTCGATGCAGTTGCAACAACCATTGCATTAGATAACCAAAATTTCTTCTAAAATATCTGCCCTAGGGTACCTTTAAAGTATTCCGGAAGAACAGCCGACATATTTTGAGAAACTAGTTCCAGTAATGGAGTAGAGGTATGGCAATCAAAGTATGTAAAATTGCAGAAGTTGACATCAGAGACTGGGGAAACTAAGCATATCCAGATGCAGCAAAGGATTTTCGGGAGCAGTTTGCCACCCAAACCTAGGTGGTATTAAAAATGCAACGAAGTCCTTCTTAGCGTTTTAGAAATTGATGCAGTCATGAATATGCCGAAAGTGAGAGTACTTTAGTTTGAGAGAGGAGATCAAGAAGGCAACGCTGAGGTAAAATCCATATTTCTAACTTCCTGTCCGAAATGAGAAAGGTTTTATAAACTACCACCCGAAAAAATGATTCCAAGTTTAACCGAGTAGAGAGTTTGCGTTGCGAACGAACTGGGCATTTTAAAAGAGATTATAGGGTTAGGCTGCCACAAAGATCATCACCCTGAAAGAGTACTATTACTAACTAAGAAAACAGGAATTAGTCAGCATAGAGGAAAAGCTACCCGCAGGACTTTATACTTCTGAAGATGGATGCAACTTATTCCAGAGTAGCATCAACGGCAAAACATCATTGACGCATTTGACAATCGGGCTGCTAAATCAAACATTCTGAGGTCAGCCGACATCCATTCAACAGCCGACTGTATTCGGGGACGAACAGTCACGGATGAGTCAATGTTTGTGGAAGGAGAAGGCAAAGTTTCTGCTACAATTAGTATGGATTCATGCTCGATATAAGGTGCGACGTGTTATGATTTCTAAATGAAGAGTTTGCATTAACAAGACAAATCCGGGATCATATGGGTTCTATAAATATCTTAAAATTATCCCTGGTGGGGGTTCCTGGTAGAAGTGAACAGATCATACTCGGTCAGCTGGAGAGAAATCCTGCAAGATTTGTTGGGTTGATAGACCTCAGACCGACAGAGCATAAATACCTTATTCGACGCACCTTACTAAAAGCGGGGCATAACATACCTATCTGATTATTGGACCTGTCAAATCACGATTTCCTACAAACCAGTAGAAGAGAAATCGCTTGTTTTGAACCAATTAAAATAGTCTATTGTGAAGACCTCAAAAATCAAAACTGAGCCAACTAAAGCAATTTGGAGATGCAGGAAAGTTCGAAATAAGGTATGAGACCCTAAATTCACAGTGGAATTCGAAAATTCATGTCGAAAATGGAGTTTTAAAAAGAATCTTGGAACGACCATACCATATGAGGTGGCTCATAGTAAAATCAAGATCAAGGTCAAGGACATATTAGGACGTCCATTACCTCGCCCTCTACTTATTCATAATGAAAAATAGGAGTTCTTGTTTGATAAAACGGCATTTTGACCTTGGTGACGGTCAAGGTCATGAACGAAGTCATGGTCATGGTCATTCTGGACGTAAAATTTTCCCCTCTTTCCAAAACCGGAATAAAAAATGGGGGTTCTCATTTGAAAAAATGCATTTGACATCGATATGACCGTCAAAATCATGGTGAATGTCATGGTCAGCGTTAGATAGTCTGGGGAAAATCTAACACTTTTGTATATTAATTTTCCAAAACAATTATTCTTGAAGGGTTATTCAAAGATTTCCATAATTTGGACTCATCCTATTAAAATTTACTGTGAGTTCAAAAGAAAATTTTACATCGAAAATAATCTTCTTTACTTCGGCAACAAAAATTTACAATCAATACTAAACTACTTTAATTATACTAATACTTCCGAATATTACAGCCATTGAGCTGCTAATTTTTGCGGAGACTTTTATAACCTGTCAAAGTTACTATCGTTTTTTTTCATAGTATCCTTTTTTGCACATCGTATATGATAACTTACTACTGAAAGGAATTACACTTTCGGTACCGTTTTCATACCAGCAATCGTAAAACCTAGAAATAAGTTGTTATTATCTGTGAATTAGTAGAGGTGATCCCTCTATTAGAAATCTCAAATTAAACGTTGTAACATTATACGAAACTAACATTTTGTCTCCACATGGTATAAAATCTATTGAATGTTTCAATTAAAAAAATATTTTTGCAACGTCTGATAAATATAATTTTGTCAAAAAATTCGACATATCTAAACAGATATTAACATTAAAACGAACAAAAAGTATGAAATAAGAACCTGAATACTCTTCTAAACTTACCTGTGCATAAAAGTCTAATAAATCCCTTTGTTTAATGTATGTGACACTCCATTTATAAAGGTATAATTAGTACTGTTCTGGTTCTCAAAATAGCTCTGATATCTAAGATTACTCTAATAGACTAGTGGGTTATACAAACGGTTGTCACCTGTTAACAAGAATTGCGGAAAAATCGGAATAATCTTCGTAAAGATATAAATCCAATAAATTCCCATTCACACTTCCACCAAAGGCGGTTTAATAAAAGAAAGGACAAATTAGAAATCCTTACAAAACTTAATTGAAACACTTATTTATCTCTCTTTTCGCTTAGTTTTTCTATTATTCTTTCAGAACGAATTTAATTAAATTCGGAAGTCTCACATACAAAAGCCTGCAACCAGCCGCACCGTTTTCTCTCTGGCTGAGTTCAGTTATCCTGATTAGCCATTTAGCCCGAACGCCGGACCTAATTAAAACTAACAAATCATTTTACCTTTGTTGCAGACAAACATAAAAAGTTTCCTTTAGAAATGAAAAGAAATTACTGTCCCCGTTTTTTGTCTATAAAAACAAAAGAAAGCTAATTTATAATGGTGTTTTATGTCATGTGCAGGTTGTTCGAACTAATTCTCGCGTTACCGTTGCTAGTAAATTTTCTGTAAGTAATTTTTTTAGTTAAGATAATTTATCTCTAACTTAACGATCCCAGAACACTTGTCTACCATTGTAGCATTGTATAATATCCAACTCCTTTGATTTTTTAAGACGTCTTATGAATAGTTGTTACTTCATCAGGCTTACCTCTTATAATATTGTAACGAAATTTACCAAAAGCCGACCCTGTTTCATTTCAGTACGACAACAAACGCTTTGAGATAAAAAATGGTTCTCGAAAAGACTCGGCACCTGTAGGAGTGATGATGATTTTTACGAGAATTTTCTATGCTGGTTTTATAAGGGAAGCAGGCCACGATCACGAGTTCAGTTGATGGAGCGAAGAGCTTATATGTAAAATTGTTATTGTGATATTTGAATCAGCTGTTGTATATTCGATGTAAATAAACGTTTCTAGAAAAGTGAAAGTGAATATTAATTTTATAATTTTAAATTGAACCCATCGACTTTACAAAAAATTTGGTGATCAGGAGTAAAGGATTAAGTGCAGTTAAATCGTAATTTGATTTATGGAAACACGTAGCATGGAAAAAATGGACGAAACTGCCAAAAAAATAGTCAAGCAGGTTACCGAGGGACTAGACGAAAAAATAGCCCAGATTCTAGAAAAACGTGACAAGAAGGAGAAACAACATCAAGAAGAAATACAACAAAGGTTAGTAAAATCTTTTGATGAAAAACGTAAAATAGAATTAGAAAATCTTGTCACTATGATGAAAAGCGAACAACAAAATCTTGTTTCCACGATGGAAGAAAAACAACAAAATCTTGTTTACACGATGAAAGAAAAACAACAAAATCTTGTTTCCGCGATGAAAGAAAAACAACAAAATCTGGTTTCCACGATGAAAAGTGAACGACATAATTTAATTGAAGGATTGTTCTCTAAATTTGAACAAAAACAAGAAATAACTGAAGGAAAAAGACAAATGCAATTTGAACAACTAATGCAAATAGTATCACAAGTTAACGAAACAGTTAATGAAAGAATGCAAATAGTAGAATCAGATATAAAAGAGATAAAAGACGATATAAAGATCTTAAAAAATAATGTGGAGGCCCTTGAAACCAAAGTAGATGACATCGATTCCATACAGAGCCAGGTGAAATTTGAAATCAGTGCTATTCAAAACAAGGTAGAAACAGAAATCAAAAAAATTCAACAGGATTTACAGCGAGGAAAATACCTGCACACCGTGAATACCAAAGGTTCCGTTAGCAAACTACCCACATTTGATGGCAGCTCATCTTGGCCCATGTATAAACGGCAATTTGAAGCCGTGGCTACAGCTAATGGATGGGATAACCAAGAAAAATCCACGTCTCTGGTAATTTCGTTAAGAGGTCCGGCCCTAGAACTCCTCCAAAGCATTCCAGTCGATGAACAAGGCAATTTCGACAAGCGCTGGATGCTGGCCTGAACAAAATATTAGAACGGTCACAAAGAACTGGCACCAGAGGGGCATGTTACCGCTGCGGACGGACAGGGCACTTCCAACGTGATTATCGAGTGAGGCTACCGGAACGATCACCGACCAGGGGTAACCAACAGAACAGCCATATGTTCAGGGACCGTCAGCCAGTCAGCATAAGGGGGCGAATGCTGACTGACCCTCCACCAGCCCCCAAAACGTTACATCCGGGGATTTTGCCGAGATAGCGGCAGCCTAGTCATCAGAGGCACCATCAATGGGCGAGCAGTTACCATCTCCATCGATACCGGGGCCGCTCTGTCCATTGCCAAGTCCAGGGTCTTGAGAGCATCAGAAATTCGGCCAGTTACCAATAACATTCAGCTCAGAACATTCACCGGCGAGTCCATGTCAATACAGGGTGAGGCAGATGTCGTGCTACAGATAGGGGACAACATGATCCGGCATAGGGTCCTGGTAGCGAATATTGAGGACGATTTTATACTGGGAATGGACCTAATTAGCCAGCATGGATTTATGTTCGACCTGAGATATGATGTTCTTTGGTTCCTAAATGAGGAACTTGTATTGACACGGCCCGTCAACACATCAGTCACCACCATAAAAATTGTGGCAAAGTCTTCGGCTAGAATTCCCGGTCGAACGGAACAGATTATTCATGGGCAGCTAGACAGCAATCCTGGGAGCTGCGTTGGAATGGTGGAGCCCGTACACTCAGCTCATGACTACTTGGTTGGACGAGCTATATTTAAAGCCGGACGAGATATACCAATCAGAGTCCTGAATTTGTCCAACAACGACATCAGAATTACCAGTGTTCAAGAAATAGCTTGTTTCGAGCCAGTAGAGACCATCATCAATTGCGGAGAAGAGTACCAGACGTCGGTGAAGGAGACAGGGCCCGATTTAGAGTTCCTACAACAGTTTGCTGACCATTTGACACACTTGACACCAGAGAACCAGAAGAAAGCCAAGCAATTTATCACAAAGCACTGGCAAATTTTTAACAGTAAAAATGGAACCACCGGTCGCACCAACATCATCCAGCATCGAATAGATACCGGAAAGGCTCAACCCATCAGAATACCACCTAGACGACTACCATTGGAGCAACAACAGGCAGTCGAGGAAAACATCGAGTCCATGTTACAAAATGGAATTATTGAGCCATCCATCAGCCCATGATTTGCTCCCGTCATGCTAGTTAAAAAGAAGGATGGAACCACCCGATTTTGCGTGGATTACAGAAAGCTGAATGATGTCACGAAGAAAGACAGCTATCCACTACCCCAAATCGATGACACTTTGACCACACTAGCAGGCTCCCGTTGGTTCTCCACACTAGACCTAAAAAGTGGATATTGGCAGGTGGGTCTACACGCAAACGACAGAGAGAAGACAGCGCTCTACACCAGTAAAGGGCTGTTTCAGTTCACGGTCATGCCCTTTGGGTTATGTAATACACCCGCTACATTTGAGAGGCTAATGGAGTATGTACTGAGCGGGTTAACATGGAGGACGTGCTTAGTATACCTCGACGACATTCTAGTCATGGGTCAGACATTCGACGACCATCTGAAGAACCTGGACGAAGTATTCTCCAAAATTAATAACGCCAACCTGAGACTCAATCCGAAGAAGTGTTCCTTGTTCCAAAAAGAAGTAGAGTTTTTGGGCCACGTAGGGTCCGAGTCAGGAATCCGCACCAACGAAGACAAGATAGAAGCCATCTGTGATTGGCCAGTTCCAAGAGACAAACATGAACTCCGAAGCTTCTTGGGCCTCTGTTCATACTACCGGCGTTTTGTTGAGGGATTTGCCACCATCGCCGCCCCTCTACATCGGCAGACCACTGAGAAAGAGACCTTTCATTGGAATCAGGATTGCGAAACATCATGCAGGCGACTGAAGGCAGCCCTATGTTCCAGCCCAATCCTAGCCTTTCCTACACAGCCCGGCAAGTTCATCTTAGACACCGACGCCAGCAACACAGGATTGGGGTCCGTCCTATCCCAGGTGTAAGATGGTGAAGAGAGGTTGATCCAGTATTACAGCCGTGGATTCTCGAAACCGGAAAGAAATTATTGCGTCACCAGAAAATAACTTCTTGCAATAATAAGGGCTGTAGACCATTTCCACAAATACCTCTATGGTCGTCATTTCTTAATCCGAACAGATCATGCCGCACTCAAATGGCTGCTGGACATGAAGACACCGGAAGGACAACTGGCCAGATGGATGGAGAAATTACAGCAATACGACTTCAAGGTGGAACACCGTGCCGACCGTTTACATAATAATGCCGATGCCCTATCCAGAAGACCCTGTAGAGCGGAATGCGGACATTGTCTGAAGACGGAACAGCGAGAGGGTATCTCCATCAGGCAGATCCGAGTGCAGGCCAATGAAGACTGGACAACGAAACAGTGCATCCAGGACCAAATGGCTGATCCAGACATCGAACCAAACTTGTCACTCAAAACGTGAGGAGCACCCAGGCCACGATGGGACGAGGTAGCTAGATACTCAGGCGTGCTGAAATCGATATGGGCTCAAAGGCAACCACGGTAGCGACGGTGCTAGTAGTACAACTATTCAGCAGGTTTGGCGTCCCGATGGACTTACATTCAGACCAGGGGCGTAACTTCGAATCGAATGTATTCCAGAAGGTCTGCACGGTGTTAGGGATCAGGAAAACGAGAACAACACCATTACACCCACAGTCAGACGGCATGGTGGAAAGATTCAACTGGGCCTTGGAACAACACCTATGCAAGGTCGTCAGCAATAACCAGCGTGATTGGGATGAGCATATTCCCCTATTTCCGTTGGCATATCGCTCGGCCGTACATGATAGTACAGGCCTGACCCCAGCCAGGGTCCTATTCGGAAAGGAGCTGCGATTACCCTGCGATTTGGCATTTGGCTCCCCCGAAGAACCTCCCCAAGACATCGACGATTATGCCGACCAGCTCCGACATAACATGCTGGTAATACACGAATTAGCCCGAACGCAGATGTTGGCCACCAGTGACGCAATACGACCTCAAGGCCAATTCAGTCGGAATGAATTATTTTTAAGCAAGCAAATGTTATGGATTTTAAAATATCATTGAGGTTATCTTCAAAAATAAATAGCTTGCCATTAGTTTTTCGCATATTCCCAAAAATGACTGTTTTGTTTGGATAAGGGCTATTTTGTCGTTTAGAGTATGTATTACCAAATTGATTCCGTCAATGTTTTCGTTAAAGGTTGCTTCGTCAATTTGGAGTTTTTGAATTATTTCATTAAAAGTTTTGATAATAGAAGTAGTGTTACACTTATTTGGTTTTTTTTGGAGATTCTCTACTTGTAATTGTCCCTGGTTAAGTTTGTTGATACTATCTGTGAAGAATGCACCATCGGCTGTGTCAAGGTTTCCAGTAATGGCTTTAAAGATAGTTCCTACACCGTTAATTAGTCCTCGTTTGAATCTTCTAGTGTCCATGAATATTTCTGACAATCTAGTTTTGATTGAATTTGAAATTTGAGATAAGAGACTGATGTGAGTTTGTACATCAACTCGGAATGCACTTGTGTCATGAAATCTGAAACCTGGGATGGGATCGACAGTATTTTCTAATGTTTTGAGGATTCTGTTGTTGTTTTCGAAAATTTCTTTAAGTATCGTCAAATTACGATGAACTAGTAATGTCCATTTATAGTTGGAGATGACTATTCTAGTTTCGTCTGGATAGTAAATACCTAGAGTGTTGTTTATTGGTTTGATGTTGAACTGTGAGACTGCTGATCCGAACAGCAGTAGAAACCTGAAAAGAAAGTTAGTTTTCAGAATAGAGATTCATTCTGTCAAAGTTAACTTTCGTTCGTTGGTTTGTATTGAGATTTAAGAGTGTGGCTGAATTATTGTGAATATCTAAAATTTGGAATGGACCGTTGAGTTTGTTATGAAGTTTGTCTTTAATTTGAGATTCCTTAAAGCAAACTTTGTGACCAATTTTAAATTCGGGAAGTTTGTCTAAGTCAGTTTTTTTACGGGCTACTTTGTAATAATAGGAAATGCGATTGTTCAAGTCTCGTATATATTTACTAATCAGTTCCTTATGGTAGTAGGTGGTTTCAGGTGGCCTGCTAGACTTATATCCAAACACTAGTTAGTAAGGCGAAAAGCCATAAGTGTTTTTGTCGAGTTATTGTAAGCAATAACTGCCTACGAGAGTACATTTAGGGGATGTTCATATGGATTTTCGGCTTTATGGATTCGAATCATCTCTAACAAAGTACGTTTGTTTGCAGACGTCCTACGCTTAAATAAGTGAGTTTAATGTCGTACAGTTTACAAAAGTCTTTGAACATGGCGTTGTCAAATTCCCAACCATAGTCACAATGGATACGCAGTGGCGTACCAAAATGTTGAAAATATAACATCATAGTACTGACTACTGATTTGGCTAATTTGTCTGCTAAAGCATAAGCTTGTGAGTATTTCGTCAGTTCGTCTCGTACAGATAAGATATAGTTCCTGTTAGGTATTTCTAATATGTCAATATTAATTCGCTCAAACGGTGTTTTAGGCGTTTCCGTAATGATGAAGTTTTTGCGACAGGCTTTAGTTTTTTGACAAATTTAGCAGTCCTTAATGAAATTTTCAAAGTCATTGTGAAACTTAGTCACGTGTACATTTCCTTAATACAGCGGGCAATTTCGTCAATGCCGCGGTGCAAGTTATTTTTTCCGTTATGATATCGTTCAAGGATCAGCAGTATTTCGTCTTTTCGGGGGTTTTTGTAACGTTTTGGCAAATTTCCCATTTGATTTCCTTTTCAACGAAAATGAAAGAGAGCATCTCTAAAATTGGAAGATCGAGATTGTTAACGTCACAGTATTTTTTAGATGGAGATAAAGTATCTTGATGTTTGTATATTGATGCAAAATGAACTTTATTTACGATATCAGGATCATTTCGAAGTGGTACTATGAAGTATTACCTTCTGCTTACGGTTTTGCTAGCGATTACATTAATTTTCAATGTTTCCAAATCAGCGACTTCTTCGAGAATATCTTCGACAATATCGAGATGAAATTCCTGAAGATTAGATGATTGAGGAAAAATTAAAATGTATTTATTTGTTTTGTCTAGTAGTTGACAGTTGGAGAATTCAGTTTTGCTGTAGTCAATTGAAGAAGTGGTTCTATAGCGTTATATGAAAATTTTAGATTCTTCGAACATAGTTTCAAGAGATATTTCGTTTTGTTCGGATTCAGGTTTATCGTCTTCGGATTCGCCGTTTAGGGGTAAGACTTTGAAGGGTGTTAGTTTCGATTTTGTTTGAAATGATTTACATTCGCCAAAATGATTGATTTTAATCCGTGATAGAGCATCAGCGTTCTTGTTAACTTTACCAGACTTGTAAATAGCCGTAATTTTCAAGTTTGAGTCTCCACCGGGCAAGTCTACTACCGGCTGAAGGGCGATGATCGGTGAGTAGTAGGAACTTACGGCCGTAGATTATTGGACGAAAATGCTTAACGGCCCAGACAATGGCTGAAACCTCGCTAAATGGTGGCGTACCCGGTCTGTTTTACAAAGGGTCTTAGAAGTATATCTAAATCCTTACCTATTGGCCCTTGAAATAGTATGGCGCCGATAGCAAAAGCACTGACGTCGATAGTCAGTATAAACAGTTCCTCAAAATTTGGGAGTAAATGTTCGTTTTAATTCATTGGAGGATTTTACGCATTCTTCGTTAAAATTGAACGGTTGGTCTTTTTGTAATAGTTTTGTAAGTGGTTTGGAGATCTTTGCTAAGTTAGAAATGAATCTGTGGTAGTAACCAGCAAGCCCTAAGGAAGATTTTATGTCTTTAGTGTTTTTCGGTTGTGGATTTTTGATGGATCGGGTTTCACGCAGTCTTTAGTTATGATGTCCTAGGTAAGCTACCTCCTTGAGGAGAAATTTGCATTCGTCAGGCTGTATTTTGAGGTCAGCCTTTCTAAGTCTTTTGAATACGTCTGTAGGTCGTGATAGGTGGTCATGTATTGTAGGCGAGTAAATGTTTATATCATCCATCTAAACCAGACATCTTTCAGTCTGAATTCCCATAAGAATGTTATCCATCACCCTTTGAAAGGTAGACGGAGCAATCTTCAAATCGAAGGGCATGCGGACAAATTCAAAATGTCCGTTCTCAACGGTAAATGCAGTTTTTGCAATGTCTTTTATGTCTATTTCTATTTGATGGAAGCCAGAGGCGAGGTCAAGAGTCGTCAAGTGGCATTTGCCTAGTTGGTCTAGTAGATCTGAGATGTTAAGTAGTGGGTCCTTGTCATTAAGAGTAAGTTCATTAAGTTTACGGTAGTCTACGATAACACGCCACTTCTTTTTTGCAGAGGCGTCTATTTTTTTCGGCACTACCCATACGGGAGAGGACCAAGGTGAATTAGAGGGTGGTATTAGGTATGCCTTCATCGAGCATCTCTGCTATCTGGGACTTAACTTCTTGTCTATGAACTTGCCAATAACGGTATGATTTCGTATAGACAGGTTTCGCGTTGTTAAAATCAATGCTATGTTTGATTTCGTTTGTGAATTATAGATAGTGGCCTTCGAGGTAGAATATGTCTGAGAAGTCTGACTCTTCTTCGTTTAAGTGTTCTAGTCTGAGTTGTTTAACAATTTCTTCTTGTCTATCGGGCTCGTTATTGTCTAGAGGAGTAGTTTGTGAGTCGGAACTCACAGAGAAATTTTGTAGTGGTTAAATTTTTAAATTTGAAAAATTTACTATTTTAGGGATGTCATTCACATTTAGAATGGAGGTTAAAAATTGGCCTTTGCCGTCTACTGTAACAACAGCGTTAGTGAGATGGACTTTTTCAATTTCCATACCGGTTAGTAAGGCTTCGGTGTTTCTTAGTTCGCAGCTAAGTTTAAAGATTTGTTCTGTACGAGATTCAATTGTAATAGTATTCATGGATGTATGGGAAGGGGGACACTGTGTAGATTCAGTGGCATTGTTTGTATAGTCTGTCACTTTATACACCGGAAGTGTCTTAAAGTTAGTTATTAATTGTTTTTTGTCAAAGTCTATAATGCAGTTGTAGTGTTCGAGAAAGTCAGAGCCTAACTAACCGTCAAATTCTATATCGAGGTTACAGATATATACTTTATGTGGATCTTTTATATTGAAACGGACAAGGGTCGATTCATTTATATGAATTTTCTGATTGGTAGTTCCCTGAATTACCACATTTTCCTGAAATCTATCTCTGAAACGTGTGCCAGTGTCTAGTTTGAAAATAGAAAGACCAGCACCGGTTTCTATTAAAATTTTAAATCTGTGGAGTCTGTGATATAGTATAGATTTTTAGAATTTAAGGTCAGAAGCGGTCTAATAGAACCCTCTGTTTGGGTTCAAATGTGGGTCGAAGCTGTCTAGATTTAGTGTTTGAGTTTGGGTCTGAAATTCTGAGATTTCCGGGGGTTCCGTTTGGAAAGTGAGGTTTTGAAAATTTACGGGGGAAAATTCGTGTTCATTTTCAAGGTAGCTATCACATTCTGCGTTATCTGTTTCTGAGTAATAAATAATAATAAATGTGGAGTCGCAATAGTCTTGGGCGTAAATTTCGTATACGTTAGTGTTGGGTTGGTCGTGCCCATCATTATAAGAATTGTTCAAGTGATATTTTCGTTGTTGGCGGAAAAAGTTTTGATTAGGTTTATATTGGCCTGAACTTTAGGGTTGTGCACTGGTAGAAAGACAAGGTTGTTGAAAGTTTCTGTTCTGCTGGAAATTCTGAGTATTGGTTTGGGATTGTGGCCAATTCTGGAATTGGCCCAGTTATTGTGAAAATGGGTTAGGACGCATGTTCGAAAAGGTTGGTCCGTAATTTTGGTTATGTTGCATTTGTCTCGATTTGGTAAGACATTCATTAACAGTATGCCCCATGCTTTTACAGAGTGAACATTGTTTTTGTACTGGAAACTGGATGGGATTTCGAGGAGGTGGAGCTTGGTTTCCACATTTCGAACATTTTTGAGATTCTAAATAATGGAGTTGGAGTTCACGTTTTATGCGTGAAACAGCGGTCAGAATATCTTTAGGATCGCTAGCACGAACTAGTTGTACTATCTTCGGCTCTAATTCTGTTAGAAGGCTATTTAGTGCCATGGATTCGATAAAGTCGATTTGTGCCTGTTTTTCTTTCTGAGTTAAGTTTTGTTTTTTAACCGCAGCAAGCATTTTTGCTTGGTGGGTTTGCAGTCTGACTGAAAATGTTATGGGGGATTTCAAATTTAATTGCCTCATTCGTTGAAGATCCTGAATCAAGGCTGCGAGATCTCTAGTATCTCCAGAGTGGTTCTCTAAGCGTGTCTGAATTTCGGTTGAGTGGATTGGCGACAATTTATTAGTTCGGCTGTTCTGCCGCAAAGTTTATTTTTGATATGCAATATTAAAAGCACTTGTTGGTAGTCAGTTGCCATACTATGTGCAGTTTGGCATGAAGAAATGTAAGTGTTTAAGAATATTGAGTTTCCATCATATTCCGAAATTATTGCGAAATTTTGTATTGCTCTACTATATGAGTCGCAGCACCTTGAACAGTGAAACGGAAGTAAGCAAAGTCACACAAATATTTATCAAAATTCTAAATTATTTAATGAGTAAATTGGTTAAAAGGATAATAAATTCAATAATTTGCGAACATAAAAGAAAATAAAGCTAGGTAAAATAATGCAGAATAATAATTCGTTTCAAATTTTCAAATACAATATCTTAAAATGTATCATAATATAAAAATAAATATAAAACTCGTTTCAATTCATAAATAATTAGATTATGAACGTGATGTTTCTACATACGTTAGTACCCCTGGCATAGAGATTATTATGCAAAAGCGTCGACTAGTTAGCCGGCTGGGTGTTCCTTGTCTTCGCTGCTCACGGTAATGTCTCAAACAGGTAGATCTTGTCCACAATGATTTGGAAATCTTCACAGTCAGTTAGTTGGCACGTGTTGGACAATCTTACTGACTGCTCCAATTTTATATCTTTGATTTCACTTAAGACTTTAAAAAATATATATATTTTATTCAAAACATAAAAGTCAAAAATTAACACTTTAATTACTTTTATGTTTTTTTGGGTAATAACACCACAATAGAAATAAAACGACTTTTATTGCAGGAATACCAAACGTTTCAAAGTCTATTCTGAATTCGTTGTCCTTTGAAACGTTTGGTATTCCTGCAATATACGTCGTTTTTATTTCTATTGTGGTGTTATTACCCAAAAAAACATAAAAGTAATCAAGAATATGCTACAAACAACATTTAGAAGACAATTAACACTTTAACTTGAAATAATAATTAAACGTAAATTATTATAACTACATATATATATATATATATATATATATATATATATATATATATATATATATATATGTAGTTATATGTATATATATATATATATATATATATATATATATATATATATATATATATGTAGTTATAATGGATTTAAATCATATGTGGCGTTTAATATGTGAGATAATATATGTATATATATATATATATATATATATATATATATATATATATCACCACCCTCAAATTTACTGGCCATAAGGGGTGTTTATAAAACTAACCTATTGTTATATCGAAGTAAATATGGTTGATTATTATGGGCAAGAGCAGCAACTTTATCCTTTTGAAAATTCTCTGGAGAGTATAAGGATTGGTTGAGTCAACAAAACAATTAATGTTTATACCTGGTAGAAAGTTCTGTGTTGGCACATAAATCACTGTTATACTTGGCCGTTGTTTTATTTTACCATTAAAATTTACTATTCTGCACAAATTAAACACCACCACTTAACAGGGTTTATATTTCCAAAGGTTAGAATCTAATTCAAGCGTTAGCTTTAAGTATGTGGGCTTCTAAAACATCAATTCTATATAAAAATAGACAGTTTTTTTAATTTAAATTTAAAAAAATGTCTATTTCATTTTTTTATTTTCTGGTATGTTAATAAGAGTTTTTGAAGCTGATAAATAATATGATACTGATTTATGTACTCTCGAGAGAAACTGTTTTTTATGCATGTATATATATATATATATATATATATATATCTTTGTTTTTAAGTTTTCGCGGGCACTAAATGTATTAGATGGTTTCCGGGAATTCATCCGCGTAGTTGATAACTGATCCCTGCCGGGATCGATGGTAAAATGAGGACGTTTCGGCAGTCACATCTGCCCTCTTCAAGTCAATTCGGATAATTCTCGTAACCTTCTGCTTTCGCTTCTAGTTACTCGAATACTGATATTTTCAGGAGCGCGCACGGTGTTATATAGTCGCAGCTCGGCGCCTATTGGTTGGCACCGTGAACGGCTGCGTGTGATTGGCCCTGTGCGCTCAGTGGGCACGCCTCCCGCCTGCTGATTTGTTATTTCCGATAGAGTTGTTATTGGATTTCATTGCGTACGCAGCAGGCGGGAGGCGTGCCCACTGAGCGCCCAGGGCCAATAGGTGCCGAGCCGCGACTATATAACACCGTGCGCGCTCCTGAAAATATCAGTATTCGAGTAACTAGAAGCGAAAGCAGAAGGCTACGAGAATTATGCGAACCGACCTGAAGAGGGCAGATGTGACTCTGCCGAAACGTCGTCGTTTTACCATCGATCCCGGCAGGGATCAGTTATCAACTACGCGGATGAATTCCCGGAAACCATCTAATACATATATATATATATATATATATATATATATAAAGGGCTTTAAAAGAAAAAGGCAAAAAACATGTTAATTTATATTTATGGGGAACACATTTTACTCGTATCGGTTACCTTGCAGTTTTAACCCCTAAGCGGGGGAGAATATCACGTCTACTAAAAAGGGGTAGTGATAGTTCTTTTTAAAGGTCTCTTATTTAACAATCTTTTGACACATCATTTTCTAAAATCAGATCATTTTTTTTCAGAGTAATGTCCTAGAAACCGTCAAAAATTAAAAACTTTGACTTATAATAGAAAAAAGCATGAGTATAAATACCGAGATATACAAGTAAGACAAAATCCATAAATGTTTTTGCGAAAGAAATTTGCGACTGTAAATGTCAACAATTTATTATTCGTAGTGGTTTCGTTGTATACTGATCATCAAATTTCGACAATGGTTTATTCTTTATAAGAAAGAATTGAAATAATATTCATTTATGGGGAAGTAGAACGCTGTGTACGGAGAACTGTATGTATTTGATCAGAGACATTCCGATAAAAATATTGGGCACCAGAACTAAATCCAATACGATTTAGTTCATAAATTTCAAGAAACTGGAAGTGTGTGCAATAAAGTTGTCAAGAATCGTAAAAATTTAACTGAAGCTGCACATATTGAGATTATAGCTATTTTTGCCATGGATTCTCAAACATCAGTACCAAAAGTTTCCAGGTTAACAAATATTTCCGTAGAATTTCGGCATAAAACGTTACGCCTAAATAAATCTTTTCCCTACAAAATACTACTTTTACAACAGCTTGCTGAAGATGATTTTGACAGAAGGTTAGAATTCTGGAGACTCTAATTTTATTAAAAATATTTGTTTTTCTGCGGAAGCACGATTTTTTTTAATGGATTTGCCAATAAACATAATTGTATATAGTGGGACAATACCTATCCACAAGTTTTTGGGAAGAGCCCAACCAACATCCTCAGAAAATCACCGTATGGGCCAGAATTCTCGGAAATAAAATTTTTGATTCTTTATTCGTGGAAGAAAATTCAACTAGGGAATTGTATGTGGATTTCGAGCTGCGAGTTTACCATTATCTTACCAACAATGGCGGACATTTTCAACAAGGTAATTCTAACGCTAATACTATGTTAATAATGTAAATACAATGTAAATAATAAATATTTTAATTTGAAAGCTTACAATGTCATTACTCTATATAAAATAATCCGAATTATGAAAATGGCGTGTAAAAGTTTGACAAAAAGGAGACCTTTAAAAAAAGGTATACAGTAATACCCCTATGTAATTAAACATCTAGAAAAATAAATTAACCTGTTTTTTGTCTTTTTATTATAAAGATATTTTGGGTGGCTAGTTTTGAAATCAAAGCCCTGTATATATATATATATATATATATATATATATATATATATATATATATATTGTTACGAAATTTACCCAAAGCCGACCCTGTTTCATTTCAATACGACAACAAACCCTTTGAGATAAAAAATTGTTCTCGAAAAGACTCGGCACCTGTAGGAGTGATGATGATTTTTACTGGAGAATTCGAAGCTGGTTTTATAAAGGAAGCACGCCACGATCGCGAGTTCAGTTATACCGCGACGACAAGTGTATATGGGAATGTATTGTAATATTTGAATCAGCTGTTTTAATGTAAATAAAGTTCTAGAAAAGTGAAAGTGAATATTAGTTTTATAATTTTAAATTGAACCCACGGAATATATTGCAATTTAGTGATCAGAAGTAGCAGTTAAAATCGTAATTTGATTTATGGAAACTCGTAGTATGGAAAAAACCGACGAAACAACCAAAAAAATTATCAAACAGGTTACGGAGGGACTAGACGAAAAAATAGCACAGATTCTAGTAAAAGGTGACAAGAAGGAGAAACAACATCCAGAAGAAATTCAACAAATGTTAGTGAAATCTTTTGATGATAATCTTAAAGTTGAATTAGGAAATCTTGTCACTAATATCGATGAAAAACAACAAAATCTAGTATCCACGATGAAAAGTGAAGAACATAATTTAATTGAAGGTTTGTTCTCGAAATTTGAACAAAATAAGATCAACTTGAACTAAAACGACAAAATGAATTTAAAATACTAGAAGAAAAACGACAAAATGATTTTAAAGTAACTGAAGAGAAAAGACAACTGCAATTTGAACAATTAATGCAAATAGTATCGCAGGTTAATGACACAGTTAATGAACGAATGCAAATAGTGGAATCAGACGTGAGAGAAATAAATGATGACATAAAGGTCCTAAAAAATACCGTGGATACTCTTTAAACCAAAGTAGATGACATCGATTCCATCCAGAACCAGGTGAAATTTGAAATAAGTGCTATCCAAAGCCAGGTAAACATTGAAATCAGTTCAATTAAAGACGCAGTTCACAGTGAAGTACAAGATAAAGTGGAAACAGCAATTAAAAAATTGCAACAAGATTTGCAGAGAGGGATATACCAGCACCCCGTGAGTACCAAAGGTTCCGTTAGCAAACCACCTACATTTGATGGCAGTTCATCTTGGCCCATGTATAAACGGCAATTTGAGGCCGTGGCTACAGCTAATGGATGAGATAATCAAGAAAAATCTACTTCTTTGGTAATTTCGTTAAGAGGTCCGGCCCTAGAACTCCTCCAAAGCATCCCAGTCGATGAACAAGGCAATTTCGACAAGAGCATCGCTATCCTAGACAAACGATACAAAAATCAATCCTTGAGTCAGGTATACCAAGTCCAACTGAGTGGAAAGACGCAAAATTCGGTGAAATCCTCCAAGAATTCGAAGCAGAGATTAGACGGTTAGTTCACTTGTCCTACCCAGACCTGCCAGAGGAAACGAAAGACCAGTTGGCCACACAGAGTTTCATAAACGGCATCAGGGATGTGGAAGTACAAAGAAATTTAAGACTGAGTGGCGTCAAGAAGAGTAATGAAGCTCTACTTCGGGCTTTGGACGTAGAGGCCGTCATGAACATGTCCAAGCCGAGGGTCCGAGCAGTTTCCTTCAACCAGGAAGAGTCAGAGTCACCACTTCAAGCGCTGGTTGCTGGCCTGAACAAAATATTAGAACGGTCACAAAGAACTGGCACCAGAGGGGCATGTTACCGCTGCGGACGGACAGGGCACTTCCAACGTGATTGTCGAGTGAGGCCACCTGAACGATCACCGACCAGGGGTAACCAACAGAACAGCCACATGTCCAGGGACCGTCAGCCAGTCAGCATAGGGGGGCGAATGTTGACTGTCCCTACACCAGCCCCCAAAACGTTATCCATCCGGGGATTTTGCCGAGATAGAGGCAGCCTGGTCATCAGAGGCACCATCAATGGGCGAGCAGTTACCATCACCATCGTTACCGGCGCCGCTGTGTCCATTGCCAAGTCCAGGGTTTTGAGAGCATCAGAAATTCGGCCAGTTACCAACAACATCCAGCTCAGAACAGTGACCGGCGAGTCCATGTCAATACAGGGTGAGGCAGATGTCGTGCTACAGATAGGGGAGAACATGATCCGGCATAGGGTTATGGTAGCGAATATTGAGGACGATTTTATACTGGGAATGGACCTAATTAGCCAGCATGGATTTATGTTCGACCCGAGATATGATGTTCTTCGGTTCCTGAATGAGGAATTTGTATTGACACGGCCCGTCAACACATCAGTCACGCCCATAAAAATTGTGGCAAAGTCTTCAGCTAGAATTCCCGGTCGAACGGAACAGATTATTCATGGGCAGCTAGACAGCAATCCTGGGAGCTGCGTTGGAATGGTGGAGCCCGTACACTCAGCTTATGACTACTTAGTTGGACGGGCTATAGTTAAAACCGGACGAGATATACCAGTCCAACAACGACATCAGAATTACCAATGGTCAAGAGATAGCTTGTTTCGAGCCAGTAGAGACCATCATCAATTGCGAAGAAGAGTACCAGACGTCGGCGAAGGAGACACAGGGCCCAGTAAAGAGTTCCTACAACAGTTTGCTGACCATTTGACACACCTGACACCAGAGAACCAGAAGAAATCCAAGCAATTTATCACAAAGCACTGGCAAATTTTTAACAGTCAAGATGGAACCACCGGTCGCACCAACATCATCCAGCATCGAATAGATACCGGAAAGGCTCAACCCATCAGAATACCACCCAGACGACTACCAACAGGCAGTCGAGGAAAACATCGAGTCCATGTTACGGAGTGGAGTTATTGAGCCATCCATCAGCCCATCTGCTCCCGTCGTGCTAGTTAAAAAGAAGGATGAAACCACCCGATTTTGTGTGGATTACAGAAAGCTGAATGACGTCACGAAGAAAGACAGTTATCCACTACCCCGAATTGATGACACTTTGACCACACTAGCAGGCTCCCGTTGGTTCTCCACACTAGACCTAAAAAGTGGATATTGGCAGGTTGGTCTACACGCAAACGACAGAGAGAAGACATCGTTCTCCACCAGTAAAGGGCTGTTTCAGTTCACGGTCGTGCCCTTTGGGTTATGTAATGCACCCGCTACATTTGAGAGGCTAATGGAGTATGTACTGAGCGGGTTAACATGGAGGACGTGCTTAGTATACCTCGACGACATTCTAGTCATGGGTCAGACATTCGACTACCATCTGAAGAATCTGGACGAAGTATTCTCCAGAATTAATAACGCCAACCTGAGGTTCAACCCGAAGAAGTGTTCCATGTTCCAAAAAGAAGTAGAGTTTTTGGGCCACGTCGTTTCCGAGTCAGGAATCCGCACCAACGAAGACAAGATAGAAGCGATCCCTGATTGGCCAATCCCGAGAGACAAGCATGAACTCCGAAGCTTCTTGGGCCTCTGTTTATACTACCGGCGTTTTGTTGAGGGATTTGCCACCCTTGGCCCGCCTCTACATCGGCAGACCACTGAGAAAGAGACCTTCCGTGGGAATCAGGATTGCGAAACATCTTTCAGACGACTGAAGGCAGCACTATGTTCCAGTCCAATCCTAGCCTTTGTTACACAGTCCGGCAAGTTCATTGTAGACACCGACGCCAGCAACACAGGTTTGGGGGCCGTCCTATCCCAGGTGCAGGATGGTGAAGAGAGGCTGATCGAGTACTACAGCCGTGGATTCTCGAAACCGGAAAGAAATTATTGTGTCACCAGAAAGGAACTTCTTGCAATAATAAGGGCTGTAGACCATTTCCACAAATACCTCTATGGTCGTCATTTCTTAATCCGAACAGATCATGCCGCACTCAAATGGCTGCTGGACACCGGAAGGACAACTGGCCAGGTGGATGTAAAAATTACAGCAATACGATTTCAAGGTGGAACACCGTGCCGGCCGTTTGCACAATAATGCCGATGCCCTATCCAGAAGACCCTGTAGAGCAGAATGCGGACATTGTCTGAAGACGGAACAGCGAGAGGGTATCTCCATCAGGCAGATCCGAGTGCAATCCAATGAAGACTGGACAACGGAACAGTGCATCCAGGACCAAATGGCTGATTTAAATTCAATATTCTCATTAAGGTTAAATTGCATCGACTGCTATATTTTGTGAATCAACTTTTATTTTCTCATTCAGGTTACACTGGATCGATTGCTATATTTTGTCACCCAGGTGTTGATTTCGCCCAAAGAATCAATTTATACACTTTTTTAACGTAGTTATATATTCTTCTACATTATATTTTTTAAATAATAAGAATATTTCAATTAAATTTCTTTCTTGACAATCACCAAAAAACTTTCTGCCATCTTCAAAATTTTCAATCCCCATAACAACCAGACAAAATTCACTTTTTCTACTCTAACCGCTTGCTATAAAAACTTAACTTTGATTTCATTTAATTTATTCATTATACCGGCCGATTTTAAATTTGATTTTATTTTCATTTCAATCATTAATATTATAATCCAAGATTTTAATTTTGATTTATAAAATCAAATATAAAGTTTCTATAGCTTGATTTATATCTACTATTTATAAATACACTAATCTATTAAACCTGGAATATTTCATTACAGTATATGTATATATATATATATATATATATATATATATATATATATATATATACAGGGTGTAAACGGTTTGAGTGCAAAGATTTTGAGGATCAATACTTCAGGTCAAAACAAATCAAAAAGTTTTATAACATTTTCAGAAATAAACTATAGTTTTGCCAAAAAAAATAAAAAAGTTAGAAGTTCTGTAGCCTTTATTACAGTGAATAATAGATTATTTCCGGATTCAAAATGATTGAAAAGCTAAATATGTAAATACTCAATAGCGTATACACCTTTAATAACTGTATTAACAAAGAAAATTATTATTTAAACTCTAAATATTCTGTTATAATTTGCCCTACGTTTCTCCGATCAGATGTGGCCACATAGCATATACTCAGTACTACAGCTGTCCGCTGCCATGAATGCTTTTTTGCTGCCCGGTTCTTTTAAGAAAGTGAAAGTGATTTTTGCATGACATTCGACATAGCGTAAGTTATTTGATTTTCATTTTAAAATATAAATTGGAAAAATAAATAAAATCTGTTGTGAATTGTGAGTTCGAGTCTATTATTTTGTGACAAACAGTGACAATCATACAATTAGGTAAAGACCTGACATGCTATTAATTTGTGGGGAAAGCAAATGTAATAACAAGAATTGTGAATTTTGAATATTTACTATAAATAATCTGTTTGCTCGCCAGAGCTCTATCATAATAACATCCTGCAGGTCAAAGGTGTAAGATAAGTAATATTAATTTCTTAGTTACAATTATTTCTCGAAGAATTTAACACATAAAAGAACTACATGTAAGAAATATTTTGTTTAATATAGTTTGTATCGCATTATTTTCGTATCATAATGTAAACAACTTTGTATCCTCCCTTCTTCAACTTGATGCATAAAATAAATCGCCAAATATAAATATTCATTTCAATACATAGATATTAAAAGGGTACATTTTTGAAAATAATATTTCATAAAATTTTATGTACCTAAATAAATCTACCGGCACTCGAAACTATGAAATTAATTAATACAAAAAAAAAACAGGTGTTCATTTTTTTGTGGTGACTCATTCCTTTTTTATTCACGCTACAAGCAAATCATTTTTAGCGCGACGTTGCCACATTGACAATAATTTACTTAACATGTATTTCAAATTTTCTTGCTTATTAAGGCCTTTAGACCATAGTTTTATAAGAGTTTTTTGTTTTGTTTGTTGGGTACTATCTGCACCTAAAATATATGCTGTCAAACTATTTACACCCTGTATATATATATATATATATATATATATATATATATATTTGTTTTTAAGTTTTCACGGGCACTAAATGTTTTAGGTGGTTTCCGGGAATTCATCCGCGTAGTTGATAACTGATCCCTGCTGGGATCGATGGTAAAATGACGACGTTTCGGCAGAGTCACATCTGCCCTCTTCAGGTCGGTTCGCATAATTCTCGTAGCCTTCTGCTTTCGCTTCTAGTTACTCGAATACTGTATACTTTAATTCAAGTATTTTCTGTTTCTGAGCTACACGTTGGGTTCGCCAAATTATTTTGTGAATTATTTACTTAGCCCTACGTTGGGCGCCAAATTTATTTTGAATTATTTTTAAGCTTCACGTTGGTTGCCATTTATTGTGAATTATTTATTTATTTCTATTATTTTATTTTTGATTATTTTATTTGAACAAATCTTTTTTCTATCTTTGCCTTACCTTGGGTGTCAATTTATTTTGATTTGAATAAATTTGTATTTTGCATAATATTTTTATATAACTTTATTATTCACACGTTATTTGATTAATTTATTTTCTCAGGGTTTTAATTTTTCATTGCATGCATACTCTTACCTCAAGGTTCTAAATTTAAAATTAATACTTACATTTTTATCTTCCTTATAACTTCTCTGCTTCTCTTTTTATTACACTTATTCAACACTATTGCATCATTTTATTTATTCAAAACATCTTTTCTTTAAATTTTACTAAATTGAAACTTTTATTTATCTTGAAAAGAATTTAGATGAAACTCTACTCATTCAAATGTTATTTTTGGCTCAATTAAATAAATTAACACAACTTTCAATTTCAATTTTCAATAACATTCTTTATTAAATAACAAGATAAAATTATTAAAAACATTAAAACAATAAATCTTTAATCAACAAACGAAATCATTCCTAACTACTGAATATTTATGAGAAAGTTCACTTTTTATACTATCATATTAAAACTTGTTATTCCTAATATACTTAACTAGCATAAACATAAATCAATTGTCACTTTATTCACATTTTAAAACAACTATTGTTTCTCTAACCTTTTATTCCTTGTCGTGATTACAGTCCATTAGTTCCAAATCTGTTCATTCTCCATTCGAACTTTTATTTTATAAACAAATTTTTATTATTGGTTCCCATTCCATATTTGTTTATCATTATTCCATGTTCACCATCTTGTTTCATTTATTATTTATACAAATTAAATTTAATTATTGTTTACCATTTCATTCTTGTTTACAATAATTCAACAAATACCATCTTTGTTGATGTTTTCAAATTTTTATTTAAAATTCCAACTTAATTGTCATTTTCTGTCGGTGGGATATGCACTACACATTTATAGTACCGTACTTATGAATCTTTATACACTGCCAATGTTTTGACAATTCATCTAACCGCACTTTTCACTACTTAACCTCCACTAACAGTATTTAGGTTATTGCAAAGAAAAACTTTGACTTGTTTACTTCAAAAATCAGGAACGAAAGAGAGCGCTGCCTACAAAACGTAAGCTTATCTAACATTTTAAAAACAATTGCCTGCTAGGAGCGTTCGTCTTGCCCACTCACTCAAAATGGATGAATTTTCATTTGTTTTGGTGCGTTTTATTCCGTTCACTCATTTTACTTAGCCCATGTGTTTCCTCATAAGAAACAAAAATTTTCTTTTTCCCTTATTAAATGATATTTTTCTGATAGCTTATTTTATTTTAAGAACTTTTTATTTTCTTGTAAAATTTCGTTTAAATGCTTTGTTTGTTTACAATTTGTCATACCTTTTTCAAGGTCATTCAACTTTTATTATGATTTAAACAGATTTACCGCAAATTGTTGATTGATTGTAATTTAAGTTATAATAATATTTTCCTTATCATCTCTAATGTTCATGGAAGAATTTTCTTTTATTTTTATTCATTACTTTGAAAATTATTGACCTTTTATTTTTTTCTGAATGTTGTTTACATGTTGCTTTGCTTCCTAATTTATTTTGTACTCTTGTAATTGCATGTGTTTTTACTAATTAATATTGTTTTAGGTGTCTAGCATTGATTTTTATGTTTTCCTGGCAATTTACAATGATTTCTATGGATTTATATCACAAGATATGCATACTCGTTACAAGATGTATAACCAACATTTTTCAATTACCTTTTATAACTAATTGTGAGTATTTACAGTTTAATTATTATTAAAATCATCTTAATTACACTACATATTACACATATATTCCCTTTTCCAAAGTCCAGAGAGCTTTATTTACAATTTATTGCTCCTTTTTGCTGCTCGTTGCAATAGCATGTTTATCGAAATTGAAATTCAAAAGTTGTGCTGGCTTTTTTTTTCAGTAAATGGTTTTGCTAAGCCTTTTATATTATAACACCTCAATATCAGTTGATTCTTTCCAACCCTTATCTTAAATATTTCAAGTATAATTGCTTTATTAGTGTTAAATTTTCTTATTCATTAAATGTTACTGATCGTTAGGCAACCAACATGTTCATTTCTAATATATTTTTAGTATACAGTCTACTTTTTGAATCTATTTTATAGATTGCATTTCATTTTGTATTTATGGCTATTCTAATTCCATAACAATAAATAAAATATATATATATATATATATATATATATATATATATAATTCCGTTACATGTAGAATGATTTTTCGAGAGAGCAATCGATTTTGCTAAAACTTGAGAAATTATTCTATAAAGTATCCCTGCAAATTAAATTTTAGCGCTCTAGCTGTGATAGGTCGGGAGAAATTGCGTTTTAAAAGTTATAAAACAACATTTTCAGCCTATTTTCAAAATATCTATTTCAGAAATAAAATGCTCAGATCGAGTTATTTGCACTAGGTTATATGTTTACTATATTTTCTAGTACATATCAGACTCGTAAACCATTTGGCTAGTTTTCATTACCTCAATAAAAACAAAGTCAAATGTTATTAAAATGATCATTTTCAAAAAGGCCACCAAAAATGCAATTCTTCACAGATTTGCTAATACAGCATCTCATTTTGTTCTCTTTAAGTGCTTTTTAAGAAAAATTGGTAAGTTTGTCCACAAATATTTACGGGGACATAATGTTTTTTGTCTGCAATAATCCCACGCAGGGATTTTCTTCGCACGAACGTTTTGTACAATTTTTTAAACAGTGGTAAAATCCATTAAAACCTGGATTGCAGTTATATAAAAATAAGAAAGAATAATCAAATAAATATTTTTTGCCAGTATAAATTTGTATTTGTAGTTAGGTATATTTAAGCGTGTTTTGTAACTGGGTTAATCAAATTTATTTCTATGCAAGAATCGGCATTATTCTCTCTCAAAGTCGCTGATTTTTGACCATCCAGTATACATTTCTATCAACTCCATATCGCACAGAAATTTAGAAGACCCTAGTTGTCTACAACAATCTCTGGGAGGGAATTTCTTGGCCCGTACTTCAGTGATTTTCTACAGTTTTATAAACCTTGGTAAAATCGATAAAAATTTGGATTAGAATTATACAAAAATAACAGATATTCTGAGAAAATAGATATGTACAATATGATCAACCAGTATTCCTGTAAATCCATAACTGTTTTGTATATTGCGTTATACTTCTTTGTGTTTGAAGACTTTTCAACTTCAACAATTACAACAATTTTCAATTACGGTCCTGTGGAAATCTTGCTGTAAGCTTGTGTTGAGACAGTTAATACTTCGGATATTGTGGAATTTCAATAAAACTATACTGAAACAAAAAGGGTATTTGTATTTTTATTTTAGTTTAAAAGTTGTAAATTGTACAATAATCCGCCTCTAACTCAAAAATTATATTGCACATGAATCAATTTTCTTTTTAAATTTTTTTATAAATCTTGTAATATAGGAAATGTTCGTTTACGCCAAAATACATTTTTGTAAGTTACCAATAACAGATATATTGTATAAAGAGCTATCAGCAATTAACAAAATCAGTTACTAATGTAGAATGTATTTAAATGACGAAAAAATGATATGCTATTTATTTAAATTGAATCTAACAGAAACCTTCTTCTGGCAAGAAATATGTATGGTGAGTTGTATCCAGTTTGTCACATGTCAAACATTTAAACATTTAGAAGGTTTAAAGAGAAATTTGAGAGAATTTAGTGCATTTCACAAGAAGAAAACTCGAAAATGTGGAGGTTAGGTTAGCAAATTGATTTTTTTGGTAAGCAAATCTTTATTTATATATAAATCTTCTTTACGTGTGCTAGTCATTGAACTCCTCCTAAACGGCGGATCGATTTTGATGAGTTTTTTTGTGTGTATTCCAGGGGGTTTGAGGATGGTTTAGATTCACAATACGGTCAACTAGATATTGTTTTTTTACTTAATTATTTTTTTTAGTTAATTATTTATTTAAAAATTGTTGTTGATGTTAGCACAAGTTACACAGGATCCGGCAGACTGCGCTGTAGTCGCTGTGTCAAATATTCAAGAGTGTGCTTTAGTTTCAGTTACGTCTGATAGATGAAGTTCAGATTATATTATTACAGCTAATTTTTAAACGTTTACATGCGACAGGACAACGTCTGTCGGGTCCGCTAGTAATACATAATAAATATGAATTAAGTATAGATAACATAATATATTTTTAATTTTTAAATGTGTTAATTATAAAAATCCAATTCGAGTTAAGCATATTTCGTAACATTAAGTAGCACGCTGCCTATGATTTTGTATTAAAGGTCTCAGTATATTCAAACGTGACCTTGCATCAATATCAATTTCTTTGAACATGCTATTAGAATATATTTAAAATACCTATTACAAACCATATTGTAATGACGATGAAATGCATTTTTAACAAAATCATAAAGACGAGTTTTACTAGAAATCTCTGGAAATATATCCATAATATGAATTTTAAAACATGTAAATCGTATTTTCAAGAGTCTTAAAAATTAATCTCATCGCGACAACATTACGACACACCCCTTTCTAAATCACCTCAGAGATTGCATGTGGAAAATCTGCGTTGGAAATTTTCATCTCTTTGTTGACTAATTCTTTTTTCATACCATTTATATTTCAGGATGTAAATTATTCTTTTTATGCAGATGAGCGTGCTTCCGTAACTCGCATAAATTTTTAATGGAGCCGCTCCTCTCAACAATGCATGCAACAGAAATGGGATGAGTAAAAGGAAAGTTTATACATATATCTTAAATGTTTCAAGTCTCAACTTCCAACCTTGTATAGAGCATATTGTTGGGAAAGATACTTTCCTTGTAAAATTGATGCTGGGTTTGTCTCGGAGGATGGATTCCCATTTTCTGTGTCTTCTAATTTACTTCTTGAGGACTGCTTAACTTAAAATAACGGTAAAAGAAGTAATAGTTTCTTTGATGACTTGTTACAGTTAATTAGGTTTTGTACATGGTGTATTCCTTACACCTGAGGAAATATGGAACTGACTTAATTTCTGTTTCTAGTTTTATATCAAAATACGACGAAAATGAAACATTAGTTGAAGATATTTATGTTATTTCAAGTCACTATTTTGCTTGTGACAACCAACTGCTTCAAATTTCGATTGGTATGTTTTGATATCTTTAAGGTATCGTTTCCCAAACCTTTTGTATTTAAACATGATTTTACGGGATTTTACTGTTTTCTCTAAAATAATATTATATGTTAATAGTTGTTTCAACACACATGCGAATAAGGCACTTATAGCAAGCAATATAAATGGAACAAACTTTATTGGAAAAGAAAAAAGAAGGACCAATATGGAAAATATACCACTGCAGAAATGACGTACCACAGGTGGTACGTTTGATTAATAAACCCAGAACGACCTTAATACACTCTATTATTAACCCAAGGTATTAGTGCATAAAGGATTGCTTGATCAATGTTAAAAAAATTTGACTTATCACTGGGTCTAGGGCCCTCGCACGAGTTTTTGTGAGGCTTTGTCTGTTCACAGTTGAAAAGTTTTTCTGGTTTGGTTCCTTGTAACAACTTAATTATAAAACGTTACGGTGCAAATAAATATTAGCAGCCGCTTTGTGACGTCTGTTTTCGGAAATATGTACATCTATAGAGCAATCCGTTATATAATATCTTTTGGCCCAAAATATTTATGAACAACATAGAATCACTCATTTTCAAACACAATCTGAACAGTAAAATCCTATATTGGTATCGATATGTTGACGACATTTTTGCTTGTTTTACTGGTACTTACAGATAATTACAGTTCCTACATAACTATATAAATCAAATCCATCCTACATCCTAACATAAAATTCACCCTAGAAACTGAGACAGACAATACATTAAATTTCCTTGACTTAACCATCAATAGACATAACAACAAACATACCTTTTCCATTTATCATAAACCTTCACACACGGACCTTACAATCCACAATAGTTCACACCATCCTTACCAACACAAACTTGCAGCATACCATAGTATGTTGCACAGATTGGTTACCATCCCACTATCAAAAACTCACTTTGATACAGAACTACACAGAATAAAATGTATTGCTGTCAATAACGGTTATAACCCTCAAATTATCGACAATATGTTAACTAAAAAATTAAATAAAAAGGCTTTAAATGAAGTATATCATACTATCCGTAATATCGACCCCAAACTATATAAAAGTATCACATTCATCGGCTCCCTTTCTCAAAACATATCCCAATTTTTATTAAATAGAAACATTCGTACAGCTTTTAAAACAGATAACAACTTAGGAAAACATATAAGAAACAATAAAGATAAAGTGAACAAAAATAACAACTCGGGTGTCTATAAGTTGACATGTGGTAGTTGCCCTATTTTCTACCTCGGTCATACGGGAAGATCATTCAAGACAAGATGGGACGAACATACCAAAGCTTATGAGTGCCACAATTATAATAAGTCAAGTTTTGCCGAACATTTATTGAATGAAAGTCATGTACCTCAGAATACGTTCGAAGTATTACATTTACAACATAAAAATTATATCTTTTAGAGTCATTAGAAATTAACAATAACAAAAATTCACCATACCTCTTGAATGATCAAACCGAAACCAATTCATCCCCATTACTTAGTCTTTTCAATAGAATTATATAAACTCATTACAGCCATAATTTATCCATTTTTAAAAACCCAATTATAATATTGTACTTTCTTAATTGTGATAATCCCCTCCTACCTGCTTCAGTAATCCTCTAAATACCTCTGTAATTCCATCACCATAGTTTTTTGTAATAGTTTAAGGCATTTAACTGTTAGTCTTTCGTTGTATTCTGAAGAAGCCAGTAACCTGGTGAAACAATTGTCAATAGTAAATAAATTTAAGTGAAAATTACATGAGTGTATTTATTCTAATATAATATTATATAATATCCTTTAATAACCGAATTCCAAAAAGGAGGAGGTTAACAATTCCGCCTAAGTTTTTTTTTGTATGGATGTTAGCTGATTTCTTCAAAAGTTCTGAACCTATTAGAATAAATATTGATTTGCTTAACAGATTGTACATCCGGATTGGTGGAATATCAAATTTGAGAAAAGAATTGTATTCGTAAAGGGATACAAATTGTGATTAAACACCTACTGCATATACCTAATATATTAGTGGATTTCTCCAAAACAATTTACCGATTTGTATAGCTTTTTTGAATTTCATTGTAATAAGGAAGATCTATACGTGGTTTCATATATTTTTACGGAATGTAACTTGTAATTTTTCAGAAAATCATCGAGAAATCAAATATTCTCATCAAAAATACCATCAAAGTGACGTACCTGACATTTCCTCCTAAATATTTCTATTCCAACCTAGTGCAGCAACTATAGACACTGAAAATTTTAATCGAGGATTTGAAAATTTTCTATGAACATCGCAAACATATAGGTAGTACAGTATAATATAAGTACATTTATGAATCATATTTTTTTAAATCAACGAGTGTCAATCTGATTATGTTTGTATACCTATTTTAATAGATATAATACAAACATCGATTTACATGAAAAGTTTTCAATTTTGCCAAGACGGTACTGTCACCAACTCCCGCCCTAATAGAAAACCATGTGAAAGTGAAAATAAACAGTTTTGTGTGAAGGTACCTAAAAACAGTGAATTTGCTATTTATTGCCTAGTGTTATGTTTTGTTAATTATTTTCATCTTTTTAGTTCTACTTGGAAGTCAGGTAATATTTTTTATAAAAAATATTTTATTTAATATAAAAAAGTCTCTATTGCTTAATTTTGTTCGTCAAATATAGGTTATCGTATGATGAAGACGTATTGAGACGCAGATAGGTAAAATGTGAGAAACTTCACATTAAGTGAAAAGTATATTACACTAAAGATTTTTAAAAGTTTTTGTTTTGTTTTATATATATATATATATATATATATATATATATATATATATATATATATGTAATATTTATCGGTTAGCATTGATGTTATTACCCATAAGAAACGTTAAAGTCAACAATGTTTCTATTAATTTTAATTTTTATTTTAAATTTTCTTGGGAATAATACCACATCAGAGTTCAAACTTGTGTATATTTTAAAACCAAACGTTTCAAAATCCTGTCAGATTTCGTTTTCAATGGATATAAATTTATAAAGTAAAATTGAAATATATGACAATTATTTTGACAAATATGTTTACGTTCTGTTTATAATTCTGTTAAACTCATTTTCTGGTATTTGATAAAAAAGGAAGTTCTGTACATACCCTATATCTTTTTCTAATTTAAACTTATTATATCGATGAAATTGAATTCTATCTCTAATTGCGGCAAAACTTGCACGTTCCAATATTTCGTGGATTCTTCTGCCCATGTATGGCTGACGGAACCTTAAACCTTTTGGAATAATTTTCATCTGCCGACATCTGCACAAGAATGTCACGCTATTTTTGGTCCGGGCAAGCTTCTTACATAACACTTCTAAATCTCTAAATACTTTAGTTACTACAGTCCCATGGCTGATTTCTAATTGTTTTCTGAATGTTATTTGTGGCATCTTCTAGTTTATTTTAAATTTTCTTGGGAATAATACCACATCAGAGTTCAAACTTGTGTATATTTTAAAACCAAACGTTTCAAAATCCTGTCGGATTTCGTTTTCAATGGATATAAATTTATAAAGTAAAATTGAAATATATGACAATTATTTTGACAAATATGTTTACGTAAACATATAGTATATGTATTTTAGTGCTTATATTTTAATGTTCTATTTTCTGGGACTTTCATATAAACAATACTTTCATTTATCAGGAAAAAAAGTCAGGTAGAGTAATTCCCGTGTAAGTTCAATGCATGAAATACAATCAGTTCCTCTTCTTTAAACATTTTTGAAAAATAAAAATTTTATTTAAGCATTACAACTACCAATATTTAACAACTAAATTAAACTTTCCAATAATTTGTAGTAGCTATATATCATTACTGAGCGGTTGGTATTGTAAATAAAGAATGTGTTGGCACATCTGATAATTTCTCTATGAGATTTGAAAACTTCGCGTTAAAATAACCTCAAACACTACTACGAATGATATGCCACTGCAACTAGGTATCAATAGAAAATGCAACCAAAGAACTGACTTTGGCTCTAAACTAAAAAATTAATTATATAAAATAAAGTTTTACTATTTAAAAATAAACAGTTTGAACTCAGGGTAGATAAACAGATTGACTTTGAAACCAGGGAGCCGTTAGGGATCCTAGTAGGTACTGAACTGAAATAACAATCTATTAATTAAGAATCATGTTTGAGAAAGAAATTTATATCAAATAAGAGTCAGCATCATGGCCAATTTCATTTTATCATGTTTTTACTTAATTCAAAAAAGAATGTTCTATATTTGTGGTGATTATTTTTATTTAGTTCACTGAATTGTCTGAAATGGGTTAAAGGATTTGATTGCTTTAGACTGAATTCCATTAAGGTTATCCATGGGGAAAAACTCGTCTTTTTTAAGAAATTAAAAAAAAACATTCAGTTAAAAATGATATACCAATAATATTTGATTTCAACCGTCAAACAATTATGGAATGTCAAAGGAGAAGTATCCTTAAAATTTATTTCCACGGAGCTATAACATAAATTAGCAACTGAAATCTATCTTATTCAAGCACAATTGATCTCTATGTAGACTTGATAACAGTACTTAAACAAGCATTCAAAATCTCAAAGTTGTTATTAATCTGTCTGATTAAAAGCCTTCTCAAACTTTTGATAAAATTCCAGTTGTTCTGGAAATTATGTAGACATTTTCCTAACTATTGAAAAAAAAGTTGTACATTTAGAACACATCCTTATTACTGAATTTCATAAAAAGGAAGATCTTCTATTTCCACCTTAATATAATTGTTATAGTTGTTTTCTGAAGGATACTTGTGGCATAATTTTCAATGTCTAAGTGTTTATTGGGAAATAACACTACACTTTAAAGGAAATTGCTGTATATTCCAAACGTTTCGGGGTCTAGATCAGACCCCGTTGTCAATGCAATAAGGTTGGAATTGTACCTTTTTAATCCGTAGTTTCTTAGCCATTGACAACGGGGTCTGATCTTAACCCCGAAACGTTTGGAATATACAGCAATTTCCTTTAAAGTGTGGTATTATTTCCCAATAAACACTTAGACATAATTGTTATATATGTGCGAATTGTTTTCAAAAATAACACGATCAAGTTCGAAGATTTTTTTCATTCCAACAATCTATATATGTACTTATATAGATGTTCTGATATATAGTACTTTACTTTCGTTACCTCAGAATTACAAGCGCATTCACTTGAAGAAGTTTGACAATAATTGATTCCGGCAAAATTAGCACCATTTATTATTTGCATTTATTTGTATATAGTTACCCAATAATAGTAATAGTGCAATGATGTCTTATAATTGTTTTAAGTATTTAGTAACTACCTACTTACATAACTACCTTTTTTGTTTTTTTTCTGTTAATTTTCTTATTTATGCGTTTATCAGTTTTCTTCTCGAGTGTCGTTTACTACAGTTATATTGAAGCACGTTCTTCAATGTAGGTAATTAAGAAGATTTGACATAAAATAACAACACCATAAGTCATAATGGTTTGTATAAACTAATAAATTCGAAATGACTTGAAAATATAATCTTAATTTACTTTTCACGACGTATCTATGGAATTTACTTAAATTTATAATGAACATATATCTTATCAGGATCATTTCATTTCCGAATTATCTTCACTATTTGTTTTTATTTCAAGGCAACATGTTTCACAAGTCGATGGAAAGATACTTTTATTTGCACTCCAAACTTAAAAATCAACTGCAATTTCCAGACCGGTAAATAAAACTCATTAAGATCCTCGGAAACTCGAAGGTGAAAAATTGTTTACTTGGCCCCCGCTTTCCAATTTCCTTCCCTCAAGTCTCAGTTTATTTTCTTTTCTTCTGCTTGTTATCGATTTGGAGTTGATCATCAGACTAATTGTTATCGGCAGCCAGAGTGAAATATTTACCTGGGGGTAGTTTTACCGCACCTTTGCCGATTTCCGTATTAAGTCATTAAAAACTCGTTATTTCTGTAATGCGAAACTGTACCCTGGAGAATATATTTCACTTAATTTTCAATTAAGGACCAGAACTACTCCAGTTAATAATTATTTTGATATTAGCTAATTTAATTTCAAAATTTCTGGCTCAATCAAAATAATCTCTAAACAATAAGAAAAAAAAAACTCTAACATGAATTTGATCTTTAAATGAACACAGGGCATGGATACTTTAGTGCTTGTAGAATTTAGGCACATTTCAATAAATAATCTGTAAAAGTTATTATTCGTTAATTAAGAATACTAATTAGTCTCCCATAAAAATACAGTTTATAACAATTGAAGTGGATATTTTTATCTAAATTAATTAAGATTGAAGTGTATCTCAAGGTCTTGTAAGTAGTGGCTGGTATCGATATTTAACAACTGCCCTCATCAGCTCTGTTTGCATAATTCTCACACGAATCTGCCTACGCTTCTAGGCTTCTAGTTACTCAAATATTAAGGTTTACGGTAGCTGGAGGGCTATTTTATTATAGCGGTTCGATGGTTTTCGGTTAGTCTCGTGAGCGGCTGTGTGTCGTTGCACTTTGGCGCTCAGTAGAGACGCCTCCCGCTTGCTGATTTGTCATCACCGGTCCTTAATAGAATTTTCCATGAATTCAATAAGTTCTGGATTTCACTGCGTGCGTTTAGACTGTGAAGCCTTTTTTTAGATTTCAATTATCTCTCTTATACAATTTTGGGTGCTTTGTATTTCCTACTACTTATTTATTCTCAAAGTCCATTCGGTATGCGGTCGTTGTGGCGTGTTTCTCATTGATTTTGTTTTTCTTTATTCTGCACATCCGACTTGAATTCTTCTGATAGTTTTCCCCTGATAGGTTTTACGGAAGTGTGCATATGGAATCTAATACACTGCTTGTTGTTCTAAAGGGAACCTTGCCGTGGGGTTCGTGTTGATTTTCACATCTAAACGCCTGTAATGTAAGCGACCCCCCCCCCCCCGTTCTATAATAATTCAACCAGGAATATCAAATCAGCAAGATAGTGGCGTGTCCTATGAGCCTTTACCTTGTTACGGTAACAACTCATTGAGAATGCCAAATGAGACCTTGGCGAAACTTCTGCAGGATTCAAAGATGAATCAACATAACGAACGGATGTATTCCCGGATAAATATTTCTTCACAATGTTCCATCCGTGAAAGACTACGACTAGACATATATATATATATATATATATATATATATATATATATATATATATATTGTAATGGATTTAAACAGACATAAGATAATATAAAAGTTTAGCAATTTGAATAATTAAATGATTGGGAAAATGTAAATAAAATGCATACATATATAACAAAGAAATGAAATTGCAGGAATCATATTAAAGATAAAGTTAACCTAAAAATACAAACAATGTAAAAAGAATGTTTCAAAAGCAAATTGTTGAAAGGATAAAAGGTGGTATATCAAGATAGATATTCTATCATGCAGATTTTAATAGATTTTGAATACTTACATAAAAAAATCTATGCAGGGAGCCATATTTAGGTCAAACAGCAAAAATGTTAAATTCACATATAAAAATCACAGTAGAGTTTGTATAATATGTATAGATCACATATTAGCCCATGAGAACACTGAATATAACACATTTTAGATCAAAATTAAGTTTTAAATACATAAATTTGTTAAATAAAGAGAGAATTGAAACGTCAAAATTATAAAAACCGTTATAAGTTTTAAGGAATGATGGAACAGTAAAGAAATTTATACCAATAGAAAGCTTAGAGCATAGTTTATAAAAATTCAATAGTTCAAAAGATATTAAGTCTAAATTTTAATAAAATCCAATTTTCTTTAAAGTACCTGTTAAATGACTGGTGGCCAACAGGTGACAAGTGTCAAATCATTTTTTTTGAAAATATGAATTAAATGACAGATAAAATTTATGAGAGTAAAAGGTTATTTAAATTAAAATTTGTTTAGATTTTTGCATACGATTTAAAAGGAAAATATTTGGAAATTAATAAAATAAATAAAAGCGGAAATGGAAATAGCAGTTGGCAAATTATATTACATAAATAAAAAATCTGAAATTGAAAGATTCTCTTTGATCACCTAGCGTCGACCAGAGCAGTTCAAAATTTCGTTCTCGTAAAATTACTTTTCTATGGCAACAAGATAAATGATATATGGTATCATTGAAATAACTGTTCCATGTCAACTAGACAAGAAATTTAATTAAAGTAAATTTTGAAGTATTTTGACAAACAATTTGAAATTATAATAATAAATATTCCATAAAAGGAATTATTTGGAATACATTGGATGGAGAAATAAAATCATTTTTGGGAAGAAAATAAGTATTGGTACAACAGTCCGAAAAGTCAATTAAAAAGCAGAATAATTTAGTATTACAAAGGTCAGAAATCAGGAAGTATTATTCAGAACCAAAAGCAAGGAGAAGTGAAATTAAAGCCAGGCAACTGTGAGTTTGTGAAACATTATTTAATAAACAGGTTATAAAAAAATATATAGTCAATCAGTGATAGTAATAAAGGCTTTTAAGATTTAGTATAATAAATATCTGTGTTTGAAGGATTAAAACATTTTTGTAACAAGTTAATAGAAATTTAAGAATATTTAAGTGCCCAGGAAATTTATTTTGTTTTAAAAGCAAGATTATATAAAAATTGTATTGTAGAAAATTTAAATAAATTGTAACTTAATTGAAAATTTGAAAATTTTGATTATTAGTAATTTAAAGTATTAAAACAGAAAAAGTAAAGTGCAAATATAATTTCAAAATTTTAAAAAGTGATACTTGTAAGATAAATAAGATAAGTATAAAATTTATTTATTTATTTAATATCTGGAGACTTGAACCCAAGCGAAAAAGACCCTGAGATAACATTCTATTATAAATTGGCTTAGCCCAACGTGGTGCTAAGTGACAGTGAGATTAAAAATATTATTTCGATTTATTTAAAAAATAAAATCATAACACAATCTATTATAATATATATATATAAATATATATATATATATATATATATATATATATATATATATATATATATATATATTTGTTTTTAATTTTTGGCGGGCACTAAATGTTTTAGGTGGTTTCCGGGAATTCGCCCGCGTAGTTGATAACTGATCCCTGCCGGGATCGATAGTAAGATGACGACGTTTCGGCAGAGTCACACCTGCCCTCTTCAGGTCGGTTCGCATAATTCTCGTAGCCTTCTGCTTTCGCTTCTAGTTACTCGAATACTCAATTCGATATCATTACCTATCTAAGTTATAAGTCCTTAATTAAATTTATTAACAAAACATTCATTATCCTTTCCACTATTATAACAGCATACATTTTAAAAATGACAAAATTATTTACTGTGTTATATTTTGCTTTATTGTCTCTCATTTTCTAAAAACACCATTTCAATTTCTTCCTTATCTTTTCTTCTTAACTGTTTTACTTTAATATTTTTAATTTAATTATCCATTCATTTATATTTCATCCATTCCAGTTTTTAATTTAAAAGTTCACTTTCCACTACTTAGGAAATTTTCACACCACTTGAATTACATCAGTTTCTTTTGAGTGTTGCTTGTATATTAACTTTAGTTTATTTCACAAAATTTGCGAATTTGAGCTTTATTCATTTATCAACAAATTGACCACATCCGAGACGCTGGTTAATCCACGAGTCTTCAGATTTTGGCGTGTCACTTATACTTATAAGGTAACAAAAAATTGACAAACGAGACCCCAAGTTTTGCTTGAAACAGCTAACTTGATGACTCTATTTTCTAAACAAAAATTTAATAAAATGTCTAATTGCAACTATATGTTCTGAATAATATCTCATTTGGAAGCTCATTTCATTTTAAATAAATTATTTCCTATAGACTATTGCTCAATTTCTCTTCGTTATGAATACTTTGAAGTTTGATCCCTATGTCTTTCTATTTTTCTCCTTACTTACTAATTTTAGCTTACAACTCCTATCTAATCCTTAATTTCTACTCTTTATAGTCTCTTATATCCTAAGCACATGAAGTTTTTTATTTGTACAATGTTTATATTACTTATTTGAGAATGCCTATTATGTGGCATGGTTCGCTTATTATAAGTTCTGTTTACACTGTCTGTAATTGTCTTAATTCACCACTTGCACTTCTTATTTTAGTGTCTTTAGTTTGTTTACTCTCTTAGCATTACTACCTATATATAAATAGGCAAAGGCAAACCGGTTAGGTACCATTTTCTTTCTTTCTCTCAGCCAATTTTCTTTATTTATGGTTTGTTTAGTAGCAACTGACGACCTTCAGTGCAGAATGCTAAACTTTATTTTTAATATTGGTTTATTCATTAAATAAAATATAATTAAACAAACATTATTTACGTCCATACTATCAACGCCAAACAGATAACAGTAACATAGTCGCCAGATTGCTTGGAGAGAAAATCGTAAGATGTATTGACTCGAATGTGAAAGACGAATTAAAATAAACTAACAAGTAACAAATTTTGAGTTATTCTACATCGTCATGCTATTGAAATAGAACCTAGAAAGATTTGTATTGCATAATAATGGCCATTCATTCGGCTCTCGCAAGTTTGCAACTTTCATTGCTTTGTAAATATGGTTTGTCAACTTAAATAAGAATTAGGTTGCAATTTATGAATTTATTTCTAATATTATTTTATTAATTTTAATGTTATACTTTCAATTTGAAGATTCTTTTCATCTTTACTGTATAAATTTCATAAAATTTGAATCAGATTTCAAAAAAATGAGAATTAATTCACTGATTCTAATATTCAAAACAAAAACTTAGATCTGGCAGCCCTGCTCATGGCTATCTTTGATGTAGCGTCTTAATTTGAATTTTGACATTTCAGAATATTGTTTGGTGTAAGATTATTAAAGCACAATGGTAAAGATAAGTTGTAAATTTAATGTGTAAAGTTTAAGATTTCATCTTCATTCACTGCAAAAAGTTACAAATGTGAGGATTACTTATTTATCAATAATTAACAGCAGCAGGTGCTTATATTTCTTTATATTTTCCATACAAAATAGAAGTAGTCATTGCTTATTACTATTTGTTTTATTTAAGTTAATGATATAATATTGAATCTTAAGATTTTGGTTGAAGGCTTATTAATATGTACTTATGTTTTGTAGTTATTTCGAATGTAATAGTAGATATAACACCTTCATACTAACTTTTGAAGTGATTTATTTCATTTTTTACTTACAAGCTGAACTCGTTAACTGTGAAATGCCAGAATATAGGTTCTATTTCGTTTTATTTTTTATTGACTATTGAAATTTTTCAGACTCAAATGAAAAAATATTTTTGAAAAATGCAGGTTTTAATTATTACAGTTAATATCAATTTATTAATTAATATAATGTTAATATTTCTAAAATAATTTATTTTTTATAATAAAAATTATAACTACATATTTGAATATATTTAAAGGCCGAATCTTTCAATTATTTTTACGTCGGAAACCAGTTATTTACTCTTTTGTGTTCATACATTTTATCTAATAGGCAAATTATTTTATATTACTTGGTTCCATTCCTGCAAAATCCTGGTTTTATTACAAGGTAACTGACTTTTATCTAAAATAAACATTTCATTGACATTTTAAGGATTTGTATTTAAAATTAAAGCAATTCCATGCATTTACTGATTTGTTATGGTAAGTTAGGTACATTTATCTATTTTACAAAGAAATATATTTTTACTCTCTTCGAGGTGTCATTCCTTTGTTTTTTTGTTTTTTGTTCCAGATTCGGAACCTCTGTGTACTGATTCTCTTGAAAATCCTAGATGTCGGTCTTACATCTCGCGTCTTCAAATATATTTTTATTGAATATATTTTTTCTTGGAAAACGGTCAAACTATTGAGTAATTATATATGGAAAAAGCGTTACCTGCTGTCAGATTATGTAAAGACCATCTTTGATAGTTTAGCATCAAGCGTTGTTTATTGTCAGTAATAAAATAGCCAATGTAGTAGATTAGTATTGGTTTTCTGAACAAGTAGCAGTAACTTTCGTTTTAATTATTCTTTAAGTTTTTGTTGTGAAATTAATTATTTGATTACTACATTATTTTCACAATCTTCCGAAAGTGTGGTGTAACAAATTGACAATCAGTGGACAACAGAAAATATATTAAAGGTGGTAGTTTTTATAAGGTTGTTTGTTGGTCATATATTTTTTTTTCATTTTATGAACTCAACGAAACTGCAAACGAACACTTTTAGGTTAAAAAGTGCAATCGCACCAAAAAATATTCGGAATACATATATTCGATTAAATTCGCATATATTTTTCTATTTCAATAGATTTGTCAATATGACATGAACGATTTGGAGTGGGAGGAAGTTCATGATGCCTTCTTCTCAAGTTTTTCCTCTACTTTTTTTCTGATAGACATATACTTTTGACAAACGAACCTCAATAATTTTCACAATTTGATGAAATTGGGTCGAATTTCGACCACTGGGCGACCACTAGTTTATAAAATTTATTATTTATTACAACTTATATTTAACTACCTAAATGAATTTTTTTTCTGAGTTGTCTCCAACTTCCTATTTTTGTTTAAATTACTTGTTTAACTGTCTTTGTCACTAATGTAAGATACTTTTTATCCCTTACTAACATTATTTTTCATTTTTAGATAATCTGCAACCTTAGCAAGAAGAAATTATAAAAATTATACATTTTGGATTTGTCAGAAATACCTTCTAATTTTGATATGGACGGATCTTTTCTCTATTACTGATTTACAAATTCCGATGGACTATTATTATTATATTAGTTGGTAAATTTTTCCTGTTATTTGACTATTTTTTTAGTCAACCTAAGTATTCTACGATAACAAGTTTTTCTTCAGGGAAGCTTGCTTAGCTTGCTAATTTTTACCCAATAAGTACTGATCTTTTGTTACTTTCTAACACTATTTATTGATATATTTGATTTGGTCTCCCAGTGTTTATCTTTAACTTATTATATTTCATAAAATTGTTTAATTTACTCCTTACTCTTATGCTAAGGGCTTATTTCATTACAATATCTATATAATGAATCTTTATTCCAATCGCTATGTATTGTTTTATTTATTCCCAAAAACTCATACCTCATAGCTCATTCGTCGGCATTTGTGACACTTGTGTTCCGGAACTGTATTTTAAATATAACCCTTTGTTTAGTATTTCCCGACAGAATGGAGCAGAACGTATCATCAAATCCTCTCTGTGTAAGTGAACACACAGTGAGTCAACAAGAAGCTTTCCTCCGTACAAATTGCTGCCTTTGTTTCAAAAATACGGCCTTTATATCTACCCTGAATGAGTTCGTCAAAAATTCAAAACCTTGGCTTGTTTGCGCATTCAGGTGGAATTCAAAAGAGTTGCGAATAACCCTTAAAAGAAGTTGAAGAGCTGAGGTTTATCTATTTTCAATGAAAACAAGTGACCTATATAGTTTTTGTCAAGTGATAATGGTATACACAAGCAACACCAAAGAAAACTCCTAGGATATTTAAATATATAATAAACAAAACAGCAATAATAATTAGCTGAATTTGTACTTTTACGCTAAAAATTGTATAGCATTAAACGTTTAAAATTATAAATAAGCTTGGAGTTTAAAGATCTTTATTTGTTGCACTTGTTTGATAACTGACACAAATAGTGTTTTGCCAAGTGGAGCTCATATAGACAGATAACATCAAAGAAAACTCTTAATATGACAATAACTTAAAGCAAAGCGTATCTCGAAGAAGAATCGGTCTTTATTCTGTAGAACACAGAGCTTTCGTTGGTCATTTTATCATTCTGTTTGCCTTGACTATTATATTCTAATTTTATAATTATTTGATATTGCAGGGACACATTTTCGAGTATGGAATTTTATTTGGCTTTTATTTATTCATTAGAGCATATTACATAAAGTGATTTGACTGGTTGTTCATTATTAGTAGTTGTTGGCGTTCTTATGGTTATTGCTTCTGGTTACCTCTTGAACTGTCGAGGATTAAAGTTACTTATTTTCGGATATATATGTTTTCGTAAATTTTCTCTCGTACAAAGAGAAGAAGAACATACTGTGTTCCGTCGTTTAAATTTAATTATAGGGTTTATCCTTGAGTTTTTAGGGCACTAATTGTATTATATAGTTGCAGAGTATTCTTGGGCTGATCATTCCTGTAATTATTGGTAAATGTACAAGGTATTCGCCTATATCACTTCGGATTTCTGCCTCTGTCACATCACAGCAATTTTCTCCTAAACTACTGGACGGAAGAGGTTGAAATTTGGTATCGATGTATAGTTTGATGACCCGATCAGGAGTACATATCGTAAAAGAAGAAATTTTGATTGTAGGGGTACTTCTGGGGGGAAAAACTAAAAAAATTGAGCGTTCCCCCCCTGATCTCCGAAACTACTGAGGCTAAAATTTTGAAAAAAAAACTTTACAGGAATAATAAGGAGAAAACATTGATATTAATTTTGGGAGGAAAATTATAGAATTAAATGAAAATTAAAAAATTAAAATTTATTATGTAATACATCAAATGAAAGGTCCCATTCTGAGGAAGACAAATATATATTTTTTTCATATTAAAAAAAAATTAATTAAAAAGATATTAACGAAAATATACCAAAATTTACCCATCCCCCCCCTTATCTCCGAAAAGTTTTGAAAAAAACTAGAGGTATAGGGTCTGACCTGAAGTTTACTGGAAAAATAAGGAGAAACCTCTACTTTTTGATTTTGGGGGGCAAATTACAGAATTAAATGGAAAATATAAAATTAAAATTGTGTCTAACGCATCATGTTATATATCAAATGAAAGGGCTCATTATGAGGAAAACAGATATATTTTTTCAAATTTTTAAAATAAATTATTTAAAAGATATTAATAAAAGTATTAAAAAATTACTCATCCCCCCCTTATCACCGAAACTATAAGCTGCAAAATTTTGAAAAAAAATAGAGGTATAGCGCCTCACCTGAACATTAGTGGAAAAATAAGGAGAAACCTCTAATATTGATTTTGGGGGTAAATTATAGAATTAAATGGAAAATAAAAAATTAAAGTTGTTTCTAACTGATCAAGCAATATATCAAATCAAAGGAAGAATAGAAATACATATTTTTCATATTTATAAAGCTAATTGTTTACAAAATATTAACAAATAAATATAAAAAAATCTCATTTCCCGCTATATTTCCGAAACCATAATACCCAAAATTTTGAAAATAATTAGGAGTACTGGGGTCACTTGAAATTTATAAAAAAATGACTAAAAAACCTCAATATTAATTTTGGGGAAAAATTATAGATTTAAATGGAAAATAAAAATTAAATTTTCAAACGCATCATGTAATATATCAAATAAAAGACTAATTATATGAATTACGAATATATCATATTTTTAAATCATTTGTTTAATAGATATTAGCAAAAATATTAAACATCGACTTAATTCCCACTTTAGAACCTACACTATCTAGAAGTTTGAAAAATATATTATATTTGTATTTTTAAATAATTTGTCTAAGAGATTTAATAATTTATTATTTAATATTGACCTACTTTCCCCTTTATCTTTCGATCTATAGACCCTAAAATTCAGACAGTAGATTATAAAAGCCTTACCTGAGAGTGTATTAGTAAAACAAAAGTCTAATGAAGAAGATAAAATAAAAAGCCTATTTGTGGAAAATAAAAGTGTATATTTTTTATAAATTTAAAACGCTTCCTTTAAAATATATTAGGGTAAATATAAGAAAATGCACTCATTCCCTGCTTGTCTGAAACTGGAACCCTTAGTATGCGAATCCAACTCGCACTTGACCAAATTATTTTAGGTTAAAATTGCTTCAAACAACTAAAGAAAATATGAGATCATGTTTTCGAATGTTTTGTATATATTTTTTTAGTTTAATCACTAATAGTCACGCCATATGATAACATTTAAAACAAAGGTCACAAGTGATTTACAAAATTGTAAAACGTTGTGTATTCTTTATTTTAAATTTTTATTTAAAAAAAAGTAAGTTATAACAATGAAATTTCAATTGTAAAGTTTGTAATTACATTATTTGATCAGTATTATAACATATCTCTATACATTTATTAAATCGCACATACTTAAATATCTTCGTTAGATTCACTGCCACTATTCTACACCTGATCTAAAATTGGTAAAGAATTGTGGCAGTTATCTCAGTTACACGTCCCACGAGAAGCGTACAGAATTTAAAAATATCATTAAATCGTTTTTACTAAAAAAAAAATAATAAATCATAATATAACTTACTTATTATATCATTACATTATCTTTCTTGAAAACTCGATTTATAATTAAAATAATCTCGATTCCAATAATTCTATGTTTATATCACATATCCACTTCAAGAGTTAATGGCAGGAATAATAATAATAATAAAAATAAATCGGAATTTAAGTTCCTCAATTCAAACTAAAAATTATTGTTGAAATTATACTTCAAAATTATTAAGAGGATTTACAAAGTTATTTACATTTTCTTCTTCTTTCTTTCTCCACATTTATGTATATATATTTATATATGTGTTAGATGGTTTCCGGCCCGCGAAAACTTAAAAACATATATATATATATATATATATATATATATATATATATATATATATTCTTAAGTAACACGTACATGTGACTATGCGTATACTTATTCATATGTATAAATGTTTTTGAAAGCTTTAAAATACTTACAGAGAATTGAGAGAATTGATATCCGAAAATTACTACAAAAAACAACTGGTTTATCTACTATAACTTTCTTAATATTTAAGATATCCGTACCCGTACTTATTTTAAAGGTAATTTTGAGAGCTACAAGTCCTGTGACACTCAATTTTTTGAGCTCTTTATCTTTGAAATTTTGGTGTTGAAAGGGCTAGGGATAGGGGGTTTAAACACGTACTTCAGAACTTATAATGACTATATCTCGGTTAACATTCATCTTAAAAAAAATGTAAAAAATATTATTTTCTGCAGAAAAAGTACTTTATTTTATTGCTGTTGTGTTTTTTGGATAAAATCTGTAGTTTTGCAGTTATTACACAAAATGTCTAATAAATATCATTTTAATACCAACGAATTTATCTCTAATCCAAACTTGTATTAAGAATTATGCACTTCGGCTAGCGCACGGTGAAACTTACATAGCTTCTATGAGATACGATCTAACACCCTTAAAGCGTGAGATAGAAGATAGCTAATGCAAACTATATGGAGTATTTAGCTGATTCTCGTACGCCGCACGGAGACACCGAGGTGTGCTGATATTGACCGGACCTATCCCAACGTTTCAATAATTCAAACTTTTGTATACGTGATTTAATTAGTGGTTGCTTTGTTTTTGTCCTCGTAGTCTATGAAATAATATTTAATATACAGAGTGTGTGTGTGTTTACATAACTGTGAAAATGAGTAGCAACTTTAACATTGACTATATTTAAAACAATAATAAATCGTTTCAAAACAAATTTGATATAAAATTGACTGGTCCACCTAGGCCATATCTTAATTGAAAACAAAATGAAAAATAAAGTATTTACACGAAGTTTTAAGTGTGGAATTTATAATAAAAACAAATGATTGTGTGGATGTTATAGCATCAATACATTATTTTGTTTTGCTTGCATTATTTATTGCGGAGAATCAATTTGGACGGAAACTGGAGTGAAGGACTAAAACTTCTTAGAAATTGGAAATCTCAGGACTGGCTAAATGCTGTTTATGTGCTTAGTATTGAAAAAAATATATTCAATCAATGCCAGACTTTAATAAGAAATCATTGAATATTTCGCTTTCGAAAAAAGTCGACGAATATTTTAATTAATAAAAAATAAATGCAGTATTAGCAAAGCTATGGTTTGTTATGTTGCATGTTTGAATCCCAACATTTGACCAGTAAAGTGCACCACCAGTTTCATAATCAGCCGCCACTGGTTGGAACATCAATAGAGTTATTTGTAAATGGGTAAAGTTGAATTTTAATTATAACGGAAAATCTTTTGATCCAAGTTCTGATAACGATAATCACTTTATTTTCAACATAACTCTGACATTTCTAGTGCTAAAGACATTTATAATAGCTCATGTTAAAAATTTTTTCTAGCTCTTTAAAAAAGCTTCTGTACATTTTCTGCAAAAAATTGATCCTTTTTCCGCTCTTTAGCGTTGAAAAGTCTTTAAGTTTTTAACTGCGAGTTTAGTTTTTTAAGGTTGCATATCTCGGTAAATATTACAGCTATACAAAGTTTAAAAAGAGCAGAATCTTCTTTTATTTATACACTTTAATTTTGTTCTCCAGTTATTATTAAAAAAAGGTTAAAAAACATGCATTTTTTTGGTCCGTGAATAACTAAAAAACTATTGACTTTACACTTTAGAACATTTGTTGCTTAAAATTGACTCATTTATCGATTTAGCAGGTTAGATTGCATTTTTTTTCCACCCCCGAGAAGGGGTGGCATTCACCTCCAGGTAAAAAGCACAATATATATTTTGAACCTTGAGGTATTTACTACCTCACGTAAATCGATGTTGTCCAAAGAATTGCTCCCCAAAACCGATTGATGACTGGACTAATAGACTTCTGAATGGTGACATGTATTTGATATCTGTTTGAATAAAATATAAATACATTTTTCTTAAGTGTCCACGTCCAAAAATCGAAAATTATTTTTTTAGTGGTAGTTATATAGGGGAATGATTTTATTTAAAAAGTGTAATTTTATATATACAAATTGACTTGTTTCAGATTTTTTCCTTTGCATTCATACTTTAAGACCTCAGTGTACATATATACGATGATAATATATATTGCATTTGCAAAGATGAAATGAATATAATGGGCATAAAAACTACGACAAGCAAATATCAGTGAAATCCATAGCAAAATTTTTAACAATAAATTTAAGGCATAATTCAAAACTAATTTAAGTTCTTTATGTAAAGTAGGATTATTCCGAAATATGCTTCTAATATTAAAACCTGCAAATTTTTAAAAAGATTTATGAAATTTGGGTTTCATATCACTTCTTGGATTTTTATTTTAAAATAACTGGGTCGATGTCACATAATCTGTGGTTAGGGGCATATTATTTAAAGAAATTCTGATTTATATCATAATTTTTGAATTATACTGAGGTTTGTCAGTAATAAATGCCTTTTAACGTGATAATTTGATCAAAACTGAAATATCCATAAATTTTAGCCACTCAGATTGTTTGTGGGCACCGGCCTTTTCTATTTTGAATTTAGCATAATGCTTTATTTGTTACTGCAGGAAATGTGACTAATAGAGAAATTAAATGTTCGTTGTATTCATAATAAAGTCTGCAAAAATAGCACGCCTAACTAGTTCTCGAACGAAATGGCTCAGGGTCGCAATTCTAATCTGTTAACATTATGTCAAAGAAAATATTAGCAGAATACAGTAATTGATAATATGCCATATAACATACAATTCACACTTGTGTGTCAAGATTAAAACTCCATTTTACAAGCAATGAATAATATCAGTAATATCAATTATACGCATTTCTGCATTAAATATTAGTTCATGAACAGCGTTAGAAGTACAAGTCCTAAAAATTTCAAACCGAAGACCTTAGTTAATAATACACATCAGAAAACTAATTAGTATAACATAGGAGGTTGTATTTCAGGCTTGTAGGAAACAATATACCTAAAATGCAAAACTGTATTTATTTTCCGTCCTATAACGCAAATAGCCGCTCTGTATAGCTCTAGTTTTGCTCAACTCTTATTTCAACCACCTTGTATACGCAACTACTTATGTGCCACCCAATACAATATTTTTAGAAACACCCTGTATAACTAATTCAATTCCAACTTATATTTCAACCATCCTATGTATACAACGGCTTATGTACCACCTAATATCACATGCACCCACGGACACACCTACAACCGTATACCATATAGAAGAGTTCGCCGACATATCTAACAAATTTTCGTTTCGATAAGCTAATGGTATATTTTCTGCCGTTTCACGCGATTATAACTTCGTCTCTAACAGAAACTGACTTTCAAATGCATCAAATTGAAAACCATTAAAAACACCCTGTACGATATACTTTCATGGCATATCATGACATTTAAATATTAGATATTTATGATAAAAAATTTAAATTTACCATGATATTAACAGTTTTTTTTTGCAAATATTTTTTTAATTTTTAGACTAATAGTATGTTTTGCGTTATAGAAAATGTACGGAATCAAACTGGAACATATCTTTGTATAATAGACTTTATAATATTCAAATTGCGTGAGCAGTTTTAGAGAAAACAGTGAAGATTCATTGAAAAATGCTGAAATCTTGTCCCTTATATACTTTTTTTTCTGATTACCTAGAAAACCGTAAATCTTATGTTATAGACAATTATATGGGACTTTTCTGTAATGTTCCTTAATATAATGCATATAAACCATCAACATAGCCCAAGCCGTTTTTGAATAATAGCTCGATATACATTAAAAAAAGTTGCATACAAATTGATAACCTCCTCCTTTTTGGAAGTGGGTTAAAAATAAGTTTATATGAAAAACTAGCACCAAACTCTACCAAATTTTAATCATTTACTCCTAACTATAGCATCTATGCTTTACCAAAACAATATTGAATTTAAACATCTCCATATAGGTGTTATGATTCCTTTGTCAGTGAGTATATAATTCACATTAATAATAGGTTTTCGCTTGTTTTGTAATTTCGTCTAAAACCTACTTGTTCGTTTGATCGTTATTCATCTAGTATTTTAGTTATGCAATTTGTAACAGTAGTGGTGAATAATTTACATAGCTGGAAGAGAATACCACATTTGCTTTATTTTGCACTTTTACGTTTGAGTCATTCTTACTTGTTCCGTCCTCTAAGCAATAACTAATCATCATCTTCGCCTAGTTCTTATATTACTGCATGTTCCTCTAGGTTTATAATTTATGGTTACTAAAGTATTCTTCCATCTGTCATTCGTTCTAAATATTATTTCAATTATGTTTTCTGAATGATACTTGTACCAACTCTAGTTTGTATTGTTAGAAGTATACAGACTCTCTGGAATTAACACCACCACCAATTCTGAAATTATTTCAATTTTGTTTTACAAATTGAAATATAGATTGGTGTAGTAGGCCTTTGTGAAATATTGTCGTAGACTGATTGGTCTTCATTAATCGTTTTTCGATAGCGTCATTTGAAATTCTAAGCCCCCTCTTGGAGAAGATGTACGTCCATTTATTAGTTTTTTTTTATTTCTTCCATCTTGCTAAAAGTATGATGCGAGATATTAGTAGATAATGATCTGGGCATTAATCATTTCCCAAATATAGTGTCAGGCCTACAAAGGATATAATTTTCTCCATGTTTCTTCAACAATGTGCTGGTAGGAGGGCAAGGATCAGTTTACTCGTAACAAGCAAGATGGTAGAGAGGTAGAGAACCCCAGGACTCCCCTTTATCCTCAACGATCTCCTAAATTTACACAGAATGGTTCAGAATACCGACTTTTATGTGCAATGAACAACCTGAGGCAAAACGGGGGGCAAAAACCTTAGAGATGCCTAAAGATTAATTTTTGGATACGTAGTGCCCATGACTATAATAGGGATACCGACAAAAATTTGCAGACTACACATGCAGGACTGTGTCTCAACTACACCTCAAACCATTCCATAGTGACAAATCCTGATATGATTTATTCTTTTAATGAACTTCCATCCCAGAAATTTCATCGTTAATGCCTGCAACGTAGAGTCTCTATATTAGTGAGAATACAAGAGCTATGGATAAGAGGTTTAGTGTCTTTTATTTCTATTTAAAGGTCAGACATAACGAAGTTTGCGTTAGACAGAAAAAAAGACAGACAAGCTTGAACCGAATACCATAAGGTTATTTAAGACTAGGCCAAGCATTCCACAAAGAGGAGCACTGGGCCCCGATTCTTGAAACTATTCGACGGCTCTACCACTCGATTTCGGACGTATGTCGTATGAAATCTGACATTAATGAAGTTTAATATGGGTTAAACTTCATTTACCTCAACTTTTCATGCGACTTACGTCGAAAGTCGTATGGTAGACCTGTCGAATGGTTCGAGAAGCGGGCCCCTGGTACTCTACAAAGTATACTGTGTTTGTTTTTTTGTATAATTTCAAATGACAACATCATTAACTAACCCTATGGCCAAACAAGCAAGACGTGGTACTGAATCATTTATTGAGCCTTGTCGCTCTCCATTACCAGACGCAACCCTTTTGGGCATAAACTCAACAAAACTTCTGAATTCTCTATAACTTACCTCATGACAACCGCTGATTCAAGGCTATCGAATTCCTGTAAGATCAAATAAACTCAAGATGACTGAAGTGCAAGGAAAGTATAAAAAATCAAATAATGTAGTCGGGGAGATGATGGTATTTTGTTACAACCTTAAATAGGTACATAAATAAAACAAGGAAATAAGGTATTGTCGCTATCAGATAATTCATTTCAAAAAATAATTTCACATTTATTTATTTGGAAAGAACGGTATATCTTCTTATAATTTTAAATTCAATCCGATTTCATTTGAATATGCATTTTCTGATTTTGTTTGCTTTAATGCAGAGGTGGTTTCGAAGGAAAACAATAGAGAAAACTCAAAACAATTAAACAAAATTTTAAACAATCAGTCATTATTTTTCTAGATTTTTGCATTCTACTCTAAAACATAATTCTGAACAACCTTCAATAATATTTCCTTATATCTTTAAAAATAAATGACATTTACTGTGTTAACTAGTTTTACTATAAATAGGATCGAATCTCTCTCTATAATCCATATTAATAGAGATATATATCAGTATAATAAGTAAATTGTTGATGACCTGGCAGTGACGAGCACTTTAATACGAACCAATATGATTCGGTTAACTTTATTACATTTAAAAAGTTTGACGTGAAATGTCATACGAGTATTCCGCATCTAGGAAGTTCAGGGTATTAATTTAGTACTTACACTTTTGCAAGCGAAAATGTTCTATTGGTGACGATAAAAAAGAAGCGGAAATTGTGAAATTTTCATTTTTTTATTTGTCGGTTCATAAACGGAACATTGCAGATTCATCAGCTTGTCCTAATTGTTGAAAATTGTTTATGAGAAGTCTGCCGATATTATTGCAAGTTTTAGGGAGAAATAGTATTACGGAGTGGCAACTCAATTCATCATGTAATGGCAACGTTTTTGTAAGTTGTTCGTAAATCAGAAAACAGTAGATTTCATCATATTGCAGCCGGAAATTCCGAAATCATTACTAGAGGTTATTTTCAATAATAGGGATATTATTTTTTATTGTTCATGTGGGTTCTGTTATCTTACAGAAAGTTCTCAAAAACAAATATCATCCATAATTTAAAATACAAAAATAGTAAGGAAGCAATTGACCGGACACCAGTTGCCCTCTGATAACAACCTCTCGCGGGATTAATTTAGAGAAACCAGGTCTATTCATTTGTCAATTAGTTATCCTGAATTAGATGTACTGCACATATAAAAACTTTAAGGTTGTAAGTTTGATATTAAATATTGATATTCTTATATGAAAGTATTTTTGCTTTAGGTTGAAAACATTGAGACAAATCTGCTAGTTATATAACCACCATATAAATAAAACGAATATTCTCTTGTGATGTCTAACTATTCTTGTGAAATACAACGGTGTTGAAGATTCACTGGGTCTGGTTGATCTTCTTTTCATCTTTCTGCTTCGGAAAACAGAAGGGGTCTCTTAAGACCCCTTTATCCTTCACACACTATAATTTCGAACATCATTAACACATATACACTATAATGTGATGGGAATATACTTATAATACCTAATCCAATTATAAATACAAAATTTCGGTCTAGTTGTCGCATATAATATAGCACTTTCAAGATGAATATAAATTCCGTAGACATATTAAATTCCAAAATCCTGCAAAATCTACGTCGAAAATCAGACCCTGAAGTGAAAGCCACTGATGGTCGGTCATTAGCGCCCCTTGATGCTAGAAGTAGGAACTCTCACCGTCTCGGCTGCAGGATTAATGATCCCGTCAAAGTGCCTCATCATTGTCTTGTTACCGTGATTTACTTGTTCCATTATTTGTTTCTCCGCTTTCCAATATCGAACTAATTAAAAAGGTGTGCGTGCAAATCCACACTTTTCAAGTTTACCAACACGAACCCAAATTTCTTTGAATAGGCTCAATAAAAATTGAATCACATAATTTAGCAAAGTGTCAACGTGAGCTCCATTAAGGATTAGTTACTTAATGAAAGCGATAAATTGAATGCGGTTTAATTGGATAAGGGTCGCGTTTAGTTGAACTGCTTTTAAATATTAAGAGGGAATAATCGATTTAACATATTCTGATTGGTCGCAATATATTAGTAGAAAACTGATATTAAACTCCCAAAATCTGTTATAGGCTTCTAAATTTTCTTGGTTTTCGCAATTTAAGTTATGTCAGTAGCACAAAGACTTGCTTGAGATGTGAATCGACTATCGACTCTGGTCAACAATTAAAATCTACTGTGACATTAGAAGTGTTCTATACACAAGGAATAATTGCTTGAACTTGTTTTTGTGGCAGCTGAAATACTATATTTCAAGCATCCAATAAATCAAATTTCAACGTTTTATCTTTGATAACTTCTTGACAATACAACGCGTTTATGACGGCTGATCACATTAGATATTTTTAGTTATACTGCCCTCCTCTACTTTGTTAATTCTAACAAAATGCTAAGAGTTCTAAGACGACTTCGAAAATATCACCGTGTGAGCGATTTCGACAGGGGTAATATAGTTGCCTATCAAAATGTTGGTTGATACTATAGCGACATTGGCACTTGTTAGTTGTACTGTATGAAGTGTAGAATAAAACTGAAAAAGTGTCGTCTGGGGAATGCTTCCAAATAAGGAGTTCAAGAAATGGCCAGAATGGGGCAAGTGTGAGGACAGGGCATGTTAAAAGTTAACAATTGTCAGCGGATTGAAGCGCATAAATCCTACATTTGAACTGAAGTGGCTGAAAAAGTGAGAATGATTTAATTATTCGTAAATATTATGTCTGTTTTTTGTAATCTTGCAAGTGATATGAGTTTATAGTGTGTTAATTGTGATATAAATTAATAAGTGTGTGCCCCAGTTTTGACTTTTTATAAAACTCGGTTATTTTATAGTTGTTATTGTGTTATAAAACTTTTTGAAATAGTTAAACAATGGGTAAAAATTGTATATCTATAAATAGGCAAAGACAAAACGGTTAGGTACCATTTTCTCCTCTGGCTCTCAACCGAAATTATTTATTTTTCACTAAAAAATATATAATCAAAAAACATTATTTACGTCCATACTCTCAATGCCAAACAGATAACAGTACCAGGGTCTCCAGATTGCTTGGAGAGAAAATCGTTAGATGGATTGACTCGAATGTGCAAAGATGAATTAAATTAATGTGTAATAAATTCTGACCCGTTCCTAAAGTTATTCTACATCGTCATGCTATTGAAATAGATCCCAGGAAAATTTGCATTACATAATAATGGCCATTCATTGGGCTCTCGCAAGTTTGCAACTTTCATTGCTTTGTAAATATGGTTTGTCAACTAAAAGAAGAATTATGTTGCAATTGATGAATTTTTTTCTGACAATATTTTATTAATTTTAATTTTATACTTTCAATTTAAAAATTGTTCTAATCTTTATCGCATAAATTTCATATAGTTTGAATAAGATTACAAAAATGTGAATTAATGCACTGATTGTAATATTCAAGACAAAAAGTTAGATGTGGCAGCCATGCTTATGACTACCATTGATGTAGCGCCTTAATTTGAATTTTGACATTTCAGAATATTGTTTGGTGTAAGATTATTATTTCACACTGGGAAAAGTAGGTTGTAAATTCCATGTGTAAAATTAAATAGTTCGGCTTCATTCACTGCGAAATTTTTGTAACAAATGTGAGTATTACTCATTTATCATTAATTAACAGCAGGTGCTTATATTTCTTTACATTTTCCATACAAAACAGAAATAGTCATTGCTTACTATGTGTTTCATTTAAGTTAAAATTATATTGAACCTTAAGATTTTGGTGGAAGGTTTATTAATATGTACTTAGGTTTTGTAGTTATTTGGAATATAATAGTAGATGTAACACCTTCATAGTAAGTTTTGAGTTGGTTGATTTCATTTCCTGCTTACGAGCCGAAATCGTTAACTGTGAAATGCCAGAATAAAGGTTCTATTTCGTTTCATTTTCTTACTATAAGTTTTAAATATTACAATCAATATTATTTTATTATTTAATATAATATTTTTAAACCGATTTATTTTTTTATGTTAAAAATTATAACTACATATTTGAATATATTTAAAGGCCGAATATTTCAATTATATTTAGGTAGGGTATCAGTTAGTTACTGTTTTGTGTGCATGCATTTTATCTCATAAACAATTTATTTTGTATTAAATGGTTCCATTCTTGCAAAATCCTGGTTTTATTACAAGGTAACTGACTTTTACCTAAAATAAACTGTCATTGACATTTTACCGATGTGTATTTAAAAATAATAATAAAATCATAAATTTAAGGCAGTTACTTTGTTATGGTCAGTTAGGTACATACTTCTATTATACAAAGACATATGTTTTTATTCAACATATTTTTCCTTCGAAAACGGTCAAACTATTGAATAATTATATATGGAAGAAGCGGTACTTGCTGTTAAATCGTGTGAAGACTATCTTAGATAGTTCAGCATCAAGCGTTGTTTATTGTTCAGTAGTAAAATCGCAATGTTGTAGATCAGTATTGGTTTTTCGGTTAAGTAGCAGTAACTTTCGTTTTAATTATTCTGTAAGCTTTTGTTATGAATTTAATTATTTTATTAATACATTATTTTCACAATCTTTCGAAGGTATGTTGTAACAAATTGACAATCAGTGAACAACAGAAAATATATTAAAGTTTATAGTTTTTATAAACGTTGTTGGACATTTATTTTTTTATTTCATGAACTCTATTAAAATTGCAAATGGCGAAACCTTTTAGGTTACAAAGTGCAATTCCACCAAAAACTGGGGGGTTACGCTATATTTGATAAAATTCTCATAATTTTTTATCAATAGATTTGTCAATACGATACGGGGGTTAATGACGCCTTCTTCTCCAGTTTTTCCTCTACTTTATTTCTGATAGACATATACTTTTGACAAACGAACCTTAATAATGTTCACAATTTGATGAAATAGGGTCGAATTTCGACCACTGGGCGACCACTAGTTTGTATTATTTTTATTCTTATTAACAAATAGATGTTGGTGAATTAGATGTAAATAAAAATAATTTATTTTTAGATTCTTATGTTCGTATTATATATTTATTTTTACAAAGTTGGTGTTTCTACTTCCTTGTTCACCTCTCGCTGGATAAAAGGTAATTAGATTTTTTTTATCACTGAATAAACTGCTATCATTAAATTATCTGTTCTGTTATCATTATGGAACAAATTTCACTTGCATTTTATTATACATGGTTTCTTTTTCACGGTTTCTAACATTTTCACACATGGTTTTTCATATATTTTCTCTTGTCTAGTTGGACAAAAAGCTCCATTAGCTACAATTAAATGACTATTTTTGGCATCTTTCTGCTGTAGTTGTACTTTAAATATGTCCAAAAGTACGCTAGCTGAATGCCCCTGGGAAAATTTCTTCAGTAGTTGAAATTCTCGAGATGGTGGACAATGCCATAATCCGCTTAGTAATTATATAATAATGGGTTATTCAGAGTTTAATTTATGTAGGATATTTATCTTGACTCCAAAATAAATGTCCAAATAAAAGTAATTTTTATCAATGTACAAATTATTTCATTGACCGGATTGTTAAATACAAATCTGGTTGTTTAACCGTGATAGATAAATATTCATTTTTTGGATGTGAATTCTTCACATTAACCTAATTTTATTCAGGTAGGTTTGTTGATTTCTACGAACAAATTACCTGGTCGTCCCAGTGGCTACCCCTAATTGAAACCATTTTGTATACAGTTTTTCTTACACAGAGTGTGTTCTCCTTTACTCAACCCTCCATATTGTATTGCAAAGAAGAAAATGCGTGTATGTCATGGGTCGATTTTAGAGCATATACTTCTGGAGGTCCAACGCCAAAATATCGTGACAAGAATGGAAATAGAGGGCATCATGTTATTTTACTTGGTGAGAGGAAACAGCTAATGAACAACGTACTGAACGTAGTTCATTGGAACAGCTCCCAATCAAGTGAATAGCCTCTTGCTCTATTCATTTCTAGCCTTTTCTCGAATGTTGAGCAGACTACAACCAGAAGTATAAGCTCTAAGGCGTTGACAGACGAAGATACAGGAACAAGATGAGGACAAATAGTTGAATCCAGGCCTACCAAGGAGCGCCGCTTCAGAGCACTAGATCTGCGAGACGCTTCAAATCGCTAAAAAGTAGTTTGAAGAAGAAGACCTGGTATCTACTGTCGAATTCGAGCCCTGTGATTGTTTGCATAACATCCACGACATTAGTGCTTCCTTTGCTTGCGGACACCTGCCATCAACGTTTGAAGTAATGCCGAGAGCGGCAGCTTTGGGAGACATGGAAAACGACGTGACATTAGGATTGCTGTTTAGAGGCATGTATACACGATAGTTGGAGTAATTGTTTCAAGGGCTACTGCTTATTGCAGCTGATCACAACTTCTCTTTACTAGAAGAAGGATGACAGCTACGTCTTACATTGCAAACCTACTTTCTTGCTTTATCTAGATGGCTATCCATACGAACTTTTTTAGCAAAACAACGCCGTCCCCATATTGCTCGTTGAAATATGTGTGGAATATAATGGAGATGAGACTTTTCTTGAGACCCTAAGATAGTAATCAAAGATACATGGGCCCCCACCTTGGGACGTTCGAGAATTATGCGAACCGACCTGAAGAGGGCAGATGGGACTCTTCCGAAACGTCATCAGTTCACCATCGATCCCAGCAGAGATCAGTTATCAACTACGCGGATGAATTCCCGAGAACCATCTAATACACTTAGTGCACGCGAAAACTTAAAAACATATATATATATATATATATATATATATATATTTCTTGAAAACTATTTAGTATTTTTTGCCGTCTAGTAGTTTAAAATATTATTTAGTCATCATAACGATGTCTCACTAATAATTACATATTATACCTGTCAAATTTTCTGGCATATATATATATATATATATATATATATATATATATATATACACAAAACCTGTTTTCTTTACTCTGTAAAAATAAAAAGCTATCTATCATGGTTCCTTTGGAAATTTGTCCACATCTTTGTTCTTGGAGGAATAAAGCAGCTCGAGCGAAAGCTCTGAATTAAATTGTGTGAAAACAGAATTGATTGAGTCTTTTGTATCTTCGGTTTGCGTTTGTTCTTGACTTTCACACCAAAGAAAAACTTACAATCGATTCGCTTATTAGAAAATGAAAGATTCAATATTAGATCCCTCTTAAGAGATAAAATGGCAGGGTCACGTTTAGGAAAACTCTATATACATTTGCACTAGCTTAGTTAGGTAAATCATATAAAATTTTACTTAAAAAACATGTACAGATTTCGCTGCAAATTTGCTACACCTGAAAAATGTATATATTCCGGTAAATCAATAATGGAATAATTTATAAGAATCTATAATAAATATTAAAAATATTTTGCACATTTTAATGACTATAAAATATGTTTCAATTGCAAGAAATCCCCCCAGCTGGGTAGGGACCCTTCGTATTTCCAGGTGGGAACAATGATCTTATTTACCCCTAACATTTTCTCAAGTAGATACAAAACTGTTATAAGTTTTCCTTTCAAAACCTTAATATATAACTTCCTTTTACCACTTCAGCTACCCTCAACAATGTGAAACATACTCTCTTCAAGGTGTCATTCCTTTGTACGCAAGACAATATATAACATATATATATATATATATATATATATATATATATATATATATATTGTTTCTGGTTAGGGAACCTTTATCAGTTGCGTTTCCCACAATTGAATGCTCCTTTCGAACACTACTGTAATGTATGTGATACATTTCGTTAAATTTGTAAGACCGACATCTAGGATTTTCGAGAGAAATAGCACACAGAGGTTCCGAATCTGGCTCCAGATCATACGATTATTGGTTGTCCAAATAAATGGAATTATGGGGAGATGAGTCTACAGAAACCTTAAATTTGGAACTGGTGCTGCGTAGAACTTTGTAATCCCTAGGGTACAAGCCACGTGATAGGACCTAGTTAACTAATCTTGACAAATCATTAATAATCCTGGGGTTTTAAATAAAATATAAGTTGCGATATATTATTTTGAGCGGATATGTCATCAGTTGTGCTTCTTGCACACAAACAAATATATTGAAAAAATATTTACGAAGTTAGATTGTCTGAATATTCTGCATATCAATTATATTTTCAAATATTTTTTATTGTTAATATGGATCTTCACAAATACATAATTTCTGAATCAATTTGCTTACTTCAACTAGGTCAATTTTTTCATTTGTTCTCCGATCAAATTAGTTAGTTGTATTGGTTTTAAAAGCTGGCGAGTTACATAATGTAATTTATATAATTAATTTCAATTTAAGAGTTTACTCCAAACCTCAAAAGCCATAAAAATCTAAAAAAATTACCAGCTTGAAAATTTAAATAAATAGTTAAAAATAATTAACAAAACAATAAACACCTATGCAGAAAATGACATCAAGATATAATTGAACATTTACAGATTTTTTGTGGATTCTTATATAGAAATTAATTACATACCTAACGAGAATATTGGTAAGCATTTCGAGGGTTCAGAACAATTGACTGACAATAAAAATATTTCACTATTGAATTTCTTAGACTATGTACAAAATAAGTGTACTTTAAACAGTGCGAACACCTATTTTGTTTACGAGGCCTGACGATACAAACCAGTGGAAGGAGCTCCAATGGGATCACCAACCTCGCCAGTATTTGCAAACCCCTTTATGGAGAACCTTGAAGACTTATAATTGAGAACAGTAACTCTTAAACCCAATTTATGGTTACGAAATGTGGATGACATGCTTTGGCCTTATGGGAGGGAACACCTCAACACATTTTTTGGGCACCTTAACGGTATTCATCGGCAAATAAAATTTAATAAGGAGGGTGAATCTAATAACCAATTGGCTTTTCTTGTTGTTCGGATACATAGAAAAGATGATGGAATCCTTGGCTCTACAATATATAAACAAGCAATTAACATGCTAATTCTCATCACCACCCAGCCTAACTATAGACCATCATCAAGACTTTAGTAACAAGATTACAAAGACTAACTGACCAGGATAACTTCAAACAGGAAATGGTCAGTTTAAAACCAACTTTAAACGAAACGGATTTATCCAGAGAGTCCTAAAATCAAAATCAGGACCAATAGACGAGGGATATGAAACAGAAAAAAACAAAACTTGTTTATCGTACGTCAGAGGCACCACGGAAAGTATTACGAGAATTGTACGAAAAATCATCAATGGGTAGAGGAGTTCGAAGACGAGGATTCCTTTAGAACACCAAGGAGTTTATGAGATTCAATGTGTAGACTGTTACCAAACCTATGTGGGGCAAACTAACAGACGAATTCAAGCCAGATCTGTTGAATAAAAAAGGCTTAACTTTAAAAAAGAAATACACTTATTTTTATCAAAAAAAAAAATCGCCTTACCAAGCCGAAAATTGGAAGTCTTATGATGTGCAGTGTTTTAGTTTTGACTATATCACAAAGAGTTTCAGTTTGCAATACTATAACAATTGTATTTCTTCAAATGTTGAAATGGTTAAAAGGATTAAATTATTACAACTTGTAACAAACGTAAAAAGGAATGAATCTGATACTTGTTTTTTAGAGGAAGTAAATTATTAGCTTCTGGGATTCGTTGCATTTTGATCACACACAACAATTTCTTCTTCAATCATTACTAAATTTATTATTTACAAGTAATTTATTAGGCAGTTTTATTTAATTACACAGTCATCACATTTCTCTTTTCTGATTCTTAGCAAACACGAAAACACAGATAGTTCTGGAACTCTCTAGTTTGTTTTGGAAATTGATATTAATTATGGTAACAGTCTGCCAAGTATAATTTTGTTTGTACCTATAGGAATAGTTTTTCCATGCTTCAATAAGTCTTTAGTTTTCCATCAGTCTCATAAATTTCTAATAAGAGCTCGAGAAGCTAGTTAGCAAGTCTCAACCTATCCTTCATTAGTCGATACCTTGATGTGGAAACAGACGAGAAGAGGGAATCACTGAAGAGCTACGTGAAACGTGTCAGAAGCAACCTTTGACGTTCGATATCGACCTGCTCATTTAATTTCTCAGTAGCGACACGCGACTAGCAAGTGAATCAGCTCTTTCCTTCCTGCTATCTCGACATCGTACACGATACTTTTCCCTTCATTTTATTTCTATATCCCTCTTTTTCTGGTTACATTATAAAATATCTTTTTCACGTAAAATTTCGTAGTTAACTATATAAGGCGAATTATTTATATTCACGAAAAACACATATCACCTAGCAAATATATTCACATCGAATTAAACCTATCATTAAGTAATGTTTTTCTAGAAATCGTAGAGTGTGCTATTAGTTTTTGTCTTATGATTGTTTGAACACTTATATGCGAAATCCATCCAAAATGTTCCCTCATTAATCATTTATGATTTAAATAAACCTACCAAATAATCCACTTTCAATCTTGCTGCAGCAAGACATTATATTTTTGAAATACATAAATAAATCTTCCTTAATATTGATTGGTTTTTGAAGCATAAGTTTCTTAAAGAGCCTACTTAAACGAGTAATATTTCTGCAAGACATTCCGACATGTAAGAAAACTATAGTTTTTCTTGCTTTCTCTCTGTGTCATTATTTTCTAGGAGGGTAACTAAAGAATTTAGTATGTATTAATTAGATTAACTACGTAATTGTGTAAACTACCCAAACAGTTATCTTGTACATAAAAAAAGCAATTTTCGCTTTAAAAAAAATCTCATTATTAATAAAAGTATATAGATTTCCCAAGTTAAATACCTTTTAAGATATAAATTGTTTTAAGACTATTGAGGAGGGAACTGAAATGTGAACATTTGGTACGTAAATCTTTGTACAAACATATCAGCGCTAAAAGAGTTTTGTGGTTCATATATTGGTTAATTTGGATGCATAGCGACAAATTTGTTTCCAGGCTGGTGGTTGCACAAGAGCTTTCCTAAATGCTCTTAAAAGATAGAGGCGATGTTTAGTTGAAATAACGAGTTTTTGGAATAGGATATAGGTGCAAGTCATAAACTTCTCTGATTGATGCAGCAGTTTAGAAAAGTTTATGGAATAAATTACGTAACAGAACATATAAATAATCGCTAAAAGACATTTTATGTTTTGTTGGGTATTTAGACATGGAATAAAAATCACTTTCTGGAATTCCATGTTACATAGAACTGTGTTATTGCTGCTGCTAATGCAGTTAGTCTAATTTAGTCTTACTTTCTTCTTCGTTCGTTTCAGATATTAGTCTTAATATCTGTAGTTTTTAACTATGGACGATTTGAACAATTTTTGAAGAAAGCTGTTGGTGGATTAAGTGTCCAACAGCTGTTACTACTGCATGGGCGAATCCATTGGGGAATCAAAGTGGGGGGCGATGGGGGCTATCGCCCCCACCGAGAGCCTCAAAGTTAGTAAATTTAATATTAAAACGAGGTATTCTTATGTCTAAGAGCCTAGAAGGAGGTCACTTCTATGAGCTTAAACCTCAGAAAGATTATTTTTAATGTAACAGTCCAAGAAATCTGAGTTTAAAATTACATTTACGGAAATTTAGTACAGTATCGCACCTGAAGCATGAAATCCCCCTCCCCCGGAAGCACGCACGTGTCTGGATCTGGGCCCCTGTACTACTAGCCTCAAGCCGGGGCAAAGAAGGAAGGTTCTTTAGGTAAGGGTAGCAACTTGCCCAAGAAGGTGTTTAAGGGATTATGAACAACACGCGAAGAAAGAATAAACTCTACGTAAGGAAACAACAAATGAGAAATGCACGCTGAAACACAATAAGACATAAAAAAATATTAACTGACTTCCAAGTAGAACTAAAGAGTTGAAAATAATTAAGAAAACATACGACTAGACAAAAAATAGCACCTTCACTGTTTTAAGTACCCATTAAAAAATGTAACAATAAAAAGTGCTCATTTTGTATAAATGAATTACGTCTCTATCAAGTATATTTGCGTAGTCAGTGCCAAGCAAATCAAAAATCCTGCATTACTTACTTAACTCTACTTCACTCTGCTTGGCACTGACTTCAAAAATATACCAGATAGATAGATATTAATTTGAACAAAATGAGCACATTTTGTTACTTTATGTAGGTACCTAGCAACAGCTAATATGCTATTTATTGTCGAGTGCTATATTTTGTTAATTATTTTCAACTTTTTAGTTCGGTCGGTTAATATTCTAAAAAAGGTGTTTTTTACATTTTAGTTTTTTTAATCTTTTCAATTTCTTAATTAGTCTATTTTTGGCTTTTACTATTGCTTTTATAATTTTACATTATGATTTTGTATGGTGTACTAAACACCATGTGTATTATCGCATCGAACAGCAGTTTAGCGTTTGACATGTTTTATCACTGAATTTTATATTAGGGTCGGTGACAACAAAAGCATCGTCTTCCCAATATTCGAAAATTTTCATCTAAATCGATATTTAGGTATTTATACAAACAAATTGGGCTTGGTAGTCGTCGATATAAGGGATTGAAAATATGTTTAATTAAATTATTTATACTATATAATACTAATAGGCTTGCAATGTACATTGAGAATTTTCAAATTCGCAATTAAAATTTTCAGCTTTTACATTTGCCGCATTATTACGTTGTACTTAAAATATATATGACAAAATGTCAGTTACGTCACTACGACGATATTTGGGATGTATGGATTAATTTCTGAAAATCGGCATGTGTCAAATCATGGAAAGGTGTATGAGGCTAACTCGGGATCGGCCCTAATAGAAAACAATTTTAATATACAAATTGGTAACGGGTTTGGCAAAAAAAATTTTTTTTCTTTCTCTGCTCATCCATTAATGGATGTTTGCTACCACACTTTCAATGGCTTCCCTATCTCTGGCAGTGTAGATCAAGGTCTGTATATCATGTATGCCTGTCCACTAGGGTGATTCATTTCCGCAAAAAAAAATTTTCTCGGTGCTCGAGCAAAATTTTAATCTACTCATAGAAACAAAAATTCTCACCAAGATTGAGCTCTTAATTTTAATTTTAAGTACCTTTTAACATTTTGTGAATCGGTTTTATGGACCTAAATTGCGGTCAGACCATTACTATAGGAACTTTTTGAACAAGACAAGTTTCCTAACTTGCACTGGGCAAAAAATATTTTCGTCAGTAGGAGCGATCAAAGTGCAGTTTTTGGAATAAATTGTTATTTTTCAATTTTTTTTTTACAAAACCGAGCCCCTTGGTGAATGGCAAAAATTAGGGAGAAAAAAAGAACTGACTCTGCATATAAACAAAAAAATAGTTGTTTTAGTAAGGGATGAGAAAATGCAATATTTGAATATTTAATGAATAAACGGACCTTGATATTAATATTTATCCAGCCATTTTTAGACTAAAAAATACTAATGCCTTCAAACGTAATAAATTGATAAATACTAACTAATGCAAAAAATATTGCTCTTCCAGGTGGTGAATGAATGTGATTCAACAATTATTAATATTTTTTCTTGATTACTAACATGTTTCTCTACAATAATAACTTTTTCTAAGAGTTATTATCGTCTTCCCAAGACAGTGACCTCTTTTACATAAAAAAACAATACATTTAGACAAATCATTTAATAAAATAACAACAAATCTTTATTCGAAACACTCCTTTTCTACAGATGGTTACGTTATTATGTAATATATTCCAAATGTAATAATTATCTCAACAATCATAAAAAACAAGTTAATAAATTTTAAATAATTACGACTTTTATGAAAAGCACTTAACGATTGGCAGCAATTGGGCAAAAGAAAAGATGAATAAAGCTTTTGTAAAAAATCTTGTTGGCCGAAAATTTTAAAGAACACATTACAAACAAAACTAAATGTATTGTTTTTTTATTTAAAAGAAACATTAAGGCCACCTTAATTATCAAATGGGCCCTGCTTGGATTCTCACACAACGATAACAACTTGTGTGAGATATATATTTAATTTTTAGTAACAAAATATTTAAAAAGTTATTATTGGTGAGAAACATGTTAGTAATCAAGAAATTTAAAAAAATTTAGAAGCAGCCACTGGAAGAGCAACATTAGTTAGTATTTATCAATTTCTTACGTTTGAAGGCCTAAAAATGGCTGTAAATTCATTAAATATTGCTAAATAAACTATTTTTTCGGAGTCAGTTCTTTTTTTCTCCCTAATTTTTGCGATTCACTCAAAAAAAATTGAAAAATAACAATTTATTCCAAAAACTGCACTTTGATCGCTCCTACTGACGACACAGTGCAAGTTACGAAAAAAAATACTAAAGCAATTTTAAAGAGCGTGGAATTTCCCGTAAGGTCCATAAAACCGATTCACAAAATGTTAAAACGTGTCTGAGCATTAGGAATTTGAAAAAAAAAACTTTTTTACGTGCCTTTTAAAAGAGAAAACTTCATATTTAAATTGCAAGTACTTAGAATTAATAAAATTAAGAGCTCAATCTTGGTGAGAATTTTTGTTTCTATGGGTAGATTAAAATTTTGCTTGAGCACCGAGAAAAACATTTTTTTTACGGAAATGAATCACCCTACTGTCCACTATCTTTCATTCCGCAGCTATGACATTTTCTTATCCAATCGTCTTCTGCCCTCGATCTTGCCCTCGACAATTAACTGGAGAAGCTGGTAATTATAGTTACGCATCATGTGACCTAGGTATGCAGTCTTTCATTTTTATATAGTGTTGAAGAGGTCTCCTTCTTTATAAATACGTCTGAGAACGTCCTCGTTTCTTATTATGACCGTCCATGATATCTTAAATATTCTTCGTTATATCCACATTTCGAAAGCTACAAATTTGTTAATAACAATTGCTTTTAGTATCCAACTTTCCACACCGTATAGAAGCACCGACCAGATGTAGTACTCCAGAAATCTGTATCTCAGATCAAGGTCTAAATCGCTACAGGTTAACACGTTTTTAAATTTCAGGAATGCGCCTCTGTTTTGCTCGGTTCTGCACTTACTTTCTTTGTCAGATGGCCGTTCCTCGTGAAGTTATACTCCCAGGTACCTACTCCTCTACTAATACAGATTAGGTTGGTTAGGCCGTTCGCTAATCTTACCCGTGCTCTCTAGTCTAAATCGAGTCTCCTGAGAAGCTGCATAAGTTTATGGTTTTGGACCCTTTCGAAAGGTTTTTCGTAGTCTATAAAATATAGATATATATTCTTTGGCTGACCGTAGCAGTTCTGTACTAATATCTGCGTCGCGACTAGCCCTTCTCTGGCTTTTCTCTGGTGTCTTACCCCTGCCTGAATCCAAACTGTAAGTCATTTATAACATCCTCAGATTTTTATATAGTCTCCGATGTAATATTTTTAGGAAATGACTTATTAGATTCATACGTGGGTTCTTTGCATTTTAGTGCGTTGATCTTCTTTGTTAGAAGAATAAAAGTCGAAGATAGTCTGGGCCCTAATTCTTGAAATCATACTATGCGTCGAAAACGGTCGTATGCGGCCCTGGCAGCGTACACGATGTTTATTCCATTGAAAAACACATTGGTTATGTCGTAAACGATCTTCGAGAATACCGATTTCTATTAGTTTTTAATTGACTGACGTCATTAGTCTAGTTGCAGACCGTTGGCATGGTTTCATAAATCGTGCCCCTGTACTCCGGGTATGACCAGTGTCATATATTTGGTTGAACAACTTGAAAAGAACTGCAATGCCTCACTCGTCTAGAAGTTTGAGTATTTCTGATGGATCTCATCCGGTCTGGCTGCTTTATTATTTTTCGTAATTTGTAATCTTTCGTAATAGAAGGTCCAGTTAGATTGCTTTCGACATTGAGTTCCTTATTCGGTCTGTTGTCATTAAAGAATTTTTCTACATAATCCTCCTATATTTTGTGTTTTTCATTATCGTTCTGATCTGATTATACTCGTTGCCACCTAGGCTCATTTTTACAGACCCTAGCGGTTTCTTTGAATTTTTATGGAGGTTAAAATAATAATGATTGTGTTTTAGTTGTTCTATTTTACTGCACTCTTTGTTGAGCCATTCGTTTTTGGCAATCCTGATTCTCAACCTAATCTCTCTTTGTAGATTAGTTTACTTGTTCTTGTTATTTTTGGCTTTTCTACGGTCATCCATTAGTAGTAGAATTTCATTGATTAACAACCATATTTGTTTTTTATTGTTAAATCTATATACTAGAACAGTCTGTGATGTGATTTGCTATTTTTTCCGATGATTGTGTCATGTCATCTTCAATTTTGGGCGATAATTTCTGTATCTGCGAATTTAATTGGTTAGTAGATCGTTTTTGACTGTTATATTATGTAGTTTATTCGGTGCCATTTGGAGTATTGGTGTTTCCCTCTTATGCTTGGGAAGCGATATTCTCAGTGCAGCCATCAAGACTATATGATTGCTATGTATATTAACGACAGGATATGAGCCGCTTTTACAGTAGACATAAATCTGGAGTTCGAGAGGATATAGTCTATCTGACAGGACTGCAGCAGAACAAAGAACCAGAAAAAAATGAACAGTGATAGTTTCGTATCTACTTTTCCCCAGTTTAGCATTTAGGTCTCCCATATTTACTTACGTGATTCCTGGCTAATTTCATCACTGTAAAACTGTGCTACATCTTGGTCTACTGCATCCGCTATTGACGCATATACCTGGATTATATTTAGGTTAACCGGTCTAACATTAATTTGTATCATGGGATTTCGTCAAGTTCCTCGAGACTATCATTCCTACACCAATTTTGTGGTTTCTGTCTTCATTACCAGTAAAAAAATACCGCTTTCGACAACACATGTTCCGGAGTCGGGCCATCTGGTTTCTGCGACTCCCAGAATTTCTAGCTTAGGTCTGCTCATTTCCTGGACAAGATTTACTAGATTTGCAGCTTAGAACACGCTACGTGTGTTTCAAGTTCTAATCCTTATAGGTTTGCGTAGATTGGACCTTTTTTGTAAATCCTTCAAGGCAGTTAGTTCCCCCGGGATATCCGATCAGGAACTATATATTCATGTGGTTCTGTTGGTATAGTAACTAGTTGGTTTCCTGTTGCCTTCCTAGTTTTATTACAACCGCTCCTGACATGGAGATCAGACACTGTTCACCATATCTGACTATCCTTAGTTATTTTAGCATGCAAGTGGATGAAGCTTCCCGGAGTGTGGCGCGGAGAGCCATAAGTGAGAATTGGGCGTCTTTTGAGGACCATTTATCACCGACCACTCACCGATTATATCGCCGAGTGCCACAGTCTTTGATGAAAGGTACTACCTTTCCAACACCACCCCTACACCCAAGTATTCTTTACTCAAAGTGATTAAAAGTTTTACCTATTCGGATGTATATTCTATTGAACAAGAAAAAACTATTCAACTCGGCTCAGTGGAATAAAAATCAAGTAACGTACAAAAAAACTGCGCACCGAATTGATAACGTCCTCCTGTTTGGAAGTCCGATATTTTTTTAAAGGTTTTATTTTAATAGCAACAGTTCCTAGCAGGAAAGTTTGGTTTCCCTTATGCTAAAATCGTTAATAATGAGTTTTTTAGTTGTCCAGTGATTCATGGCCCGTGGCTATGTTGAAGTGGGCGTTTAGCTCAGAAACAAATTAATTTCACCGGCCTGCTTAATTTTTAAAGCATAAATCCAATTATTCACTTTATTATCTTGAATCATGTGTCTTGTGCCAAGTGTAGTCTTTATATATCATTTTCTATTTTTATTGCTGAAAGAAGTTTGTGTTTATAATGCACAAAATTTTCATGAGGTACAAAATTTGGCGTCACGAAATTACGTAACGAAAATTGAGAAACACAACAAAAATAAGAAATGTGGAAAGAATAACTTAATACTGAAAAATATGCAGTAATGCGTCACCACTCGGAAAGAATGCCCTAATTTAGAATAAATAACAAAAAGAATGGGAAAAAAACTGAGAAAAAAATACACCAGCAAAATGAGCATATCCTCAAAGAACTAATATCGTTATTTCGCAAATCCGGGTTTCTGAGATTTAATAAATTTTGAGTATATGAATTATATTATTTCTATAAGACTTATCTGTAGAATTTTTCTATAACATGTATGGGGACTAATTCGCATACAACAATAAAAAGAAAATACAAGCTCTCCGTATCACAGCCGACTTTCATTATTCCAGTTTTGATGTACTACCAACGGTAACATATTGAATTTTACCCCATAGCATTGTGTTATTGTTGTAACTGGATAACATATTTCTTCCGAACATTATTGATGATAGGAGGGCCGGAGAAATAAATCAAGTGAACCAGGATACTGGATCCTGGACCGAGAAAATCTAACACGCTGGAAGCGAAGAACTTATAGATGTTAGGTTTGGACTAGCCCATTAGGAAAACTCATTTATCACTAGCATTTTATTTCAGACTGCAAACAAATCAATGGCCCGATTTTAAATCGGAACTTCATTCTTTATCGCCAATGATGCTTCGCGATTCCCAAAAGGTCGGAATTACCATTTTTCCAATTCTTTCGTTTCTTAATTGGCTAAGAAAAACTAACAATTTCATATTACCTTTCTTTAGCAAAAGATAAATGATCTTTGAAAAGTAGGATTATATTATTATTACATTTCAGATTATGTAGGAATTATAAGTTCTGTCTTATGGACCGATTGTAATTAAATTTGGCTTGTTTCAGGGACAATTGATCAAGTCAGGGTGCTGACTTCATATCTTTAAAATCAACTTTCTTAGGACACTCTGAATACTTAAAAGTAAGTAGAACGCGTCAAAAAATAACTTGTCAGTCTCAAGTTAAAAGTATGTATGTTGTAACGTTCTCATCTCTAATTTCTCTTATATTGCAACACAAAATATGCGTAATGACAAATTTGGCTAATATAGGCTTATTCAAAAATGGTTCTAGCTAATGCCGTTACAATATTTATTAAAACACGGTAATAATTTTCAGTTCAGCGTTACTCAAATCAATCTTATAATTTTCTGATATTCCTGCAGACACCATTAGATAGTTACTGTTCTTGTCACGTTCTCTAAATAAACTCTAGTCGTGTTTTACTTTTTTTATTGGTTTAACGATATTGCTCAGCATTTGTGCAGGGTTGTATTAGGAATTTTCGTTCATGAGTAAACCATATTCTTTGGAATTCTCCCACTTTTCAAAACTTTTCTAAAATATTACTGCACCTCAATAGTCTTCTAGCTTTAACTTCAGGAGTAATTTTAATTGAATATTCGACTAATTTCAGTCCTCTTGACAATGCGCGGTACCCTCAAACTAGTCCCAGGCCTTCTTTCAGGGCTAAGAGCTAAATTCGAAATACTCAGAATATTTTTTTAAAACCCCATTATATAGGTAATTCAAAATAATAGCAGTTTAAGTACTGTACTTGCGTTATTAAACTCTATGAGCGCCCGTTTACTTCATCCTGCAAATTGATCTGCAGATATAGTACTTACGAAATACTCACATTTAGTGCTCCTCAATATTTATTTCTTTAGTTTGCCTCTTTTCCGCAAAACAGAAAGTAGGTAAACACTCAAGGCCAAGCGCGACCTATGTTTCGCAGTAATAAATTGAAAATATATTAGAATTAAATCAAAACAAATGTCATTTAAACAAGTTTAACTTGTAGGTTCTCAATGGGTCTCTATATATAGTGTGTCTTCATAAGTTGGAATCAAATGGAAAACATTCTTATGAATAATATTTAGAGGAAAAATTGCAGATGATGAAACGTATTCGGTAACCATTCCATGTCGCTTTGTCAATTGCGTACGAGTTTTGAAAGCAAATATGAATTTTGCTTATAATTGAACTGCGTTTATTTTCTGTAGTACCTAATTTTTAACAAATCGAAGTAAACAGAAGAAAAAAACTACATCTCATTATGCCATATGACAATAAATTATATAAGATTCATGTCACTTTTTCAACTGTATACTAGGTTTGACAAAAAATGTAAATTTTGCTGAAAAGTAAAATTCCTTTTTTTATAATATCACAAATTGTTATTAAACAAAGTTTATTAGAATTGAAAACCACGTCCAACTGAAACTTGAAGTTTGTCAATTCGTGTACACTACAATGGGCCCACTTAAACTGGAATTATATTGTAATGTTTATATTTACACTTCTCTTCGGGTTCAGTTCAGTTGTCGGATTTATTTAAAAACACAGTTCAACTCACTCTAATTTATTTCCACTATTTTAACACAATTTATATTCATAGAACTATTTACAACTTATCTTAACTATACGGCAGTCGAATACTGAATGAATGCTATCTCCAGCTGTCCGTATTTATATATTTCCCTCGTAATTCTCTAGTAGGTCAACGAGCCGTCCGGACATTTCTTTCATGTGTTCTCGAAGATTGGAGGAAATTCCGTGAATGTCTGTCTGTCTGAATGTCTCTACTGGCCTCGGCGAGTTCCACGAAATATCGGCTAAATGCCGATTGCACCAAATATCGGATGAATGTCGATTGCACCAGATATTGGATGAATTTCCGTCACAATATGCAAAACTTTCTTAGTACATATAAACAATTTGAAAACAGCTTCAACAGTAAACGAGATTGGTCAAAATAGTGGATGACGCTTGAACTTAAAAACCTTTATATTTGACAATATCGAAAAATTTAATAAAATTTTAAAACTGTATCCAGTTAAGCCTTTGCATGACTAAAAATTGTAAAATTAATACAAAAAAGCAAAAACCGACTTCGAATGACATCAATTAAATACAGAAATACTGAAGTCGATGTAAAGTGGAAATAATTTGGGAAGCAGATTTAAGAGTTTGCTTTTTAGTTGTTACTATTTTTTGAAGTCAGCCTTTGGTTTTTATTTTAAATGTATTTAGTTGAACAATATTAAATAAAATCATTCTCTTGCGTGACATAGCTAGATAAAATCTCTTAAACTACAGTAATTAGTGATTTAATTTGTAATCAGATATTTAGATATTTTCAAAATTTTGGCAATTGATGATATTTTCCGAAGATTTTTGCCATTTAAATTTTTCACATTTTGAATTTGTTGATATTCAGCCTTTAATGTCTTTCACACTAGTAATTCTGACATTTTTAAGCATTTTTATATTTTTAAAATTTTTCTATTTTTTATATTTTTGTCATGTAAGCATTTTTTGGTTTTAATGGAAATGCTCTGAAACCTTTGGTGTGTAACAAATGTAAAAAACTCAGTTTGGTTATTTTTCAAAGTTCTGACGATTTCGAGGTTTTCTGAAGTTTCATCATTTTTTTAATACCTTTTAACAAAAGGCATTAATCTTCTAAAAATTATGCATTTTTCTAATTATCATTAAACACACGATTTGAGGGAAGAGTACAGAAAGTATAGAACCTCTTGAATAACTCTTCAGGATTGCATTTTTTGAAAATTATTAATTACAAAATTTTTAGCATTTTTGCCCGGCTATCTAATGGTAACTATGACCATGAACTTAACAGTAATATCAAGGTCAAATGCATTTTTTCAAATGACAACCCTTTTCTTGTTCTAGACTCGGAAAAGCGGAATATTTTACGTCCAATACGACCTTGACCCTGACTTTGATTATAGACTCGAATGTCATACCAAGATCAAATGCATTTTTTATTCCAGATTCAGAAATAGGAAATTTTATGACTGACTGTGACCATGACCTTAGTAGTGACCTTGGCCACTATCACGGTCAAATAAGTTTTTTTAATAAGAACTCCCATTTTTAGTGTGTCTTTGTAGGGTCAACTCAACGTCCAGATCATGTTTGCGTCCCTACAATCCAGAATGAAAAATCATTTAGGCTTTGTCGTGGTTAACGTCATGATCAAGATCAGGGTCAAGGTCATTTTGGATGTAAAATTTTTGGCCCTTTCCGAATCTGCAACAAAAATAGTCATCTGAAAAAATGCATTTGACCTCGATATATCTGTAAAGTTCATAGTCAAGGTCAAGGCCAAGGTTACCGTTAGATAGTAAGAGAAAAATAATAAAATTTTTGTATTTAATATTTTAACATTCCTGGAGAGTTAGTCAGGAGGGTTCAATAGTTTTGGATCAACCGGTACACTAATGTTCAATTCGTTATCACTTGCTGAGTCCCCAAATTGATGTTCTTTAAAAACAATTAAAAATCTATTACCTTTTCGCAAAATTACGTCTCCATTAATATAAATAAGTAATATAACAATTCTCATGCTTGTATTACTTTAAATTGTTAGGGTTCCAAGAAAATACTCCACTTAACCCCTCTTCATAGACTTGAGTTCGTCAAACGAACAAATTTCTATTTATTTTGGTAGAGAATATCTAGCAATTTTCGCAAGTGTTTCACTTTGTGTTTCCGAGAAATAGCTGTTTCCTAAAAACAACAGGATTGTCATTGCTTCTTGCCTTATCATTACTACTCGCGAAGTAATCTAATTCTTCTGGATCTACTTAAAAATGGTAACCTTGAACCACAGCGCATAGATTTTTTTTACAAAATAATTAAAATAATATCTCCTCATTTTGAAGATAATCCGAGATGTTGTTAGTATGGCGCATCGAGGACGAAGGCTTGCTTTGATGTATTTCTCGAAGAATCTAGTCTGGTCTGGGCGACTCTTTGACGTTCTGAAGAATTCCGAGAAGACATATATAAATACGGAGAGCTGAGGAAGCATTCATTTAGTGTTCGACCGCCGTATAGGTAAGATAAATTGTAGATAGTTCTGTGAATATAAATTGTGTTAAAGCAGTTGAAATAAATTATAGTGAATTGGACTGTGTTTATAAATAAATCCAAGAACTGAACTAAACTCGAAGAGTGAAAATAAAAACATTACATTATGTTAAATTTCAGTCAAAGAAGTAATTAGTGACAATTTTCCATGTTCCAAAGAACTAATGAATATTGCAATAAACTGCTGGACATCTTTCCCCCCCCACGTCTCTGAGAAGACAATTGCAAAACGTGTAAACTAGGTCAATTTATAGTAAAATCTCGAAGAGATAGTTACAATTTAGTTTATTTGGGGAAGTAAATAAATACAATATGTATATGGACTCTGCGTTTTGATATATAGAATAATATGATGTTACCCGTATTTCACACAAAACGATTTATTATATTAACGAATTAAATGTTTTGAAACAACATTAATCTGATTTAAAGACATGACAATTGCATTTAAAATGTTTAGATTCATTTCAAAAGGAACATGAAATCTTGTATTTAGAACACTTAATATTCTTGCTTGAGAAAAACCATTCTCTTAAAATTAATTGGGGCATTCAGGTGAATTGTGTTTAAGATTTGTCATAACCCACAGTTTTGGTGAGTTGGTCTTAGAAAACAAAACAACAAATATTTCGTGTAGAAAATAAAGATACCCCTATATTCTCAGAAATGTTCCTTTAATATTAAAATGTTATTATTCATGAGTTTTGTTTCGGTTCAAGAAAGATTTATTGATGCTTTTGCGTATTTTGGCAACGATTGAATAACATTGTGAATTGTATTTGAATGGCAATAATTAAACATACCAGAGAAACGGATTTTGATTTAAAATGTTAACTTAAAAGTAGAAAGCTACCCTGAATCAATTATGACTTAGAACTTAGCTTAGATGAAAGTTTATCTTAAGCATTTTACATAACATTTCTATGTTCAAGTTTGAACGACGTTTCCGAATGCAATATTCTTATCTTTTAAATAATTATATTATTAACTAGATAAAAAGTTAAAGATATTCCTCAAAATATTTTATATCAATAGATTAACAAAACCTAATATTTCTAGGTACAGTTATTATTTAAAAGGCTACAAACGTTTCCAATATCTTTTTAAATAATAAATAAATACGAGGTTGAAAACAAATTTTGTACACTAAAATATACAATTTTTTACTTTTATTTTAACGTTGTGCATTATCCTTGATGACGTCACTAAACTTTTTACAAAAGATTTTAGTGATGTCAGTACATAGAACTTGTTAATTATAATAAAATAATTTGGATCGACATAAATATTATGTATCATTCACAATTTTGATAAACTACTTTCACAAAATTACTTAAAAGGAACTTCATTTGTACAGAAAGTAAAATACAATCTCAAGTATTAAGTACAAGCAATAATGTAGGTTTAGAAGCTTTATAGAAAGAAATATAGTGTATAAAATTTAAAAAGGCTAACTATAAAGGTAGCGAGCTCAAATCGAAATCCGAGTCATGGCAGGTCCTCAAAATACTGAGTCCGAGCAAAAAAAAATTATATTAAATAACAAGAGAACATATGTCTAAGTGCTTCTTGGGAAATAACACCACAGTTTAAAGAAAATTGCTGTATATTCCAAACGTTTCGGGGTCTAGATCAGACCCCGTTATCAATGGTTAAGAAACTACGGATTAAAAAGGCACAATTCTAAGATGTAAATTAAATTGTGCCTTTTTAAACCGTAGTTTCTTAACCATTGACAACGGGGTCTGATCTAGACCCCGAAACGTTTGGAATATACAGCAATTTTAAACTGTGGTGTTATTTCCCAAGAAGCACTTAGACATTGAAAAATATGCCACAAATATCATTCAGAAAACAACAAGAAAACATATATTACAACGGTCTTTTCACGGAAACTCGATAGCAATTCAGGATAAACACAGGAAAAACAAGTGGTGAAGACCAGCGAATTACATTAATTCTGGAAGTAAAATGACCTAGTAACACAATGATAAATCAAAGATCAACCAGATAAGGAAAAATACCATTACAATTTGTTGAAGAGAAACTATACCGAGTTTTATTCTAGATATCCGCTAGAGCACTAATGAGAGTCGATACGGAGGGTACTTATGTTTTTTTAGAATCCTCTGAATACTCATTACAGGTATTCCCATATTTCTTTCTGCACCTACTGAGAAATTTTGTGGATAGAATTTGTGTGTTTAGGATCCTCAGTGAAATCTGTCAATAAATTATATATAATCAATAAAGTTCATTTGTTTTTTTTATATTTACTTACTATTGTTAACCTCAATTTCAGCTTCATCGACTTCTGAAGATGCAATTTTTTTTGTCGTTGGCAATATTAATTTTTTAGCCCACAAACCATCATGAAGATTTTACTTTTTAGGGTTCCGTATATACAATATACGGCTACCCTTATAACATCAGTCAGGATTTCTGTCGCTGTCACATCATAGCAATTTTCTCCTAAACTACTGGACGCAAGGAGTTGAAATTTGGTATCAATGTATAGTTTGGTTACTCGATTAGGAGTACATATCGTAAAAGAAGAAATTTTGATTTTAGAGGTACTTCTTGGGGAAAAACTAAAAAAAAACTACCGTTCCCTCCCCTGATCTCAGAATGCTACTGAGCCTAACATTTTGAAAAATTTGCCCGAGCTTTACAGGAAAAGTAAGAAGAAACCATTAATATTAATTTTGAGGGTCAAATTATATAATTAAATTAAAATCTAAAAATAAATTATTTTTCAAACGCGTCATGTAATACATCAAATGAAAGGTCCCATTCTGCGGAACAGAAATATATTTTTTTTCATATTTAAAAATAATAGTTAAAAAGATATTAACGAAAATATACCAAAAATTTAGCAATTCCCACCCCCTAATCTTCGAAACTACAAAACGTAAAGTTTTGATAAAAATTAGTGGTATAGGGCCTGACATGAAGATTACTGGATAAAAAAAGGAAACACCTCTGCTTTTAATTTTGGGAGGGCAAATGACAGAATTAAATGAAAAATATATAATTAAAATTGTTTCTAACGCATCATGTTATACGGGGTGAGTTTTTTTTGATGATCAGTACGGGGATCTCGGAAACTAGCGGAGATAGAGCAATGATTAAATTGGGAAAGATTTGCAATTTTACTGGCCCAATTTAATGACACTATCGGATTTTTGTAAAAAGTCATGGCTTATTTTGAAAAAAAATGAAATTTAGTCAAATCCCTCTAGCTCCTTTGTTTTTGATTTTATAAAAATAGTGTAAATATCAAAATTGAAGAGAATTGTATCCCGAATATGATTGTCATGTCCTCGTTTGCGTGACTCGTTTTCGAGATATGATACAAACTTATCTTTTTTTGAATAGAAACCATAGTTGGCTATGACCTCAAAAAATCGGACATTTTTAGAGCTCTTCAACGATATAATCACGAAGTATAGATACCAGGAGTCCGAACGTAATGTTAAATAAATGGTAGCATTTTAGGGGACAGAATGTTTTGCCGGTAGAGAGCGCCACTTTTTAGGAAGTACTCGTTTAAATCCTTATGCGGGTAATCTTGTTGATACTGACAGCCACCTGACAGCTCTGAAAATATTATTTCGATAATCTGCAAAGCTAAAAATGTGTGATGTTAGTAAATAAATAAATACAATTAACCAGCAGCAAACAATTTTATTAAAAAAATAAATTAATGTTATCAACAGGTATTTAAGAATTAAAATTATAGTTCATCTTTTGTCTCTACGTGTTAAACTATTAAACAAACCGTGACGGAAAGAATTTAAACAAATTAAGTAGTAAATGTAAATTCAAAAATGGTTAAATACCTATTTATTTCAGTATTACAATGCTTGATAATAGGAAAGTAATTAATTGATTACAATCAAATATATTATTTATTAATCGTATTAGTTATAAATAAAAGACGTTTAACATTTAAATACCAAACAATTTAGATTTGACAAATACACTAGTGTATACAATACAATATTTTTTAACAACACTGATGTTTAATATTATTTTTAGGTTACTCACTTTCGGAACTTTAGCCACATTTCCACTTGCCTTTCGGCCACTGAGGCAACCATGAACACTATGAACAGCACAACACCTTTCCATTTTTTTATTAAAACTATTTTTAAACAATTACATTAATATCTTATACTTAGTTTTATAATTTTAATAATTTCGACATTCGACAGCGCGTATTTACGGTTGATAATAATAATAACATCGGTACGTCCTGAACATTTGCGCAGCTAGTGGCAGAAAAGAGAACTATGATCTGGGTTTAATATTGTATACCACGAATACTGCGGAAAAGCCTATACCGTTCGGACTCCTGGTATCTATACTTCGTGGATATAATACTCGATATAGTTATTTATAAAAATAACGGAGTTATGGATGCTTTTGTCTTTTATTTTCACTTTTAACGTAGGAAGCCATGAAAAAGATTGTTTTCACTTTGACGTTTCCTCATTTGAGAGTAATTCCATTAGTAGTGCTGAACTGACACTCGATATTGACAAGTTTTCGTGATAAAATGGAATATTCTAAGGAAGAAAAACTGAATATGGTGGAATGTTATATCATATGCCATAAAAATTCAGTTCGTGCAGCTGATATTTTAGTTGTCGTCAACCTGGTATATGTACATTTAAGAGGGTTTATGATAGTTTACGCAGATATGGATCTTTTATACCACCAAAGGAACGTAATCAAATTAACGAAAAAGCACAAACAAATGTTTTGGCAATGGTAAATCAAAATCCATCTACATCAACTCGTGAGACTGCGGCAGAAGCTGGCACATCTCAACGAACTGTAGTTAAGGTACTGAAAGCGCACAAGTTCCACCCGTACAAATTTTCTGTTTCTCAAACTTTGCATGCTGGTGACGAACATCGACGTATTTTGTTTTGTACATGGTTTAGAGATATGTGCCTTGAAAATCCACAGTTTCCATTAAACGTGTTATGGTCAGATGAAACTAGATTTACTAACTGCGGTATGTTGAATAGGGTCTACTATTCTGGGGCCTTTTATCTATGACGAATCACTTACTGGGGATCGCTACTTGCATTTCTTGAAATACACTTTTCAAGACATGTTGCATAAGTTGAATTTGAGAACTCGTTTAGAAATTAAGTGGTTCCAACATGATGGAGCACCTGCTCATAACTCGTTATTAGTAAGACAACACTTAGATAATATCTATTCAAACTCTTGGATGGGAAGAAATGGCCCACGCGAATGGCTACCCTGTTCTCCCGATTTGGCAGTTATAAACTTCTATTTAAGGGTGCGCTAATGGTATACAAAAAAAAAGTATGAGAAAGTTGGTGACCTAAGGGAGCCGGTATTACAAGCATTGAAGAAATTGATAGGCGGTCTGTGAGGAAAGCGGTAATGTCAATCTTAAAAGGATGCAATTTTTGTCGAAATAACAATGGTGGACTTTTCGAACATAAATTGTAACCATTATTGTGTACTTTAATTTCTTTTTAGTAAGTACCTACTTATTTAGTTTTTTCGTTATATCTGATATACCTAATAAAAAAATCGTTCAATGTTTTTTGGAATAGTTATTAATAAATCAGTCTATTTCATGGTAACTACGTTAAAAGTGAAAATAAGAGAGAAAAGTATCGATAACTCCGTTATTTTTATGAATAACTATATCGAGTGTTATATCGTTGAAAAGCTCTAAAAATGTCCGATTTTTTGAGGTCATAGCCAACTATGGTTTCCAGTCAAAAAAGATAAGTTTGTGTCATATCCCGAAAACGAGAGCTGTCACGCAAACGAGGACATGACAATCACATTCGGCATACAATTCCCTTCAATTTTGATATTTACACTTTTTTATAAAATCAATAACAAAGGAGCTAGAGGGATTTGACTAAATCGACAGAATTTCGTTTTTTCAAAATATCTAGTAAGCCATGACTTTTTACAAAAATCCGAAAGTGTCATTAAATTGGGCCAGTAAAACTGCAAATCTTTCCCAATGTAATCATTGCTCTATCTCCGCTAGTATCCGAGATCCCCATACTGATCATCAAAAAAAACCCACACTGTATATCGAATGAAAGGGCTTATTATGACGAAAACTAATATATTTTTTCAAGTTTTTTACAATAAATTAATTAAAAGATATTAACAAAAATATAAAAAAATTACCCATTCTCCCCCCCCCTTATCACCGAAACCATAAGCTGTAAAATTTTGAAAAAAATAGAGGTATAGCCCCTCACCTGAACTTCACCCTATCTCCGAAACTATATGTAATATCTTCGATGACACATTACATATAATATCCAAAAAATGTATGAATTAGGTGTTGCGGTTTTAGTTCAATGCTGGTTCAATGTATGTATGTAATTGTCGAAGGACCTTTAGCGGAACAATCAATAAAACACGTGCCGTCGCGTAAATGAATCACCAAATAAAAGTTAATCACTCACCTTTTACGTCAAAGCTCTGCAGGTGGTGTTTTCTTGGTTCTTCTTTCTTCAGAGGCTAGCTCCGCAACAGCAGGAACTGATTTTAGAGCTTTATCTGGACAACACGTTACACAAAAAATAGCGACGTAATGTTCATTGATTGAGCAAACAAAAATGCGGGTTTAACAACAAATGATCCGCTTTTGTAAACACAAAAGAAACAAAATGAAAGCGGTTTAGCGGTTGTTACCAAACTCGAGAAATCGTAACACAATAACAACAAAAAGCTGCCGTCGTAAGGCGGAATCAAAAAAGCGTCCAATATCTGGGAAGTCAATACACGAATCACGAATACTGTCTTTATTTTACACGGAAAAAACACTTAAAATTAGCATTAGCGCGACGGAAGGTTTTGGAAAAGGTGCAGAAGTTTAAAAATCAATGAAGTAATTCAATCAAATTTAAAACAATACACTAAACAAATTGCGGGAACGCAACACTATAAGACGCCAAAATTTGAAAAAAAAAACAGAGGTGTAGTCCCTCAAATGAATTTTACTGAAAAATAGGGAGAAACACCCTAATATTGATTTTGGAGGGCAAATGACAGAATTAAATGAAAAATAAAAAATTAAACTTGTTTCTAACGGATTATGTAATATATCAAATCACAGGGCTTATTATGACGAATACAAATATATTTTTTTAAATTTCTTTTAAATGAATATTTTAAAATATATTGTTACGAAATTTACCAAAGCCGACCCTGTTTCATTTCAGTACGACAACCATCGCTGGGATATAAAAAAAAGCTAGAAGGTTCGGACGAGAGAAAAAAAACTTATCTCGATCATAACGCGTATTTCGACTATTATTGTGAATCAGCTGTTCTGTATAATTTGATGTAAATAAATTTCTAGAAAAATAAAAGTGAATATTAGTTTTATAATTGAACCCACGGACTACATTGCATTCCCCCCTTGATTCCCCAAACTATAAGACCTATTTTTTTTGTTTACAGGAAAAATGCGAAGAAATCCCTAATATTAATATTGGGGAACATATTATACAATTAAACGGAAAATAAAAAAATACTTTTTAACCCATCATGCAACAAGTCAAATGAAAGGGCTCATTATGAGGAATACAAATATATATTTTTCATATTTTTAAAATTGATTGTTTACAAGATATAAAACATTCTCATTTCCCGCTTTATTTCCGAAAGCATACTACCGAAAATTTTGAAAATAATTAGGGGACTGGGGCTCACTTGAAATTTATAAGAAAAACTATTAGAAAACCCCCATAGTAATTTTAGGTACAAATTATACAATTAAATTGAAAATAAAAATTCAATTTTCAAACGCCTCATGTAATATATCAGATAAAAGGCTCATTATGTGAATTACAAATATATCATATTGTTACGAGAATTCATCCGACAGCTGGTGCAATCGGACATCAACCAATTCGTGGATGGGCCATTATTCCGAGACTTCTGGGAATCCGAAATGTTTTCTCTCTCAACAGGCCGACCGCTGTCGTTACTGGGAATTCCTTTAAAGCTTCCAGAACATGAAAGACTTTCCCGATGGACGTACCAGACAATTCCAAGATAAATATATAAATAAGAAGAGCTGGCGATAGGAGGCATTCTGTTTTCGTCGGTCGTATTGAATACTTAAGTAGATATAAATTGTAAATAGTAGTTTCTGTGAATATAAATTTGTGTAAAAGTAGTGGAAATAAATTAGAGTGAGTTGGACTGTGTTTTTAAATAAATCCAAGAACTGAACAGAACCCGTGTGTGAAAATAAAAACATTGCAATATTTTTAAATTATTTGTTTAAAATATATTAACAAAAATATTAAACATCGACTTAATTCCCACTTTAGAATCTACACTATATAAATTTTGAATAATATATTTTATTTATATTTTTAAATAATTTGAATAACAAATTTAATAATTTATAATTTAAAACTTGACCTATTTTGCCCTTTATCTTCCAATCTACAGAGCCTCAAAATTCAGATAGTAGATTATAAAAGGCTACCCTGAAAATTTATTAGTAAAATAAAATTCTAATGTTAATTTTTGGGGGTCAATTTAGAAAACATATGTATTCTTATAAAAATCATGCGAATCTTGAAGCAGATAAAATAAAAAGTCTATTTGTGGAAAATGAAAGTGTCTATTTTTTATAAATTTAAAACACTTCCTTTCAAAGATATTAGGGTAAATATAAGAAAATGCATTCATTCCCTGCTTGTCTGAAACTGGAATATTAGAATCTTGAAGGTGGTACGGAACCCTTAGTATGCGAGTCCAACTCGCACTTGACCAAAATATATATATATATATATATATATATATATATATATATATATATATATATCACAGGAAATATAGTTGGATTGTAACTTTTGCTATGTGCATTGTTCACTTTTTCTCTCTAACAATATCACCACTGCAAATCGTTGGATTTGTTTCTGGTTGAGATGGATTACCCCACAAGTGTAATTCAAAAATTGATTGATAAATAAAATGTCATTTTTGTTAATAGAATAACAATTATGATTAATTATATGCAATCAATAATGACTACAAAGGTGAAAATCAAATTTATTTACCCATGATGCCAAACAGCTGCAATCCATTTTTTCTTCACATCTAACTGATATTGAAATCCAGGAGAGTGGTAAAATGATAATTTTCGGGTTTTTATTGGTGTGGTTTCCTTCCATTTTATGGACCAACTAATCTTTATTATAATACACGACAAACTTAAATACCACTTTGACACAACCAGAGTTCCAAAAATAAAACAGGAGGTGGCGCAAACGTCTCGTGTCAAAGATACATTACTAGCGTATAAGAATCAAATACGTTGAAGTAGTATTATGACATGTTGTAATAGAACCGAAAAAAATGTTAAGATAAATTGCGTTGAGATCAGGTGTTCCACGTAGTAGTGTTCACATAATCCTAAAACTAAGTTTGTACAGTTATACTAGGTGATCATATCGTTGGACTCTTTTTCATAGATAGCACTTTAAATAGAAATAAGTATTTAGACTTACTTACAAACGTTGTAAATCCAAGAATAACTGAAATTTTGAAGGCAGATGATCGTCTAGTAGAAGACGAAATTGTTTTTTAGCATAACGGTGTCTGGATAATTAATTTCCTGCTAGATGGAATTGGAAAACGGAAGTGCAATCGAGTGGCCAGCAAATTCGTCAAATATGACTACCCGAATTTGTTCTTTGGGGACACTTAAAGACCCGTCTATATGCTACTCATTTAGTATCACTGGATGATCTGAGACATAGCATTGAAAAGAATGTGGCCGACTTACTGCAACTCCAGTTTTCCAATGTACGCAATGAATTTGAGACACGATTTTATCACTACCTTGCAATGAATGGAGCCAATTTCGAACATCTGTTATAATAAAATGATTTTATTTTCATTGTCAGTTTAATTTTCTTTGTCGAAATAGCAAAAAATTAAATTATAATAAGAGAATTATATATTTTAATTATTATTCGTCAATAACATCAGAGATCAGAAAAATGTCCAGAAATCACGTTTTAATTAGCAAATTCCTTAAATGTTAATGAAATATCAAAAACAACACACGGTTGAATTTCTTTTTAAACAGAGTTAAAACATGGTATCATTAAATATGTCCAGCTTCGTAAATCTTTTGACGTGTTTTGTCGATTTTCTAAACAATGAGTATTTTGGGAAATATCTAGGTGGCTCGTTTTAGTTGGGACACCCTGTATATCCTAACACATTACACAGTTCTGTAATAGACCAGGGTCGATAATTTTTAAAACCCAAAAAATAGTAGTTGGATGAAACCCACTGGAAAAGTAACGAAATACAACTACTATAAAAGGAAAAATATTTTACGGGCGATCTGAGGGCGTTTTCACATGTCATCAAAATTTTTGTGAAGAATTCAAAAAAACAAGTTGTCGGTTTTTTATTTTTATCTTTTACAAAAAAATTCTGTTCACAAATTTTGGTGAAAACTTACTGTTTTATGTCCCAAGCACACTGTATTTTTCTAATTTATTTTGGCTTAATATCAAAAAAACAATCGAAAAATCTCACGTCAAACTATCTGCTTTTTTAAAAACGTCGGTGGGTTTTTTGTATTTTCTGAGAATATTTAGCTTTTTTCAAAAAAGTAGATATTTTGACGTTTAGGGTGCTTTTTCATATTAAATCAAAATAGGGTGAAAAAATAAATATTCTAAATAAAAAAATTACATTGTGTTTGGAACATAAGAAGGTAAGCTTTCACCAAATTGGGTGATTTTTTTTTGAAAATACAAAAACTAAAAAACAAATACTTGGTTTTTTGAATTTTTCACATAAATTTCAGTTGTAGATCTTTCTATCACCAACAATTTTTTCATAAGAGTTGTAGTTTTACCGGTCGAGTCGAGATAAACTGTTTTTTACCTTTCCTTCCTGTAAATGTATTTAGATATTCCGCATTTAATTTAAACTTTTATTCAACAAAGCCAGCGCAGCAATTGATTTGGAATATCTATATAATCAAATCATTATATGTGCGTATTAATGATAAAGTGATAAACTACTAAATTGACATTTTGTTAGTCAGAATAATATAACAATAAAATTAGCATTAAAATCGACTCGTTGAAAACAGCGCCGTAAACAATAGGACGAAGTTTGCGCTAACCTGAACTGTTTAGTTAATCAGTTTGTCAAATGAAAGCGAAGAGTAATGACAAACTATTCAGCAATGAGTGTATAATTTATGCTAGCAAAATAGAAACATCCAATCGATGTATCGATTTGATATATGAGACTAAATTGGAAATCGTCATTAAGCGCACGTTGTTTTTGATCACTTCATTAATGCCGTCATTTGTGCCTTGTATTGAACATTTAAAGGAAAATTGGGGGAACCAATCAACAATTTATAATGAATTTACGTTAGTTTATGTAGGCTCAATGTACATATGTAAACATTTAATTTTAAAGCAACAAATATCATTGTTGTACAAAATTCAACTGCATAATTATATAGGAATGATTTTTCAAATTTATTATATGACTAAATATCGCAATATAATACTATATTTACGACATTTAATTTCCGTGTATTGTTCTGGCATTAATATTAAGTTTCACTATTAAGTGATATACGCATAAAGAATAATATCATACTTTTTTAGTTTAAAAATAAAAGAAGCATTATTTCTAATCAGAGAAACTATGCACACGCTCCTTGTAACCTCAGGATATCAGAACTTGAAGTCAAATTTAAAAGGACAAAATAAATAGGAAGTCAGGAAGGTGGAGAACAGAAAGATCCGCTAAAAATATTCACTCTGTACAGGACGGTGGTCACTGAAGCGCATTTCAAAATAAGTTCCCCACATGCATTCACATAAAATCCAGCTTCTACACAAATTGAGTCCACAAAACTTTAATGAGTGTCTGGAATATGGTGGACATATTTTAAATTTTGCATACTTATAGGTAGGTTTTGTAAATAAATCGTGGATGTCAGCCAAAGCACATTTTCACCTACATTGCGTTTTAAACAAGCAAAATTGAGGTAAACTGAAACAGAATTAATTTCCCAAAGCCTTCTCCACAAAGGAATGGTCTACCCAAGAACTAGTTTATATTTATTTCAGAATAAAGTCAGTTGTACAGTATCAGTAAATGAAGATCGATACAGGGGAATTTTAAAAGATTTTTTACCGAATTCCAAAAAGGAGGATGTTATCACTTCGGCGTCTATTTTTCAGTATAAATGTTACCCGAATTCTTCTCCAGTTGTGAAACAATTTTAATAATTATTCATTTATTTAATTAAATGTAGATCCAGATTGGTCAAATTTCAGATTTGGAGAAATAATTCTATTCTTCAATGATGGATGAAATTTGGACCATATATCGATCAATATTTGAAAATAAGTAGCCAATTTCTCCAAAACCAATCACTTATGGATGCGTGTAGCTTTTAAAATCGTATTCTGTTAAAGAAAATCCCGATGTGGTCTCCTATATTTTCGCCGAAATAACCAATATACCTATAATAAAAACATTTAAGTGACTTAACTGACATTTCCTCATAAATATTTTAAAATCATTCTAATAGTGCGGGAACCAGACAGTGAAACTTTTAATAGAGAAATTTTTTTATGAAAAAGGTGGCTAAGTAAAAACGCGAGGTACTCTATCTGGGAAACTATGCATCGTAGAAACTTGGGGCAAAAAAGACTTATTACTAAAGGGCTAAGAGAAAAACATTGAAAATATTCTCAAATTGTTAAGATGACCGCTAGGGGGCGTAAAGGCAATCTTGAATCTTGAACCTACAAAAATGGGGTTCCTGTCAATTGGGGCCGATGATAATGTAAACCTTATTTGTTTGACAGTTTTTGCTGTATCTCTAAAAATAAAATGGTGGGGTATTCAAATGTTTTCGTAAAAACACCCTGTATCTTCGAAACAGCTGACCCGATTTAAACAGATTTGAGCTATTGGAAAAGGTGTTCTTGGGTTACAAATAATAATGGAAAATTTGTTAGTTTCGCTTGCTGCCGCTAGAGGGTTTTTTCGACATTCCGATAGAAATGGTCGACTGTTTTTCATTGTAAAGTAGCTAAATGACACTTAAACAAGCTCGCGAAAACCGCATATCGATATCTTTTACCTAACCTAAAATTTAGGCCAAAGAAAATTTTATGCAGGAATCCCTTAAATTTTTGTAAACTAGCACACAGAGATTCGGAATCTGTAGCGTTATCAGGTTAATTTCACCTATAATATATTGAATTATATTTGAAATGGAGTGAAATTGTGAAATACATTTTTTTTTATTCTTAATTTATTAATTAGTATAAACTGTTATCCAATTATATATGTGAAATTTTGCAATATTGTTTTTGTTAATTTATCTGCTCTGTATTATCCCATTTATGATTAAATTGTTTTACCTTTATGTTGTTTTAATTTTATTATTTTATCTGCTTTTTGCCTTATCTTTCATTAAATTAATTAATTTGAAATGAAACTTTTAAGTTTTCAATACTATTTTATTTTAAGTAAGTATTCTGTTTAAATCATTATTTATTTAATCAATTTAAACTTCTCAGTTCTCAGAAATGTGGAGTTTCCAAAAGAATTACCCATATCACTTATTATTATTTAAAACCTTACCACTAAATCATCAAACATCAAAATAATAAACATCATCAAAAATAAACATATATACAAATTTTAAATTAAACACACAACTCATGAGTTTTATTGAAATTCATTGTTTTTGTAAATACCTTATTTTTACTTTGTTTAAGTGTCCGGCTGCACTCTCTCCTCTGGGCGTCTTCTAAAACTTCAACGGCTCTGCTCCTGGAGTATTAAGAAGATCATTACTATTTGACCTATCCTGTGTGCTAATTTTTATTGTCCATCATATCAGTTGATTTATGCTTCATAATTCATCCTTTTAACTCATGAATTTTTTTTTAATTCAACTTTAATATTTACTTTACTTAATTTTTGTTCATTTTGCATTTCCCCTGTATAATTGCGTTTGGGAAGTCACGTGCACTAATAGTGCACCTTATTGGAACTTCTGCTAAATGTCATTTGTCACCTTCAGTTTAAATTTCACATGGAGCTAATGTCAATGAGTTAATTTTACTTTTGTTTATTTCACAGGTCACTAAATTAATTTAACAAAAGAAAATGATCGATGTGCACTCCTGCACTGATGATTTTAAACTGTCCTTATGTCACTTTCTGACAGGTCATTTATAATAAATATAAAACATCTGAATGCTATGACAAATTTTATGAAAAATAAAATTTTTATTAAACCTTGTATTATACATCATTAAAATCTAGAGAAAAAACTGGTTTGATTAACATATTACACTTATCTAACAATTCAGTCTTTGCCTCGTTATTTTAATTTGAAATTCTAGGTTATATAATCTACTTTCTTTGACTTTGATTTCTAAAACGATTTCCTTTTTTATTTTCTTTTGAAATCTCTTCTTTTGGTATTTCTTCTCCTTTTGATACTACGGTACACTTTTGAAAACATTTTATTTGATCAAGATCCCTTAAAAAAAATTTGGCATTTACTCTTTTTCTCTATTTTCCCAAAATTTAAATTTATTTAACTTTTCTTGCCCTACTTTTGATTAAATTTCATTGTTTAGCCCTTAGCAAGTATTTTCTAACTTATTTCGTAACCCTTTGCTTTCATAATTTTTCAATTTTCTTGTTCGATAACCATTTTACATTTGAATTTATCTTTTTAGTGTTCTACATCCTTAATCTTCATCAATCTAACTATAACCTTAACTATCTATTGATTCTTTTGTCTACTTTCAGAATTTCATATATTTTAGTCTATTAATGTAATTTATTTTCTATTTTGGTACATTGAGTTTTTTACCTGATATGTTCATTTTAACTTTAGATATTTTTAATATTGTTGTATCATACTAACTTTTATTCATTATTAATTTATATTCTAACATAATAAATAAATTTCCCGACATACATGCTGTGCATTTGTTGCGAAAAATCTGAGTGAATGCCTCAATAAACCATTTGAATATGATTTCAGCGCAGTTAATAACATCAGAAATGGTATATTAAGCGTTAAATCGGTTACGTAAATAAATCATTCATACTAAAATGATATTTTTTTAACAAATAATGAATAGGAAATAATTGAATTACTCTAAAAACACTTTCCAACTATATTCCTATGAGTAATGGCACTTTTGCTGAATGATAATTTCACCTAGATGAAGCAGGATTTTTTACTAATCTAACGGTGGTTAACGTATACTGCTGATGACTTTTTGATTTAACTTTTTTTTGGTACTTCCACAGACTAAACCTACAACAGCACAATAAAATGACGCAATAACTCAGTCATAGAAATGAAAGTTCATATTTTTCATTTAATTAGGTACAATAACTCAAAAACAGTGACAAATAATGTACAATTAACAGTCAACTAGCTCTGCTTTAGTGAAGCCTAATATTTTTAGTTGTAATTGAATCCTTTTAAAAAAAGAAGTCCAGCAGACAAGGAATTCACCAAAGTGTCTGACATTTTCAGGATAAATGAGAGGAAATCAGTACAAAAGAAAATAAAATTTCAGTTCCAATCATATTCAGTCTGTGAAAAAATGTATGAAATAATAGGCAATTATGCTAATTTCAAGTTAGTAATATAAAGTTAACAGATCTGAATCATTGAGCTGTAACATTTTTAAGGAGGGTCTTAGAAAATTTTTCAGCATAAACTAATGACCCGACGAGCCCTCGCATCGATCGCTATGTGCTCCACAGATTTCTAAGAACAAACCTGTAATGAAATGATTAACTTTGACGCAATTATGTTTACTTTTAAAAATAGAATAGAAAACATTTATAAACTAGAAGAAAAACCTTATGCATTTGATAATGAAAAAGTTTGCATTCCTTGAGATTGAGTTTTGCTCTCCAGTTAGTTTGATCCAACGTCTTCGTTTGTTTACAGGACTGTAATGGCGTTGATACTTGCATTCATAAGTGACAGTAGGTTGCTTTCTAAATTAATTAATTTATTGATTTTCAACTTACTATATAATATAAACGGTGTTTCAAAAAAGTATAGTGTGTTTTTTTGCCAATTACTAGTAAACTGCTTTTTACCTTGTAATGAAATTTGTTGGAAATATTTTGCTAAGACTCCCTTGTTATATCTAATACTCAAAGAGGACGCTACTTACATGATTAATAGCAAGTACTTGTAATTGTAACTTTTTTAAGGTTACGGTTTTAAGTAGAAATTAATAAAAAATTATACAGCATTCAATTTTACACCAAACAGGACCTTATAAAATTCCAGGTTGTGTACCGTTTGCTAAATATTTGGATTTAAAAATAACAATTACGTACCTAATAAAAAATTTTTATTAGGTACGTAAGTGACGTTTCTTGTCGTTGTTGATATGCTTTCTATTAGTAAATCAATATATGTAAGCTTTTACTTGAAATTGACCACAAACAATTAACAGATTGCAACTCAATATTGAGTTTCACTTTAATGATTCATGTAGTAAATTTTTATAGTTTTTGAATAACATTACGAATTGTCCTATCATTTTGAAATCCCCATATTTACCAAACAGTACACAATATAATTTTATTAGTTACGGTTTTGGCACTTTTGAGGTGCTAAAACTGTATGGTAAAGGTAGCACAAAACCATTAGTTGGGTCACAATACTTTTGAATGCCTAACTACTATTTGCTGAAAAATTATGAAAAATAATAAATATATTTTTTAATGATCTTTTATTGACATAGCATAGCATTTCTTAACGTACTAACATTTGCAGCCATGTTTTTAATGGCCCCTTTACATTTACAATTTAGACACGAAGTGGTCAAAAAATTAAACAACCATGAATTTCCTTGAAATTTAACTTTATTCATAAAATTATACAACTAACCTCTTTGTTGTTTAAGTTTTAAACTACAGTACTACTATTAATCATCCATAAAATTAAATTACTAACATAATCAATTCAATGAAATATTTTTTATAGATAGACTCATTGCATTTTTAAGTCAAACATTAAGAAAACTGTACTAAAATAATGACAAGAAAAACCAATATTAATTCTAAAGTTAAACATGAAAATCATCAGATATTTTCCTCTTGAATCAATTATTTTACCTTAGAAACTGTTTGCTGCATAAACTTTGCAAAGGACTAGTCGTCAGAGCTGGCAGATGAGGAATAAACCTTACCGTAATAAGTAATTCTTGGTACGACCAGGAATGTTCCCGGCCAAAAATTTTGGGGGAGTGACGCATTTCTCAAAATTATTCCGAATACCTCTTTTGGATTTAAGTTTTGTAATTCTGTCAAGAGCTTTATCAAATTGTCTAGTACGATTTAGGCAGGGGTGAGCCCTCTAGGACCACCTCTGTATAACGACACTTTCATGACTCCCCAAACTGATGAGACTGCACTTTGTTTAACTTTTTAGTTTTTTGATATCTCTTTTCGTAATTATTACAGTTCTTTTTCAGTTTCTAGACCTAGGTGAAGTTGAGGTTCATGAATGTTGTGGAAGCTGGTGTGATCACCATAATTTGTTGTGCAGCTTGTTGATGATCTCGTCGTTTCTTATTTTTTACGGAGTCCAGCTTTAACTTAAGCCGATAACGACGTTGTTTTTCCGCGCGTGCCATTGCCAATTATTGTAGAAGCTTCTTTCTAGAAAACAGGAATTAATTGAACCCTAGTACAATACATTTCATAATTTTAAAATAGATCTGAAGTAACTGCGTTACCAATACAACTGTGTTACTTATTTTTATGTTTCTTTGGGGAATAACACCACAATAGAAATAAAACTACGTATATTGCAGGAATACCAAACGTTTCAAAGTCTATTCTGACTTCGTTGTCAATGGCTTTATATTTATTGATGTAGATTGCAAAATGAAAATTTGATTTATGACATTTTAAAAATGACATTTTAAAAATGTCTTAAATCAAATTTTCATTTTGCAATCTACATCAATAAATATAAAGCCATTGACAACGAAGTCAGAATAGACTTTGAAACGTTTGGTATTCCTGCAATATACGTAGTTTTATTTCTATTGTGGTGTTATTCCCCAAAGAAACATAAAAATAATCAAGAACATGCCACAAACAACGTTTAGAAGACAACTGTGTTACTTTTATTATAGTAACGCAGTGTAGCAGTAACGCAGAGGTAAATATTTTATTATTTTGTAAATGTGCACTGAAAGGAAAAACAAATAAAAAATATTATGTCACTCTCGAACTCTAAACATCTGTGTATGAGAATAATAATAATGCAAATATCTTTATTAGTTACCTTTCAACGGAGTTACCTAGATACCTCAGTGGTCACGCAATAAACACTCTTACCTCCTCAGATGACTGTGAAGCGACTTATGCGTCTAGCTTATTTTTCCCGGGCAAAGGGCCCTTTCCATTTTACAAGTATACTTACTATTAGTCAAATGAGATGAGGTACATCAATTTTTAATACAGTTTTTTAAGGATTTTTTCAGATAGTAACGCAGGGTAGTTAAGATTTTATACTTTCTTGAGGATACAATGAAAAATAATTTTTATTTCATTACACATTTTAGGTAAAAAGTACAGTTAGAATCCTAATAATGTTCCAAACCTATATCTTTGACATCGACATTACATCCATCGATAAAAAAGTACGAGAAATAGCGCTTTATAACTTCAGCTGACTTAAAATAAAAACCGTTTAGAAACCGTGTGCAATCAATCACTATTTTCAGCCATGTCGCCTTTTTTATCAGATTTAAGGTACAATTCAATTGAAAATTTGAGTGTTTCCTTATCTCTCTCTTTTTCTTCCTTTCTCTATCCCCCTCTCTAATTTGTATTCTTTATTTATATTTTCAAAATGTATTTTAACTTTTTTATTTGTTTCAATATATATATATATATATATATATATATATATATATATATATATATATATCTTCACAATATATATATATATATCTTCACAAACAGTACAATATAAATGAAATACATGAAAGCCATACACTTAATGACGCTCACGGCCATCGCATGTGCATTTATAAGCTACCTGTTACGTTGTCAGCAGTAAGCAGTTTTACACGTGCCATGGGCATTTGCGTATTTCCTGGGAATTGCTATATCGTGTAATATGACACCATGTGAACGACTCATTTGACCGGTTACACGGTGTTGTCATATTAATATTCTAAGTATTGTTTACGACTTGTATAACAACTCCCCTCACAAAGCAAAAGTTGCTGTTTTACAGGAACTTTTCTGAAATCGTATAAATGTATAAAATAAAAATATAATTAGCATTAAGGTTGTTAATAATAAAATCTAAAACAATACTTTTTAGCGATAAATAAGTTTTACAAAATAATCTTTGAAATTATTTTGGGGTACTTAGCTCGATGTCTTTAGTTTCGTTCTGTCGAAGGTTCGGTCTCAATCTTGGCAACAATTTTGAAATTCTGGTTGTGGGTGATGGACTTTCGCTGGTTGCATTGTGTTTATGCCAAAGCGCTTGGAGGACAAATACAGCGACAATTATTATAATGGAAAATATTGTAACGTTGGTGAACCAAGAAATGTTCTTTATGACGAATGGCTGATTTATTAATTCGTCTAGGTCCTTTGAGTAGTCGTTGAGTTTGTGGTTTGCAACGTTTAACTCATCGAAGTTCAATTCATGGAGCTTCAAAGGTTTGGATTCTGGAACGACAATCTTTTCTGGTATGGTATCGCAGCAGTTGAAAGTGATAAGATCTGGTTGATAGTTGTCAAGGGTGTTGCTGCTTTTTGTGGTTTTTTCAACGCAGTATAATTCAGACTCAGTTAGCAAGTCTTTGCTCTTGTAAATTGAGGCAAATAATACCTCGTTCACAGTGTCAAAATCAGTTGGTAGGGGTATAATGTAATATCGTCTTTTTCGAACGCTTTTACTATTGAAACTATTAATTTTAAATTGCTCGAAGTCGGCGTTCTCTTTGAAGATATCTTCAAGAATTTGGTTATGAAAATCTATTAAATTGCCGGATTAAATTAAAACTAAGATATTTTTGTTTTCTCTATCAAGGAGTTGACAGTTGGAGTACTGAATTTTACTATAGTCGGTAAGTGAGACGGTCTTATGCCGTTCTACGAATGTCCGAAATTCTGTAAAAAGTTGTTCTGAATCACTGTCTTCGTTTTCGTTTAAGGGAGTTATTGTGCAGTGTTGGAGTTTGGTGTTTGATTGGAAAGTCATACATTCATCAAAATGGTTGATTCGAATACTTGAAAGGGCGTCTGCGTTCTTATTTACTTTTCCGGGTTTGTATATAATTTCATAATCATCAGGAGCTTGAGGCGTCATCTGGCAAGTCGACTACCTGGATCCTTAATGGAAAACAGCCACGTTAACGGTCAGAAATTTAAACTTTCGTCCAAAAATTATTGGTCTGAAGTATTTAACGGCCCAAACAAAAGCCACAAGTTCACGCTCTATAGTGGAGTATCGGTTCTCAGCTTTGCAGAGGGTCCTAGATGCGTATCCAATTGGCAGATCTTTGCCTATTGGTCCCTGTGAAAGCACAGCGCTTATTGCAAATACGCTAGCGTCAGCTGTCAAAATAAAGGGCTCATTGAAGTCGGGATAAATTAAAATTGGTGTCGAAGTGAGGGCTTGCTTTAATTCATTGAAAGAATTAGCGCATTCAGAACAAATAGAATGAAACCTCTTTTTGGAGCAATTTTGTTAGTGGTTTTGAAATTTTAGCAAAATTGGCGACGATAATACCCGGCTAATCCCGGAAAGGATTTGATACCTTTTTGATTTTGGGGCTGAGGAAATTTCAATATACATTCTACGTTTGATGGATTCGGTTGAACTTCATCTTTGTAAATCAGAAGTCCGAGATAGGCAACTTCTTTGCGAAGAAATTCGCACCTGTCGGGTTGGATTTTGAGCTTTGCCTTTCGTAGGCGTTTAAAAACATCAGTTAGACGAGACAAATGTTCGTTGATAGTGGGAGAGTATACGATTATGTCGTCCATATAGACGAGACAACGTTCGTTGTGAATTCCTAAAAGAATGTTGTCCATAACCGTCTGGAATGTTGAAGGGGCATTCTTTAGACCAAAGGGCATCCTTACTAATTCGTAGTGCCCATTCTCAACGATAAACGCGGTTTCGGAAATGTCTTTTGGGACAATTTCAATCTGATGGAATCCCGAGGCGAGGTCAAGTGTTATGAGATACTGACATTTGTCAAGTCCGAAATATTAGGGAGAGGATATTTAGTTCGTTGAGTTTTCGATAGTCAACTTCAACGCGCCATTTTTGCTTTCCTGAAGCGTCCAGTTTTTTCCGTACTACCCATACGGGGGAGGACCAGGGCGAGTTTGAATGGCTATAATACCTTCGTCTAGAATTTTCGTTACCTGAGGGTAGCGATAGGATTTCGTGAAAACTGGTCTAGAGCTGTTAAACTCGATGGTATGTTTAATTTCGTTGGTGAATGACAGATGGTCTCCTTCAAGATAAAATATGTCAGAGTAGTCAACACATAGTTACGATATTAGGTCGGATTCTTCTTCATTTAAGTGGTCAAGTCGAATTTGATTGACAATTTGCTCTTGTCGTTCTAGTATGTTGTCTGTTGGATGGGTTTGTGAAATAGAATTCACACTGAACTGTTGTAAAGGCTCAAGTTTAATGTCAGTAAAATCTATAGTTTTGGGGATGGCATTTGCATTTAATACGGATGTCAGAAATTGGCCATTACTATCTACTTTTATGAGAGCATTCGGAAGTTGGACTTCTGCAACTTCTGTGCCTGTTAATAAGGCGTCTATATCTCTAAGGTTGCAAGTAAGTTTACAGATTTGCTCTGTACGTGGTTGAATAGAAATTGTGTTGACGGGGTTAAATGAAAATTTTTTGGGGATGTCTACTGATTAAATCGTCTGTTACTTTATGCAACGGAAGTATTTTGAAATTGGTTACTAGTTGCTTCTTATCGAAATCAACGATGCAATTATAATGTTCGAGGAAATAGGAACCTAACAATCCATCGAACTCGATATCGATATTGCAAATGTAAACCTAATGAGGATCATTGATATTAAACGGGACGAGATTCAATTCGTTGATACGAATTTTCTCCTTAGTTATTCCCTGGATGACGACATTTTCTTGGAACCTTTCCCTAAAGCGTTTGCAATTTTCTGGCTTAAAAATAAAGAGTCCTGCACCGGTGTCCACAAGAAGTTTGTAGGTGTTTGATGCATCGGGGATGTAATACAAGTTCTTAGAGTTTACGGACAAGAGGAGTCTTACAGAAATCTCTGTTCGGGGATGTTCAGATTCAAGGTTTGAATATGCGATTGAAGGTCTGACATGTCCGGGGATTAAATTATATCTTCACAAACGCAAATGCTTTTAAAAAAATATATTTTTTATTTAAAACATAAATTAAATATTTTTACTTGGAAATTACAATATAAATGAAATAAATGAAAGCGATACACTTAATGACGCCATCTCATGTGCATTTATAAGCTACGTGTTGCTTTGTCAGCAGTCAGCAGTTTTACACGTGCGATGCGCATTTGCGTATTTCCTGGGAATTGCTATATCGTGTAATATGACACCATATGAACGACTCATTTGACCGGTTAAACGGTGTTGTCATATTAATATTCTAAGTATTGTTTACGACGTATATAACATATATATATATATATATATATATATATATATATATATATATATATATATATGACTTATTGGTCTATCATTTTCTGAATCGCCCCAACGATTTTATTTCGCCCCATAGCCCCATATGTTTAGTGTTCCATTTGTGCAACTGCTCCTGGTCTACCCTATATAACAAAATACACCTTTTTCAATAACAATAATTTTATCCTTACTTCAAACACCTTCTATAAGCGACTACTCATGTTACAAACTATGTAACTTTTTTAAATCGCCCTGTATAACTGTAATTCTACTCCAACTTTTACTTCAACCATCCTGTATATTCAACTACTTCTGGCAATTTTTAAAGCTTTTCGTATAACTATAAAGCTAATATCCGCTATTTATAACTCTACTTTTGCTCCACTCTTATTTCAACCACCTTGTATACCCAACTACTTATGCGTCACTCAATACAATATTTTTAAAAACACCCTGTATAACTAATTCAATTCCAACTTAAATTTCAACCATCCTCTGCATACAACGGCTTATGTACCACCTAATATCACATGCACGCACGCACACACCTACAACCGTATACCATATACAAGAGTTCACCAACATATCTAACAAATTTTCGTTTCGATAAACTAACGGAATATTTTCTGCCACTGCACGCGACTATAACTTCGTCTCTAACAGAAACTGACTTTCAAATGCATCAAATTGAAAACCATTAAAAACACCTTGTACAATATACTTTCATGGCATATCATGACATTTAAATTAGATATTTATGATAAATATTTGATATTTACCATGATGTTTACAGTTTTGTTGCATATCTTTTGAGTTATAGAAAAATGTACCGAAAACCGCAAATCATATGGGTAATCTTCCTTGATATAATGCAGTTTAAATCATCAAAATTGCCCAAGTTGTTTTTGAATAATCACCCGACATACATAAAAAAGAAGTTGCATACGAATTGATAACCTTCTCCTTTTTGGAGGTTAAAAAGACAACATTGTTAACTAAATTTGCTTAAAAATAATACACAATTTTGATAATATTTTATTTTTTTTTGTACAGTAAAATAGTGTTCCGTTTATAAAGAAGTTAATTTTTTACAAATTTTTACTGTTTTAGCATGAAAAGTGAAATTAACCAAAAGTGACAAATTTTTAGGCATCAAAAAAATTTTAGCCCAGTTACCCATGTTCACATTCTTCTAAGTTTGCCCTAATAGCCGTTCCTGTCATCAAAGTCAAATGAAAATCGCTTACCATAGTAAAAATGCATTTTTCATGGGAATGTCAAAAGATTGGGTTTTGTGAGTGTGTTTGTTCTGTGCTAACAATAATGTGGTTTGAAGGGTTGGTTATGGAAAATCGAAATGTTTAAACTAGGAGAGTGTTAAGGAAACGCAATTTCAAGAAGAAACTTGCTAAATGGAAAAATGTTTCGGGCTGTGGAACAGTGATGCCGAGAGAATGGTAAAATAAACTCACTCAAAATTAATTCCGATAGACCCTGGGTAACAAGAATTGCCCAGAAAAAGAATTAAATTTTAAATATAGTTAACGGAAATCCATCGATCAGCGTACAAAATACGGCAATGCAAACAAACACGTCGGTTTAAAGTACTAGGGTAGTTGTAAGTGAGCAGCAGGTACCATTATCACTACCCACAAGCTTTTGCCAGGTGATATATCAAGTAGAGTTGATTTTTGTTAAACTTTACTTACTAGATAGAAAAGCTGTTAATCGCAATTTCCAAAAATATATACTTTTTATAGGCATGACTTCCATTAAGAGACAGGGAATGTTCAATTTTCATAATGCACACTACTGGTGTGACCAGAATCCATATGTGTAAAAAAAACACATTCCCCACGTTAGTTTAAGATTAATGTTTGGACAGTAAATTTACGCAATCAATTAATTAGTTATCACATTTTACCTGCAGGTTAAAATAGCGATATATTTCTCTTTTAGAAAATAATTAATTTGAAAGATGAGAAACTATACCATTAAACGTGAAAATCTCTTTACTTTATGCACTATAAAGCCCCTCCAGTTTGATAGTCGGTGCCGCAATTGCTCATCATTTTCCCAATCAATGGATCAGTAGAGATCATTTAAGTCTCGATCCTGATACTACACATTGCTATTTGCAAATTTTCGTTTGCTCACTTTCTATTACTAACAAAAATATTTGCAAACAGTTTTTACAATTGTTAGTCACTGAACTGGGGTCCATTGTATATATTGGAGAAAGGATTGATCACAGAATCACTCCCTGCTAATTACTAGAGCATCTAGTTCTCTTCCGTCAATAACTAATAACTTTTGATATCAGTCTGAAAGGTAACTTTAAATAAATTTATGAAAAGTGTCAAATAGTTTGCTCTAGTCAAGTAGAACTAACACTGAAAATTCACTCTTACCCAACGACTAAATTATATCAGCCAACACATTGTACAAGGCAGAGAGTGTGGCACGTTCACTTCTAAATACCGACTGGCAATCTAACATATTATTTCCACTAGTTCTTTTGTTTAAGTATTAACATTTCTAAAATTTTCGAGCTGACAGTTTGCTGACTGAACTTAAATCTGCAACCTGTCGACTTAGAAAGTAGAGAAATGATCACATGCCTCCAGTTTATTGGTGTATATCCATTCAACTTACAACTAAGATATTGCTAAATATAATGCTAACACAGCTCTATCTTAGAGCAATACCAGCTGAAACATGAACAATTGCATCTGAGACATCAACCTCATTCACCACCTGCTGCTCATAACTCGTTATATCTATTCGAAATTTTCGTTCACATCCTTAAACATTGCAATCCACAGTCTCCACTACTTCTTTGACGAATATACTAAATGCATTAGCATAGTGTATTAGGAATTGAATTCAACGTTAATTAAAATTTACTTTTACACGATTAAAATAAGGAATTTCTCTTATAATTAATCAACGTAACGAAACTATTTGTCCGAATAAATAAAGGCGACACCAAGTGTTTCCTAAACGTCCGATTGCTGGTATATAATGTACCATGGCAACCATTCCACTACCAGGAACAGTTAGTAAGTCAGTATCAAAGGAGAAATGTAGACTCTCAGCCAGCCCCCACAATGGTAACCATAAGACAGGTTTAAGCATAGGTGAACGAAGACTGGGCAACAAAACAAATGGCCGACTCATATGGGACGAGGTAGTTAGCTACTGGGAGTCCTGATGTCATTGTTAGTGTTAGAGAATGGAATAGTGAATAGAATTTGGGAAAGCAGAAAGAGAAAGAGAAACTAAGTCCCAACTGGTAGTCCCAAAGAAAAAGGTCCCCGCCGTGTCAACGGAAATCCATAATGGGATTATCGGATAACATTTAGATATGAATAAGACTCTAGATAAAGTTCGTCAAGGAAACAATTGATTCAATTTCTTCGAAAACGTCTGAGCCTGTAACACAGCCAGTAAGGGCCCAAAGACTCGTACCAAGGGCAGAATCCAGCAGTACAAGGTGAGCGTCCCATTTAAAAGAATTGCTATAGATGTCCCTGTCCGAAAGAGATAACAAGTGCATTCCAGTCGCTATAGATTATTTCATAAATTGACTTAAAGCAGCAGTAAGTGGGATTCCAACAAGGGGATAAGGTTTGGTTATACAACCACCAGAGGAGTGCACACAAGTCTCTAAAACGCACCAGCTTGGGATTGTCCTTACAAAATAGTCAAGAGGATCAACGACGATGTTGAACCCAATGGCTAAGATGATTTCTATGGACTGGCTTCCTATCACGGAGAGGATTAATCCAATTGGGACCATCAGAAACATAGGGAGGCAGTGTTATAAAATATTATTGCTGGTATGAAAAAGTTCCGATATTTTCAATCCTTGACTAGAGAAAAGGGGAACAATCTAGGCTGACTGCGATATATTATAAAGGACAACCTACAGCAGTGTGGAATTAATTAGATAGCGACGTAGTGAAGCAGCTGATAATGAAGTGTAATATACTTTAAAAAAGTAGTTATAGAAATTTAGTTGTGAGTTTTTGGTAAAATAAAAACCATTTGTTTTTGGTGTAATTAAATTGTTTGAACCCACCGCAAAATTAAACTGTAAATTTCAGATCAAGTGATATACGAGTATAATATCATAAATAGTCTTGAAACTGAAGGTGACCCCAAATCTTATGTTTATATCATTGCGCAAGGTTTTTTTATGTTACCACATAAAAAACTGCGTTAAAGGAAAGAAGGTAATGTATTGATGGAAGAACTTTATATCTCACAATCATGTCATAAATATTTACAGTTTATTGATTTTGGTTATCACAGGTTCAAGATAGGTAATATAACCAGTTTAAGGGCTTTCTTGAAAAATCCTTTGAGATTTGAAACTTTTAATAATTAATTCTACTTATGCAAGAAAAATATTGAGATTTTTAAACATTTAGGCTAATCATATATTAATATGAGCATGTAAAAAATAGATTATGACGAAGATCTATAGTGAGATTCCATCAAGACTTGATGGATATTACTCGGTGTCCAAATTTTCTACTGCCCGTTTGAAACTGTTATTAATTCTCTAGTTATAACGCATTGCATTCAACACGTTAACATCGAACAGCTCTCCCTTTATGTTAAATAGTATGAGGAGAGATTCTATTAACTCTTTTTTATTAGAAAAGGGCTAAATTGCTAGTATACAAATATCGTCTTGGCGAGGCGATTTATTCTGTAAAATGGTGTATTGAATTTGTGGCTTCTTCTCTAAATCTATTTAGTATAATAAGTGTTCTTAGGTTCCCCTATCCTTAAAAACCTGCCTGTTCTACTAGTATTTGCCATGGTTTGAGTTTTTATGTAAGTTGTATGCGAGTATAAGTACAATTTTTCTTTTAAGCGAAAGAAGACCAATCCCCATGTAGTCTACACATATTCCCACCTGGTCGGGTGGGTCTCAGTTTCTTTATGGATTCAGCACTTCTTGTTTAAGGACTGAAGGTTTCTGTTTATTGCATTCAATAGGATAAGAGCCTCATCTTTAAACTGATTTTGAAAATAGTTTTTTATGATTATCTAATCGATAGTTGTGATTTTTCTCTTTTCTAATAGCTCATATCTTGTTTATTTATGTTGTGTACAAGTCGTATTTAGTAATACTTCTAAATATTTTTGGACTACTAGTGTAGTGCCAATGGAGCTTGTATATGGTGTTTGTGTATCTATATACTATTATAAAATTGTAGTTGTCTGTTTGTTTGTTAACTCATCACGTAATAACTACTGAACTATTTTTGTTGAATCTTTTTTTGTTGCAAAGCTTATAATTTGACTTAAAATCTGGTATACATTTTATCTCCCTACTTTGACAGAAACGGTAGATATAACCAAAAAACTAATACCACGTTTGGGAATACACAATTAGTCAATTGGTTCCAGCGCATGCACCAAATATTATATACTTGAATCACACCCTACTTAACTATATATCCACCAATCCCGAATATATTTCACCCAAACAGCAAGTGCTTATGGGCCACCCTATATAACAATTTTATTCTAAATTTTGTTTGAATCACTTTTTATAACAGTAACTCTACTTTATCCTATAGTGTCACCATCCTCTTTATGCTGCTGCTTATTTGTCACTCAGTATCACTTTTTTAACACCTGCTAATAAATCTACTCCACCCTATATTTCAACTTTACAACTGCTTATGATCTACTCTATATAACAATTATTTCTGATATTTTTTGAGCCACGTTGTAAAGTACAATTAATCACCCTTTATATGCAACTTTTTCCAACATTGTGTTAATTATTATAGTTGTAGAGTGTGATTAACACACTTATAGAGAATTGAATTAAGTGGACTGTAGTTTTGAGTGGTTCTATTTTGACCAAAAAACTCAATTGACTTCATAAGAAAACTCTTACCTTGTCTACGAGTTAGATCTAGTAAAAGCCTCGGGAAATCTGCCATCCATGTATTTGTTTGCATTCGTCGCGGGTAGCCTGCCTTAACCCTGGGTTTTTAGGCACAACTAGAGTTTATACTTTTAGGCAATGCGCACTCACGAGGGGGTTTAAATAAGTGAGTAATAGCTGTACACGCACTTTGGCGTTGCACTAGCGAGCACATAGGGAAACGTTTTTCCTTGAGAGTTTTAGGAGAGGTCCGTACTGGACGAAAGCCAAACAGCGAGTCTCTTTGCGATAGCGCTAAGGCAGAGTTTTTTCTATAAAGGCTGTCTCTTTTAAACCCAAAAAAGACAGAGTGTTCCGAACAACACTCCAAAAACTATAATCTTGCTTCGCCCCATTTTTCAGGTATTCCATATAGTAGGATGCATCTGTTCATTCCCTATATAACAATTTTTTTAAACTTTTCGATCCACCCTAATGGAAATGCCTGGTGTGTCACAAATGTAAAAACACAGTTTGGCACCTTAACACCAAACCTTTATTTGAACAATCACCCAAACTCCAACTGCTTTTTGGCTACCCTATATAACAATTTTAATAATTTTTTTTAACCACCTTGTATAACTTTAACTCTACTTCCATCTGCATTAAAACCATGGTGTATATACTGCTGCCAATCAGTCAAACATTATAACTTATTTTTTAACCATACTGTATAACCCTAATTTTACTCTAAAAATACTTCAACCACCCTGTATATTTATCTGCTTAGGGGCCACCAAATATGACATTTTTTACACTCTACTCCACTCACTATCTTATTTACGTAATTGCTTATGGACTACCATATAAATATTTTTAACCATCCTGGAAAGTATATTTATTTCCACCTTATAATCACACTGTATAACTATATTTTTGCTTCGATTCACATTTCAGATATTGCATATATGCAACAGCTCATGTTCTATCCTCCAAAAAAAATTACCCAACCTGTTTAACAGGTTCCAGCTTTTACTAAAAACATTCTTTTCGTCGGTGTTTTTGCGTAAAACGCTATGAAAAAAACTACACACCAATAGGTGTGATCGGCATCTGCTATCGTAATCTGTTAATAGGTGCCGGAACACACAAATAGGTGTGTTTGATTTATTATTAGATATAGGCATGGAATATGTATATTTATTTATAAAAGATATAAACAAGTAAAATAAATAACAATATTGAAAAGTTAATTTTTGTGAAAGTCATCAAAACAATCTAAACATAGGCCAGGCTTTTCCGGGCATGCTTTACATTCATAAACTGTCATCTTTCTCTTCTGGTTCCTTCTACAGACTCTGCATTTTTTTCTACTAGTTCTGATCACTTCTGTTGCTCCTGACATTTCCAGTACGGTCTTTTCTATCTTAGAAATTTTGTGATCCTTTTGTAAAGAGACTGTTGTCACTTTACTGACACATGACTCCAATAATTGCCTTATTATCTCTAGACGAAAGTTATACAATGACATTTTTCCTGCACCAGAGTACTTGTTGTAAAGGTAATGAGCATTTAGTAAACTCATCTGAATTACATGAAAAAATATCTTTTTATACCATCTGATGGTTTTTCTATTACAACTGAACTGTAATCTACCGCGCCAGAGAACCATAGCTTCATCTAAAGACAGTTCTCTGCCTGGGTAGTACACTTTGGACATTTTATTATTAAAATAGTCAACCACGGGCCTTATTTTCTGTAAACGACCGTTTACATTTGCTTCCGACGAGGTACAGTGAAGACATCTCAAAATAAGAAGAAATCTATTTTTTGACATACATCTTCTGTACAATGGTATGTTAAATAATGGGTCAGTTTTCCAATAGTCACTTAGTCGCGAAAGTGAAATTGTACCCGTATGGAGAAACAAACCTAAGATACTTTAAATTCATCCAAAGTTAGATTCTTCCAATTTGTAATTCGAGAATGTTCACGTGTTCCAGGTCGAAATAACACTTCTGCAGCATAATTGTTACTTTTATCTACAATAGTTTGTAAAAAATTATCGGTGATAAGCATTTTAAAAAAGTCTATAGATTTGCCACCGGCTACTGGTACTAGTAATTGCTGACGTAGGGTGAACTCAAATTTTTCCATTTTACCTGAATCATACCATTGTGTCTTTGCGACTTGTTTATTATCTGGTAAAAACGTTTGATTGTCAGTTATTTCTTGTACCTCAGACATTATTGCATCTATTGTGTCTGCCTCTTCACTTTCCGCACTAGAAGAAGAATCTTCACTCATATAATCCTCGTCACTACTGAAATCATTCATCATATGTTCAAACAGTTCCGTTTCAGTCAATTTTTTTCGTTTCTCACCCACATTTTTACCTTTTCTAATTCGTTTCTGTAGTGCAGAGAGCCCAGGCCGATTATCCATATTTATATCTTAAATCACAAACTTTAAAAGTAATTTCCGAGAACCGATATTACAAATGTTTGAAAACAACCTTATTGAACAATGCCGGAACGTAAACACTCGTCCAAACACAGTGCCCGCTTGATAGCAACTGATTATATGGACACATCTCTACTAAACCAATAGGTGTGATCGGCATTGTTGCCCGACGCCAAAACACACCAATAGGTGTGTTCGGCACTTAACCTGTTAATTATAATTCTACTCCACCCTCTATTTTAACTACTTTGTATAACATTTTTTGTACCGCCCTATATAACTATAAATCCATCAATGCTCAATATATTTCACCAAAACTGCAATTGCTTATACAACAATTTCGTTTCAACTTTTTTTTGAATAACCCGGAATGTATTACAACTACCCTATATACGCTGCTGCTTATTGGTCAACTAATATAGCTTTTTTAAAATACTTAACTACAACACTTCTTCACCCTATATTTCAACTATCCTACATGAGCCACGCTATTTCACAATTTTTCCTCATATTTTTTTAACCACATTATAAAGTATAATTTGTCTCCACACATCTTCAAAGCACCCTTCATTTGCAACTTTTTCTAACTTTGTTTGAATTACACTATAACTTTACTGCTTCTCGTATTTCAGTGACTCCATATATGCAAACTGCTATATAACAAAATTTTTCTACCATTTATTACCCACCCTCTCTAATTATAATTTTACTCCGCCCTATATCTCAACAACCTTGTACTCGTATATGCAACTACTTATTTGCCACCCAATATAACATTTTTGTACCACCCTGTTTCCTTAAAATTGTACTCCACCCTATATTTCAACCATTCGGTAAATGGAACAGCTTGTAGATCATAACATTTCTTTCGAACCCACCTGTATAGCTATAATTATATTTCAACCATCCTATATATGCAACTACTTGTGGATATAAGATATTTTTTAACCACTCTATAAACTATAATCCCTACTTGATCTCATATTTCAACCACCCTGTATAAACTATAATAACTAAAGAACTTAATTCCAAGATCCTAACTGATTACATAACACATTATTTTCAAAAAAAAAATTATACACCCTTTATAAATATTCTACCCTTATTTCAACCATATTGTATATGCAACTACTTATGAGCCAAGCAATATATATGTAATTCTACTCCGCACGCTTATGAACCACCTAATATATGCAACTATTTATGGCACCCTCAATATAACTTATTTGAACCAGCCCGTATAACAAATTCCACTCCCCCATATTTCAACCAAATGTGATTGAAGTATATATGTATAAGCTACTTATGGTACACCTAATATAACTTTTTTTTGATTTTTTAAATCCATGTCATTGTATTCCGCACTAAGTTTCCTATATATAGAACACCCTGTAAAATTACATTACAGTATTGTTACATTGGCATATTACAAATTTTGAATAAAAGCTAAGCTGATTCAAGTACCTAACTAATATTTGGTGCTTGCTGTGGAACCAATAGAATAATTGTGTTATCCAACATGGTAGAAGTTTTTTGGATATATCTACCATTTCTGTCAATTTAGGGAGATAAAATATCTATCAGATTTTAAGTCAAACTATAGGCTTTGCAATAAAAAAACATTCAGCAAAATCAGTTCGGTAGTTTTTACGTGATGTCCGAACAAACAAACAAAGAAACAAACAAACAGACAAACTTACAATTTTATAATAGTATAGAATCGGAATATGCCAATGTAACATGTTTGGCTTTAAAAAAAATCAACTGATATATGAAACGTAATTTTACAGGGTGTTCCATATAAAGTATAGGTAAAACTTACAGTGGAGTAGAATTACGTGTTTAGGTAGCCTGTAAGTAGCTGCATATATACAATGTGGTTGAAATAAGGGGGAAGTTATACGGGGTGGTTCGAAAAAGATATATTGAGTGGACCTAAACAGTTGTACATACCAGGTAGATAAAAACGGGTGGAGCTGAATTATATTTATGCACGTTGGATAACAAAATGTTATATTGTTAGGATCATGAGTAGTTGCATATACAATGTGGGTGAAATAAGGATAAAATGGAATTATATTTATACAGAGTGGATAAAAAAATATGTTATGTAGGATATTTGAATTTTCTTGAGCTATCATTTAAAGTGATGAAATGAGTTGGAAAAAATGCTAGAAGCAGTAGTTTATTCTGGTTGGTTGAAAGATGGACTGGAATTATAGTTTACAGGGTGGTTAAAAAATTGTTTTATATTCACAAGTAGTTCACAAGTTTTCAAGTAGAATATTATAGGATGGTTGAAATATGTAGCAAAGTATGATTACAGTTATACAGGAAGATTTAAAAATATTATAAAGGAATGTTATGATCCACAAGCTGTTTCATATACCGGATAGATGAAATATAGGGTAGACTAGAATTCTAAGTATATAGAGTGGTGAAAAAGTGTTATATTGGGTGGCCCATAAGTAGTTGCATATACAATGTTGTTGAAATATAGCATGGAGTATAATATACAGTGTGGGTAAAAAAGTTGGAAGAATTTTGGCATATATAGAGCATGAGCTGTTGAATATATGGAGTACCTGAAATATAGGGCGAAGTCAAGTTATCGTTACATGGTGTGATTCAAACAAGGTTAGAAACAGTTGCAAATGAAGGATGTATTAAATGAAGAGAAATTATATTTCATACTGTGCTTAAAAAAATATGAGGAAAAAATGTGAAATAGCGCAGCTCATAATCAGTTGCACAGATATGATATTTGAAATATAGGAGGAGTAGAGTTAAGTAGTTTAATCTCTAAAAATGTTACATAGGGTGCTCCATAAGCAGTTGCAGTTTTGGTGAAATAAATGGGAATTGATAGATTTATATTTTACACAGGGTGGTAGAAAAAAATGTCACACTGGGTGTCCGATAAGTAGTTGCACATACAAGGTGGATGAAATAGAGGGTGGAGTTGAATTATAGTTAAATAGTGTGGATAAAAAATTGTGCTAATTTTTTTAAAGATAGAACACGAGCTGTTGCATATATGCAATATCTAAAACATGGGGCGAAGTAAAATTATAGTTATACAGTGTGATTAAAACATGTCAGAAGAAGTTGCATATACGGGGTAGTTGACATTGTAAGGTGGAGACAAATTATATTTTCCAGGATGGTTAAAAAATGTCTCAAAAATGGTTATTTAGCGTAGTTATACAGGATGGTTCAAAAACCGATAGACCAGTAAGTTATAATAGGTGACTAATTAGCAGCAGTATATACCAGATATTTTAAATATAGATGGAAGTTATAGCTGTAAAAGGCAGTTCAGTAGACCAGAAACAGTTGCATTCTGCTATATTAAATACCTGAAATATGGAGCGAAGCAAAATGTTATTTCTATATTGTGTTTAAAAAAAAGTTGCATATAAAGGCCGGTTAAAATTATAATTTACGAAGTGACTCAAAAATTATATATATATATATATATATATATATATATATATATATAAATTGTTATTTTTGGTGCAAATAAATAATAGCACACACCGGATGGTTGTACTATAGGGTGAAACAGAGTTTCAACTATACAAGGTGGTTCCAAAAAAAATGTTGAATAAAATTTTTATATAATGTGGCCCATAAGCACTTGTAGTTTGGGTCAAATGTATTCGGAATTGATAAATTTATATTTGTTAGTTATCTTAAGTAGTTCAACAAGGTTAGAAGAAATTGTTATATTAGATATCCCATATGTTTTATAAGCTATTTTTTTTGCAAACAATTCTACTTTCCATACGCGGGTGAAACCGCGGGTAACGGCTAGTTATTACTAAGTTTTAAACAGCCTCTTTTCTTGGACAAGATTAAATATTTCTTCTATCATCGAGTGCTGTTTTTTGTTGGTTACTTTTAGTAGTTCGTTAATGGCATAATTTATCTTATGATTTGGTTGTTTCACATATTCCTCTGATAGCAATTGGCAGTGTTATTTTCTTAATTAATGGTTTCAAAAAGGGAGTTGTTATAAGTATGTATCTGTGGATCTGTGTGTCTGTTTGTGGCATCGTAGCTACTAAATGAATAGACCGATTTTGATGCGTTTTTTTGTGTGAAATGTGACGTGATCCAGATAGTTCTATAATTTATAAAAATTTATTCAGCTCATTTCCTACTTGACAAACGGGTCTTACTAAGATTTAATTGTTCCTAAACGACTGGACCGACTTTGATGACATTTTTTGTGTATGTTTGAGTGGGTCCCTTGGTAGCTTAGGTTCACAATTTGCTCCTGTAGGTGGTGCAACAGTTGGATGCTAGGAATATATATTTCTTTAACATCAAAACTGCCGATTTTGATGAAATTTCTAATGTGTTTGAGTGGTCCCATGGTAGAGGGAACACTTAAAAAATTAGTCGTAAAGCCTCAAGTCGTAAGACCGTGGCAGCCATTCTACAGGAGATCTTCGACTAAATGAATGGTTCGGAAACATTTCATCAATATAAGGAGATAGTGCTCCACCCTGCTGAAACTATATATTGTTGGGGAACAAAACCTAACAAGATGGTATTATTTGTTTATCCAGTAACTGCAGATACTGGTTTCCGTATCTGAATAACACCAGCACCAAAATCAGTTTAAACGCATATTGTTTTTCCTTTTTTAATAAGCGATGTAGGGAAACTTTACTTACGTCATGGTTTAAAGCTAGCTGAAGAGTGTGAATTTTCTACAGGTTATAATTACTTTAATATTTTATCGAAGTTTTGTGTGTTCATGTTGGAACAGGGCCGATATCGTTTGTTTATTTGTGACAGCTAATTTCTGTTCATCTAAATAGGCTGAAGTTCTCCTGTTCCTTTGTCCGACGTATACTTTGTCGCACGTTCCGCAAGGTATGCTATAAACCCCTTGGTTGTTTAGTTTAACTTTTAGGTTTTCTGATAGTTGTTCCTATAGTCTGGTGCGGGTTGTTTGCCGTCGATATGTCATGCCTTTGAAGAATTCGGCCAATTCGTACGTTGATCCTTTGATGTGAGGTAAAACTGCTCTTAGTTTTTCAGTCGTCGTTTGGTTTTGACTCTAGGTGTTGTTCTATTGTCTTTTTGATTGTGAGGTATGTGAATCCGTTTTGTCGGAAGTCGACAGTTATCTGTTCTAATTCGAAATTGATTTCAATAGTTGTAAACAGATCGCACAAACAACCAAATATTAAACAAGACTAATAGGAGACATAAGAGCGAAGGGGGCGAGTCAACACGGAGCAATGAGACGCGATACGACCTCCTAGGAAGGCATATAAATATAAAGCCCAGATAGATTACCTCTGAGTTCATCATGACAACGCATCGAGAATATCAATTGTAACCTTGGTAAAACGTCTGCGAGTTTCAAACTCTATTCATACTTACGAACGGCTTTATTCCCGGATAAATATTTCTTTAGAATGTTCATCTGCGGAAGCCTACGACTAGACATATATATATTAGATGGTTTCCGGGAATTCATCCGCGTAGTTGATAACTGATTCCTGCCGGGATCGATGGTAAAATGACGACGTTTCGGCAGAGTCACATCTGCCCTCTTCAGGTCGGTTCGCATAATTCTCGTAGCCTTCTGCTTTCGTTTCTAGTTACTCGAATACTGATATTTTCAGGAGCGCGCACGGTGTTATATAGTCGCGGCTCGGCGCTTATTGGTTGGCTCCGTGAACGGCTGAGTGTGATTGGCCCTGGGCGCTCAGTGGGCACGCCTCCCGCCTGCTGATTTGTTATCGGTTGAGTTGTTATTGGACGGGTCCGGGCCGGTACGGTGTTTAATAGAATTTTCCAACAATTCGATAAGTTCTGGATTTCATTGCGTGCGTTTAGACTGTGAGGCCTCTTCGCTATTTCAATTGCCTCTCTTACGAGTCTTGATTTCGGGTATTCTATATTTGCCAGTACTTTGGTGTTCTCAAAGTCTATTAGGTGTGATGTCGTGGTGGCGTGTTCCGCAATGGATGTTGTTTTTTCCTGCTTTCTTATAGCATTCTGGTGTTCATCACGTCTAGCTTAAATTCTTCTGTTAGTTTGCCCCACATAGGTTTTATGACAGTCTGCACATGGAATCTCGTACACTCCCTGTTGTTCTCAAAGGATCATTGTCTTCGGAGTCCTCAACACCGTGCTTATTTTTCTGTCTGTATTGAAAATAGTATCGATATTGTGTCTCCGTAGAATTCTTGCAATACTGTCCGTGGTACCCTTGACATACGGTAAATAAGCCTTGGTTATTGGTGTCTCATGCTCCTCACCTGTTCGTCTCGGTTTTGACTTTAGGGCTCTTTGAATATTTCGGTCTGTAAATCCGTTTTGTCTCAGAGTTGTTTTTAAACTGTCTATTTCCTGTTTGATGTTGTCCTGGTCAGCTAGTTTTTGTGATCTGGTTACTAAAGTTTTGACGACGGCTTGTAGTTGGGCTGGGTGGTAATGAGAATTAGCATGAAGGTATCTGTTGGTGTAAGTTGCTTTCCTATATACTGTATGGCCAAGGGTTCCATCCTCCTTCCTATTTATAAGAACATCAAGGAATGGCAGTTGATTATTGGCTTCAACCTTTATCGTGAATTTTATTTTGTGATGGATGCCATTAAGGTGGTCTAAAAATGTGTTGAGGTGTTTCCTCCCATGAGGAAAAATCACAAAAGTATCATCCACATATCGCAACCATAAACTGGGTTTAAGAGTAGCTGTTCTTAGTGCCAACTCCTCAAAGTTTCTCCATAAAAAGGTTCGCTATAACTGGTGAGAGTGGCGATCCCATTGGAGCTCCTTCCACTTGTTTGTATCGTTGGTTCTCGTAAACAAAATACGTGTTCATCAGGCAGTGCCTTGTTAAGTCTACAAGGTGTTGAGGTGGTTTGTATTTTTCTATTCAAGGCTTTGTCGATAGGGATGTTGGTGAAAAGGGACACTACGTCAAAACTGACAAGAAGACACTCAGGTTGTAAAACCGTTTCTCTAAGTATTTCGATAAAATGTATCGAATTTTTGACATATGAGTCTGCCCCCTCTGCAAACGGTTGAAGTTGTTGGGCTAGGTATTTGGCTAGCTGTTGTGTTGGGGATCCAATTGAACTTACTATTGGCCTCAAAGGTGCATCTTCTTTATGTACTTTTGGCAACCCATAGAATTTCGGACGCGGAATGGGTTGCAGTTGGAGATTTTTGTCGATCCTACTTGCTTGGAATTTGGCCTTGGTTGTTTTCTCCAGATAAGTTGTTGTGTCAGTAGTAATTTGTTTATATGCTGGATCTTGTAGCAATGTTTGAATTTTGTTTGAATAATCCGATGTATCTAAAATTACAGTCGCATTTCCTCTATCAACAGATAGAATTACAAAGTCCTTGTTGAGGCAAAGTTGTTTCAAGGCCTCATTTTCTTCTATAGATAGGTTCCTTTTGGGTGGTTTAGACCTTCTTAGAACATGTGACATATCTTGTCTAATTATTTCAGCGGTGTTCGCATCTAATTTTGAAACTGCTGTTTCCACGCCACATATTATGCCCTCTGTTGGTATGTGAAAGGGAGCAATAGCGTAATTGAATCCCTTAGCCAACACGCCAATCGAGGTAGAGTTCAATTGGACCGAAGATAAGTTATAAACGGTTCTATTCGTTTCCAATTGCCTTGAGGTTAGACTGTGACCGTTATTTTCCGAGAAAAAATCGTTTTTGGGCTTCTGTTGGAGCTTCAATTTATTAAATTTTGTCTGTTGTTGCATTGTTGTCAACTCTGCATTCGTTTCGGCCCTAAATTCGCTAATCATCGAATTTATCCCATATTATCGGGTGGAGTGTATTGCTTACCTGTAGGTGGATATCTAAAGTTTAGTATTAGGAACATCCAAATCGCTTCTGACATCACGTATGGCTTCCCTAAGTAGGGCACAACTAGCTTTCCATAAGATATTCTGTGTTTTTCTGTTGTTCTTCCAGAACTTTACCGTCATGTTTTTCGGAATAACTTCTTCATTGCGGTATCGTTGCAAAAAGTGTAGATCGCACAAAAGTTTGCTTCTTTTCACGCGTAATTTCTCAAATGTTTTACACAAATGAAAAGTATTCTCCCCGTAGAGATTCACTATATTTGTTTTTAAGTGTTCGCGGGCACTAAATGTATTAGATGGTTTCTGGGAATTCATCCGCGTAGTTGATAACTGGTCGGTCCGACCTGAAAAGGGCAGATATGACTCTGCCGAAACGTCGTCATTTTACCATCGATCCCGGCAGAGATCAGTTATCAACTACGCGCGGACGCGGACACCATTTAACCTGACGTTTATCTGACATTTTCAAAGCTGAAAATCCCTTTGCGATAGAGAAAAAAAAAAAATATATATATATATATATATATATAAATATATATATAGAGTGTCGTTTCCCGTTTGAATTTTTATTTCCCTGATTTTCTACGTAAGCGATTTCCTTGCACGTTTTAAATTCTATTTTATGTCCTGCATTGAGTTCGTGCTGGAATAAGGTCGATGTCGTCTGCTTATTACTGATCCTTAGTTTATGCTCCTCTGTTCATACGGAAATGCGTCGGTTAGTACCTCCCACGTATGACTTTTGACAGTCTCCACAACATATACTATACACTCCGTGTGGTTCTCAACTCGATTTTATCTTTTGGGTTACCAAGGATTTTATCCATGTTCGTGTGAGGCTTGAAAACATCTAGGAATGGGAGACGATTGTCTTCTAATGTGAACTGTATTTTAGGAAGTAAGGTGTTGAAATATGTAAAAAAATACAATTCGGCTTCTCCATGGGACTAGATGATGAAAATATCATCTAAAGTATCGAACCCATAGCATTTTCGAGAGCTTCTTCTTCGAAATATATCATGAATAGATTGGCTATTACTGGTGGCAGCGATGAGCCCATGGGAGCATCCTCTATTTGTTTGTTTAATTGTCCTTTGTATGTAAAATAAGTGTTATTTAGGCAGTGTCTGGTTAGTTCTATGATGAGGGTTGGGAAATTTTCTTTCTTTGATATCTTCCCTAAAGCTTCGTTGACTGGAATGCTTGAGTATAGTGACTCTGAACATTCCATTAGGAGAATGCAACACCTAAAAACGAACAACAGCGACATCATTGCTCGCCTATATGTTAAGTACTTCACTCGGTTCCATTATAATTTTCCGCATAAAAGCTTACAGCAACAATTACTTTTAATTGAATTTAGCTATATTCATAAGTATGCTGTTACTTATTTATTGCAGATAATCTATATATAAATAGGCAAAGATAAAACAGTTAGTTTCTCCTCTGTCTCTCATTCCTATTTTCTTTCATTTTATTTTGTTTTGTAGCAAGTGACGACCTCCAGTGCAGAATGCTAAAATTATTTATAATATTGGTTCATTCATTAAATAAAATATAATAAAAAAAAAACATTATTTACGTCCATACTGATTGATTGACAAACAAAACAAATTTGAATGCCAGAACCCAGAAAAATTGATATTACATAAGAATGGCCATTCATTGGGCTCTCGCAAGTTTGCAACGTTCATTGCTTTGTAAATATGGTCTGCCAACTAAAATAAGAATTATATTGCAATTGATGAATTTACTTTGACTTTAAAAATTATTTACCGTATAAATTTCATATAATTTGAATAAGCTTACAAAAAATGTGAATTCATACACTGATTGTAATACTCAAGACAAAAAGTTAGATCTGGCTTCCCTGCCCATGACTAACTTTAATGTGACGCCTTGATTTGAATTTTGACATTTCATCATATTGTTTGGTGTAAGATTATTATAGCACTATGGTAAAGATAAGTTGTAAATTCAATTTGTAAAGTTTAAGATTTCAGCTTCATTCACTGCCAAAAGTTTTTAACAAATTTCATTATTACTTATATTTCTTTATATTTCCAATACAAAACAGAAATAGTCATTGCTTACTATATGTTTCATTTAAGTTAATGAAATTATATGGAACCTTAAGATTTTGGCTGAAGGTTTATTAATATGTATGTTTTGTAGTTATTTGGAATGTAATAGTAGATATAACACAATCATACAAACTTTTGAGGTGGTTGATTTCATTTTCTGCTTACGAGCTGAAATATTTAACTGTGAAATGCCAGAGTAAAAGTTCTATTTCGTTTTATTTCTTACTTCAGTCTCAAATCAAAAAATATTTTTGAAAAATGTTGGTATTTATTTAGTTTTAAATATTACATTTATTATTAATTTATTATTTAATATATTGTTAATATTTTTAAAGGGATTTATTTTTTTATGATAAAAATTTATTACTACATATTTGAACATATTTAAAGAACAAAATTTCAAATTATTTTTTGGTAGGTAATCAGTTAGTTACTATTTTGTGTTCATGCATTTTAGCTAATCAACAATTTAATTATTATTACATGGTTCCATTACTGCAAAATCCTGTTTTTATTATAAGACTCTTACCTAAAATAAACAGGTCATTGACATTTTAACGATCTGTATTTAAAATATAAAGAAATTCAATGCAAATACTGATTTGTTATGGTAAGTATGTATCTAACATCTATTCTACAAATAAATATATTTTTATTGAACATATTTTTCCTTCGAAAACGGTCAAACTACTGAATAATTATGTATGGAAGAAGCGTTACCTGCTGTTAAATCATGTGAAGACCATCTTTGATAGTTCAGCATCAAGCGTTGATTACTGTTCGCAATAGTAAAATAGGCAATGTAGTAGATCAGTATTGATTTTGCGGATTATTCTGTAAGTTTTTGTTATGAATTTGATTATTTTATTAATACATTATTTTCACAAGCTTCCGAAGGTGTGGTGTAACAAATTGAATTGCAAATGACAATAACTTTTAGGTTACAAAGTGCAATCCCACCAAAAGCTGGGGGGTCACGTATTTTTCAAAATTATTTGATTAAATTCTGTTATATTTTTTTTATTTCAATGGATTTGTCAATATGATTGGGGGGGGATTTCATGACGTCTTCTTTTCTGGTTTTTCCTCCACTGTATTTTTGATAGACATATACTTTTGAAAATGAGTTCGATTATGTTCACAATTTGATGAAATAGTGTCGAATTTCGACTACTGGGCGGCCACTATTTATAATTAACATAAATAAACAAAACGTTCTACCTAGCAATCTTGAATTTTTAAAATTTTGTAGCATATTTGATTAATATAAGAGTAAAAATGTCAGAACAGTATACACTTTTGTTTGATATTTATGTAGTTATAAAACTATAAAAACTGTATAAAATAAAATGCAGGGTGGACCATTTATTAATACATAAATTTTATTTTCTGGGAACAATTAGTTTGAGAAAAATTGCTATCTCCCACAAGTTTTAATATGATAACTATTGGCCCAGACAAAGTAACAAAAGGGCGAATTTGTACATTCTATAGCTATTCTGGACCACAAAATTTTATTTTAGCATATGGCACCTTTAATGAATGCTAGATCGATAAATGTACGCGAATTTAAATTTCCCATGAAATATTAAAGCTAATCAATGCGTTGGATACTGAGTAATATTTCATGTCATATTCATGTTCAGTAACGGAACAACCCTATGAAATATTTGACAAAATTGGAGTTGACTGCTTAAATTACAAATCATCTAGTCGGTGAATTACTTTAATTTTGATTTAATGTGGAATGGCATAATTATGATTAATATATATTGTTGTAAAGTCTGTGGGTTCAATTTAAAATTATAAAACTAATATTCACTTTTCTAGAAACTTTTATTTACATCGAATATACAACAGCTGATTCAAATATCACAATAACAATCTTTCATATAAGCTCTTCGCTCCATCAACTGAACTCGCGATCGTGGCCTGCTTCCTTTATAAAACCAGCATAGAAAATTCTCGTAACAATCATCATGACTCCTACAGGTGCCGAGTCTTTTCGAGAACCATTTTTTATCCCCAAACGTTTGTTGTCGTACTGAAATGAAACAGTGTCGGCTTTGAGTAAATTTCGTAACACTGCCCCCCTTTAATTCTGATCGTCCCGTTCAGAAACATCCCCTCCATGCTAGGGAGCGAGTCGATCTAAATGAACCACCTTCAATTTACCCTTGGGGTTTCGACGGATCCGGTAGACGACGTCATTAAGTCTCTTGACCACCTCGTATGGACCATCCCAGGCGGGTGTAAGCTTTGGGGATTTACCCTTGCTCCGTTGGGGGTTGTATAGCCAGACTTTGTCCCTCTCCTGGAACCCGACTGAATTGGCCTTGAGGTCGTATCGCGTCTTCATCCGGTCACTGGTGGCCAACATCTGCGTTCGGGCTAATTCGTGTATTGCCAGTACTCTGGCTGGGGTCAGGCCTGTACTATTATGTAAGGCAGAGCGATATGCCAACAGGAATAGGGGAATATGCTTATCCCAATCACGCTGGTTATTGCTGACGACCTTGGATAGGTTTTGTTCCAAGGTCCTGTTGAATCTTTCCACCATTCCGTCTGGACTGTGGGTGTAATGGAGTTGTTCTCGTTTTCCTGATCCCCAACATCGTGCAGACCTTCTGGAATACATTCGATTCGAAGTTACGCCCCTGGTCTGAATGTAATTCCATCGGGACGCCAAATCTGCTGAATAGTTGTTCTACTAGCACCGTCGCTACTGTGGTTGCCTTTTGGTTGGGTATCGCATATGCCTCAGGCCATTTGCTGAAGTAATCTATTGCGACCAGAATGTATTTGTTCCCCCTCTAAGATTCGGGAAATGGGACGCCCACATTGTACTGCTGCATTCTGCCCTTGGTCCGAGTCTTCGGGCCTTTACTGGCTGCACAGATGGAACATTTGCGGCACCAAGCTCTGACGTCTTCGAAGTAATTCACCCAGTAGTACCGCTGGCGAATTTTGTCAATTGTTTTATTCAAGCCCAGGTGGCCTCCAGTAATCCCATCATGTACTTCGGTCAGGATGGCTGGTACCTTTCTCTTCGGAACTACCAGTTGGGTCTTGGTTTCTCGTCCATCAGCGCTTTCCCAGACTCGTTTGAGCATTCCATTGTCTACTCTTAGAAAGTCCCATTGAGCCCATAACGATTTCAGCACGCATGAGTATCTAGCTACCTCGTCCCATCGTGGCCTGGGTGCCCCTCTCATTTTGAGTGACAAGATTGGTTCGATGTCAGGATCAGTCATTTGGTCCTTGGTGCACTGTTCCGTTGTACAGTCTTCATTGGCCTGCACTCGGATCTGCCTGATAGAGATACCCTCGCGCTGTTCCGTCTTCAGACAATGTCCGCATTCCACTCTACAACTTCTGGATAGGGCATCGGCATTATTGTGCAAACGGCCGGCACGGTTTTCCACCTTGAAGTCGTATTGCTGTAATTTTTCCATCCACCTGGCTAGTTGGCCTTCCGGTGTCTTCATGTCCAGCAGCTATTTGAGTGCGGCATGATCTGTTCGGATTAAGAAATGACGACCATAGAGGTATTTGTGGAAATGGTCTACAGCCCTTATTATTGCAAGAAGTTCTTTTCTGGTGACGCAATAATTTCTTTCCGGTTTCGAGAATCCACGACTGTAATACTCGATCACCGTCTCTTCACCATCTTGCACCTGGGATAGGACGGCCCCCAAACCTGTGTTGCTGGCGTCGGTGTCTAAGATGAACTTGCCGGACTGTGTAGGAAAGGCTAGGATTGGGCTGGAACATAGTGCTGCCTTCAGTCGCCTGAATGATGTTTCGCAATCCTGAGATCCAATGGAAGGTCTCTTTCTCAGTGGTCTGCCGATGTAGAGGGGCGATGATGGTGGCAAATCCCTCAACAAAACCCTGGTAGTATGAACAGAGGCCCAAGAAGCTTCGGAGTTCATGCTTGTCTCTTGGGACTTGCCAATCACGGATGGCTTCTATCTTGTCTTCGTTGGTGCGGATTCCTGACTCGGACACTACGTGGCCCAAAAACTCTACTTCTTTTTGGAACAAGGAACACTTCTTCGGATTGAGTCTCAGGTTGGCGTTATTAATTCTGGAGAATACTTCGTCCAGGTTCTTCAGATGGGCGTCGAATGTCTGGCCCATGACTAGAATGTCGTCGAGGTATACTGAACACGTCCTCCATGTTAACCCGCTCGGAACATACTCCATTAGCCTCCCAAATGTAGCGGGTGCATTACATAACCCAAAGGGCATGACCGTGAACTGAAACAGCCCTTTACTGGTGGATAACGCTGTCTTCTCTCTGTCGTTTGCGTGTAGACCAACCTGCCAATATCCACTTTTTAGGTCTAGTGTGGAGAACCAATGGGAGCCTGCTAGTGTGGTCAAAGTGTCATCGATTCGGGGTAGTGGATAGCTGACTTTCTTCGTGACGTCATTCAGCTTTCTGTAATCCACACAAAATCGGGTGGTTCCATCCTTCTTTTTAACTAGCACGACGGAAGCACACCATGGGCTGATGGATGGCTCAATAACTCCATTTTGTAACATGGACTCGATGTTTTCCTTGACTGCCTGTTGTTGGCCCAATGGTAGTCGTCTAGGTGGTATTCTGATGGGTTGAGTCTTTCCGGTATCTATTCGATGCTGGATGATGTTGGTGCGACCGGTGGTTCCATCTTGACTGTTAAAAAATTGCCAGTGCTTTGTGACTTACTTACTGGGCCTTGTCTCCTTCACCGACGTCTGGTACTCTTTTTCGCAATTGATGATGGTCTCTACTGGCTCGAAACAAGCTATCTCTTGACCATTGGCAATTCTGATGTCGTTGTTGGACAAATTCAGGACTCTGATTGGTACATCTCGTCCGGTTTTAACTATAGCCCGTCCAACCAAGTAGTCATGAGCTGAGTGTACGGGCTCCACCATTCCAACGCAGCTCCCAGGATTGCTGTCTAGGTGCCCATGAATTATCTGTTCCGTTCGACCTGGAATTCTAGCTGAAGACTTTTATGGAGCTGACTGAATTGTTGACGGGCCGAGTCAATACAAATGCCTCATTTAGAAACCGAAGAACATCATATCTCGGGTCGAACATAAATCCATGCTGGCTAATTAGGTCCATTCCCAGTATAAAATCGTCCTCAATATTCGCTACCAGGACCCTATGCCGGATCATGTTGTCCCCAATTTGCAGCACGACATCTGCCTCACCCTGTATTGACATGGACTCGCCGGTGACTGTTCTGAGCTGGATTTTTTTGGTAGCTGGCCAAATTTCTGATGCTCTCAAAACCCTGGACTTGGCAATGGACACAGCGGCGCCGGTATCGATGGTGATGGTAACTGCTCGCCCATTGATAGTGCCTCTGATGACTAGGCTGCCGCTATCTCGGCAAAATCCCCGGATGGATAATGTTTTAGTGGCTGGTGAGGGTCAGTCAGCATTCGCTCCCTTATGCTGACTTACTGACGGTCCCTGGACATGTGGTTGTTCTGTTGGTTACCCCTGGTCGGTGATCGTTCCGGTAGCCTTACTCGGCAGTCACGTTGGAAGTGTCCGTCCGCAGTAGTAACATGCCCCCCTGGTGCCATTTCTTTGTGACCGTTCTAATATTTTGTTCAGACCAGCCAGCAGCGCTTGAAATGGTGGCTCTGACTCTTCCTGGTTAAAGGACACTGCTCGACCCTCGGCTTGGACATGTTCATGACGGCCTCTACTTCAAAAGCCCGAAGTAGAGCTTCATTACTCTTCTTGACGCCACTCAGTCTTAAATTTTTTGAATTTCCACATCTCTGATGCCGTTTATGTAACTCTGTGTGGCCAACTGGTCTTTCGTTTCCTCTGGCAGGTCTGGGTAGGACAAATGAACTCACCGTCTAATCTCTTCGAATTCTTTAAGGCTTTCACCGAATTTTTGCGTTTTCGCACTGAGTTGGACTTGGTATACCTGGCTCAAGGATTGATTGTCTTGTCCAGAATCGCGATGATCTTGTCGAAATTGCCTTTTCATCGTAGTGACAAGATTTTCTAATTCTATTTTACGTTTTTCATCAAAAGACTTTACTAACCTTTGTTGAATTTCTTCTTGATGTTGTTTCTCCTGCTTGTCACGTTTTTCTAGAATCTGTGCAATTTTTTCGTCCAGTCCCTCCGTAACCTGCTTGACTATTTTTTTGGTAGTTTCGTCCATACTACGGGTTTCCATAAATCAAATTAGGATTTTAACTGCTCTTAATCCTTTACTTCTGATCACCAATTTTGTTGTAAAGTCCGTGAGTTCAATTTAAAATTATAAAACTAATATTCACTTTCACTTTTCTAGAAACTTTTATTCAAATATCGCAATAACAATCTATCGTATAAGCTCTTCGCTCCATCAACTGAACTCGCGATCGTGGCGTGCTTCCTTTATAAAACCAGCATAGAAAATTCTCGTAAAAATCATCATCACTCCTACAGGTGCCAAGTCTTTTCGAGAACCATTTTTTATCTCCAAGCGTTTGTTGTCGTACTGAAATGAAACAGGGTCGGCTTTGGGTAAATTTCGTAACAATATTATCAACTAATTATTTTTGTTAACATAAAATTTTATTAATAGTCAGTAGATATTCCAATATTTAATTAATACTTATGTTTCGGTGCTAAATCATTTAGAGGACCTGTCTACCAAGGAAATAATTTCTTTAGCAGACTATACTAAAAATAAATTAGGAAACCAATTGATAATTGCAAAAAAGTCAAGCAAACTAATAATGCTTCAAAAAGGTAGGAACAATGCTGTCGGCAACGATTTCTGAGATGAAATCGAAACGTCTGATCAGATAAGTATTATACAATATACGCTCCAACGTATTATGCCGGAAAACTAGTTGACAAATATATAGGTCTACTTTCTCTCTGTTAATCTTGCTTGAGAATTTTTCTATATGAATGCAACAAAAGCAACAAACATTATAGATGAATATATTAGGTTATTCGAAGTTTTATCTAATTTCAAGCTGTTACTTATTACATAAAAAATATTAGATATTAATTTTACTAATCATTTCTTATACACTATCCTGTTTAAGTAGAACAATTAACACAAAACACCTCCAAAGAAAAGTCTCTGCATAGTACCCTACTTTTTAACACTCTATATTGCAAACAAGTAGGGATATTCCCCAAAATTTGTGTAAATACATTGAAATAGAATATGTGTTTTTTCGAGAATGTATCTGATCTGTTCCATTCCGACAAATAAGTGATAAATAATCGGACACAATCATTTAGCGCCTAAATAAAAAGGCCCACAGACTCTGTAATAAACAAGATGTTTTATTAGATTAAGAAAGTTTTGAGTATTGAGTTTTTCCCAGACCCAAAGGACATGTTAACTTATTGGTTGTTTGACGTTTTACCGCAACGTTAGTTAAATTATAACGTTTATATGAAAATGTGTATTTCTTGTTTTAATAATAATGACACGTTGAAGTGCAATTTATTCCGTTAAGTTGGTCTGTTACATTTACAAATTTCAGAGGCCATTTTTGTGTAGCCATCAAAGGTAGTTTAATAGTGTGAATTTTACAAAAATAGATAGCAGAGTTTTTTTCTCGCAAAAATCGAGTTTAGTCTCCCCAAAGATAACAACTTATTACTACAGTGGTTGCGAGCGATTCCCCGAAATAATTTACAGTCAACAAGGAATTCTAAAGTGTGTGCACATCATTTCAGATAGGAAAGTATAATTAGGGTAAGTAAATATTAGGTTGAAAAGTGAGGAAACTTTTAAGGTACCCTTGAAACACCCAAAGCAATTCCAACTGTTGTGTTAGATTGTCCTACATATATTTCAACATATATTTCAAACAAAGTTTTAATGAATAACTCAAAGTTTATTTTTGAGATCCATGATTAATCAAGCTAAATGTTAACCAGCATAAATCCAAATTATGGAAACAAATGTCATCTTTTCTTCATCAGCATCGTATTGCATTGTCTATCAAGACGTTATACTAATAACCTCCCTTTGTTAGAACATTTTCCTTCTTCACCTGACATATATATATATATATATATATATATAATCATTCAGCTGTTGTGAAAGGAGACACACTTTTGTACAATGAAAAGTTTGCATGCAAAAACTGAATATTAAGCAACATTCTACAACCCACATTGTTCCAGTTCTCGAACAGATCCATTACAATGGATATGAAAAAATCTCTGGGTACTAGACAAGCTTTACCATTGCAGAATTAACATGTAAAGAAGATATTAAGAACTTTCAACGTTTGTCACTTGAAGCAAATTATTGATTACGTTGCCCAAGCTGCAATGTCAGTGATATTGTAAAAATGTTATCCACACAACTTTTGGTTTTATCATAATATATATTTATTTTTAATACTTTCAATAACTGGTAATAGATGAATACATGACAACAATATTACTGTGTTAGTCTTTTTAGCACACAGTTGCTACTTTAATTAAGGCGAAATTCCAACAATAAATTAGCCTGTCCTTGTGTGCTTGCCTGCTTGTACCTAGAAACCGTTTATTTTTTCTCACATTTCCACCGACCTATCATGTTCCATGAATTCAAGAAATAAGCCATCTGAAGAGTAAAAAATTATATGGTATCCTGAATTTTTATATTTATAAACGAGATCTAATACAGTGCATTTGATTGCCGATTTCCATCAAACAAGAATAATTTGGGCCATAGTTTTGTTACATACTTTTCAGGTTTCGATGATATGCATTGAGTCGAATTCTCTCTACTAGATCTAAATACTCCACTACAAAATATAATGCCAAAAATGCATCTAATTCTTGTTATGTGAATGGTTTGATTGTTTTTCTTTTGGTTGCTAATATCGGGGATTTTTTCCATCTGTCTGTTAATATATGCTACAGTAATTTTAGCCCCTTTTCGACTACGTCGCAATGTATTTCCATCGAATTGTAAAGTTTATTGAAAAGTGTTGCTCTTAGAAATGGATCAAACTTTACCCAAAAAGATGATTCCGCTTCTAAATTATTATCTGAATCATAAGATCAATCTCATATTCGATTTCAGCTTCTGTTCAACATCAGAAACTTCCGATCTGCCTTCGTCAGTCAAAGTAATATAGCAGATCTTGATTGTTTACAATATGTATTGAGCCCGTTAATAATGTAATGCCAATGGTAATATATGAGATTTCGCCAACGTAGCGTTGCTAATAGTAAGAAACCTCGAAAGTAGTATTTTCAATTTTACAGCTTCCCCAAAAAGAGGGATAGGAAATTGTAAAAAAACCTAAATAGTGCATTTATTATATTGCCCAAAAAACTAGTTTGACAACCTGTTTTAAAATAAATACAAGATTAAAAGTGGCCTTTAAATAAAATTCGCTTTAAGTTTCATTATTTTGTTAGGAGATTTATTGCTATCAGGTAAAACATTCCCAGAATTGAAAAATCTATTAGTAGCCATCAACGTCAACAAGTTTGAAGCCTGTGCCAGAATTTTTAGAAAAACTCGGAATTTTCAGAAAAAAGGAACTGAAGAGATTTTTGCTGGAGTTAGAATTATGTGGAAAGCAGTTAGGAACTTACCATAATCCCTCAATATGTGTTTGATTTTGTTCACTATATGTACATACTTATATCCCATTTACTGGTAAATCCACACAGGACAATGCTAGTAAATAAATATCATTGTTCGTATATTTAATTGTATTGTATTTCAATAAAACTACAAATCAATTCTTTTGGTATTTTACATTATTGAACAAAAATATACCAACGACGTACTTTTGCGCTTTTCTACATTGTTAAAGAAAATTCATACTCCACTGATTAAACTTTATTTACCTACCTTACATTATAGAAGAGGCCTTTATTTAATTAATACATATTCATATACATCTGAACGCTATATAATTTTTTGAATTATTCACTTCTATTTATATTCTATTCTTATAGAATACAAGTGTATTTTAATAAATACCATTGATAAAGTTCTTAGTGAATCTAAGGACTTTATTAAAAACATATATAATTGTACGAAAAGTAATTACTCCATATTTTTTTGCTTTAATCCTGCTCCTGTCAGTCTTTGCAGACCAATGCAGAACAATAATTCAAATTTACACTACTTTTAACAAAAAACTATTGTTGTTGCCGATTCTATGAATTTAAACAACTTTGTTGTCTGTTGCGTGATTTGCGATAATGTATAAAAGTTACAGTGAGTTCGCCAATTAATGACAGTAAATGGTGTGTTGTAGATGTTGCACTGTTTCAATAAAATGTGTGAAGAAAACTGGGTACGGCGTCACTCTTATAAAGTTGCTTGTTTTGGAACTTTCATAAAGGTTTTCACCAAGCTACTATTTAATTAAATCTGTTACATCCACCAAACCATATCAATTTACCTTCACATGCAATTATTTCGAATAAATTCGTACATTAATACTTGAAATGGCAATTTTTTCCTCTGCAAATTGGAATAAATCTATTAAAACCAAATTAGTTTGCCACTTTCCAGAAGCTGAAAAAAACGAGAAATGAAACAGAGGTAGGATTCGTTAAATTATTATTTACTCATCAGTCTAATGAGAGCTTCATATGAAAAAATGAAAATGCCGACCTCGTCAATGTTGATCTACTCAGTCATTCCTCATCATTTTTTCAGTTATTCGTTTATCTCTAACGCAATAAAGGCGTGAAAAAACTTTTTGAATTGTGTATTCATTGTACTCCGTTTAATTGTACCCCGAGGGTGATAATGCAATATATCTCGTTGTAATTCTTTCATGCCGTATTCCTTCATTAAACGAAATCACTCGGGTGGCTGTGAAATTTACGACCGTTTCGCAGATTTGGGAACATTCGCGCACGTTTTGGACGGGATAACACTTTTATCTTGCGAAAAATGTAGGTATTAAAACAATGTTGTAACTTGAATTCTCATGCAATAAATTAACTTCAAATACTACATGGATGTGATTTCAGAGAATTCGCAATTACACTTTTGAAGGGTTGATACCATTATAAGCGTTGTTTTTATGTCTATATATCAACTCAAGACGTTTTAGAAAGTTTTCTTATGTATGACCACCCCTGAGTTTTATCAACTCTAAAAATATTTTGCTAGCTCGCAATTTCTTACTGTTTCTACATCATCAGTAGTCTCTTCATCAGTAAATTCAATAGTCGCTTCATCAGTAAATTTATAATTTAGTTTTGACAAGGATATCATAGCACAAGTTGTAAAAACTAAAGAAAACGCACTTTGGTAGAAAGTGGTATAGAAAATAAAGAAACAGTAGTCATGGAAATTCTTAGAGAAAGTGCAAAATGGGATCTATATCGTGAGCATTTTAAATTGTATTACATTTGATTAAGAGGAAAGCAGTAGAATTTGAATGTTTTACAAGCGATGGAAGGCGAGAGATGTTTCCAGATGCTAGTGGAAAACAGGGGGTGGGAACTCAGATAGGCGAGATTGTACCACAGTTGGACGCGCCATCAAGAATTTTCAAGCGGCTCTAAATATGACGATTGCTCGTACTCGTTTGAATTTCTTAGGTTCTTATCGATTGTCGTCGTTATCGTCCATTTTTGTCATGATTCATTGTGATCAATTGTGATTGTAGTAAACATTAAAAAAAACATGTCATGCATCATACAAAAAAATGCCTTATTTTTCTAATATTGTAGCATTTCTTTTTTAGATTTCTGAATGTTTTAATCAAGCTTCTAAAAGGTAATGAATTACAGTATTTACAAGGTAATTTATAAATTATAGTTTTTTAGACAGTATATTACAACTTAATAGCAGAAAAATATGACTTCAGCGAATGAACAATGAAAAACTGTATTGCAAATGCCCGGCTTTTGGTAATTTGTGAAGCTCATTTTAAGGAGGGTACACTCTCCAGAAAAAGTTCCGGTTACCACTTGCAGCCCCAAATGTTAGTGAAAATTCCTGAAAAAGTGTACGCTGGTAAGAAGAGGCTTTTCAGAACATTTTTAGAAATCATGCATCAGTCAGAATGTCAAATTATAGAGGCATTCCAAGGTAAGCAATTTAAGATTGGTTTTTAAATTATTCATAAGTTCTTTGTTTTTTTGCAGCACACAAAAAGGTTGTGGTGAGAAAGAAGTTTGTACATTTAGTAGACAAGAGTTTGAGGAGTGAACTATCAAAGTGGAAGAGAACAGCATGGAGAGCAACAAATTTGAACACTGACAGTGGTTACAGCACTTGAAGAAGCAAAAAATGTAAATTAAGGTATTTAAAAAATGTAAACAGTAGAAGTAAAACGCGAAAACAACAGTCAAAGCCAAAGGGCAGATGCCTTTCATAAATGATAAGATATGTGCTTTACTTATCAATATATAAACAAAGTACTCTTTTCGAGGTGTCATTCCTTTGTACGCAAGACAATATATATTATATATTATTTATAACACATATTATTTCTGGTCAGGGAGCCTTCATCAGTTGCGCTTCCCACAATTGAATGTCCTCTCGAACACTTCTTTATGTATTTGATATTTCGTTAAATATTAAGACGCTATATTTGTACATTTTTTCTTATTATTGTTAGGTGTGTGTAATTTAATATTTATTTCACGATAGTATTATTTGGGACGATAAGAACTAGCAGAGAAATACACCGATTAGATAGTGTACAGATTCCATTTTTATCGGCAGGTAAATTTATACAGATACAGATGACTGTAACTCAAATGCACATTTTTACTATTTGTTGAAAATCATAGATAGCGAAGCCTGTCATTTTTTAACACATTTTTTAACCCATAGTTTCCTATCTATTCTCTATTGTATGATCTGTGGTGGAAACCTGATGGATTTATATATAGGCCTACGTACAACAGTGCAGTTGAGTAGAAACCGAAGACGTGTACCACAGCAAAGATACTCGATGGGCGTAACGAGTAAAATGTGAGAGTAATTCGAGTTTTTACTGTAAAAACTCGTGCTATTTGCATATAAGAATTAGAAATAAATATGGAAAATATGTTATAAAGTTGAAAACGTACTGAAATTTAACATTAAATGGCATGGAAATTAAATTCCACGGGCTTCTAGGATCAAAAATATTTTATGAATAATAAGAAATCACAGAATTTCTTGGATTCTGAAAAAACCGTAACAAACAGGTACACCTAACCTGATATTGGAGGCATAGAAATTAAATGAGGTACCAGATAATGTGAAAAAAAATTAGGGGTTCCTTTTAAAAAAATCAAGTTATCCAGGGTTAACCTTTCAAAATTGGAGACACGATATTTGGCACAATACATAGAGTTCCTCATTGTATTCTGGTAGTTAGGAGTATGGAGGGTGGTCAATAGTTTCCCCCAATTAAAGCCTCCGAGGATACCAGACTCTAATATTCACCTGTTTCTAGATATAAACATTTTCACAAAATATCGAAGAACCCCCAAACGGTACCTTTTAGGTAACATGTATTGTGAATAAAGTGTTAGTAAAATTCACCGAGGAATCCAAATATGTAATAATATACAGGGTGTTACATTTAAAATTTAGTTTGCTTCTTTTTTTGTTTCGCTTAACAGGTAAGGTAATAACATTAATTTAAATACAAATTATTCAAACTAAGAGTTTATTTTATTTTTGTATGTTTTGTTTACAAAATTGAGTTCATGGTTATACATTTGTATAAATTAAATAGTTGATGATAATTTTTGTGTCATCCTTCTAAACATATAAGACTTTTTACTGCTGTCAATGTCATGTTTTCAAAGTAGTCGTATGTGCTCATAAATTTTCATCATCAAGCGACAGTCATTTGAGACTGAATGATGGAAGCGATAGCTTCTTACGAAATATATTTCAGGTTTCGCGGTATCTCAGGGACTCTTTCTTCGTGTGAATCTTAGTAATAGATATAAATTTCAGGTGAATTAAAATAATTCTGTAACTTGCAATTTATTTTTTAAATTTAAGTATAACTGCAAAGGAATATATGACATGTAAGTTATTTTTTAATTAAAACATAAAATTTGTTTATTTCTATTTTAAACATAATTAACCTATTTAATATTCTGGCAAAACATAACAAGGCTACTTTAGTTATAACATATTAAATTATTGGAACATTATTTAACTAGCTATTTTTAAAATATCACTGCATCTCCAGACTATACTTCAAACTAGCTGTTTTAGTATAGTTCAAGCCAATACATAATAAAAAAGTGTTCGTCAAAATGCATTAAATTAGAGTGGCACTGGTGTAGCAATAGCGTGAATTTTAATCAGAACGCCAAAAGTTTTTAGAATTTCTCATAGATAATTAGGGAAAAAATATATACTTTACATAACTTGGTTGGAAAAAATACTAAACCAGTATCTTAACATTAATATTACTTTAATTTTAGCAATTCACATCATATCCTCTTTCTACACCAGCGCCATTCTGGTCGTTCTTGAACTTGTTATTTAATGTTTTTAGCTTGTCACTTTTTCAGCTTAATTCTTATAAAAGTTTGTCATTCTTGGTTCTACCGTCTATAAACTTGATCTTTTTTTGCGGAGTTCTAGTTTGTCATTCTTGTATTGTCTCTACAATCTTGCCGCTTTTTGTGTTGTTCTGACGTATGTCAAGTCTAATTTAAAATATTGCAGTTAGACAATTTGAATGTTTATTAGAAGGAAAAGCTAATTGTGTGCAGGTATTGCATATAAATCGGATTGTTTTTTTACGACAAGTTGTCTTATCATATCACCTGGTTCCTGTTTCTTGTGCAAATTCGTATCGATAATTAAAGATGAAGATAGTTTGGTGTCGGTCAGAACGAAGTATCGAAACAAATGCAATTTAGTTTTTCCATTTTAAAACCATCGTTATATATTTTCATATATGTAAATGTGGGCCTCAGGTAAGCAACTCTCGCTTCCATAAAATAATATTCTTAAAGTTAAATTTTTGTTGCATTTGCCAATTTCTATGATGTCAAAACCACTTCCATTCAAGTATCTAAATTTAGCAATTGTAGTTCAGAAATAAGACATCATAATCTCGACAAGATAATAAAATAAACTGTGAACAATTTACGAACAAAAAATTCCCTATACTAAATTAGTCGGTGTGCATTAAACTAAATTAGCTAGCTAGCGACTTAACCACCAACTAATAAGGTTACATCATAACAGTGTGCGTGAATCTTACCTCGACATTTATTATATTAAATTGCCCAAATTTCATATATATCCCGTTTTTCACAACGCTGTTTGGGAAGAAAAAATACTGACGTAGTATATACACTCGTTTAGGAGTATGTCGAGATTCTCGAGCGGTTGCCACCAACATTAAGATTTATAGTTAGCCAGACCAAAAGATTTCGTGACAACACTGGTAATTCTTCACACGCCCTTTGTTTCACGTGTTGCTGGCATTTTGTAGATCGTCAGATTTCTCATCGGATAAATCAACGTCATGAACATACCGCCGTATCTCATGAGGAAAAAAATGGAGGTGTTAAACCAGTAACACACCTCGGCATGGAGAATGACAGTATTCGTTAACTGGAGCATTAATAATCAATTTTCTGAGTGAATGGAGCTCCGCAAAACAGGAAAATGAACACAGATTATAAGTTTATTGAACACGTGTATTGGAGCGTACGGGGAATTCCTTTGAGGAAGGAGACTAGACGATCCTGATTTGATTTGGTCTGATTTATAGAATTGAGTTGTCTGAATTTAATGAATTTCTGGAATGCTTTTCCGAGAAGGGCATTCATTGTAGTTCTAAACTAAGTGGTCTTATATTAATGGGGGAAACTGATTATATGCTACTTGATTAGTTTGTAACGATTAATTGATATTTACGTAGTAAAATTAATGCTTGAAATTGACTGAGATCTATCAAACTTATTATCATAGCCTAATAATCAAAACGAATCGCTGCAGTATCGATTTTTTTGAGCCGTACAATGAATAGAGAATTTTGAGAAGCACCGGTTCATAAATAATATTACAACATTCATTTTACGCTGCTAAAAATTAAGAAACTTTCTAAAATTAATCACCCTAAATAAAAACCAAACTTGCGAATACGACAAAAAAACATTTAAATAAACAAAAATAACAAAAAACGGAGTCCCACAAAATTCAATTCATGGCAAGAACGCCTTGTTAGTTACCTTTTCTGTGTAGTATGTGGTTCGATTTGCTCTCACACATTCACTTCAGAAATATGAAGTTTAGAATCATGGTTAGCGCCCACGATAACTTATCATTAAAGTTTCGCTATAAAATTTCTGTGAATTCAAACACAATCTTCACAGTGAAAATAAATCTTACACACCAAGAATTCATAATCACTACTAAGTTTCTTAAACTAACATTATACATATTATACAACAATGAGTGAAACGAACATCAACTGTTCCATTATTCTACTACTCCTGTCATGCGGCCTCATTTATATTCCATCTCAGTTGCTCCAGAAGACTTTCCGTTAATAACCGAAATCACGGTCGGTCCCTCTTTTTATATCTGCAATGTTTTTTTGGTTTATATTATCGTGATTAATTTCATAAGAATTCCTTTATTGGTAATGTCAATTTAAACTTTGTAACCCTTTAATTATGATCAGGTCGACCGAAATCGACTTCTCTATGGGTTTGTCCCAACTCGATGCAAAACCGCACATGAACGATTCAACGCATGTCAATTATCTATAAGCTTACCAACAAGAGCTTGCACGATACACGGAATGATTCTGCTTTTTGTACCAAATAAAATGTGTACTGTATATAAAACAGTTCTCGTACGATTTTCTCAATTCACGATTTTTAAAGGAACTGATAGTTCATTCTATTATGACTTCCGCAGTTCCATTCTCCAATTACATGTAAACGACAACATTCTATGTCATTAAGAGGTTAAGTAATGGAAATAAGATTATTTTTCATTAAAAAAAAACACTGAACCAATTTAAGTATTAGTCTAACAAAGAAAATTATTGATGTACATGTCTATAACGGAGGTAATGTAAAATTGGGGGTAAAATTAAGTTTTGTTTTATATTTTCATAGCAAACAATTAATGCATTTAACTCGAAATCAAAAAGTAACGTTGGTAATTTGTTATTTTTCTATGCCATTCACTACCATTGTGAATAAATTATTAACACTTATTAACATTATGTCTGACCAATCTCATAATTGCAGACACTGATTTTGGTATTATCTGAGTTTCGAAAACGTACCAACCTAGCTGAAAACTGGAATCGTACAAATCTTAGGCATGCGCCTTGAGTAGTTCCTGAACGGTGTACCGCTTGATTGGGTAACGGTACACGGCATCAAGTTGGGACAAACCTTATGACAGGGAACTTGTTGATTCAATTGGACCACCTCAGATTCTGGTGAATGTTGATGCTATTTACTACTTCATAGGGCCAATCCAAAGCTTTCGAGATTTGCCCTTACACCTCTGAGGGTTGAATAGCCAGACCTCATTTCTTTATTGAGACCCGACTGAAGTTACCTTAAGATGATAACATGTCTTCAGTCGATCCCTTGTTGCAACATCTAGTTCATATATGGCCAGCATCCTTTGTCAGGGTTGGTCGGCATAATCGTTAACTTCATATGACGATTCTTCTGGTTATCCGAGTGCCAAATCACATGATAGTTGCTGATTACCTTGGATAAATGTTTTACCAATGTCCTGTTGTATCTTTCTACCATTACGTCCCATTGTAGACGCAAGGGTGTAGTTTTTATTTTCTTGATGCCCAGCATCGTCCAGACCTTCTGGAATACGTTGGATTCAAAGCTAAGCCGCATCATGGGTCAAATGGCATTTTTTTAATGGAAACCTAATATATTAAGAAAAATAGAAAGAGAAATTTATTTAGAGTGGCATCATATAGGGGTGAAAATGAAGGGTAAAATGGCAAAATTCGATCTTTTTTTAAATTTTGTTTATGGTATATATAAAAGACAAATCGAGGTACATATACATTTTTTTTAATTGTTGAGTTATTAATATAGATTAAAAAATGTTTATTGCAAAGCAGTCCTCAAACAATTATAGGTGAAAATAAGTGGTGAGCACGTGAAAATGTAAAAAATCGCCAAGAGAATACTGTTTAGTGATTCATTGGACGCTGGCCACGGTTCTAAAAACCATTTCGTTATCATTTACCCCTGTGGAGATCGTTAATCGTTATCATTTTCCACTATAGGAATGAAAACGGGGCTATGGGAATGAAAAAACATAATGTATAGTTAAAAAACAACCGACTTCAGCTGACTTAAAATACAAACAGTTTAGAAACCGTGTGCAATCAATCACTATTTTCAGACATATCTTCTTTTATCTCATTTAATTAAGGTAGAATTCATTTTGAAAATTTTAGCGTATTCTTATTCTATTTTTTATTCTTTGTCTATATTTTCCAAATATATTTTAACTTATTTATTTATTTTATTTTTTGGACCACTTTCTATAAATGTAACTATATGCTTCTATGTACTGGTCACTTCTATATAACTTATTGATCTATAATTTTCTGAATCACCCTGTACAACTATAATTTAACTCAAGACAATATTACAACGGTCCTGATGTCTTTAAAACCACCCGGTATAAGTACAAATCCTCTCCACACTATTGACTATTTCTATTTTCTATAGTTTAAATTATTTCTGTATACCAATGATTTTACTTCACCCCATATCTCTAGTATTCCATTTATGCAATTGCTCATGGTCTACTCTATATAACAAAATTCATCTTTTTAAACCACAGTTTATGACTATAAATTTACTCTACCATTTATTTCAATCACCCGGTATAAGCAACTGCTTCTAAAAAATGTTTAACCCACGTCTATAATTATACCCTGTCCTACGTCCTATAATTCAAATATCTTAACTGCTTATATATATATATATATATATATATATATATATATATATATATAATAACAAATTTTTTATATACCCTCAATAAATAAAAAATAATTTTACCGCACCCTTACTTCAAACACCTTGTCTAAACAACTACTTATGTTCCAAAATATATAACTTTTTCAAACCGCTCTGTATAACTGTAATTATACTCCACCTTATATTTCAACCATCCGGTATAGTCAACTGCTTCTGACAATTTTTAAAGCCTTTTTTATAACTGTAATTATTCTCTGTTCTATAACGGAAATATCCACACTGTATAAGTATAGTTTTGATCCACTCTTATTTCAACTACCTTTGTATACGCAACTACATATGTGCTACCCAATACAATGTTTTTAGAACCACCCTGTATAACTAATTCAATTCCAACTTATTTTTCAACAATTCTATGTATACAACTGATATTTTCTGCAATTTTACGCGACTGTAACTTAACTTCGCTTCTAAAATAAACTGACTTCAAAAGCATCAAAATGAAAATCATTACAAACACCCTGTACGACGACATACTTTAATGGCATATCTTGACATTTAAACTAGATATTCAGGATGAAAATTTGACATTTACCATGATGTTTACAGTTTTTATGCATATATTTTTCCGATTTTCAGAAAAATGGTATGTTTTACGTTATAGAAAAATGTATGGAATCAGCTGGAACATATCTTTGTGTAATACAATTTATAATTTTTAATTGCGAGATCAGTTTTAGAGAAAACAGTGAAGATTCATTGAAAATCCTTGAAGTCTAGTTCCTTATTTACTTTTTTTCAGATTTTCTAGAAAACTGTAAATCTCATGTTACAGACAATTAAATGCGACCTTTCTGTAATGTTCCTTAATGTAATGTACTTTAAATTATTAAAATTGCACAAGCCGTTTTTGAATAATCGCTCGTCATACATAAAAAAAATTGTAGACGAATTGATACCCTCCTCCTTTTTGGAAGTCGGTTAAAAAGTCTCAAAAATCGGTATAAAGTGAGTGATTTTAAAAAAATTCAGCTGACAGCTGGAACCTTAATCCTTAATGGTAGCTTATAACTTTGAGATTAATAAAGCTGAATATCGATATTGTACTTTAAGTAGATCTTTCATGGCATATCTTGACATTTAAATTAGATATTTATTATGAAAATTTAACATTTACCATGATGTTTACAGTTTTTGTGCATATATGTTTCCGATTTTCGGTAAAATGGTATCTTTTGCGTTATAGAAAAATGTACGGAATCAAGCTGGAACATATCTTTATATAATACAAGTTATAATATTCAAATTGCGTGAGAACTTTTAGAGAAAACAGTGAAGATTCTTTGAAAATCGCTGAAATCTAGTCCCTTATATTCTAGAAAACAGCAAATCTCATGTTATGGACAATTATATGGGACCTTTCTGTAATGTACCTTAATATAATGTAATTTAAATCATCAAAATTAATTGCCCAAACCGTTTTTGAATAATCGATCGACATACATAAAAAAAAGTTGTAGACGAATTGATAACCTCCTCCTTTTTGGAAGTCGGTTAAAAAAAATCGTTGACGAATCCCATAAGTGAGTTATCAGTCAATTATAATGAATATTTTTTGACAATGTTTAGTTACATGAAAGTAGTTAAACAAAGCGGTTTCTGGAGCGGAAGTGGGCATAAAGGTAACCAGTCATCGAGTTCTCGCCGGGAGCTGCTGCCGAGCTGTTGGTAGTTGTTGTTTGGATAAGAAGAAGACATTGGGAAGAAGAAGAAGACATTGGGGGGTGGTCGTAGGGGTGCGCGAAAGACATTTGGGTGTGTCGCAGAGGTGCGTGCCATCTGTTGTTAATAAATGAAAGCAATTGTATTGTGGGTTGCGTGGGTTGCAGAGTGCACGCCATCTGTTGATGGTTGTGGTGGTTACAAAGAAAAAAAGCTAAATACTTGGCCGGGTATCGAACGCGGCTTGCCTGATTACAAAGTCAGGTGTTCACCGAGCTGCGCTAATGCGGTTAATCGAGAAATGTTTATTTGAAAAGGTATAGTACATGCCCGTTGGGTGGGCGCGGGTTTTTGGGCGTTGTTCGGTTAGATATTTGGGGGCTGGATGGGGGGATATGATATTTTGTTGTCTGTAAAAAAATTTAAAATCTTGGTATTTTGTTGTCTGTAAAAAAATTTAAAATCTTTTGCTTAAGCCTGCATGCGCGAGAACGTCCACTCCTTCGAGTCTATAGTTATCGTAAGCGACCGCCTACCTGCGCAAGAACGGCAACTCCTTCGAGACTCTGATTTTGTCGGATGATTCAAGGCATTGAACGCCTGCATGCACAAGAACGTCCACTCCTTCGAGTCTATAGTTTTCCTAAGCGAGCGCCTACCTGCGCAAGAACGGCAACTCCTTCGAGTCTCTGATTTTGTCGGATGATTCAAGGCCGAGCGTAATAATTTTGAGACTTGGAAAAATTTGTTTCAAGCGTCTGAAATTTAATTAAGGTGAAAATAATGGATATATTAAAACTAGACAACTGTTTAAATATCTTTATTAGCATATAGTATATTATGAATTTTCAGAGCATCCTTAATAATTAAAGCTATATTTTGTTTTGTTTTTGTACAATATATAGTAAGGCCGCCATCATCCAACCACATAGTCAAATCCAAAGAAATACCATCAGAACAAAGCTGGCAATCATCCCATACAGTGTCAGGTTCATCCTTTCCATGTGAAGGATCGTTATGGAAACCATATGCAAATTCCAAGTATTTTTTAAGCACCGTGTAACTCTCCACCGTTAAATGTATAATTGTTTCACCAATTTTGAGAGTGGTCTCGGTATCGGTAATATTAATTGTTAAAATTTCTGGTACTGCCGCATATATGCAAGTGCGTCCGTTGTAGGTAATCACAGTTGTTAAAACGTCTGGTACCACGTAACATCCATTTTTGGGATTTAGCTTTCCAGTTAAATCTTTCGGTTGTATAGTTCTCGTTGACACTGCACTCATATTAAATCTTACTTGGTCATCAAGTAAACTTTCCAAATTCATGACTGGATTGTTACAGCTTCAACTCAAGACTGAATAAAAGAAATAAATTCTTTTAACTTATTGTCGTGAGTGTGTGACGACAGCAAACACTACAAATATTAGATTTTTGTGGCTATAGGTGCAGTCTTATTCAATTCACTATGAATAAAAGGTGTGGAATATGTTTGGAAGAGATAACTAATAATTTTGGGCTATTGCCAAATTGTAACCATTGTTTCTGCTTCCCATGCGTAAAAAGATGGCATCAAAATAAAGACTTTGAATTGAATATTCGCAGAGGCTGTCCAGAATGCCGTATTGTGTCTCCTTATGTCTATCAATCTGAGGTTTATTACCAGAAAGCGGAAAAAGATCGTTATATAGCTGAGAAAAACGAAAAAATGAAGAAAATGCGATGTAGGTATTTCCGAAAAAGCAAACCCAAATGTCCGTTTGGAAACACTTGCTTGTTTAGCCATCGATTACCAAATGGGGTAGAAATAGATATAGGGCCACCTCAAATGAAACGTGCAGGTATGGGCGGTCGTACTGATTTCATAGAGGCTCAGTTCACACGTGGAGGAGGTAGAACTCAGCGCCCAGCAATAGGAGGACTCCCAGATACTTTTAGTTTACTCCTGGTGGAACCAGGAATTTTTTACGTCTTGAGAGATGAATAAAAACCTGTATTTATTTAAAAATTCATGCCAATAAAATCATAAATGTATTTAAAAATTCCTGATAATAAATTCTCAAATCATAAATCTGTATTTATTTAAATGTAATGTTAATAAAATCGAAAAATAATATAAATCATGAATCCGTGATTATTTAAAAATTCCTGATAATAAATTCACATTATATCTGGTATTTTAGATATCAAAACCACAAACCGGAAATTTCCTGATAATAAATTCACATTATATCTGGTATTTTAGATATCAAAACCACAAACCGGAAATGATGACCGTAGTGAAAGGAAACTGTCATATCTTGTTTACGCTAATTGAAACCGAGCTAAATAAATTTACAGGAAGCTGTGGTTTGATTAGGTTATCATGTTGTTTGCAGCAACAAACTTTTGCAGGAAGTTCCCATATGATAAGCATTAATTAGTTGTTTTTCTAGAACTAACGGAAATTTCGTTATACGCAAATGACGTAGTTCGATGCTGATAAATAAAATAATTGCGAATTTTTATTTCATTGTTAATTCAACTCTCAAAGACATCACATATCAACTACAGTGATTGTGTTTGTGCTTTGTGAAATTAACTGTTAATTCAACTTGCAAAGTGTATCTAGTGATAGTGTGTGTTGTTCAAAAAAACATTATGTGAGTATTTACTTAATTTCATTTATGTTAATTTGCTTTTAGTATTTTGTGACTGCCCTTCAAAATATTTGAAATTAATAGAGTATGTTTTTCGAATTGAATATTTTCTGCCCGCTTTTCAATTCAATGTTCTAGTTCCAACTTTTGTTAATTTGCATATAATATGTTGCGCCTGTCTTTCAAAAATTATTAGAGTTTAGACGCAACCAAGTTCATAGTATTTAATTTTTGTTATAGAAAATGGATTTTTTGAAAGAACTTAATGCAGTTTCCTCCGCAGAGATTGACAACAAGCCGGCAATAAAAATTCAAGACTTGCAGCTTAACCAGAAGTATCGAATTCTGGCAGCCAAACTGGTCAACCCAAGATACGGTGAAACCATCTTACTTGAATTAGAGGACCACGTAACCTTCCTGCCGAAACGGGTCACTCAGGTATATAAACCACACCTAGACAAATTTGGCGGTGGAAAGTTCCACATCGAATTCATCGGGCTGCAGCAACTTGGAGGCAAACTACAACCCCGAGTGCTTTTTCAAATTTCTGCGGAGTGAATATAAAAGAATTTAGTTGTAAGTTTTTATTTTAAATTTTGCATGCTTCAGTTATACTTTTACTGTTAATATTCCATTGATATTTCTCAAGTTTGTAATAGTTTATTATATTGTTATACGAGTAAAAATGAATTCAGAGGCTATAGCGAATATTAGTACCGATATTATTAACAAGTTTAGATTAGCATCAAATATAATTTTCTCAAAGAAACGTTGCTCTCCAGAGCAAATATCTAACTGGCTGAAATTAAGTAAAAAACAATTAATTTTATGTAACAGAGCTATTCGTGAATCAGATTTACATATAGGAACTTTGAATAAGCTTCAGTCTGAAATTAGTCATATAAAAAGATTTAGAAATGATTTGAAAAATTATGCTAACATCAAAAGGGGTGGGGGAATTGGTGAGAAGTCAAAAAGAAGTGATCGCGTTAAATGGTATGATGTAGAGTCAGCGTTTCGCTCACGTGTTCGAACAGGAGTAATCATTAATCTCATTCATATCAATATTTTTAAATTTTTAGATAATGCATTTTTCCTTTTTAAGGCGCGCATAAATAATACTTTGAAAACAATGCCTACTCTTAAAGTAAATACAACCTTTTGTGGTGAATTCATAAAGAAATCTGGAATGGAGGAAATTATGGAATATAAATATTTTAATACGAAAAACGCGATAATAGATAGGGGTACAGATTTGAATGGGTGGTTCTATGAACACATTCGGAATGAAATTTTACGTAAATTAGAGGAATTTCAGGAAAAGGCATCAGGATGGAGTTTGTATAAAGTTCTAAACTTAGAAATAAACATAAATAAATTTGAAATTGGAAATGGAGCCTCATCTTTCATAAGATTACCAGAATCAATTTCTAAAAAACATGCTGTAATCAATATTAAGAACTATGATGATGATCTTTGTTTTTTATACAGCGTTATTGCTCATTTGTACCCTACAGCCATTAATGTTGATAGAATATCAGCTTACCCCGAGCCATCTACTGTATTAAATCTAACTGGTTTGACATTTCCTATGACTTTACAGCAAATTACTAAGTTTGAGAAACTTAATAATATTTCTATTAATGTATATGTCTTAGAATTGATAAAAACAAAAGATAATGAGTATTATCAAACAGTTCCAGCTCGAATCACTAAATGTAAGTTAGACAAACATGTCAATCTCTTAATGATTCAAAATAAATATGTTCCTAAAGTCAATGATTTCGAAAATGTAGAAATAACAGCAAACGACGTGGAAATAAAATATCATTTCTGCCTAATTAAAAATTTATCACGTCTTGTTTCAAATCAACTTAGCAAGCATAAAAGTAAAAAATTAATATGCGATCGTTGTCTAAATTATTTTAGTGACTCCAGCAGCCTTGAGAGCCACATTGAATATTGTAAAAATGTAAATAATTGCAAAATATCTTTTCCTAAGAAGGCGGTAGTTGAGTTTAATAATTTTTCATTCAAGGAAAGGCTTCCTTTTATTGTTTATGCAGATTTTGAGTCGATACTTTTACCAATTTCCGATACTACTTCTACCAAAACTCATAAATATCAGCAGCATTCAGCCATATGTGCTGGTTATTATTTCAAATGTTCCTATGATGACTCTTTTTCGTACTATAGGAGCTTCACGGGCTCTAACTGTATGGAGTGGTTCACCAATGAAATGGTAAACTTGACAAAGTTCGTGCAGTCCAAACTAACCGATGTTGTACCTCTCAATGTGGAGGTTAGTCTCAAAGATGCATCTGGCACATGTCATATCTGTGAGAAGCCCTTTTTACCTCAAGATAAAATCGTTAGAGACCACTCTTACCTTTCCGGTGCATTTAGAGGCTATTCACATAATTATTGTAACCTCAGGTACCGAGAGTCTTTCATAGTTCCAGTAGTGTTCCACAACCTAAGTGGATACGACTCCCACTTTATAATTAGAGATCTCGCCAAGCATGATCAAATAACTCTTGTACCAATCAATAAAGAGAAGTATATTGCCTTTACTAAACATGATAAGGACACAAAAATAAAATTTAGATTTATCGACTCATTTAGATTTCTGGGATCTTCTTTGGATGAGCTGGCATCCACTTTAAAAACCGATCAATTTGTTAATTTAACTTCAATCTTCAATCATGTGTCGTTAGCGAAACTAAAGATGCTAAAACGAAAGGGAATCTTTCCTTATGATTATGTTGATTCATTGGAAAAATTAAGTGAAACCCAATTACCGCCTATAGAGAATTTTTATAATAAATTGAATGACCAGAACGTTTCTCAAGCTGATTACGAACATGCTAAAAGAGTATGGGATTCCTTTGAATGCCAAACCATTCGCAACTACATGGAGTTGTACATGAAAGTGGACATTCTTCTTCTAACTGACGTGTTTGAAAATTTCCGTGATAGGGCCCATCAAACATATGACTTAGATCCAGCCCATTGTTACACTCTACCTGGATATTCTTGGCAGTGTATGCTCAAGTACACAAGTTGCCAATTGGAAATTCTTCAAAATGTTGACATGCTGATGTTCATTGAACGTGGAATACGTGGAGGTATTTCCCAATGTTCTAATAGGTTTTCCGAGGCGAATAACAAGTATATGCCCAATTATAATCCTAATAAACCCTCCAAATTCATTTACCACGTAGACGCTAATAATTTATATGGATATAGTCAATGTCAACCCTTACCCTACGGGGGATTCCAATGGTCTGCTGATACCAACATCGATGTCACTCAAATTCCCGATGATTCAGACATTGGTTATTTTTTGGAAGTTGATCTGGAGTATCCCAAGCATTTGCATGATCATCATAAAGACCTTCCCTTCTGTCCGGAGCGCCGCACCCCTCCCGGCTCTAAACTTCCCAAACTCATGACTACCTTGCATGACAAGGAAAAATATATTATTCACTATAGAAATCTGAAACAAACACATTCACCTGGTGTTGAAATTCAAACAGTCTCCGTGGCTCAAGTCCTATATCGATCTAAATACTTCCCTAAGAGCTCAGGCGACTAATGATTTTGAGAAGAATTTGTTCAAATTGATGAATAACGCAGTCTTCGGTAAAACTATGGAGAATATCCGAAAGCATCGTATCGTTAAACTAGTCAACCATTGGGAAGGTCGATACGGTGCTAAAAATCTTATTGCTTCCCCAGCATTTCACAGTCGCACCATATTCGATGATGAGTTGATGGCAATTGAGTTAAACAAAACTGATTTGCTCTTCAATAAACCTCTGTATATCGGGTGCGCAATTCTGGAACTTTCAAAAATCCTAATGTATGACTTCCTCTATGATTTCATTTATAAAAAGTACCCTCGTCATCTAGTCAAACTTCTATACATCGATACTGATTCATTTTTGCTTGAGATAATTTCTGATGATATATATGAAGAGCTCGTCAAACCCAATCTCCATCGTTTCGACACATCAGACTATCCCCCCGATAATATCTACAACATCCCACTAGTTAATAAAAAGGTGCTTGGTTTAATGAAGGATGAGGCTAAGGGCTACATTATTTCACATTTTGTAGGCCTCCGTTCGAAAATGTACACCTACCTAATCCTAGGAGGAAAATGCATCAAAAAGTCAAAAGGCGTAAAATACAATGTAGTTAAAAATAGTATTACGTTTGATGATTACCTCTATTGTTTGCAAGAAAACCAGCAAACTATTGCTTCCCAACGCTGTATTAGATCATATGCTCATAACATATTTAGTGTAGAGCAGACAAAAATTGCCCTCAGTCCTTTTGATGACAAGCGCTATCTGTTAAAAGACTCATATGATACTTTACCCTGGGGCCACTACAGCCTCTAAATTAATTTTTACTTTCAAGATATATGTATAAGTAATATTTGATGTAGTTATGTTATTAGTCTATGTTTATTTATTTTAAATAAAACAGCATATTGGTAACTTTGTCTTTTATTTTTAGCATACATATATTTTTAAATAACCTGCAATTTTCCGTCTACATATGCAGCAATGATCTATTTTCAGAGAACAATCAAAGCAACTAGCAAAGTGTCTGCATGGCATAAAAACAATTGTCATTTCATTAGTTAAGCAAATTTTACAAGTATTATGATTAGAGTCAGTGTGGGGATTTGGTGGGCAGTCTCTAAGCAATAAACATTTAGCTGATCCCTTTCTGTGAAGCTCTGTAATATCATCACAAGGTAAGAGATTCTTGAGCTCTAAGCTACAGCAATGACAAGTGATCCTGTCACCGTAGCCCGTGTAAAAGAAGCCGGCGTTGACAAGCTCGGCGGGTGTCTGCTTCAAGGCAATAGGCCAGTCTTTGAACGTCTCAAGTCTGCTCTCAAATGTCACTTTGCTTTTATGTCTGATAGGTCTGGTGATGTGGTAAGTGTCATCAAAATCAAAAAAGCGACAATATGGATTCCAGTCCAGATGATCGGCAACAGGGTCATCACCATCTTCCCAGTTGAAACCACGTGTATCACAAAATGGACATTCAACAGCATCATTTAAGCTGCCATCGGATTCTATTGCATCTTGTCGGTAGATAAACCCTGCTCTTGCTAACTTTTCAGCAGGGAAGTCGGAAGGCCAGTTTTCAAAGGTACGTAATCGATTTTCGTATATTTGGAAGTATTCTCGACACTCCATGGTGTAGAACTGATGAAATAAACAACAATGTTTTTAATTTATAAGTATTTATTCAATTTTTCTAATGTCAATATCTCTTAAAATAATGTTTTTATAATAATAAATATGTTCTTTTAATGCAATACATAATGGAGACCTGTCATCTAAACAAAATGGTTTTAACAATTTTTAAATCGGCAAACGATTTAGTAAATTTGACCATAAACATATTTCATCTATTATTTTATAATAAAAAGTACAGTAATTTAAGCGCTCCAAATAAATTATTTTACTTGAGATAATAGGGTTAATAGCTAAGAGTTCAATCACATCACTATAATCCAAATAGAGCGCGCAAATGTTTTTCATCACCAACACTTGTTTGACGTCTTCATACTGGATCTGGGATAGATGGAGACAATCTCCGCAGGTCACTGGGGCAGCAAACTCTGGAGGTGTGGCATTTTCAAAAAAGTTTGTTTTCAGGAGCTTGAGCTCAATGATGACATCTTCCCACTCGTACATAGTCATTACAATTTTCGTTGGTGTTCCAGCGGCTACAGGTGTTTTTTGCAAGATAACCACTGGAGAATAGGATCTTGCAGGACTGAGTGCACATTGAACATCATACTCTGAATTCAGTAATGGAAATCTCGAATGCAGCAAGTAATAGTCTTAATTTTTGGCAGCTTCATCATACATTTGTAACACTCTATCCAAGTCCGCACTGTAACTGATAGTGGAATCACTACTATAACCACTATCCATGGTTTCAAAACTGCTGATACTACTCATTTTCACAAATCACTCGAGAGGTAAACTGGGACTGGGAATATATGTAGGGAATTTTCACAATTTTATAGTTGTACCCCTCCCACTACCTGATTGCGGTTGATTTCAATTATGTGTTCCTACGCCAAGATGGAAAAGTAGATCTCTTGTTGCTAAGAGCTCCTCTGTTCCCCATCACTATCATCATATATGTAAGGCTTTTAAATGTTGCATCACTTGTTGTTTTTCACAATAAAATTTGATATCTTTCTGTAATCGTTTAAGTTTGATGATATGTTGACTTAAACTTTTCGAATACTTTACAGTGATGTTTTCACCCTGAGTCTTCATTTTGCAATGCAAGCACATGTCTATATTTATGATAATTTATTATCAATTTATGATTGACCTTGGTGTTATAGTTTGTTTTCAGTGCCAATCCAACTGTCGTGGCTCGAATCAAACCCAAGCCACCGAACTTTAACCTTGTTGCCTTTTCGTTGCAAAATTTTCTCAACGAGATACACATCAGGATAGGCAGCCTTTTGCAATTCTTCTTCGTAAAAGCTCCCTTGAATCGGTGTACCAGACATATCTTCCAAACTATACGTAACTGGATTAGTTATTTTAACCTGCGTAATTTTAAACAATTCCGTACTCCAGCTGGGAAGGTAACCTTTATCAAAAACGTGCTTGGTTTTACTTATTCGCACAACATCTCCAACTTTCAGTTTTCTTGGCCCAGCAATTTTCAGGTTATTGTATACTTTAATATCTCGAGCGTTTTTCCTATTAATGTCCACAGGTCTCATCTTTCTCTTGGAATGTTTTTGATGGTTGTAGTCCTTAACGATTTCCTGTAGAATATCTATCCATTTGTAGGTGCCGTTCAAACTAAAGTACTTGTAGAGCCGTTCTTTCAGCGTTCTAATTACTCGTTCAGCTATTACGGCTTTCAGTCCACTAAATGTACTATAATGATTGATTCCGTATGACTTCATTAGTTTCTGAAAGCAACTATTGTAGTATTCCTTACCCTGGTCGGTTTGTAGATTTTTCGGGTGCCGTCCTTCCTTGAGAATACTCTCAAAGGCACGAGTTACCTCTTCACCGGATTTCGTTTTGAGCGGTCTTGTCCACACGTACTTTGAAAAGCAATCAATCACCACGAGGAAGAACTTGAAATTACGATTGGATTTTGCATAGAGATCCATTTGTGCGAGGTCCGACTGCCAGGAGTCATCGAAACCTTTAATTATTACACGTCGGCGAGGAAACTTTCGTCTCACAGGTCTATGCAGTTCCTTAACAACTTGAACTTTTTCTTTGGAATGTTTCGCTATAGGAGCCATCTTGTATACTGCTTAAAAATAGACAAAGGCATGTTTTTATTGATCCTAATGATGCTTTTTAATTGCAGCAATACTGTCTGCGATTGCTTCAAGTTTTTGATTTTGGTCCAAGATTTGATTTGCAATATCATCATGTAGTTTTTGCATGTCTCGGTATAGCTCAGGCACTACTTTTGTCATCTTGTCTCTAAGTTCAGTTAGATCAGAAAGATCTTTAGCCTTATCCTTTCGAACAATATTTAATACTTCTGCTGCATCAACACCTTTAGGAGCTTGTTTCATACAAAGTTCCAGATCGTTTATACGTTTTTCCTGTGATATACGGTTGTCATTAAACGAGGCTTCAAATTTTGTGATGGTTTCCTTATATTCTTTCCGAGCAGATTCCAACTGAGCTTCTAATGTATTGAATTTAGAAATGAGAAGCGATATATTTTGTAGTTGGGTTTCCATAGGTTGTTCGGTTTTCAATATGCGAGTATTCATTGCAGCAAAGTTTTGAGCTCCACGTTCCTCGCTAACCTTTTCGTTTTGCTTAAACACAGATAAGGTTTGCTGAACTTCACCAGTGTAGTTGCTGAAAGCTATTTGAAAATCACTATGTATTTGCTGAAGTCCGTTTGCTATTTTCATATCAACGTACTGCTTGTTGGCGGCATCCATAGCCTTCGTCGGTACTTCGACATTGGTAATTTTCAGCTTCTCAGCATCGATATTTCCCTCCGCGGTTAAAGAAAAAGGTACTTTCATAAAAGCTAGGTTATGTGATGTTGATGACATTAGTTGCTGATGGGCACTACGCCCAAACTTGTTTAAAGTCATCGTGAAACTGACATGTTTGCCATAGGATAAGGAATAATATACACTTTCAAGTTCGAAATTTATTTATCTCGTATAATATTAGCTTCCTTAAGTTCATTTAAAATGGCAATTATTTCGTTGTCGTGAGAGGTGTTGCCTGCTTCCTTGGATGCAATCAGTAGTTTCAGCCGTTCAACCAATTCGTTGGGATCATCCCAGTAGACGTATTCCATTGGCTTGTTATTGTAAGTTAATTCCATACCAGTTCCAGCAAAACGTTGCTTTTTTGTCAAGGGAGGAAACATTGGCTTTATAATTTCAGTATATTTATATAGACTTGAAGCTTTCAAACGACCTGCTGCATTCTTGTGTGCTGATGTCATTACCAACACTCTTCGGTACGCTTCTAAATCATCGGGAGCATAATCAGGTGACTTGTAAAATATTAGTTGATATAACCCTGGAGTACCTCGAAACTGTAACCCATCAACGATAATGTGACCTGTACTACGACTGAAATTGATTTCCTTTTGCCCAAGAAACCATTTGGAACTTGCAGCGTCATATATAGGTCCATATATGTTGTCAATAACATCGCTTTTAGTGATATAGTCTTCAAGATATTTGTGTGCAACTGGAGGATACTGATCCATGTAGTCCTCTATTGCTTCTTTAGAGAGATTACCGGGATCCTCGTAAAAGGTTTCGTTCTCCACCTCATCATCATCATCATTGGTGTGCATACTAGTTTCAGCGATTGGTTCTTCATCGAGGTATTGTGTCTCTTCCAACTCATGTTTTTTGACTGATGGCAGCTCCTGCACTTCCTGTTTAATTACCTCACGCTTAATGGTCTGTGTTGGTATCTTAGTGAGAACTTTTGCCGTAGTTGAGGCAATATCTTGTAGCGGTGTCATTACCGGTCTAAAAAGTTTATTCAATGTTTCATCATGTTCCGACTTTCCCAGCTTCAGACTAAGATATTTCTTGCGAATAGAACGTGCCAATTGCTTGATCTTTTTCTTTCGAGCAGTGGCAGCAATGTTGCTACTCAATGAAGACATTTTTATCAACTAACAGCAATCATCTTTATTGAACCTTTATATATTTATCGAATCCTTTACGGTAGCGGCCATCATTCAAGTTGAAGTCCTTAGCTATTGTAATAAAGCCAAAACGATTTTGCCAGCATTCCGAACACATTGTCTTAAATTTATCATAGTCCATGTCGGGAGACACGTGCTCATCAAAGACGTGCTTCAAATTTACCTCATCTTGTCTGAATATGACAATTACGTTGCAATTGTCTCGAATCAGTTGTTTAGGTATTTTGCTATACGTTTGGCATAAATATATTGAATCGATATTCCTGTGCCTTCCCATCGAAAAATAATTCTGAATCTTGTTTTGTTTATCACCATTCACATCATCGAAAATGAATACTGAACATTCGCGTGCCTCACTCAGATCAATTACTTCTTCGTTGTCTTTAAAGGGAAAATACGATACACCTTTAACCAGCTTGAGAACGTCTTGTAAGAGCTGGTACTTTGGTTGGTAGAGTGACTTGGAATAGATGTAGACGTTCTCGAATCGTAGGCCGTTTTCATTGAATAGCAGTGATAACGATGCGTTGGTCTTTCCGCAACCACTAGGTCCGCAGAATGCTGCTCGTAGGGAATTTGGTAACAATTGTCCGTGTCGACTTGCTGATGATGGTGATTCTTCGACAAAGTCCAAATTTTCGATAGGCAGTTGGACATCTTGTTGCTTCATATACATCTTACGATATACTGACATCATCCTTATTGTGTATACTAATTAAATACAGCAGTCTATCTCAGTTTCAATCAGTGTCATGCTAACTCCCAAAGGAGGTAGTCTACTGAATAGTGCAATCAATAAATTACCATTTGAACTACATCTACCTGGTTATCAGTTTTGTGGACCCGGTACAAAACTTCTAGACCGTCTCTCCAAGGGTCAGCAGGGAATCAATAAGACAGACGCTGCTTGTCGAGCGCACGATATCGCCTACAGTAAATACAAGTCTTTGGCGGATCGTCATAAGGCTGATTACGAGTTGGAAAATCGAGCTTGGGAGAGATTCAAGTCAAAGGACGCTTCACTTGGAGAAAAAGCAGCTTCTTGGCTTATAACTACAGGCATGAAGGCTAAACGCAAGATGGGGCTTGGAATCAAAAAACGATGTGGAAAAAAAATCTTTTCGACAGAATGTGGTTCTACCAATCAAGAGAGCTATTGCCGGATCTGGAAGCGATGTCCGTAAGACATCGTTATTGGCGTTGAGAGCAGCCCGAGCAGTCATTAAGAAGGCAGGTGGTCGCAAGAAAATCCATGTACCTCGAGTCATTCCTTTTGAGTCGAAAATTGGTGGTTTTCTCCCACTAATGCCCCTATTTGCGGGGTTGTCAGCACTAGGAGCTCTTGCCGGGGGAGCCAGTGGAGTAGCCAAAGCCGTGATAGATGCAAAGAACGCCCGCAAGAAGTTGGAGGAGGACCAGCGCCATAATCAAGCCATGGAAGAGCTTGCAAAGAAAGGAAGCGGTATTTTTCTTAAAAAGTCCCGCAACGGCTTCGGGCTTTACTTAAAGAAGCAAAAAAACTCCCAATAAAGCTACCCAATCGAGCACTTTACAATCACGAGCTTGAGCAATATGCCAAACATTTGAAGATCCCCTACTTTAGGGGAGTCTTTATGCGAAACACCTTACCTAAACATTCACAAACAAAGGAGTCTGCCATCGTTAATTTGGATACCAGCAGTCATCACGGTACGCATTGGGTAGCTTATGTGCGAAATGGAAACACCGTTCAGTACTTTGATAGCTTTGGATGTTTGAAACCACCCCAAGAATTAGCCAACTACTTTGGCAATGGAGTGAAAATCCTCTACAACAATGACTCTTATCAGACGTACAATCAATCAAATTGTGGCCATTTATGCTTGAAATTTCTCTATAATAAAAAATAAATATTTTGCATTATTGTTGTTTTACTTTTATTGTTGTTTTACTTTAACCTATATTAGCAGCTAACAAGCGGATAATTATCAGTCATGTCTGTGGTCATCACATTGAAAGGTCGCAGCCCAATACTGTCGATTGATTTTCAACCACCTATTCAGTTGGATCCCAACTACAACTACGGACTAGCTTTATTGAGTTTTCACTCGTACAACAGCATCCCAAACATTGAGAGAGGTGACAAGATCTACCTGTTTGACGATCAAAACACGCAAACATTCATCGACTTGCCCGAAGGTTCATACGAAATTGGTGACATCGAAGCTTATATTAGAAAGGCACTTGGCATTCATTTGGCAAAGGGCGTTGAGAATATTTTCTCATTGAAACCCAACAACAATACTCTCAAGTGTGAGCTTTTCAGCAGCAAGTACGCTGTGGATTTTCAACCGCAAGACAGCATCGGTGATATTCTGGGCTTCTCTAAACAGCTGCTACCACGCAATCAAGTTCACAGTTCCGATTTACCAGTGAACATTATAAAAGTTAGAACGATTCATCTCGATAGCAACATCACATCGGGAGCCTTCTACAATAACACTCCTTCACACACCATTTACGAGTTTGCCGTTGCAGTTGATCCTGGTTTTGCCATCGACGAAACACCTCAGCATTTAATCTATTTGCCGATTAACAGAAGCGAAATACATAACCTCACATTGCAAATTTTGAATCAAGACTCTGAACTTGTGAATTTTCGTGGTGAAGAAATCATCATTCGACTTGAGCTGAAACAACTACAATAATAATGGGTCGACTTGTATTTGATGAAGAACCATATAAGAGGTTAACCGCTCCTCGTCCACCATCAGTTTCTATGAAACCTCTCAAGAGATCACTCACGCTCTCAAACAGATTGTTTCTACAAACGCTCGGCTACCATGTCAACTCCTCAAATGTTCGATATCTTCCGCAAACCAAATTTTGATGATAGTGTAAGACGCGAGGAGTTGCGAACCTACTATCCAGACGTCAAGTCATTCGGCAACAATGATATCGTTGAAATCACCGTCAATCAAACAGATTGTTGGTTTTCCATGGCTGATTCCTGCATCTCAATCCAGGGACAAGTGGTGAAGACAGCAGGCAATGGAGATGTTTCTCTATCACCAAATGCTGGAGCTTTCTTCTTCGACAGCGTTACGTACGAGTTGTGCGGCAAGGAAATTGAAACCGTGAGAGACCGTGGTCGCGTGAGTACAATTCGTGGATACTTGTGCTACGACCCCAACAGTTCAAAGGACCTATTCATAGCCGGGTGGAATTTTCCACATAAAGCGTATATGAATGCCGCCGATAAAACTTTTCACATGTACATTCCATTGGGACATTTGTTTTCCATCTTCAACGACTACAAGCAAGTGATGTGTGGTAAACAAACAATTCGTCTGGTGCGAAGTCGTAGCGATGATGATTGCCTTATAATCACGGATGCTGCTACCAAGGGTAAAGTGACAATAAACAACATCGAACTCAAAGTCCGTCACATTTTTCCAAACGATGACGTTAAATTGGATTTACTGCAAGCCGTCAAAGCGGATTCCAGTATAATTTTACCGTTTCGTAAATGGGAGCTAAATGAGTTGCCTGCTCTCAAAACAGGTGCTACTCGTGAAATTTGGGCTGTGAAGACGTGTGCCGCACTGGAAAGCCCTCGTTACGTTATCTTAGCCTTTCAAACGGATCGCCACAGCAACATCAAAGAAGATCCCACGGAATTTGACAATATTCACATTTCCAATATTCGTCTAAATCTAAACAGCGAATTTTGGCCTATGGAGAGATTTGATTTAGATTTTTCAAAGAGTGAGTACGGTGAGGCGTACAAAAGGTATACGGACTTTTATCCCAGCTTTGGCGGCGGCAAACACCCTCTACTGGATTATGTTGCATTCAAGACGCACACCCTATTCGTCATCGATTGCTCCCGACGTGAGGACACCATGAAATCCTCGACTGTAGATATTCGCTTGGATATTGAAAGCCAGACGGGATTTCCCGATAAGACCCGAGCCTTCTGCATAATTATCCACGATTGCCTAATGGAATTTCTCCCACTCAGCGAAATTGTCCGAAGCTTACATTAGATCACTCAGCTGTTTAGAAAATCAGTTTCGTTATAGCTTTTCAACGGTTCACCATGGAAATTGCAATTGTCGACATTCAAGGTTTCGAAATCGAGGGAAGATTTGTTCCCAAGGAATTGGTTATCAAGACACGTAAACGCACAGGAGTGTTTTTGTTTAAACCACCTAAACCGTTTAACTATCTATCAGCAGCAGACAAAAGGCAAGTACGATATTTGGAACAACGGCTACATGGACTCCACTACTCTGATGGCCACTATGATTTGAATACTATGAACGACATTTTGAGAATTTTCCTAACCAAATGCACGCACATATATGTACGAGGCCATCAGAAATATGACTTTTTATTTAACAAGTTATTTGAAGAGCTGAAAATCAACAATTTGAGAAAACTGCTTAACGAAGATGAGGAATCACACTATCACCTAATCAATCTGGAAAACTTCAATGGCGCTGTTGAACTGAAACCTTCTGACTCTCCATGCATTTTTCACTGCCGCTGCAATGATCCAGTACGATGTGCAAAAGAAAATGTTGATGTAGTTTATTATTGGCTTCTGAATAGTGTTTTACATAAATAAAACATTGTATATAACTATGTGTTTTAATTTTTCATTATTTTCCTAATACATTTAACAATTAATTTAAGTAATAATATTGTAATTGTAGAGAGTGTTACACAAATAAGAATTAGCACTTTGTGAAGCTCCTCTTGTAGGTTAGCATCACGTATAGTCATTGAGCTGTTGGATAGTAAAGTTTTTTCATCTTGGCATGAAGCTGCTGAAATCCAGTCAGTGTCACCTTCAGTGTCATCAGAAAATATCAGCTTCAGTTTGAAATTTTTTGTTGTGTTTGACAGGCGAGCAAAATATACAGGCAGCCGTCCATCGTTTAATCTATCTCGAGCCATCAATGTGTAGTTGGAGCGGTTCAAACAGTTCCCTGAAGGGCATACAGCCATGTCCTTGGTTCCATAAGGTATATTAACATACAAGACATTTTTCAAAATTAATGTGAATATTATAAAACTTGATTTAAGTAAAGTCATTTTTATCGATCTGCATTCAACAGTAGTTGGTGAGACACTATGCTCATCTTGCACCTCTTTCGTTACTTTATACTAAAAATTATTAGCAGACTACTAGAAACCATAACATCAAATTCTTGATTCATCATTAAAATTTTTTCCAAGTCTCAAAATTATTACGCTCGGCCTTGAATCATCCGACAAAATCAGAGACTCGAAGGAGTTGCCGTTCTTGCGCAGGTAGGCGCTCGCTTAGGAAAACTATAGACTCGAAGGAGTGGACGTTCTTGTGCATGCAGGCGTTCAATGCCTTGAATCATCCGACAAAATCAGAGTCTCGAAGGAGTTGCCGTTCTTGCGCAGGTAGGCGGTCGCTTACGATAACTATAGACTCGAAGGAGTGGACGTTCTCGCGCATGCAGGCTTAAGCAAAAGATTTTAAATTTTTTTACAGACAACAAAATACCAAGATTTTAAATTTTTTTACAGACAACAAAATATCATATCCCCCATCCAGCCCCCAAATATCTAACCGAACAACGCCCAAAAACCCGCGCCCACCCAACGGGCATGTACTATACCTTTTCAAATAAACATTTCTCGATTAACCGCATTAGCGCAGCTCGGTGGACACCTGACTTTGTAATCAGGCAAGCCGCGTTCGATACCCGGCCAAGTATTTAGCTTTTTTTCTTTGTAACCACCACAACCATCAACAGATGGCGTGCACTCTGCAACCCACGCAACCCACAATACAATTGCTTTCATTTATTAACAACAGATGGCACGCACCTCTGCGACACACCCAAATGTCTTTCGCGCACCCCTACGACCACTCCCAATGTCTTCTTCTTCTTCCCAATGTCTTCTTCTTATCCAAACAACAACTACCAACAGCTCGGCAGCAGCTCCCGGCGAGAACTCGATGACTGGTTACCTTTATGCCCACTTCCGCTCCAGAAACCGCTTTGTTTAACTACTCATGAATATTTAATTATTTTGTCATTTTAAGGATTTATGTTTTCGAAGTATGCGCTAAGTATGCATAATATTCAAACATTTTATATTTCCTCTTTTTTATGATACGAGATTGTTTGAGTACCTATTAACGAAAACGAATATATCTAATGTTTTCGTGAAAAAAACTCGTATTGTATTACATTTTGTGAGAGCCCATTTTTAATGCCTATGGGGAAAAATCATAACAATAAACGATCTCCACAGTGAATTTTTTTCGTTATTTTTTACGTTTTCACCCGCTCACAACTTTTTACCTATATTTTTAAGAGGGTAGCTTTGCAATAAATATTTTGCTAATCTATAATAATAACTCTATAATAAAAAAAAGTGTATAAATATCTGTATTTGTCTTTGAGATAAAGAGAAGAACAGAAACATCGAATTTTCAAAATTTGCACCATTTCACCACCCGTATAATAATGGATAATTACATTCTAAATAATTTTTCCTTAATCTACATGGCCCAAGGCTTCATTTTAAAGAATTGTTTCGTTATCCCTACTTTTTCTCAAGATATTAATTTTCCGTTAAAAAGTGTCAGTTGACCCATAGTGCACCGCTGATCCACATGTAACTACAATCTGACACCAACCATGCTGAAAAGCTGTTCCACCAATACGGTTGTCACGGTGGTTGCCCTCTGCCTAGGAGATGCATATACTTTAGGCCATTTACTAAAATAATCAATGGCAAGATGTACTTGTTACCCATCCCAGACTGGGGTAATGGAGCAGAGACATCTATAGCAATTATTTCAAATGGAACGTCCACATTGTATTGATGTATTCTGCTCTTGATACGGGTCGTCGGGACCATACCATAGCCATGGAGATAATAACACTTAATACTTAGAGTACATTAGGCTCCGAAAAAAACCTAATACACGGCGAGAGAATAGAAAACCTAGTTGACATATCTACCTCTGTCTAAGCTCGCTTCTCATTAGGGCTTGTTTGCGTCAGAAAAGTGACGTCTAGCCATTGCTTGCAGATCAAGATAAACACAAATACGTCCACCTGGTTTCCTATCCACTTCATCCAGCGTTGCATATCCACTTGTACAGGCGTCCATATTTCACGCACTCTATTCTGAGATATTAACCTCTATGACTACAGCGTGAATATTATTTGTTTTTAGTGTAATTTTGATGTAAGTGGTAATTTAGTATAAAATTAACATATTAGTTGTAATTATCAAGTAAATATTCCATGTGTATCTGCAGAAAGAATTGGTTGTAACCGTCGCATCACTTTTTTCGTGCAAAAATTTAAATTCTTATTTAACACGAATCCATATTTGCATGGTATGTGCCCATTGCATTTTCAAATATGGTGATCCGAGCCGTCCTCAACTCCACACTGGGTAAGTATAACAAAACCTTTGTCGGAATCGTGTTTAGCTAATACGGTATTCTCGGTTATTTTTTACCTTTACACTCACTTAACCCACCTTTCCAGCTCTAATTTAGCTGGTCATTGCAATGTTTCCTTGGCTTGTATTAATTATTCTGCAACCTAAAATCTATTAGGTCCACTCCTAGAAAGAGTGATGATTTAATTCTAAAATCAATGTGCAACATCAACAGCCGCCCTGAGTACCAGTTACTCCAGAGACGTTGCTAAAGTCGTATTTGTATTCATCGAACCCAAAAAAAATCATGTTTACAAAATTTAACAGAGATTTCGAGACGCACTTATAAAAATGAATCCTACTACCCTAAAAGGAGCTTTTTTACTCGCATATTGTTACTATTACTTTGTCATATACGTCCATGGTAAGTTAATCAGGTGATTATATCAATTTATAGTAAACTACTGTCCACGTCTATCCCTTTCTCAACTTCCTTTGGAGTATTTTCAACATGACGACCTAGTAGAACCTTTAACATGATGTAGCCAGTGTTAATGTTTCTAATTCTGTGCATATTGTTTATTACTGAAATATACTTTACCTAATACATGCACAAGTTTGTTCTAGAAATAGCAGCATGCTGCTACCAATGATTTTTTTCAAAAAATACAATTCGCATGTGTTACTGCTGTGTAGCCCAGGTAATCAATAAGTCTATAGGTCTATATCCCGAATTTTCGAATAACATTACAACTCGATCACTTAAATAATAACTCAAAACTGCCAGTCAAAGATTATCAAAAAGATCTAATAATTTTACCATATATTATTATTGAACAAGACTGGTGTCCTATATGGGAATGAGGTAGATCTTCCATGTCACATATAAATCAAGGAAATTTAATTTAAACTCCGAAATGACTAAAATTGTTATCATAAAAACTTCTTCACACATATGCAAAGAACTCAGTATACCCAAAAAATGTTTGCAACAACAAATTCAAAGTAGTTAAACTATTTCAAATAATTACAATAATAGCTACATAATCTCCTAATTATTATGATATTCATACACTACTCAATATTTACAGGATATCTAAACTGCATTCAATATTTTGTATCACTCCTATCTACTCCATTAATTTAAGATAATTTACAAAATACGACATTTTTATCAAACAGAAGTATCCCCACACACTTGTGTAAATTAATTTATAGCCTGTCTAGTAGTGCATGAAATGTTCAGTAAACTCTATGATCGGAAAACCGTTCCTCACCAATACATAAACAGCAAATATGAGTACATATTAATATTTCATTTATAAAATATCAGTTGTTATGTCAATGCAAAGTTTCAGGTCAATAATGTATTAGTAATAAATAAAAGTTATGTTCGCAACCAAAAGCATCAACAAACACACGATTTCAATTCAATTTAACTCAATAGAGCAAATTATAGCTTTTGCAGGAGAGACGTATATAATATATAACCTACAGTTTACGCAGATGAAATTAAAAAGTAATCAAAGGTTTATTAAAAATATTTTATTATTTCAAATTCTAGCATTTTCATTTCTTACACCACTGAGATTATTTACATTATTTTCATTATTTACACCACTGGCATTATTTACCCTATTTATATCATTTATATCATTGACATTATTATTATGTTACTTATATTATTAACCTGTGATCGATATTATTCACTATGGTTGGTCACATGAGCTGTTATATTGCTCATCCTATTCACTTCAGCTAGTGTGTTGAATTTAGACGGTTTTTGTCCTTATACTAGTGGTTGAAATTCGACCCTATTTCATGAAATGAAAAAAGAGTTGTGGAGAAATCGGAGAAGTAGATATAATGACCAAAATTGTTCACTCATATTGACAAATCTATTGCAATAAAAAAATAAAAATGTAATCAAATATAGGTATTCGAAATATTTTTGACAAATGAATTACCCCCCAAATTTTTGTCTGGAACCGCTCCTGCCAAAATATTCCATATAATAATTGGAAGTTTGTTCTTTGCAACCTAAAAGTTTTCGTCATTTGCGGTTTCAATCAAGTTCAGGAATATTAAAGAAAAGAGAGGACCAACAACCCTAGGAGAACTTAACATTCTCTATTGTCCGCTTTCTGACAATTTTTATACAACACCTTCGGGAAGGTTGTGATAATAATATATTAATCAATTAATTAAATTCACATTAAAAACAGAATATTTAATATGAAAGTTACTTCAATGCGTCCGAAAAATCAATACTGATCTAATACATTCACTATTTTACCACTAAACACTCACAACACTTATATGCCACTTCCAGAAGTACATGCTCTAAGAATATGACAGCATCTAAGGATCGCTCCCTCTATATATAATTACTCAATCGAGTTTTGACCGTCTGGCGGCGGCTGTCAGATGTTTGGTGTTGACAGTATGGACGTAAATAATGAATTTTTGTTATATTTCATCTAATGAATGAACTAATATTATAAATTAATCTTAGCATTCTGCACTGAAGGTCGTCAGTAGCTACTTAACAAAACAAAAATGAAGAAACTCAGTTAAGAGACACTGGAGAAAACGGTACCTAATCGTTTTGCCCTTGCGTATTTATATATAGATAAGGCCTTCTAAGAAGTACACTCTATTGATAGTTAATTATTCCTTACCGACCGCAAAAAGTGTCGGTCCTACATACACTAGGGCATCATGTACGGTGTTTTGGAATCAATATTTTGGTGCACACTACCTTTTCCTTAGTTTGTCTCCAGTCCCCCTGTCAGGTCTCGATAAATTCTTTTTTGTAGGTATTTTTATTTGCAAGTTTATCAAAATTCTTATTTACTAATATTGTTACATACACTCACCAATTTTTGAATAAACGATCAAACCACCCCTAAGTAATGGGAAGTGATAAAAACTCTAACAAAGATAGCAATATATATTTGGAGCCCGAACATCTTAAGCGTAGCTTCACACGCCGGTTGAATTCACGTGTTAGTGAACCAGTGTTGTATGTACCGATACATACCGTTTCACACATGCCCGACAAATTCACCTGGCCTCGGGCCGATAGCTATCTGCCTGTTGACTGCCGCTGGGTCCACGACTGACAGCGATAGCCCGTGATATTTAAATTTAGTTTGAAAATGTCGGTCGAAATTGACATGGAAATATTAATTACTTTGGTGGAGTCCCGTCCCGTCTTGTGAGACAAGGGCCTAGAGACATGAAAATAAATTACAAACCAAAACTGCATGGAAAGAATTATATGAAGTTTTTAATCCCATGTTTAGTGAGATGAAGGATGTAGACAGAAACAAGTTTGGTGATTAACTTATTATTGTCTTCTAAATGTTATTTGTGGAATGTTCTTGATTATTTTTAAGTTTTCTTGGTAATAACACCACAATTGATTTAAAAACGCTGTATATTGAAAAAAAAATACCAAACGTTTCAATGTCGATTCTGACTGCGTTGTCAATGGCTTTAAAATATGTTATGAAAATGTAAATTGCAAATTGAAAGTTTGATTTATGACACTAAAGTTGACATAAGATTTTTGTTGTTTTTAAATATACAGGTAGCACAAAAAGTTCTAAAGATCAGGTATTAAGTTAAACAGCTTTCAAGTTGGAAGAATTTGAACGAGTTGCCTTTAGAACTTATAAGTGGCGTTCCTAGGTAGGTACGACTTTGTTATAAGTTAGCGCATTCGCAAAAAATGCGAGCAAATTATATAAAGAAACGACAATTTGAAAAATCGAAAATTTGTGAACATGCATGGGACGTAGTCCATAAAATACAATTTGACAATTCAAGTATACTTCACAAAGAACAACCGTACACAAAACGAAAAATAAAAGAGTCTGCCTTAATTCTTTTGAATGAAGACGATTGTATCGCTTCTACTTCTGTAGAATTCCATCGTATCTTGTTACCGACAATTAAGGAAGAAATTATTAATGGTCATCTCCTTTTGAACAACCCAGTATCGGGATAGTTCATAAGGTTTTTCTTAGTTTTTCCCTTATGGCATTAATGGGATCACTGAAACAGCAGAATACTTTGATCGCCTCTAATAACAAAGTCGTACCTAGGATGGCCACTTATAAATTCTAAAGACAACTTGAAAGCTGTTTAACTTAATACATGATCTTTAGAATTTTTTGTGCTACCTGTATATTTAAAAACAACAAAAATCTTACGTCAACTTAAATGTCATAAATCAAACTTTCAATTTGCAAATTACATTTTCATTAAAAAATATTTTAAAGTCATTAACAACGAAGTCAGAATCCACGTTTGGTATTTTCTTTCAATATACAGCTTTTTTAATTCAGTTGTAGTGTTATTCCCAAGAAATCTCAAAAATAATTTATTATTATTGAAATAAAAAAATTAATGTCAGTATAACTTTATTTGTAGGACAGTATTATAAATTATTTTCACATCAAACGTCTAATATATAATATTAAGATGTATTTATACTGTCATTATTTATTTATTTATTTTGTAATCATGACGCATGTAAATATCTTATTTTAATCTGAGATTTGAACATTTAAGCCTGAAATCAAATGAATATTCTGCTTATTATATTTAGATGGGGCACCTGGTTATTATATAGAGTTTGATATTACAAAATTTGGTATCGAGTCGTTTGGAATTATAGAAAATATATAGTCCACACAAAATTTGAATTAAACGAATTTTACTTTGTCATTTAATTCGTATAAAGAGGAGACAGATATAGGAAAATAGTTACAGAATTTCTGTTCATGTTGTAATAAGTTCCCAAACAATGTACACAAGGCCGCTACAAGAGCTCTTTTTTGGATCATAGAATGAACTCAAAATGTGTTTGATTCTGAAGGCGGCGAAGCCCCCGATGCAACAAGACCCATATATTCAAGGGGAATACTGTTTGCCTGCTTGATTCAAAGCGACGCTTAAGCCGAAGTTGACAAAATTGCAATAGATTCCGTGGGTTCAATTCCCAAATGTCCACACTCACTTTCAATGTCTTTATTTTTAACAATCTAAACAAATAATTCACTGTATACAAAATAACGACTAATACTACAGCTGACTTCTTCTTTTGATTCAATCGCACGAATATTAACTCAACTTGTGGAACCGTCGTCTTTTATAATTAGCGAATACATCCAAATTTCGTTGGCATTTTCTTGTTCTCAGAGAGTTTTTCAGGAACCTTGTCGAAACACCCAGTCGGCCTTGAGTTAATCTCTTTTTTTAATTATTTCAGTCTGCTTCATGTTTACTTTGTTTTTATGGTTTCTCAATTATTTCTCTTGAGCGGCGCCCCCCTTTAATTCTGGTCGTCCGTATTGGAGTCTTTCTCTTCTTGGTAGGGAGCAAGTCGATCGAAATGAACCACCTTCATCTTAGCTATTGGATTCCTGTGAATATGTTAACCAACATCATTGATTCTCTTGATTGCCTAGTATAGAGCGTCCCAGGCTGGGGTGAGCTTTGGAGATTTGCCTTTGCTTCTCTGGGGGTTATACAGCTAGACCTTGTCTCTCTCCTGGAATCCGACTGAATTTGCCCTGAGGTCATATCGTCTCTTCATCCCATCGCTGGTGGGCTACATCTGTGTTCGGGCTGTTTCGTGTATTGCCAGCATGTTCTGTCGGTGTTGGTCGCCTTAATAGTTGACTTCTTAGGGTGGTTCTTCTTGTGAATCAAAAGCCAAATAACAAGATAATTTCAACTCCTATCCGAAAAGTACCATGGCTGGAATCAGTCTTGTGCTGTTATGTACGGCTGAGCAATAGTCCAACAAGAATAGGGGTATATGATCATCCCAATCACGCTTGTAATTGCTGACGACCTTGGATAGATGTTGTTCCAATGTCCTGTTGAAACATTCGACCATTCTGTCTGACTGTGAATGCAAAGGTGTGGTTCTGGTTTTTTTGATTCCCAACATCGTACAGACCTTCTGGAATGCATTCGATTCGAAGTTACTCCATTGGTCTGAATGTAACTCCACCAAAACCTGCTAAATAGCTGTTCTACCAGCAACGTCACCACCGGGCTTGCCTCTTGATTGGATATGGCATATGCCTCAGGCCATTCGCTGAAGTAATCCATTGCGACCAAAATGTATTTGTTCCCCCTCTCAGACTCGTGAAATGGACTGCCAACATCACTGGCAATTCTGTCAAATGGGATGCCCACATTGAATTGCCCTTGGTCCAGGTCTTCGGGCCCTTACTGGCTGCACTGTCACATTCCCGCACCAAGCCCTGACGTTTTCGAAGTAATTTACCCAGTAGTACCGTTGGCGAATTTCATCCAAGGTTTTATTTATGCCCAGATGACTTCTGGTAATTCCATTATGTACTTCGGTCAGAACGGCGAATACCTGTTTCTTTGGGAATACTGGTTGGAACTTGGTTTCTCTGTCGTCATTGCTTTTCCAAATTATCTTTAACTTTCCATTCTCTACACTTAGAAGGTGACATTGGACCGAGCTGTCGGATGGAGATACCCTCTCGCTGCTCCATCTTCAGACAATGCCCGCATTCTGCTTTATAGAGTATCGGCATTATTATGCAATCGGCCGGCTCGGTGTTCGATCTTGAAATCGTATTGCTGTAATTTCTCCATCCACCTGGCCAGTTGTCCTTCCGGTGTCTTCATGTCCAGCAGCCATTTGAGAAGGGCATGATCTGTTCGGATTAAGAAATGACTACCATAGAAGTATTTTTGGAAATCGTCTACCGCCTTTATTATTGTAAGAAGTTCTTTTCTGGTGACGCAATGATTTCTGGCGCGGCAATGGTGGCAAATCTCCTAACAAATTGCCTGTAGTAGAAACAGAGGCCCAAGAAGCTTCGGAGTTCATGCTTGTTTCTTGGGACTGGTCAATCACGGATGGCTTCTATCTTGTCCTCGTTGGTGCGGATTAGGACTCGGAAACGACGTGGCTCAAAAACAATTTTCAGGTTGGCATTCTTAATTCTGGAAAATACTTCAGCCAGGTTCTTCAGATGGTCGTCCAACGTGTGACCTCTGACTAGAATAGATATACTAAGCATGTTCTCCATGTGAACCTACTCAATACACACTCCAGTAACCTCTCAGAAGTAGCGGGAACATTACATAACCCAAAAGGCATGATCGTTAACTAAAACAGCCCTTTACTGGTGAAGAATGCTGTCTTTTCTCTATCTTTTTCATGTCCAATCTTTAGGTCTAGTGTGGAGAACCAGCGGGACCCTGCTACTGTGGTCAGAGTGTCATCGATTGGAGGGAGTGAATAGCTGTCTTTCTTCGTAGCATCGTTTAATTGTCTGTAAATCGGGTCGTGCCATACTTTTTTTTAACTAACACAACAGGAGTAGACCATGGACTGATTGATGACTCAATAAATCCAGTTTGTAACATGGACTCGACATTTTCCTCGACTGCCTGTTGTTGCCCCCATGGTAGTCGCCTAGGTGGTATTCTGATGAGTTGAGCCTTCCCAGTATGTATTCAGTGCTGTATGATATCTGTTCGACCGGTAGTACCATCTTGACTATTAAAAATTTGCCAGGGACCTGCGATCATTTGCTTGGCTTTCTGTTTTTCCTCTGAAGTAAGGTGGGTCAGATGATCGGTAAACTGTTTTAGAAACTCATTACTTGGCCCTGTCTCCTTTACCGATGTCTGATACTCTTCTCCGTAATTGATGATGGTGTCTACTGGCTCGAAAAAGCTGTTTCTAGACCATTGGCAGTTCGGATGTCGTTTTTGGACATATTTAGGGCTTTAATTGGTATGTCCAGTCCGGTTTTAAGTATAGCCCGTCCAACTAAGTAGTCATGAGCTGAATGTACTGGCTTTATCATTCCCACGCATCTGCCAGGATTTCTTTCTAGCTGCCCATGAATTATTTGTGCCGTTCGACCGGAAATTCTGGTTGAGGACTTCGCTACAATTATTATGATCGCTAAGCTGCTGGCGGGCCTTGTCAATACAAATTCCTTATTTAGAACTGGAAGAACATAATATATCGGGTCGAACATGAATCCTTGTTGGCTAATTAGGTCCATACACATTATAAAATCGTTTTCTGCTGGTAGGACCCTATGCCCGATTCTGTTGTTCCCTATTTGCAGCACGATATCTGCCTCGCCTTGCACTAACATGGACTCGCCGGTAACTGTTCTTAGCTGTATGTTGTTGATAACTGGACATAGCGACGCCGGTGTCAAAGGTGATGGGGATAAATACCTGCAGTGGTATTAAAGATATTATTAAAAAGTTATTTATTTTTGAAAAGTTTACCACCTTTTATCTCAAAAGTTAAGACATTTAGAGCCTAACATTAAATTAAGTTTTCTTCTTTAAATTGGCTAAAGAAACAGTCACTAAAATTTGCACATTCACTTAAGAAACACTCTTTATATGTATAGTTAGGGACTTGGCTATACCACTAAATGATCGATACCGTTATCGCAAGGGGTATGGAAACAAAAGTATCGACACTGGTATCGATAGTAGGATCGAAAGAAAGTATCACTACTAAGTTAGTGGGAGTAGGAGGGGGAAAAAGTATCCATAGTGGTATCGAACAAAAATACCAAGTATCACAAGAGAAGTATGGGTTCCAGAAATACCCTGTATCGAAACCAAAATATCTGTACTAGTATCATATTAGTGGTATCGCAATGTCCCTATGTATAATATAGAACTGACAACGGTCCAGACTACAGTTTTTTCGTTACATTTTCTTTTAAATATTATTAATTATTGAGCAATATAGACATACTCATGTATGTATATACTAAATAAATATATTAAAATTTGTTTTTGTAAAACTGCATTTTCTATAAAACTGCATTTAACATCTTAAGCGTATTTGCTGAAATCACGACATTTAATCTGCTTGCGTCGTATTTCTAAAAAAAGAAAATAATAGACTTTTGACGTCGCGTCGGTGTGTATAGATGACATATTGATTTTATTATTGTGCGCCGAGGTAAAACGATTGTGGAATCTTTTGATTAAGAAATAAAAATAGGGAGTTTTCGAATTGAGTTCTTGTTTGCCGTTTTGTGTTATTAGCGGTGAGTATAAAAGGGAAGCCGAAGCAATCGATACTATATTAATTTATATGATGTTATGGGCTGGGAGTTCTTAAAGTTGAAATGAATGAACACGCTAACTGTGTAAATAATCTATTAAAGTGCTTCATTGAATTGTGTGAATTCTCTGTTTCTTCAAAAGAATTAATCATTAATAATTAAAATAATTTTTAAATTTCTTTTTTTCTATGAAACTTTTTTACCGCTTTGGGTAGTTTAAAATGTATTCCATTAGTATAGATTCCGATCTGTATAATTTCTCTTCAGGTGAAGCAGATCGTTTTATACAAGACCAAACAAATAAGATAGTACATCTACGTATGCTCAATCACATTATACTAAGATGAGTTTTTAATTGGCCATCTTCAATATTTCGACTTATTATTTTTTGTTGGAGCCTTGTAGATTTGTTTTGATTTTTTAAGCGAAAGCTTTTTAACGGGAGCCCACATTTTAACAGATGAAAATCGATCAACAAGGGAATGAATTGGATAACCTGAGATATCATTTATTTCGATACCGACACCACACACTTGAAATACCCATACAATTTAGATCACGGTGTAAGAAACAAAGACCAGGTAAAATACATTATGAGTTCTTTTATAGAATATCAACAATCTATAGGAAAGAAAGTAATATAACATCCAATTAATATAGAAAACCTGCTCAAAATATGATGTTCTAATAAAAACTCCAATTCTCTCGTTGTGATATATTGCATTACGGACTTGACATATGTCAGAAATCAGAAAGAAAGCTATTAATTTCATACACCTTTTGTTATTTTTTTTGCCGCATTTATAATTCATGGTATATGAGCTCCAACCTGCAAGTTAATAACTCAATAAATTTGATTGAGCACTTAAATTAAAAATTAAATTACACATGAGGATTAATACTTGAGTCGTCACAAAGTAGTGACAATTATTTTAGTTCTCCAGAAATTTATAAAGATTACTAATGATAACAAAAGGAAATAGAAACAGAGATAGGGGATAACAAAAAATGAATGAAATGAAAAAGTATAATTCATAAGAAGCTTTCGCTTTCATCGTTCAGTCTCAAATGACTGCCGCTCTTTTTTAGTTTTATTTTATTTTTTATTTTCTTGTACAATAGCATATCAAATATGTTAGCTCTATAGACAATGGAGAAGAAATGGGAGAAAATTAGTTTGTTTACAAGCATCTCTAAAAAAGCGTTTTTAGAACGAGTAAACACCACATTAAACTCTACATACTTTCAATAGAATAGAAGTTTTCACAATCAAACTGAAGATTGTGCTATGGGCGCATCTATTTCAATTGTCGTGTCCCAGTTAGTGATGGAAGACCTCGGTGGTCAATCCCTGTTTTTTAAGATTTTCCTTTCCTGACTAACACCCATGGTTTCAAAAGTAATCTAATGGTCTATTTTCTATGTGATCTTCGCAAAATTTATTGACTGTATCTTTAACTACGTTCTTCAAATTTTGCCACTCTGATTCGGTATCATCGTTGATAATATTATCTTTTTTAATATTTAAGGTATTGTTTTTTCCGTTTTTCATTAGTATAACTTGCTGCTCGTTCACTTTTGACATTTTTTAATTTTATTTTGATTTCTGCTACGAGCTGGACTATCGGATCTGCAATCTACCACTGGTATAGTTTTTGCATTATTTACCTTAGATTTCCATATGAGGTCAATCATTATAATGTCAGTTTCGTTTCTTGCTACTAGCTTGTTCTCTAAGCAGACAGAAGCATTTATCGCCAGCCTCATTTCGCTCACCTATTTGTTGATGATCATCGTCTTTTGTTTTTTGTTTTGAAATAGTAACTTCCGTTTTTGGGAGATTGTCCAATCCTTTTGTTGTAAATAGAAATAGTCGCTCTTTTGTTCTGTAGCGTCAGCCGTTGGGGCAATTACCTGGATTATATTTAGTCTACATAGTTTTACTTATAGTTTAATTGTCATTATTCTGTCACTTATAGGATTAAATCCAAGCACAGAGATTTTCATAGGGTATGGAATTATTACCCAAGCTCGGCTTTCCTTTCCAAACTTTGAGAAGATTGCGATGTTTTCTGCTCTTAATGTAAAAAGACCAGCTGCCTTCTAGTGTGTTTAATTGAGTACTTATTGTCTTGTTTCATTTTCTACTAGGTATACTTTTCCTGCTTGGAGTAGGCTTCTTACGTTCCAGGTGCCAATATTGATGTTTTTTTTTTAAGTTTACATTTTCTTTCAGGTAATTCCCCCGCCGCCCCCCCCCCCCCCCCGTTGATCCGACTTGGGGGACTGTTTACGGAAAAAGACGAAAGAAGTGGCGTCCTTTGCTTTCTTTCAGAATTTGCTCAGAGAACAATTGACAGATAGTATTTCTAAAACGATATATACCATGTGTTAATTGCAATTAACCGCAAAATAACTACAATCAAATGGATGAATATTTTTTAGTTAATAAAATATTCAATTAAATTTTTAAGTTTGTAAAGCAGGTACCTCCAAAAGTTGTGATGTTATACAAAACCTGTCACTGCGCCAGCGTAGTATGACGCAATTTGGCCTCCAATTGTTGTGATATCAAGTTTTCGTAATACTTTATGTCTTGAATTCAGTGTGCGTATGTATGGCGGCGATTTCTCACGTCTTTGTCTAAACGGCACGATAGTGATATTGCTATAAATAATAATTGACAGATAGTATTTCTAAAACGATATATACCATGTGTTAATTGCAATTAACCGCAAAATAACTACAATCAAATGGATGAATATTTTTTAGTTAATAAAATATTCAATTAAATTTTTAAGTTTGTAAAGCAGGTACCTCCAAAAGTTGTGATGTTATACAAAACCTGTCACTGCGCCAGCGTAGTATGACGCAATTTGGCCTCCAATTGTTGTGATATCAAGTTTTCGTAATACTTTATGTCTTGAATTCAGTGTGCGTATGTATGGCGGCGATTTCTCACGTCTTTGTCTAAACGGCACGATAGTGATATTGCTATAAATAATAATTGACAGATAGTATTTCTAAAACGATATATACCATGTGTTAATTGCAATTAACCGCAAAATAACTACAATCAAATGGATGAATATTTTTTAGTTAATAAAATATTCAATTAAATTTTTACGTTTGTAAAGCAGGTACCTCCAAAAGTTGTGATGTTATACAAAACCTGTCACTGCGCCAGCGTAGTATGACGCAATTTGGCCTCCAATTGTTGTGATATCAAGTTTTCGTAATACTTTATGTCTTGAATTCAGTGTGCGTATGTATGGCGGCGATTTCTCACGTCTTTGTCTAAACGGCACGATAGTGATATTGCTATAAATAATAATGCGGCAGGTATTCTCTCTAAAATTTTTATTGTTACAAAAAATGCAATCGACATGTTGCACCGTCTCAGTTAAATATTATAAAAATTTCAAAGTTTGACTATCAGAAGCTTCTGCAACGTGATAAACAGGTTCTAAATAAGAGAGACAGTAGCTTGCAAGTTAGATTATACATTTTTTATATAATATTGAACTTAGATTGGACAATATGAAGACGGTATTTTTTCATGAAACAATACTCGACGCTCAAATACTTGTCATTTTACGACTTTTACCATCTTTTCGTTTCGACAAAGACATGAACAATCGCCGTCATACTGTCAATATGCACATCCAGAACGAGAAGTGTCACCAGAACTGACATCACAATAACCAATACCAATATTCCTGACGCTTCGTTCTGAGCTGTTTTGTATGACTTATTGTCCAGGAGGAAGAGCTCATTAGAGACCAATATTTTTTGAACTACCTGCAAAAACACAATGGTTTCTGAAAAAACACAGATATGCAAAGTAATTGAAAAAAAGTGTAATATCTAAGAGCAGTTTGTGGAAACTCCCCGGAGCACTAGTTCCCTCTTATAGAAAAACTCTCTCTCAGGATTAACTGTTAGACAGTAGGTGTACGGATTTGTCAACTAGTTTTCCTGTATACTATGTTGGGATGTATTTTGTGTGATATTTATCTTATGTGACGTTTCGAATTCTAATCAGGAATCGTTGTCGAACAATGTAATTTGAAATAATTTACACACTATTATAGCTTAACTTTTTCGCAATATCAATTGGTTGATTAATTACTTTGTAGTTGCCGGGCTGTTTCCACAAACTGCTTTTAGATACTACACTTTGATTTTCAATTACTTTACTTATCTGTGTTTTTTTTTCAGAAACCACATGAATATCCAAAATAACTATTTGCCTCCTCAATCATTTAGAAACAACTTAATTGCCATTAAGTTGTTTTTTAATTTCAGTTTCGTATAAGGGAAATCTAGCTCTATTCTTTGTTGGGCGACTAACTAAAATTGTTATTAAAAATTGGCATGCTATTATTTTCTACGCGTTTACTGTAGTTCACGATTACAAACTTCATTTAAAATCTGTTATTATCATTTTTATTACGTACATTCAAGTATTTGGTATCAAATATGTAAAGTGTTTATATTATTTATTGCCCAATATATAACTGATGCGTTCAAAACGAAAACACCCTATTTCACTATTTATAACATTGTATCGTGCATTTCGAAAGACATAGAAATATACGTGAGTGCTTGAGTAATTCATTTTAAAGCAACTTCTATCACGTATCTTGTAACAAGTGGCTCAAATGTCTACTCATTATTTTCTCCAACGCTCTTCGCATGGAAAAACGAATGGAATTGTCACCGCCATACAATGCACGTCAAAAAGGTGCTTCCTGTAGACACAGTTGCTTTGTTATGCTCTCCGAAAAATTTGTTTCCATTTGTCATTTATTAATAAAGTATTTATAACAAAGAAGCAAAGTTTATTTTATTACTTCAATATTTTACTGTGAAAATTTGAATTGTTCGTTCGTAACAGTTACAGATATATGAATCAAAACCGTGCCTTCACTCAACAAATCGAACTTAATTTTACATTTTCCTTTTATAACGTAAACATTAGTTTCTGAGATTTTATTAACATACTTAATGTACGTATTGCAGAACTGATATGAAACAATTTAACTAAAAAAAAATAATAATTTTGCGTTTTAAACTTGCATTTTGGACCGTTCTATTCATTTAGGTTAATAGAAAAGTAAATTGCTTTATTTATCATAAAATAATAGTATTAATGGAATTTGCTTTTAATTCTACTTGCCTATTTTCTCCGAAAGATGCTGAAATTTGGTACTGATAGAGAGATAAATTCATTTCGCGATAAAATAATAACTTCAATAATATATATTAAATATCGTTGGAATAAAGCAGGCTCAACGAATCACACCACCATGAAAAAGGACTTAACAACAGAGTTTTATAGAAGGGTAAGACGACTGCTGAAGACCAAACTTAATAGTAAAATTTTGTTTCACGGTATTAACACATACGCGTGTTCAGTGCTTAGTTACTCTTTCGGTATAGTTAACTGGTGCAAGACCGACATTGAACAATTACAACGGAAAGTTCGAGTACTACTAACAAAAGCTCAAAATCACCATCCAAAGAGCTGTGTCGAACGTACAACATTGCCCCGGTGTGAAGGAGGAAGAGGATTGGGAGATATAAGCACGTTACGTGATCAACAAATTTCTAATTTGCGTAATCATTTCAGAAACTCGTAGAATTTTCTGTTCTACACTGAGTCATATGGCAGGTTGACGACTCAACACCTGTGCGACTGACAGAACAACAAGTTGAAGTATACCACAAGACAACTGCTCAAATGGAAAGTGAGGCCCCTTCATGGAAGACATATAAATGACGTCAACCAAGTTCATATCGACAGTTCAGCGTCGAATTACTGGTTGATCTCTGGTCATATGTTTCCTGAAACGGAAGGCTTTATATTGGCAATCCAAGATCAAGTAATTCCAAGTAAGAACTATCTAAAGTACATCGTCAAAGACCCTTCTATCAACAACGACAGATGCAGATATGGTTGCCAAACATCTGAATCTATCCAGCATATTACAGGAGATTGCCAAGCGTTCGCTGCAGATGAATACAAAGAAAGACACGATGCTGTGGCAAAAATACTGCACCAGGAACTAGCGCTGAAACTTGAGCTATCATTGTCGGTAAGAACACCCTACTATATATACAAATCAGCAGTCTGAAAAAATAGACAAATACAGGGATTTGGAATTTCAAATAAAGTGGGACATGAACAACACACGAACTGTACCAATTGTTATGTCAACAACAGGAGTAGTCCCAAAACTTCTACTAAATAATTTAAAATACCTCGGTCTGGACGAACATCTTTACCAACTAATGCAAAAAGCCGTTCTGTTAGGAATAGTCCGGACGGTGAGAAAATTCTTGGGAAGCTGCCACGACTCCAACCACGGGCCTGATAACCTGCCAAGGGCTCCTACAGAGCTAAACCCTTTTGATATCTAGGATATCCGGGGTTAGTAAATTTTCCCCTAAAGGCACGTTATGCGTGCCTTAGAGGGAGTGTGCTGCCGTACATTGTATGGTCAAGTCGCGGATGTATTAAATACATAAAAATTACTCGAGATTTCAACCAGTCGAGGGGAGCACAAACGATGATGGTTCTCGACTGGAATCAATAGTGTCTTGCTTCCAATGAACTGAAAACTCCCGAAAAGATAGTTTTCTTGTTAACCTCTGAATTGTTTCGTGTGATTTCTGTCATAGGAATCACAGGAAAACGGCGCCACGAAAATGAAGTGTCCCGATTTGGGGTCTCCGGTCTCCGTGTGCTAGTTTTTCCTGAAACTCCTGAGATAAATTCATTTCGCGATAAATTACTAAATTCAATTATATGTATTAAATGCATAAATAATTACTCGAGATTTCACTCAGTTATGGGAATGATGAAGGTTCTCAACTAGACTAGAAACAATATATTGTATTGCGTTCAATAAATTAAAAAATCTCGAAAACATAGTATCATAACTACTAGAAACTTTTATAACCCAATCCCGACTACATAGCGTAAACGATCGAATTCTGATTTAGGGAGTACTTCTGGTCGGATCTCGTAAACAAAATTTTATAATACACGAACTCACCCGAAGTTTACGGAAAAATAAAGAAAAAATTCTTATGTTAATTTCTGAGCGGAATGAAATTATTGAATAATTAAAAAAATAATTCTTCTTCATGCGCATTATGCAATATATCAAACGAAATGAATAGTTATGAGGAATCAAATATAGTTTTTTATGTTTTCAAATAATGTGATTAAAAAATATTAAGAAAAATATACAAAACTGGACCCATCCATCGATATTTCCAAAAACACTAAGCCTAAAATTTTTAAATAATTTAAAATTTTGGACTTTAGTTAAATTTCATAAAACACATAAAGTGAAATTCTAGCCTTAATTTTGGGGTTAAAATTATAACATTAAATGAAAATAAAAATTCAATTTATTTCAAAGGAATCATAAAATAAACCAATTCAAACGGCTCCTAAGCAGTATATAAATATATTTTTTAAATAAAAATCACTCTCATAATTTACAGGGGAGATAAAGTGAAAATCCTAATTTTCATTTTGAAATTAGTAAATTTAAAAAATATATATAAAAATCAAGCGCAGCATGTCGTATATAAAATCAACATTGAGCCTCACTGTGAAAATTGAAACTGTACATTTTTTACAATTACAAAAGAATGACACCTCGAAGATAGTATTGAATATCTCAGACAGGTGAAGTAACCTGAAAATGTTATCGTGACATTCTGTCCTAGGAGTTAAGGAAGAACAGCAATTACACGGCACGGCTCCAGATTCGGAACCTCAGTGTGCTAGTTTTCTCGAAAATCCTAGATGTCAGCCTTACATTTCCTGTCTACAAATTTACTTTTTTGTGTCAAATACATAAATAAGTGTAAGAGAGGACGTTCTATTGGAAGCGCAACTGATGAAGGTTCCCGACCAGAAACAATATATATCATATATATTGTCTTTCGTACAAAAGAATGTAACCCCGAAGAGACTACTCAAATATACACTTATATATAAGTTTCAGATTAAATTTAAAGAAAACCAGTTCCTAACATTGGATTTTACATAATATTTTATTATGTCTGTTAAGCTGCATGGTCCAATTTACATTCTCAAATCCGGACTAGTATAGTTTGCGGCAAAAAAACATATATTTCGCCAACGCCTTTCTAATCACAGTATCCAATGTAGCTTAAGACCACACCAGTGCAATGAAAAGAGGTTTAAAGCTGTCATTAGCTACATGTTTTATTGCCGATTAATTTCTGTGAGATAATATGATTGCAGTACCCTGGATATACTCCTTAAAATCAAGGACACTATGTGATCTCCCCAAAAAATCTCTAATTTTATTAGAAATATTTCTTTTTAAAGCCATAGCCGATATTGATTTTATTAGTTTGCCTGTGCAAGTTTTTCTCTCCTTCGTTTTTGTTTACAGCAACAGATAAGTTTTGAAAATCTTTAAATCGAGAACAAATTCAAATAAGACAATTTCGAAAGATATCCAAGATTAATTGCTGTCTGCATAGATGTTCTTCCTTGGGAAGAATCTGAAAGAAATGTCTACAATATGATCAACAACTATTTCTGTATATACCTGTTTTATATTGAGGGATAATTATTTGTGTTTCGAGACATTTCAACTCCAAATCCGTCGTAATCAATCGCTGTGTGATACAATTCTACATTATATACAGGAATAATGGACGGCCATGCTGTATTTCAGATTATCTCTGAGGAAGAATGTTTGTGCAGACAACAAGTAATCCTGGTAAATTTTCTAAATTACTCTACAACACTTTTTCCCGATTTATAAAATTCAAATGCTTTTATTAGACAGAATGACAAATCTTAATGTACAAACAACATATTTAAACATCTTTCCAAATTTAGTTATAGATTAAATTATTCCAACCACTATAGAGAAACCTGCCTAAGGTGGCTTAAAATTTGAGCTACAGCGATCTTAGATCTCCACAATGCATAAAGAATTCCAGCTGTTTTTGGCGATATTTTTTACCAATTAATAACTTTGAAATATTTCTTCTGAACTTTATAACAATCCTAACAAAAGATCTATACTAGAAAAAATGGAAATTGTGGATTTAAGAGAAACTAAAATTCTAAAGACAAGACAAAATTCAAAGAGGGACCAATTGTATTTATTATAAGTATTTATATTTTTGACTTTCATAATATTTTATGACAAAACTTCTCTGTCATCGAAAGTAAACTCACGAGAAAGGGATTTTATGGAAATTAACATTTTACTAAATATCTACTTTTTATTTCCTTAGCAGCCTTCCTCCTAGCTCTTGAATCAGTTGGTAATACCTGTTTAGAGTTCAACATGGCTTTGAAATGTCGACCTAAACCAAATTCATTCGCTTGGTGCAAGGTCGGGACTGTACGAAGTATGACAATAAGTTCGCAAAGAAAATGTTAAATCTTCTTCTTGGTTGTAGCAGTTATGTGAAGGTGAGCATTGTCTTGAACAAGGATTATGCTAGACAACAGTTTGTAATTGCTGGCCCACGGTGAAAGAAATCAATCAAAATGAAGCTCTTTTTTTCAAGAAAATCCGCTTGAACATTTTTGGTTTAAGTGAACTTCACTGTATTTATTATTATATCGTTGGTGTACGATATCCACAACTCGTCGCCTCTAACAATATGGGAGCGAAAAAAACTTCATTTGCATGTTATTTTACAAATGAGTTTTTTTCTATCTGGGGCCGCTTTGGAGGAGGAAAAGAAGAAGAAATGTTGGCACTTAGTAAGTAATGTTTGTTTAGCCCTAATTAAACTTTTCTACGAAGTTGCAGACATTTTTTCCAGTTTTTACCCATTTTTTGGGCCATTTTATAAGTCTTTATCCAACTTTCGACTGTATCATGTAATTTTTTAAAAAAACATCAAAATCTGCCCATATTTTTCCATCAGAGTCCAAGTCGAAACAATGAAATTGCAATTTGTTAGGTCCGGTTAAAATCCACTGTTGTCTCATTTTATTTATGCCTTCCCTCTCCTTCTAAAACCGCCATTGATTTTTGTCTGCCGATATTAACTTTCGTAATACTAAAATGGATACTTCAACTTACCGTTCGAAACGGTTAGGGTCCCCTTCTTTCGAATTTCTCCACCTTCTATCTCAAAAACTACCTCTCAGCCTTACATATCTGATAGGAAAGAAAATGATTCATATCAACTCACAAGCTTATTTACCACCCCGTAGAAAGTTATTGTTCCTGAATTTGTTGACGCGCTCTATGACTATTTGAAGAACTTAAACAACTTGAAGAATAATAAGTTAAATTCCTTAGTCACGATCAATTCAAATTGGGGATAACTTTCTGCATCAGAACATGTGCGTATCACCTAATAGAAAATATATTGAAAACGGAAACAATCCAAAAGGTGTGGAGTGAGAGCGTGATTATCCCTATATTTAAAAAAGAAACAAGAAGTTATGCAAAAAATATAGAGGAATATCCCTGCTTTTTTCTGCATATAAGCGATTATCGATGATTGTATGAAGATTAACGCCTTGCAATGAAAAAATTACAGGCAATTTTCAGCCTGAAAAATTATACATTTTTCCAAATATTTACCTTCACATAGTTCATAGAGAAATGCTGAAAGTACAATAAAGGTATGCACAATATATTCTTGGATTTCCAGTAGGCTTACGATTCAGTCAATAGATAACTCCTATGGACGAACACGCTGGAAAAGTGAATATTCTCGTATGTTGGTCAATCTGACGAGATTATTTATTAAAAATTCATTAGCAAGAGTGCAAATCGGCAGCAGAACATCAGACCTCTTTAAAACAAATGCAAATCTCAAAGAGGGCAATTCTTTTGCTTCACACCTTTTTAACTTGATCTTAGGATAAGTCATCAGAGATACCTTTTGCTTTCCCGTACCACCAGAGATGTTAAAGTTATATGTTCTCCTATAAAAAGGACCAACTTTCAAAAAATCCCAGAACACCGTACTGAATAAATCCTCACGTTACAGGACTAGAACTTTTTAATGTACCAAATGAATTTAAGTATCCAGGTACAAACATCACTATTGGTAATAAAAATGAACGGGTTGTAGCTGCCTTCTATGGACTCACGCGTAAAGCGTGAGTGCTCAACCAAGATGGAGACAAGAAAACGCAGTTACTTCTTACCTAAGGAAACTAGCTATAGTACAGATGGAATTAAAGATATAGGATCCAATTAAATATGAGCTCAAAGTAGTCCCATTTTTTTATATAAATAAGGCATACCGGTTTTCAGAAACTTGGAAAAACCTAGTATTTTTTGTTTAAAGTTTTTTGTGCATTCACCAAATATCAAATTGTATTTGATATTACTTCGACATTTAAGTAATTTGCGAAATAAAACATGATTCCTGGAAATTTTCTTGATCTCTGATGTTGCTGACCAATAATAATGAAAATAGATAATTTGCTTACAATTTTAAAGACTTTTTGATATTACAAGGAGAATGAAACTGACAATTGAATTAAACCATTTTATTAAACTGATATATATATATATATATATATATATATATATATATATATATATATTTTTAGAATCATCAATTTAGAAACTGGTATGTACGTAAAAAACGACAGAAAACAAAATAAAATAGGCCAGTGAGTTGTCACAAAAACAGCTAAATATAATATATGTTATTCAAAGAGGCTTTCTCATCTTGCATTGTAATTTGTTGTACAATTTTGTCTCTGATAAGCTAAGTGGAACTCAAAATCGACTTTGAAACGTTTTTTCCCTTCAATATAAAGCTTTTTATTTCCATTGTGGTGTTATTCCCAAGAAAACATAAAAATAATCAACAATATGTCTCAAATAACATTTGGAAGACAACAAGTAGCTAAACTTTTGAACACTTTTTGAATGTTCTTTTTAAATTTATTATTTCGTGCGATTTGTTGTCAGTTTTTGTAACAATAAAGATAAAAATATTATGCTTCGGTAAACCATATAGAGTAAAACTAGACAGATTGAGCAATGAATTTCGCATGATCTCGAAAATGAAGATCAATTCATTATTAATGTTCTTGTATTAGCTTGACCCCAACATTTAAACAGTAGGTCCTTTATTCGGCGCCTATGTTTAAAACAGAAAAAATGGGATATATTCTAGACCAGAGCTGTCCAAACTAGACGTGGTCTAGGACCAACAAATATGACTAAGTACATTGGGGGCCGCAAAATATTGGTAAAAACAAAATACAGGTATATATATATATATATATATATATATATATATATATTTAATGTTATTAATTTGTCAATTTTATAAACTTCACAGTTGAAAATGCACCCTCACAATGATTTAAAGATAAAACATAAAAACGATTTTGCAGGCCGCGCCAATTCAAGCCGCATGCGGCCCGCGAACCGTTCTTTGGACAACTTTCTAGACAATAACGATATGTCATTTTCCTGGGTAAACTCTCTTTCTGAATGCAATCTCTAAAACTGATCATAGATTTTCTTAACAAGTGCAATGAATTAGAACATATTGTCAATAATTTGAATCACTTAAATTAAATTAACAATTGGTGTTTATATAATTTTGTAAAAAAAAGAAATGTTCACAATTAACGTTGTTTTTTTCCAGTGTTCCAAAATATTTAAAAAATACTTTTGTTAATTTAAAAAATATGTAAATAAGTTTATTGTCATTTTGTTTCATAGTTAACCGATTTTATGTAAATAATAATAGGTTCATTGCTTTATAATAAATACGCCTCTAGTATTATACCACTAGAATATTATTGCCATACTGAATTTTGCTGCCACTGATGATGTCATGTGCTACAACTAACAAGTTTAGATGGCGTAGCAATCGAATTTTCAGTCATAATATCATAATTACTTATTTTGTCTATTCTCAAATTTACAAGTTTACGTATCTGCTTCAAAAATTTTTAATCCCACAAGTTAAATATCACTTGCTGTGTTAATACCTCACACATTTCTAAACGTCCTTGCTTTTGTCTGTAGTAAAGTCACAATTCCGTTTCAATATAATTTATAAAAATAGTCTTTATTTAAAAACCTAAATTTATTATGTAGATACGGTCTGGTTCAATATAAAAAATGATTACAATACGTTTAAAAATACTCAGACAGGTGCTTGTTACGAATAACCTATTATTTAAGTTTCACTTTGAAAAAAGTCATTGTTGTTCTAATAAATTCTTCACGTGCAAACATTGCAAGGTTGAAACTGTTTATTCAAATGACAAAATACGCCTACGTTGCCAAAAATACAATGCATTTATTTTTTCAGCCGAGTCCTGGGAAAAATCGAATCATTTCCAAGTTTAAGATATTGCGCTTTACTTTGCAAAATCTCTAAGAATAATATATTTTTTTATATACAATTTTTTTTAAGGTAGTTATACAATGGAGAGTTATAATTTCACCAATTTAGATTTGCTGAAATATGAATGGAAAATTGGACAAAAAAATGTAGGCTTAAGTTTGTTTCCTAAGTAAGTTTGTTTGATATAGTAATTTAAAATACATCTAAAGCAGGTCGTAAGCATACAAAGTCAATCTATTGTAATCTAAGTTACATATTTTGTAGACTCAAAATAATCAAACCAGGCGTAAACCTAAACTGAAGCTAAATAATCTTTACTTATATCAAATATGTGTATAAGGTCCGACCGAACATTCGGCTTCTGCTTCAGACTCTTTCGACCGAAACTTCTGCTGAACGTTTGGCCGAAGCCTAAGTTTTCTATCAACCCTCGGGGGTGGAAATCTATATTTATATATTATTATAAAATTTTAGTTGTCTGTTTGTTTGTTTTTTTTGTGTGTTTGTTTGTATGTTACCTCATCACGTAAGAACTACTGAACTGATTTTGCTGAATCTTTTTTTGTTGCAAAGCTTATAGTTTGACTTAAAATCTGGTATACATTTTATCTCCCTGTATTGAGAGAAACGGTAGATATAGGGGAAAATCTACTACCATGTTCGGTAATACATATACAATTAGTGAATTTGTTCCACCGCATGCACCAAATTTTTAGATACTTGCATCAGCTTACCTTTTATTCAAAATTCAGAGTATGCCAATGTTTCGGTTTTAAAAAAATCCAACTGATATATGAAGTGTAATTTGACAGGGATAGGTAGAATTAAATGGATTTAAAAAATCTTAAAATAGGTGTAATAGGTCAGTAGTCAGCCAGTCAGTAGTTGCATATATACAATGTGGTTGAAATAAGGGAGAAGTTATACCGGGTGGTTCAAAAAAGATATATTGAGTGGATCATAAACAGTTGTATATACCAGATTGATGAAAAACGGTTGGAGTTGAATTACCTTTATACAGGACGGATAACAAAATGTTATATTATTAGGGTCATAAGTAGTTGCATATACAATGTGGGTGAAATAAGGAATATAGAATTATATTTATACAGGGTGGATAAAAAATATGTTATGTAAACAATTAGAATATTTGAATTTTCTTGAGCTATTATTAGGGTTATGAAATGAGTTGAAAAAAATGTTAAAAGCAGTTGTTTATACAAGGTGGTTGAAATATAAGATGGAGTGGTATTATATTTTATAGGGTAGTTGAAAATTTGTTTTATAACCACAAGTAGTTCACAAGTAGCATATTATAGGATGATTGAAATATGTAGCGGAGTATAATTACAGCTATGTCTACAGTTGGGTTTAAAAAAAATGTCAGAAAAATGTTATGATCTACAACCAGTTTCATATACCGGATAAATGAAATATAGGGTCGACTAGAATTCTAAGTATACAGGGTGGTGAATAAATGTTATAAAGGCTGGCCCATAAGTAGTTGCATATGCAGGGTTGTTGAAATATAGCGTGGAGTAGAACAATAATTATACAGTGTTGGTAAAAAAAATTTGGAGTACCTGAATTGTGGAGAAAGGTCAAGTTATCGTTACACAATGTGATTCAAACAAGGTTATAAAAGTTGCAAATGAAGGATGGTTTAAATGAATTGTGGAGAGAAATTGTATTTTATACTGTGCTTCAAAAATTATGAGGTAATAGCGTATCTCATAAGTAGTTGCACAGATCGGATTTTAGAAATATAGGAAGGAGTAGGGTTAAGAAGTTGAGTATTTAAAAATTATTACATAGGGTGCCCAATAAGCATTGAGAACTGATGGATTATACAGGGTGGCACAAAAATGTTATACTGGGTGGCCGATAAATAGTTACACATACAAGCTGTTGAAATAGAGGGTGAACTAGAAGTATAGTTTAACAGTGTGGTTAAAAAATTGTATGAAAAATTTTCTAAAATAGAACATGGGCTGTTGCATATTTGCAATATCTGAAACATGGGGTAAAGTAAAATTATAGCTATACAGTGGGATTAAAACAATGGTAAAAAAAGTTGCCTATAAGGTGGAGACAAATTATATTTTCCAGGATGGTTAAAAAATGTCAGAAAAATGTTATATATGGTGACCCCTAAGCAAGATGCATATACAGCGTGGTTGAAATATTTTGTTCAATAAAATTATGGTTATACACGATTGTTAAAAAAATGATAGACAAATAAGTTATAATGGTTGACTAATTGGCAACAGTATAAACAGGATGATATAAATAACGATGGAAGTAGGGTTATAGCAATAGAAGGAAGTTCAAAAAAATATTGAACAAAATTGTTACATAGGGTGACCATATAAAGTTGCGGTTTGGGTAAAATATGTTGTAGATTGATGGATATATAGTTATGCTGAGAGATAAAAATAATAATATTAGGTGACCTATAAGTACAAAGTAGACCATGAACAGTTGCATCCTGATATATGGAATTATAGTTATAAATTGTGTTTAACACAATGTTGGAAAAAGGAGCATATAAAGGGTGGTTAAAATATAAGGCGGGGGGAAATTATACTTTACGAAGGGGCTCAAAAATTATTAGAAATAATTGTATATAGCGTATAGGTTGGAGTAGAATTATAGTTAGGTAATTATATATATATATATATATATATATATATATATATATATCATCGTTTCGCATTTCTCTTCATTTTGTTCTGTTTTACGCTTTTTGGGACCAGGTTATGCCTGCTATTTTCTTGATGTCACAGTCCCATCTTACATTGGGGCGTTTCCTTGGTCTTTTAACACCCCTAGGATACCATTGCGTGATTTTTGTTGACCATCTACTGTCTTGTCTTCTTGCCAAATGTCTTGCCCATTGCCACTTCAGAGATTTTACTCTGTGGATAACATCTATTACCTGGGTTTTGTTCCTTATCCACTCTATTCTCTTCCAATGTCTTCTCAAAATGGGCATCGACTTGACTTTTCTCTGAGTATCAGGTTTGTTATTCCGATCACGCATCTTTCCATAGACCTTTGTGCTACTTGAAGTTTTCTTGTAAGTTCGGTTTTCAGAATCCAGGTTTCACTACCAGTACAGACATACGGTGTCAACCGGTAGGAGCCGGGCCGCGACTATGTAGCAGCGCGCTCGCTTCAGATAATCTTAGTATTCGAGTAACTAGAAGCGAAAGCAAAAGGCTACGACAATTATGCGAACCGACCTGAAGAGGGCAGATGTGACTCTGCCCAAACGTCGTCATTTTACCATCGATCCCGGCAGGGATCAGTTATCAACTAAGCTGATGAATTCCCGGAAACCACCTAAAACATTTAGTGCCCGCGAAAACTTAAAAACAATATAATATATATATATATATATATATATATATATATATATTTTATATAACAATAAAAACTTTATAACAATTAAAATGACAAAAATGAGTGGTAAACTAAACTACACAGAACTGTAAATAGTAATGAATAATGTTACAATGAAAAAGTATAATTTATAAACTAAGAACGCTGACTAAGGTGTCGCAGCGCTTGCAGTTCTCACGGATGTTCGTCTGCGGGTAACTGGAGACGACACGTGTTATGCTGAGTCTGCTGGGAACTTGTTGCTTGGTGTTTTCATATAAGTCGATGGAATTAACTTATATAACAACTTCCTTCCATAATAAAAAGTTGATGCTACAGCATCGACTTTTAAGGGAGGTTCTGCAATTCAATATACTCGACGGGACTAAGGAGGCTATGGAGTTTTGCCCTGGGTTTGATGGTTGATGGACCTGGTTGTGGTGTTGGATCGGCAGAAGGGCTGATCGTTGGGGGCTTCTGGAATTTCTTTCTGATGATGTTGATGGAAAGGAGGGCAACCACAATTGCGGTTGTTGCTATTATGATGATCGTAAACCAGGAGGTGTGTTTCTCCAAGAATGGTTGGTCTAGGAGCTTTTCCAATTCCCTGGAGTATTGGCTAAGCTTATGGTTAGCGATGTTCAGGTCTCTGCCATCCAATTCTTGTAGTCTAATGGGATTCAATTTTGGAAGTTGACTGATGGTTGGCAGGTTGTCGCAACAGTTGTAGGGGATGTTGACTGGGTGACTTTTAAGTGTGATGTTGTCAACGTTGATGGTGGTCCTTCTGGCATGGACCCTGGTGTTACCGATGAAGGCACTGCAACTGGGTTGGATGGTCAATAGAGAATTTGTCGATATGAATTGGGTAACGACATCTTCTCCCTTGTACTTGATGTTGATGGGCAAATGTCCGGAAATCGAGATTAGCCAAAGGTTCAGGTCAATCTCTTGAATATTATATTCTTCGGCATATAATATTACAGGTTCACAAGTTGGTGGAAGTGCTGCTGGTTGTCGAAGAAGCTGTCCTTCACAAAGGGCTTCTTTGTCTATGGTGTGTGGAATAACTTTGGAACAGATCTTATGTTCTTTAGATAATGGCTTACAGTCACTCAGGTCTTCGAAAGATGCGTACAATAGCGAATCGTCATCTCTCGCGATATATTTTAATTTTGTTGGAAGAAGAATATGGTGAAATCCTGTTCGATTATCCAAAACTGGGGTAGGATACAGGCGGTACAATGGATAAGTTTAAGGGAATTTTTAGTACAAAAACAATTTTAGTGTATCGAGCAACATTTGAACTATAGGTTGGAAGTGGTAAGTTATTTTCATGAAGTGACTGTGATATTTTCTGAAGGGAATCGACCAAATCTACTGGGTTTATAATTGAGCTATGTAAAATAACGTAAAAATGACGGGCGAAAGAGACTGTAGTTAATACATCGTTGAGAGTATCTTCAATGTATACGTAACTTTCCATTAAGCTTTCACACAAATCCAAGACATTGGCTTGAAGTTCATAAAAATCAAGATCGTCTGTAATGAACTCAATTGACTTCCTAATTGCTTCGATATTTTCCGAAAATATTTTCTCCTCGGACTGAAATTTTTGTATCGTGGTGTTAAGGTTCTTAACGACCGAAGTTGTTACTGATAATTGTCGTTTCATTAAGTTTTCAATTTGATGTTGGTCTTTAGTAATTTTATTTATAGAGTCACTAAAATATTGTCCGTCTGTTGCATCTAAGTTACCGGAAATAGATTTCCAAATTGATCCCAGTCCGTTAATGAGTCCGCGTTTCTTTCTGTTGGTACTGTAAGTCTCAGTGTCAGCGAAAATTTCTGTATATTTGATGTTAACAGATTTAGATATTTGTTTCAGGAGGCTTACGTGAGTCTGTACTTTTGATTTGAAGATTTTAATGTTGGTTTTGTTGTCGCTAATAGTTTCTAAAAGTCTGTTCAGTATATTTTCGTTGTTAGAAATAGCGTCTCGAAAGGGGTTTAGATCTTTGTAAACAAGGAGTGTCCATTTGTCATTAGAAATTTTAAGGGTTCCTGCCGAATTGCTTTGTATTGTTCTTTATTAAATTATATAATATGCCTTTACATTTTGAACAATATTCACTAGTCTTTCTTTACTTTAAAGATTTCATACACCATCGAGATCTATAAAAGTATATCACAGTATCAGACATAATTTAGAAAACAGCCCTATAATATAAAAGATTGACTCAGGATATTCTATTGGGAATTAAATGAATTTATTGAATGCAGAAGACAAGTTTCTTTATAAAAAAGATAGTGCACGTAAGGACCAGGCACCTTTCTTATGGAAAAATGGACTTTTGTCAAATTATTTGAAATGTTGGTATGTTGTAGAACTTAATGTTCTGTCAAACAGATTCTTTGATTAGTTTTCGAGATACAGAGTGTTAAACCTCGAAAATTCCTAATTTTGATCACAGATTTCTCATGATAGACGTGTTTTATTTCCAGTTATTGGAGAAATCGCGAATGTACATTTTTGGACGTAAATATTTCACAAAACAATTTTCATAATTTCTGGTAGATTACAGAGTATTTAAAAAATACGTAACATATGATTTTGGAAAATATATTTTTTTATTGCAACGTTGAAAACATAAGATCTTATTGCACAATTAATATAGCGTTAAATTAATAATTTCTTGAATGTGCTTCATATAATTTACAGTGTGAGTCATAAATATAGCTAGAGAGGGCATATATTATTTTTTCCTATTAATGAGTCACCCTATACCTATACCATATTCGTGTTGCAATTTTAATCAGACATTAAACAGATATATTATGCATCTCTTTATACTCAACAAGGATTTTCTCCGTCAACTTTGTATGTTATTACATTTTTACGTTAACAAATGTTTAGTGCTTAACTGATCAGAATAATATAAAAATTTTATGACTAGTTTTCGAGATATAGGGTGTTAAACATCGGAAATGTCACCTTTATCTTTTCAGATTTCTCATAATAGATGTGTTTTATTTCAGTTTATTTACAGAAAACGTTGGTTTGCACATTGTTTGACATAAATATTGCACAAAAAAATATTATTAATTATTTTTTATTACAGGGTATTTTTTTAGGAAAATGATTTTTTATAACGCTGAATACATAAGAAGATCTAATTGCACAATTAATGTAATGTTAAAGAAATTAATTCTTAGACGTGTTCATACATTATACAGTGTGAGCCGTAAATATTGCTAAAGTGGGCATCTATTATTTCTCCATTAATGAGTAACCCTGTATAAACCATACGTCCTGGAATTTTTATATTAAGTTATACAAATTTACGAACCCTCACACTAAATTCTACAGGTTTGCAAAAATGGTACAAATTAAAATACTTATTGTAGTGTGTACAAGGTTACTCATTCCTGATAAAAAATGGTATATGCCAACTATAGCTATATTTACGACTCACACTGTATAATATATGAACAGGTCCAAGAACTCATTTCTTATTAATTGTGCGATTCAATCTTATGTATTTATCGTTGTAATAAAAAAATGAGTTTTCTGATAAAACATGTTATATATATATATATATATATATATATATATATATATATATATATATATATGTTATATAAGTTATTCCATCGACTTATATGAAACAACCTAGCAACAGCTCTCAAACTGAGTCAGCATAACACGTGTCGTCTCCAGTTACCCGCAGACGAACATCCGTGAGAACTGCAAGCGCTGCGACACCTTAGTCAGCGTTCTTAGTTTATAAATTATACTTTTTCATTGTAACATCATTCATTATTACTTACAGATTAGTCTAGTTTAGTTTAACACTCATTTTGTCTTTTTATTGTTATAAAGTATTATATTGTCATTTTCAAGTTTTATATTAAAAGTTAATAATTGTGCAACTATAAATAAAATCTTTTTTTAAAAAGAGAAATTTGGAAAGTGTGATATAACAAATTGGCGCAGTCAGTAGGATCCGTCTAACGTTACTAGAACACGAGTACTCTAACTGGTAGCGGCGGATTCCTATCCCTCAACGGAACAACGAACCTGAAGGAAGTCCTCACTGCAATCAAACGTAGAACACGGCGCTTTCAATGTTCCTGTTGATGTAAGTAATGGTGAATCGTCATTCGTTTTAAGTAAATATTATTATTTGATTTATTTTATTGAACATTGATTTTTAACATTTGATATAATCTATTTGATTTGATTTATTAATACATTGACTTTAAATAATTTGATTTTATTTGATCGAAACTGATCTATTTTATTATTCGATTTTTATTTTTTGATATATTTGATTTGAATGAAATATTGATTTATTTATTATTTGATTTATTTGATATATGTGTTGATTTCTTTTATTGACATTTGATTTACATATTTTATTGATTTATTTATCCATTTGATTAACTGATTTATTTTGATCTATTGACTTTAATTGCTTTACACTTTATACCATACTGTTCTATCGTTCAAACAATCGTTTATCCCAATTAACATATTCTACAGTATATTAATTTTCTATACCCTTTAATATTTTATTTTTATACACTTTATTCTCTCGTTCCAATTCTTTTGTATCGATACACATAAAATGGCACAAGCTTCACCAACTCCGGTTACCACCGAAACCGAGAGATATCGGTTAACGGAAATATTTTCCGTTATACCCGAATTTGAAGGCGACCAAATTTCCTTGGGAACCTTCATAGATGCGTGTAATTGCGCATATAATATGTCTACCACGGATCAAAAGTATTTATTAGTGATCCATATAAAGAACAAACTCAAAGGGAAAGCGGCGCAGTTAGTTAATTCAAGGAATCCCGGATCGTACCTTGAAATCAAACAACTACTGACATTGCATTTCGGAGATTCTCGTGATCTCTCTTCCCTTATTCACGACTTACAACGTCTAAAACAACTGTCGAACGAGTCCCCATTAACGTTCTACAATCGTCTACAAGTCTTGAGTGCGAAAATGCACTCCTGCATTCATAAAACGGCTGGGCTAAGTCCAGAACAAAAAGACGCCCAGACCACTCTAGTGGATACTATGGTCATGAATACCCTTCTTACGGGATTAGAACCCCGGTTAGGACAAGTAATTCGTGCAAGTAATCCAAAAGATCTTCTAGAGGCACACTCCCGTATTAGAAGAGAGCTCCAACTTTCTTATTTCGAGGATCAGAAAACAAACAAATCTGTTCCTCTCAAACCAAATTTCCCACCTCGAAAGCCGATACAACCACTTAAGTGTCTTCATTGTGGTCGATTAGGCCACATAGCCGTAAATTGCCGACTGAAAAATCAAAACAATTCTCAACAATTCAATCAAAACCATAGGCCAAATCCTGTTGGGCCTAACCAGCAAACACGGCCAAATTTCCCCTCAAATACACCCCCTGCTCAGCAAGGACAACAGTTTCGTCCACAAAACTTTCAGAGACCCCCTTTTAGGTCTCAAATGAACCCTAACTATTATCGCCCATCGGTAATACAAAACAATCCTAATAACCGTCCTGAAAGGACACACCATTTCAATCAACACCAAAATGTTGATTACATTAATTATTCAGACTACAATTATTATACGGATGATAACACATACGATTATGAGAATGATCTTCAAAATTATCCTATCGTTGAACAAACGTTCGAAGATACTCCTATCGAGCCCTTTAATAGTCATCAATACCAGGATTTTCTAGCGCTTCCGAGCCTAGACCAACCTCCCGATTCGACAACAACTTTGTGCGAAGTCGAAACGCAGATTCAAAGCTTGAATCTCGACGACTTGAACCCCGACTTGAACTTCCCGGAGCAACTATTTCTTTAAGCCCACTTCTTACAGTTAACTCCAAAAATCTCTACTACATTCTTGACGCTTCTTCTAAATTTAAACTTCTTATTGATACCGGAGCTGGTATCTCTATCTTCAAAGAAAATACCGTAAAGAATTTCACCCAAAGATCTCCTGAAAGGGTAACTATTCAAGGTATTACCCACGAAAAAATTCCCATTTCACAATCAACTTTAATCCCATTCGCTCCACGTAACCCACATAAAGTTTTTATATACGATTTGGACATTGAGTTTGACGGCATACTAGGATTAGATTTTCTTAAACACTATGAATGCATAGTTGACTTAAAATCTAAACAGCTAATAACAAATTTTAAAACCATCCCTTTACACAAAGTTCCCGATAACGATCAACCCTTGACTGATGTACCCGACACACTCAACGTTAAGCCTAATATTACTTCACAAACACCTACACAAAACAAAATAACCATTGAGGCACGCACAGAAAAGATCTTTAAACTTAAATGCGATCTTTCTAACATCGACGCCATCTTACCAACTCAAGAAATTGACAGAGTACGACTTCCAAACGCACTCGTACACATTAACTCAAAAGGTGAATTTCTAACTTCCATTATCAACGCTAACGCGATGCCCAAAACAGTAACTTTTTCTGATTTAAAACTGGAACCACTTGACAAAACTCACTCTCTTCTGAATTTCAATACAGACGATTATCATGAACCCCAATACATAGACAGAAACTCGACTATTAGACAACAAATTAGAACTGAACATCTAAATGACGAAGAACGCGAACAAATCACTGATCTTTGTTTGGAATTTCAAGACATTTTCTATCTTGAAGGTGACGTCTTGACTTTCACTAACGAGGTTAAACATTCGATTGATACGAACAACGCAAAGCCCGTTTTCACTAAATCCTATAGATATCCTCAAGTACATAAAGAGGAAGTGAAAACCCAAATTGGAAAAATGCTTGAACAAGGTATCATTAGGCACTCCTCATCCCCTTGGTCCTCCCCTGTATGGGTCGTCCCCAAGAAGCTCGATGCTTCTGGTAAACAAAAGTGGCGATTTGTTATCGATTACAGGAAATTAAATGAATTGACTGTAGACGATAAATATCCTGTGCCAAATATATCCGATCTTCTCGACCAACTTGGAAAGTGTCAATACTTTTCGACACTGGATCTCGCTTCCGGGTTCCACCAGTTGGAAATCCAAGAGGAAGATATTCCTAAGACTGGCTTTTCTGTCGAAAATGGTCATTACGAATTCGTTCGTATGCCATTTGGTTTAAAAAATGCACCTTCTACTTTTCAGAGGGTCATGGACAATATTCTTCTGGATATACAGAATGAACGTTGTCTCGTCTACATGGATGATATCATCGTCTACTCTCCGACCATCCATGAACATATTTCCCGGTTGACAGAAGTTTTTAAACGACTTCGGAAGTCTAACCTCAAAATTCAACCTGATAAGTGCGAATTTCTTCGTAAAGAAGTGGCTTATCTTGGCCCTCTTATCACACAAGAAGGTGTAAAACCAAACCCTTCAAAGGTTGAATGTATTCAGAACTTTCCTCAACCCCAAACTCCGAAAGACATTAAATCTTTTCTTGGTCTCGCTGGGTATTACAGACGCTTCATACCAAATTTTGCGAAGATCTCTAAACCTCTGACAAAACTACTCCAAAAAGACGTCAAGTTCATCTTTGACGCAGATTGCAAGTCTTCCTTCAATGAACTGAAGCAAGCCCTTGTATCTGACCCAATCCTGATATATCCAAACTTTGAAGAACCCTTCCTGCTCACTACTGATGCTAGTGCTTTCGCTATTGGAGCGGTTCTTTCTCAAGGCCCCGTGGGAAAAGATCTCCCTGTTGCATACGCTTCTCGCACCCTCTGTGCTGCAGAGACACGATATTCCACCATCGAACGAGAATTGTTGGCCATAGTTTGGGCTGTTAAGCACTACAGACCGTATCTTTTTGGGAGAAGGTTTACACTCCTGTGTGACCACCGTCCGCTTACTTGGCTCTTTTCCATCAAAGATCCTGGCAGTCGTCTAGCCAGATGGCGCCTTAAGCTAGAGGAATACAATTATAAGATTGAGTACAAGCCCGGCAAGGTAAACCAAAACGCAGATGCTCTTTCTCGCATCAAAATCAACCATTTCAAGCAATGTGCTGATTTCCTTTCCAAAATCAAAATTTTCGCTAACAACGAAACTGACTCCGAACAACCTGAAAACTCTGACAATGACGACGAACATGACGAAAGAATTATCGCTGAGTTTAATCGATTTGTTCAACTCTACAAAACTGAGTCAATAATCGATTATTCTAAAATTGAAATATCCAATTCTCAACTTCTAGACAAGTCCCACAAACGCATAGTTACATTCTTTTGGCAAAACAAAACTAACGACTTACACGACAAAATTATTGATGACTTTTTCGAAGAAGAACCTAATTTCAGTAACGACACTCTTAACATCATGGCCAGTAAATCTGTCAGGCATAGAAAATACTTAGTTGTACCTTTGCCCTATGACCCTGAAACTGTCGTCTCACATCTTTTCAAAATTATTTATAATAACCAAGATCAATTCAACGACTCCGAAACATACTGCATAGAAAATAACATAGAACTTCCCATTCTCGAAATTTTATCTTTCATTCTCTCCGACAAAGAAATCAAACTGAAAATCTGCCAAAACATTGTTACAACTCCTACCGAAGACGAAATTCCTATAATAATACAACAATACCACTCTGGTAAAAACAACCTCCATCGTGGCATTAACGAAACTATCAGACGTATTAGGGAAAAATACAATTGGACCGGCTTAATTAAAACTGTAGAACAATTTATCAAATCCTGTGAAACTTGCCAAAAGGTAAAGTTCTGTAGGAAAAACTTAAGTGCACCTTTTGTTATTACGGAAACACCCAAGACCCCTTTCGAACGTATTAACATTGACATCTTTGAATATCCATCTAGAAATCATGCACTCACTATTAGGGACGAACTCACGAAATTTACGCAAGCCTACCCCATTAACGACAAAACAGCTTCAACTGTCGTAAACACCCTTCTGATTTTCTTTCAACATTACGGAACTCCACTTCGCATCCATTGTGACTATGGACGTGAATTTGACAACACTTTAATGCGGGATCTATGCCAACTATACGATATAAAACTGACATTCTCCAGCGTTCAACATCCCGAGTCGAACGGTTCTATTGAAAGATTTCACGCGACCTTAGCAGAAATGATAAGGGCAAATACAGCGGAACATCCAGACGAACATCCATTTAATGTCCTCCCTTATGCCATCATCTGTTATAATAACACGAAAAATAAAACCACCGGTTTCACGCCCTACGAACTTATATTTGGGCACACTTCTAGTAGGCCTCCAGAAACCCTTTACAACCAGGAAAAACTTATTTCGAAATACGTAAGAGACCTAAATAACAGAATGGACTATTATTACAGACTCGCCCGTGCTAAAACCGAAAGACAGAAAGAAAAATCTAAAGTGCGATTTGACCAACACGTTTCTACTAAACAACCCGATTACAAAGTAGGCGACAAAGTCTACGTAAAAGAGTCCCAAATTAAAAATAAAGCGGAAAACAAATTCAACGGCCCCTTCGAAATTACCGCAATACGCAAAAACTCTGCCACCGTCATAAATTTACAAACAAACCAAATAACTAAAGTTAACTTTGACAGACTAAAACCCTATTTTGAATAAATCCCTTTTTTCAGATTCTGTGGACTGTTTTCGGTCGTGAACCTTCAACAGTACTCCATTACGCCTGTTAACAATACTATAGGAGTTTTCTTCCACGAAGAAGGCACCCTTAAAATTTCTAATGAGAAATGGACACTCCTTGTTTACAAAGATCTAAACCCCTTTCGAGACGCTATTTCTAACAACGACAATATACTGAACAGACTTTTAGAAACTATTAACGACAACAAAACTAACATTAAAATCTTCAAATCAAAAGTACAGACTCACGTAAGCCTCCTGAAACAAATATCAAAATCTGTTAACATCAAATATACAGAAATTTTCGCTGACACTGAGACTTACAGTACCAACAGAAAGAAACGCGGACTAATTAATGGACTGGGATCGATTTGGAAATCTATTTCCGGTAACTTAGATGCAACAGACGGAGAATACTTTAGTGACTCTATAAACAAAATTACTAAAGACCAACATCAAATTGAAAACTTAATGAAACGACAATTATCAGTAACAACTTCAGTCATTAAGAACCTTAACACCACAATACAAAAATTTCAGTCCGAAGAGAGAATATTTTCGGAAAATATCGAAGCAATTAGGAAGTCAATTGTGTTCATTACAGACGATCTTGCTTTTTATGAACATCAAGCCAATGTCTTGGATTTGTGTGAAAGCTTAATGGAAAGTTACGTATACATTGAAGATACCCTCAACGATGTATTAACTGCAGTCTCTTTCGCCCGTCTAAAAATCTTACATAGCTCAATTATAAACCCAGTAGATTTGGTCGACTCCCTTCAGAAAATATCACAGTCACTTCATGAAAATAACTTACCACTTCCAACCTATAGTTCAAATGTTGCTAGATACATCGATCTAATAGAATTGGAAGCTTTTCAAATCAATACTAAAATTGTTTTTGTACTAAAAATCCCCTTAGTCAATCCTGAAACTTATACACTATACCGCTTGTATCCTATCCCAGTTTTGGATTATCGAACAGGATTTCACCATATTCTTCCAACAAAATTAAAATATATCGCGAGAGATGACGATTCGCTATTGTACGCATCTTTCGAAGACTTGAGTGACTGTAAGCCATTATCTAAAGAACATAAGATCTGTTCCAAAGTTATTCCACACACCATAGACAAAGAAGCCCTCTGCGAAGCACAGCTTCTTAGACAGCCAGCAGCCCTTCCTCCAACTTGCAAGACTTTAATATTATATGCCGAAGAGTATAATATTCAAGAGATTGACCTGAACCTTTGGTTAATCTCGATTTCCGGACAGTTGCCCATCAACATCAAGTGCAAGGGAGAAGATGTCGTTACCCAATCCATATCGACAAATTCTCTACTGACCATCCAACCCAGTTGCAATGCCTTCATCGGTAACACCAGGGTCCATGCCAGAAGGACCACCAACAACGTTGACAACATCACACTTAAGAGTCACCCAGTCAACATCCCCTACAACTGTTGCGACAACCTGCCAACCATCAGTCAACTTCCAAAGTTGAAACCCATGAGACTACAGGAATTGGATGCCAGAGACCTGAATATCGCTAACCATAAGCTTAGGCAATACTCCAGGGAATTGGAAAAGCTCCTAGACCAACCATTCTTGGAGAAACACACCTCCTGGTTTACGATCATCACAATGGCAACAACCGCAATTGTGGTTGCCCTCCTTTCCATGAGCATCATCAGGAAGAAATTCCAGAAGCCTCCAACGATCAGCCCTTCTGCCGATCCAGCACCACCACCAGGTCCATCAACCATCAAGCCCAGGGTAAAACTCCATAGCCTCCTTAGTCCTGTCGAGGATATTGAGTTGCAGAACCTCCCTTAAAAGTCGATGCTGTAGCATCAACTTTTTTATATGGATGGGAGTTGTTATATAAGTTATTCCATCGACTTATATGAAACAACCTAGCAACAGTTCTCAAGCTGAGTCAGCATAACACGTGTCGTCTCCAGTTACCCGCAGACGAACATCCGTGAGAACTGCAAGCACTGCGACACCTTAGTCAGCGTTCTTAGTTTATAAATTATACTTTTTCATTGTAACATCATTCATTATTACTTACAGACTAGTCTAGTTTAGTTTAACACTCATTTTGTCTTTTTATTGTTATAAAGTATTATATTGTTATTTTCAAGTTTTATATTAAAAGTTAATAATTGTGCAACTATAAATAAAATCTTTTTTTAAAAAGAGAAATTTGGAAAGTGTGATATAACATATATATATATATATATATATATATATATATATATATATATATATATAACAGACTGTAATCAAAGAGAACTAACGGTAATTGTTTTGTTCAATATTTTTATCAAATGAGGTGAAAATTACGTTTTCTGCAATAAACGGAAATAATACACATCTGTTATGAAAAATCTCATAAGAAAAACGAGACATTTCCGATGTTTAACACCCTATATCTCGAAAATAATAACATACAAAGTTGACGGACGGAATTTAAAACTACAGGGTAGTATAAAAAACTACATTTTTTCAATATGTACAGTTTTTGCAAAGAGTTTAACATCATGTTGAGAATCAAGAGTTAGGGAAGGATAGTTTTCATACAATGTTCAGGTTATATCTGATGCTAACTCTATATTCAAAACATAGTGTGTCGCTGGCAAGGATCTACACATGATTCCACAATATTTAATAATTCGAGGTCAAATTTAAAATGGGGATATGGTAATGCAGGATTAGTTGATATCCTATCAAAAATATTTAACAACTTCTTTAGCACAACCAAACACTCCAGCGGAACATGTATTTAATAAGTCACAAATTATATATTACTTCCTCGTGAGGTTTGAAATTCGTGCTTCTCTTCCTATATTCGGACATTTTCTTGTATTTAGAAAATAATCAGTACAGATAAAATCATTCGCAAGTAAGAATGACCGGTATAAAAATACAGGCAGATTATGTTGTTCTTGCGACTTTCAATATTGACAAAACAACATGAAACATCCAGAGAATATATTATAGACGAGAAATAATTAGTTTCATGAATTAGTCCGTGGTTTAACAAATCCAGGATTGTTTTCTGATTCTACAAGTCAAATCATTATCTTGGAGTAAGTTTTAAACCGGGATTAACAAATCCGGGAGTCAATCCAGCTTTGAACAACTAGGCATGAATGTTTGCTAAGATTTTCAAAAATTTATAATAACGATGACAGCTGAGTATACTATCTTATATAAACAAAAGATACTCAATAGCCAGTAGTTTTTCTCAATTTATAAAAGTCAAGTATTTATCAAATACTATAGAATATGATATTAATATAAATTTTAAAACTATTTTGTATTGTAACCGAAAATGAATTGTCTGCTCGGATCACTTTTTTTATTTGCGTAACAAGGCGAGATACTGGGGATTACATGTAACTATAAATATTTGGGGCATCTCCTATGAATAACAAAACAACTCCATTAACAGATTAACAAATTATTCACTTCACAGTGCTACGCCATGCCTGGATAATTTCCAAGAGGATCTTCCTCAGTTCAAATATTTATACGAGTTACTCATTTTGTCCGTTTGTGAGAGGATAACACATAAATACTCAAAATAGCCTACATTTATTAACTGTGAAATATGAGTAAACAGTTTCGAAGATTACTACGAGAGACAATGCAAATGAAAAATTGTGAAGCTTTTTCATGATTTGTCATTGTAATTAAACACTTTTACGAACTACATTAAAACACCCATGTACATCGAAAGCCACATCAAGCAGCACATTTTTTCAGGTTTCAGTCTTTGACGTAGTGTAACACCCCGGTTGTGTTAAATACATTAATCTTTTTATTAATTATTGAATCAAATTAATCAAATAATAATTATTGCATTTTATCGTTGCACTATAAAAATTAATTGTAAATCCGAAATTGTCGCTATGCCCTAAATAAGCAATGTTTGTATGTAATTATTTAATTTTTATAATAATTACAATAACGAAAGAATGCAATAATTATTATTTTAATTTGATTCAATAGCTACTAAAAAATATTGTATCTAATACAACTGGGTGTTGTAGTAGAAAAGCCTACTGACGGAAATTTTTGAGATTTTACCAACTTATTTATTTTTCAAAAACAGCTTAACCGATTTAAATTCTGTTCTATTTAATAAGTTCCTAAGTTAGCCCCATATGTTTCCCTATGATATGTAGATTACCATTTTTCAGATAATTCAAAAAATCCAGTCATTTAGAGGTTCTATGACTTACCCACTGATTTTTTCGAAAACGACTCAACCAGTTTGTATAATTTTTCTAGAACAGCTTATCCAGATAAAATTTTTTTTAAATTTTAACCGACTTCAAAGTTTTTTTGTTTTTCCAAGTGTAGCCTTTCACACATGTAGTCTCCAAGGCTGATTATTGTGTTGGTCTAAACGACCTTATTTATTAGAAGTTACCTGTGAGCCACATCAGTCTAGGCATCCGGACATCTATGCATCAGTAAACGTAAATATATGGAAAGAAAATCTAGCTACTGCTTGGAAAAAAGAGATATGACGTAGTGTTGCAGTCATTTCACATTTTTTGACAAGAAGAAGACGCAAAATCAGGAATAGGGTCCTCAATAATGACTACGAACAAATGTGCCATATACACCCCAATTGTAAATACTGCCAATCCTGCTGGTGCGCGTACACTTACTGTGTACTATCAGAATGTTCGGGGTCTAAGAACCAAAACTGAGAGTCCCTGTAGTAGTGTCCTATTTGAAGAGTATGATGTAATAGCTCTCACAGAGACCTGGCTATGTGATGGTATCTATAATCCCGAGCTATTTGATGAAAGGTATAGTCATAAGGAGAGATAGGAAACGTCAAGAACTTACCAGAGGGGATGGTGTCCTTTTTGCAATTAAAAAAGACATCTCTTATGACGTAATAAACATTAACTGTGATAATGAAGTTATCTTAATTAAAATCAAACTAAAAAGATCTTTTATATATTTATGTATTGTTTATATTAGACCTAATAGAGTACTGATTATCTGGAAATTTGAGAATATTCTATCCACTCTAGATCATAAGACTTTAATATTAGGTGATTTTAATCTGCCTAACTTTCAGTTAGGTTCAGATGATAAAAGTTTTCTGATGCAGCAATTCTTGAGCCTATATGAATTGCAACAGCTAAACAGCTGAAGACAATTTTCTCTAATTATTCAACCTATTAAGCGATTGTGACTGGTCAGATGTACTGGCATGTGATGATGTTAATAAAAGTGTAAATAGCTTTTACTCGAACTTGTATAAATGTTTGGACGCATCTATTCCTAAGTAAATAGTGAGAAACGCGTTGAAGTTTAGAAAGTATCCTCCCTGGTTCACATTCAATTTAGTTCAAATGATCAGAAAGAAAAACCACCTAGATGCCCTTAACATGAGAGGTAAGGCAAACTTATCAAATGTCAATCAGTAGAGGTTAATGAGGTGTGATATTAAAAAACACACCACAACAGACTTTAAAAATTATAAACAGAGAATTGACAATAATATCAATAGAGGTCCCAGTACCTTCTGGTCATTCATTCGAGGCAAAACACATGATGGTGATGTGCCACGGAGGATGACTTCGAATAACGTTAACTTGACCGATGAACCGATGATGAAAAAGAATTGCAGATGCCTTTGCACAATATTTTCATTCTGTGTTTAAACCAAGTACGATCGACCAGCAACGTCTTTATTGTAGAGGGGGTTTTAGTTTTCCTGAAATAACTTATGATGACATTATTTCAAGCATAAAAAGTTTAAAGAAGCAATTGTAACCCCAATCTTCAAAAAAAAGGGGCGCAGGGAAAATATTCATGACTATCGACCTATCAGCTTATTAAACAGCTTAGCTAAAATATTTGAAAAAATTATATATAACTTTATACTTGCCCGCATAGCTGTCAAAATACCAAAATGGTTTTCTTCCTAAGAAGTCAACAGTTACAAATCTCTGTATCTGCTCTGAATATGTGTCGGAGGCAATTCTAAACAGACAACAGCTGGATGTCATATACACATACTGTGCAAATGCATATGATAAGGTGGTATCGGTTCTTGCTTTCTCAAGTGAAGTATTGTCATTCATAACTTCATACTTACTCGCACGAACCCAAAGGGTAAAGATAGGTACTGTCTTCTTCCATCATTATATTGCCACCTCAGGAGTACCCCAGTGTAGCATCTTGGGTCCTATCTTGTTTTTGATTTTTATCAATGACTTACCCGATAGCCTGAAGACCTGCGTTGGTTTATTGCTTGCTGATGATTTCAAATTATTTAAATCTATTAATGGCATAAATGATGTTGTTGCACTTTAAAACGACTTGAATTTGGCGCTTACTTGGTTTGGAGAAATCAAAATGTTTGTTAATACCCAAAAATGTTGTGTTGTTTCCTTCTCCCGAAAAGTCAATGTATCTATTGAAGACTATTACATTGGAAATTGTAAGGTTAAGAGGTGTAAGGAGGTTAAAGATATAGGGGCAGTCTTTCAAGATAACTTCAAATTCAATACCCATTTCAGCTACCTGATAAACAAAGCATACCATGTTCTTGGATTTGTCATACATAATAGCCAAAATTTGAGTTTAAAAACAACCATAAGATTTTATACATCTATGGTGAGGCCTCACCTTGAGTATGCCTCCAACATTTGGTCACCAAATTGTCACACGCACAGTAATCAAATTGAAACAGTTCAATAACGTTTTCCACGGTAACTCTATATTAAAAAGAATGGCATATATCTCTTGATGGTATCTTATAGATAAATGTTGACAACCTTCCATCTCTGTTCTTTGAGTACGAGAAGAAAGACCTATGCTGTTATCTTTATATATAACATTCTTAATAACAGGAAATATTTCGATTGTGGCTTGATCAATAGCGTTAAGTTTAGGGTCCCCAAAATTAGCTTAAGGTTACTCTGATCTAATCTCTTCTACATTAACAACGGAAGCCCTTCGCCATTCACTTATCTATTCAGTGTGCTTAGGCGCATATTATTGCTGCATCTGGATGCAAACCCTTCATGATATTGGCATGTCTCTGACATTGTCAAATACTTTTGTACTGTTTAACCTTTCACATGTAAGTATCTATTTGGTGTTTGTAAAGAGAATAAATAAATAAATAAATAAATAAAAAGTAAATAATCCATAATTGAGTTGTTGCATAATTAACATATAGATCGAACTATATATTTACAGGCACATAACAGCCTAGGACTTGCGTCTTAACAACAACTTTCAGTATTCACTTAAAGAACGTCTTTAATCAATTTAATAACGTCCTTTAGTTGCTCTCTAATTAACGATTCTCCGAGAGGCAAGTATTTAGTCACTCATCTTAATTTTTCCTAACCTAAGACACACACACATGCAGCTGCCCCGTCATCTTAAGCGAAAGTCACGAAAATGTCGAAAATAATTAACAACACTGTACGAAAACTGGCACACCACTGTTGTTAACCCTTTGTATCCGGACTTTGTATGCCTTAAAAATAAGTCTAAACAAAGTTATATATGTGCCTCTTTGGTTTTTTTGTTGCCCCAAAGGGCGGTTTCAGAGTGAAACCAATAGGAAATAAACAGCAAACTCAGGAAAAAATTAATTCTATTTTTAAAATCTAATTAAAAAAGTAATAACTAATTATTGCTTATGAAAGTTTAAAAAACAGTTTTGCTTGTCATTAATCAAAGACCAACATATCATCTGAAAAAATGAAGCTGTAGTAATTACCTCTCTCAATAAGTGTGAGGAATTTACCTCGTACACATCCATCAGTTACGACGGGTTATTGAATTTGAGCTGCAAGAGTCAAACAAAGCAAAGAATGTAAACAATTAAAGATGCTCATTCTGTACAAATTTCTTTACCTATCTAGTATATTTTTGAAGTTGGAGTCAATCAAATTTAAAATCATGCATTGCTTAGCCTAACTGTGGAGGTGTGAATTAATTTGTACAGAATGAGCAGTTTTATTGTTTACATTATTCGCTTTGTATGCAGGTACGTAGCAACAATTAATGTGCTATTTATTGTCTCGTGTTCTTAACTATTTTCGACTTTTAGTTCTACTTTGAAGTGGTTAATATATTTTTTCTTAAATGTTTCAACTCTTTAGTCATTTTTTGAAGTTTTTAAAAATATTTTTACAGCTTTTTGGTTCTATTTTGAACTAACTTAGTTCTCACACTTTATTTTTTTATGATATATAATCATAAAATCACCATAGAATGATAAACTCTCATTTAAATTATAAGTTATAAGAACAATATGAGCTTGGTACACTTTGGAATAGTAAGCAAAAAATATGTTTCATTAAATTAATTTTTAATGGTATTTATTTATATATTTTATGATTTTGTTTGCTATACTAAATACCCTATGTATAATCGCATCGAATAGCAATTTCGAGCTTGACACATAATTTTCCATTAGGCCAGGAGATGGTGAGATTAAAAGCCCTGTCATCCCAGAACTGAAAAATGTTCATTTAAATTGATAGTATGCGGGCATACAAACAAAATGAATTTTGAAGTTGAAGTGATATTATATCATATTTATGATAGGTGTAACTATTATAATAGTCTAAGAGAAAATGGACAGAATGTATCGTATTAATTTCAATTCCTGAACTACATCACGTTTCTAGGCAGGCGCCAGTGGAAGTGATAACCGAGGATAATTACAAGGGATGAAAGTAGTAATTTCTCGGGGTGAACTTCGTCATTAAGTAAAAAGAACGCCATTTGCACCATTTTTTTGCTTACACAAATGAAATCATAATCCAAAAGGATGTACAGCTAAATGACAAAAATATATTTCTCATGACGCCTTATTGTGGTCTGTATGACGTCATACACTTTTTTTATGCGAAGCCACATTTTTCATTACTGATTTGGAAAGAGCGGAAAATTTCAGGTCCGAAAATGACTTTGATCATGACCTTGAACTTGACCTTCAAGGTCATTCCAAGATCAAAGTTTGTTTGAAAAATCAACCTATTACAGCCAAATTAGGTTTCCGGGTGGGGGGCGCTGTTCAACGTCGCTGATTTTGAATCTGAAATGATTTTTTGTTTGAAAAACTGGTCCGCCCTCTTGGATTGCGAAAATCTGATTTCAGATTCATAATCAGATTTTGAAAATTGGCAATTTGAAAAAAATCAACCAACCTACACCCAATTTGGTATACGGGGTTTTCGAAGTAGATAATTACGAATATGAAATCAGTTTTTGAAAATTTTCAAAACAAGTAGTGCCCAAGTTCAACGTCAAATTGGTTTTTAATTTGGAATTCCCTCTTTGAATCAGTCTTCTTTCGGATCAGGATTAAAAACATTGATCAACGTTAATTGGTTATGCATCAATTGGTTGACTTTTTTCAAAAAATTGGTCCGCCATCTTGTATTGTGAATTTTGAATAACCGATTTCAGATCATTCGAAATCAGCGATGTCGAAAACTTCCGTACACCAAATTTAGCTATAATTGGTTGATTTTTCAAAAAACTTTGATCTTGGAATCACTCGGAAGATCAAGTTCAAGGTCATGGTCTAAGTCATATTCGGACATGAAATGTTCCGCTCTTTCCGAATCCTTAATTAAAACTGTGGCTTCGCATTTAATAAAATTGTGTATGACCACATTAATGACGTTCTGAAAAATCTATTTTTGCCATTTAGCTGTACGTCCTTTTGGATTATGAGTTCTTTTGTGTAAGCAAAATAATGGTCCAAATGGCGTTCTTTTTACTTAATAACGAAGTTCACCCTTATTTTTGACAAGTTTACCCCTGTCCGCCACCTTGATAGTCACCCTCTAGGCAGCCGCCTCCCGAATTTGCTTAAATATATCACAATCTGGTATGCAGCCAATTTTGGAACGTTTACTCGATGATGAGCATGTCCAAAAAAATTACCACTTACACCCCCTGTAACTATCCTCGGTTATCACTTCCACTGGCGCCTGACTAGAAACGTGATGTAGTTTAGGAATTGAACTTAATACGATACATTCTGTATTGCTACAGTTGTGAATAAACCCGTAGGTAGCGTGGCATTTCACAATTGTTTTGGTACATCATGTTCATTGGTGTTCAGAAAATGATATGGGGGTGACCAATAGACAGAAGCATATACAGTGTGGATGCAATGTAGAGTGAATTAGAGTTACACTTATAGGAAGTGCTCCAAATATTAAAGCAAATATTTTTTTTTAAAAATATATGGAAAATGTAAATAAATAACCAACATTAGAGACTGAGAAAGAGAGAGAGGGTTAATGAGTATTCAATAGAATTGTACCTTAAATCAAATAAAATAGAAGATATGTCTGAAAATAGTGATTGATTACACACGGTTTCTAAACGTTAATTTTAAGTCAGCTGAAGTCGGTTCTATTTAGGGTTCCGTATATACAATATACGGATACCCTTATAATATCACTCAGGATTTCTGCCTCTGTCACATCCCAGCAATTTTCTCCTAAACTACTGGACGGAAGATGTTGAAATTTGGTATGAAGGTATAGTTTGGTGACCTGATCAAGAGCACATATCGCAAAAGAAGAAATTTTGATTTTAGGGGTACTTCTGGGGGAAAAACTAAAAAAAATCGATTGTTCCCCCCTGATCTCCGAAACTACTGAACCTAAAATTTTGAAAAAAATAGAAAATATAGAACGTTGCCCAAACTTTACAGGAAAAATAAGGAGAAACCATTAATATTAATTTTGGGAAGCAAATTATAGAATTAAATAAAAATTTAAAAATAAAAAAAAATTCAAACTCATCATGTAATATATCAAATAAAAGGTTTCATTCTGAGGAACACAAATATATGTTTTTCATATTTAAAACAAAAATTAAAAAGATATTAACGAAAATATACCAAAATATATCCATTCCCCCCCCTTATCTCCGAAACTATAAAACGTAAAGTTTTCAAAAAAAAATTGTTTTATAGGTTCTGACCTGAAGTTTGCTGGAAAAATAAGGATAAACCTCTACTTTTCATTTTGGGGGGCAAATTGCAGAATTAAATGGAAAATATAAAATTAAAATTGTTTCTAACCCATCATGTTATATATCAAATGAAAGGGCTCATTACGACGAAAACAAATATATTTTTTTCATATTTTTAAAATAAATGAATTAAAAGAAATTAACAAAAATATAAAAAAATTTACCCATTCCCCCTCCCTTATCTCCGAAACTATGAGCTGGAAAATTTTGAAAAAAAATTGAGGTATAGCCTCTCACCTGAACTTACTGGAAAAATAAGGAGAAACCCCTAATATTTATTTTGGGGAGCAAATTATAGAATTAAATGGAAAATTAAAATTAAAATTATTTCTAACCCATCATGTTATATATCAAATGAAAGGGCTCATTATGACGAAAATAAATATATTTTTTTCATATTTTTAATTAATTAAAAGATATTTACAAAAATATAAAAAATTTTACCCATCCCCCCCCTATCTCAGAAACCATAAGCTGGAAAATTTTGAAAAAACAATGGAGGTATAGCCCCTCACCTGAACTTTACTGGAAAAATAAGCAAAAACCCCTAATATTTTTTTAAGGGCCAAATTATAGAATTAAATGGAAAATATTAAATTAAAATTGTTGCTAACCCAGCATGTTATATATCAAATAAAAGGGCTCATGATGAAGAAAACAAACATATTTTTTTCATATTTATAAAATAAATTAATTATAAGATATTAACAAAAATATAAAAAAAATTACTCATTCCCCCGCGTATCTCCGAAACCATAAGCTTAAAAAATTTGAAAAAGTATAGCCCCTCACCTGAACTTAATTGGAAAAATAAGAAGAAACCCCTAATATTCATTTTTGGGGGCAAATTATAGAATTAAATGGAAAATAAAAAAATATAATTGTTTCTAACGGGTCATGTAATATATCAAATCACAGGGCTCATTATGACGAATACAATTTTTTTTTTAATTTTTTTAAAATGAATATTTGAAAATATATTAAAAAAATATTTTAAAAAAATTACCCATTCTCCCCGTTATTCACCAAACTCTAAGACCTCAATTTTTCTGTTTATAGGAAAAATATGAAAAAAAAAATCCTAATTCTATTATTTGGTCTCCAAATAATAGAATTAAATGGAAAATAAATTATTAGAAAACCCCCATAGTAATTTTAGGGACAAATTATACAATTAAATGGAAAATAAAGATTCAATTTTCAAACGCATTATGTGATATATCAGATAAAAGGCTCATTATGTGAATTACAAATATATCATATTTTTAAATCATTTATATAAAAGATATTAACAAAAATATTAAACATCGACTTAATTCCCACTTTAGATACTACACTATTTAAATTTTGAAAAATATATTTTATATGTATTTTTAAATAATTGGAATAACAGATTTAATAATTTATAATTTAAACTTTGACCTATTTTGCCCTTTTTCTTCCAATCTACAGAGCATCAAAATTCAGACAGTAGATTATAAAAGGCATTTCTGAAAGTTTATTAGTAACATAAAACTCTAATGTTACTTTTTGGGGGCCAAATTAGAAAATTAAATACATATGTATTCTGATAAAAATCAAGCGAATCCTAAAGCAGATAAAATAAAAAGTCTATGTGTGGAAAATGAAAGTGTATATTTTTTATTAATTTTTTTTTAAATTTATAAAAAATATACGCTCCCTTTAAAAGATATAAAACATTTTTTTAAAAAATATAACCGACTTCTACCTATAACTAAAAAGCTAAAAATAATTATAACAAAAATACAACTCTAGCAAATAAATAACACATTCAATGTTGTAAGGTGCCTACCCAGAAAGTAAAAAATGTAAACATTAAAAGGTGCTCATTCTGTACAAATTAATTACCTACCAATCTAGTATATTTTTGAAGTCGGTGAAAAGCAAATCTAAAATCCTTCATTGCGTACTTATCTGCTAATTCATCAAACTTGATTGTTGCTTGGCACCGACTTCAAAAATATACTAGATTGGTAGGTAATTAATTTGTACACAATGAGCACCTTTTAATGTTTACATTTTTTACTTCCTCGGTAGGTACCTTACAACATTTATTTACTTGCTAGAGTTGTATTTTGTTATAATTATTTTTAGCTTTTTAGTTATAGGTAGAAGTCGGTTATATATATTTTTTAAATGTTTTATTTTCAACTTTTTAGTTTTTTTTAACTCAGGTAGTTTTCATTCTTTATTTTTTATTTTGTACGTAAAACCTTAATAGACAGAACCAGGTATCATCGAAAGCCTCAACATTACACAATGATACTTTATCATTTAAATTGACAGGTAAATCTTTACTAACAAAATGTACTAGTACGCGTTGACTTAATAAGCCCAAAATATATTTATGCCTTATGGACTACAGACAAGCATAAATTTGTTAGCTGCCTTCTGTAAACTATAGGACGGAGTCAATTAACATTTTATGTTATCGCCCTGTGTAACATTAATTCCTCTCCACACTTTATGCAACTTCTTATTCTTATGTGCTATAAAAGAAACACTTTTTCAATCACACTGTATAAATATAATTCAACTCCAGCATATATTTTAACCATCCTGTATATGATTTGCTTATGTCCACATTATATAACAGTTTTTTAATCACCCTATATAATTTTAATTTCATATTTATTTCAACATTCTTATACCACCAAACGTCCAGTCCACTCTATATTCCAACCATCCTGTATATACGGCTACCTACGGACCACTATCATTCTAGTCCGTCCTATATTTCAATCTTCATATAAATGCAACTCCTTCTACCACTTTACTTTGTGATTTTGTTTGCTATAACTAAACACCCTGTCTATAAGCCACCAAGTACCAGTTTAAAGTTTGACATGTGTTGTCAGTGAATTTTCTAATAGGCCGGGAGAATGTGATAACAAAAAATACCGTCTTCGCAAAATGGAAAACTGTGCATATAAATAGGTATTTGCCTGGTATACAAACAAAACGAGCTTGGTACTCATTGATTTAAGGAGCCAAAAATACTATGCTTTACTACCTATATGGTTGAAATGTACATAGAAAATTTTCAAATTCGCGATTAAAACTTCCAGTGCCTAAAATTACCGCACTATTACGTTGGAATTAAAATATTTATGAGGAAATGTCCGTTATGTCATTTCGATGAAATTTTTGATAAGAATTTTGGAATTTTCGGAGATATTCTGCAAAACTGCAAGTTGCACGTCGCAGAAAAGTACATGAGATCACCTAAGGATCTTCCTTAATAGATTAAACGTTAAAAAACTATACACATCCATAAGGGGTTATCGAAAAATCGACTAAAATATTAGGGATATTGGTCGATTTCCATGCACGCATGTGTTCGTTCACAAATTTTATTACTTTATCAATAGAATTCTTTTCCAAAATTTGAAGTTTCACCAATCCGGATATATACTCTATTAAACAAGACCATATTCGGTCAAAACTGTGCACCACAGGAGAAGAAATCAGGTAACATACATACAAAAAAAAACAAAATATACGCGACGAATTGATAATCTCCTCCTTTTTGGAAGTCGGTTAATAAGGGTAAATATAAGAAAATACACTCATTTCCTGCTTGTCTGAAACTGGAATATTAGAATCTTGAAGGTGGTACGGAACCCTTAGTATGCGAGTCCAACTCGCACTTGACCAAATTATTTAAATATAAATTATGATATCTAATACTTCACCGATCTGAATCGTTGCTTGGCATTGACTTCAGAATATACTAAATAGGTAGGTAATTAATTTACATGAGAAGCACTAGTGTATGTATTACTTTGTTTGTAGGTATCTAAGAACTCTAAATGTACTTGAAGTTTTTAGTACATAAGCACTCATACCACATTAGTGTGTAAAGTTGTTTCGTTAATTATTTTCAAGTTATTAATTCGAGTAGAATAATTATTTAAATAATTATTAGTTAATAGACAATAGGATGCTATCTTTTCACTGAAATTAGTTCTTAGACGACCAGTGACTGATAGACACGGTAGAGTGTTCTAATTCCTTACTTAATCCTTTAGTTTTTATTCTCTTCAAAAGTTTATATTAATATATTTTTGCAACGAACTAGATTTTTTGATGCAGGTTGTTTTTAGTTATAAAAGCCATTTTAGAAAGAAGATATTGCTTTCACATTTGGCATGTGTTAGCAAAACATAGAACCACATAATACAGTTATGAAACTTATTCTATCGCTACTCCAGTGGTATTCCTATACGTGTCCAAGGGAATACAAGAAATGTTCTGGGCCAATTAAGTTTGAATTTGGTGCAATACCACGTCCAAGGCCTAATTTGCGAGCCCAAAATCAAATTTCCAAGACTAGCCTAAAAAAAACATGACTTTATATCAAATTACTTAATTAACAAGTATGTATGAGCATAAATACCATTTCTTAACTTTTTGCAAGATTCATAATATTACAGTTTTTAGGTATTTGTGAAATTTATTCTTTTTTAACTCAAGAGTGCTAAAAGTAAATAATGTAGAACCGATGCTTCAGATCTTTAAGCTTTCTTAATTAGGATTAGTATAAACTACATTTAAATAAAAAATATGTATTACCCCTCAGCTATGTAAACTCCAAAAAGTTTACGGAAAAATTGTTGTTCATTAAGTAATTTCACCAAAATTAAGTTTTTAGTGCTTAATAACAAAAAAGACTACTCTCATACATCTTATGAACATTGACGTTAGCACCATATGCGGGCGTTATGAGAAATCAGTGTCTTATGTAAATAACCGGCTCTTTAATATCAAAAACAACATGTAAATTTTTAATAGACAATCTGATTAAAATGTTCAATTATTTGGCCAATTGCTGTTGTTTAAAGTTCATACTTCAAAAACCCCAAAAATATGCTCCAAATATTTAGTAGTTTTTGTGATATTTTAATATATTTTGAATTTTGATAATTTCTGATTGTGAAATAGACACACTGAAAGTCAATGAAGGATAAAAAATATATTATTTTTAACTTCCTTCCAGTTATATAACCATCGCAGTGTTTCAAAATATTATTTATAAAAATACATCCAATCAACTACATCATGAACAGTCAAAAAAGTATTAATATGTGTAAATTTATGATTAAATAAAATACAATTAAATTGCGACCTCACATTTTAAATAGATTTATAAAATTATTGATATCATAATGTTTATTTATAATTTAATACTTTAAAGCAATATTTTTTTATGATAGGTTGGAGTAACAAAAAAACTATTTTTAACATATTTTACTGAAAAACTAACGTTTTTTAACTCAATACCAGGTTCAGCAGACAAAACATTTATCACTTATGGTGTTTTAGATTTAACTGTGGCATGTAAGTTCCTGATACAAAAAATACATAAATACGTATTAAAATTTCAGTGACCAACAAGGCCAAGAACAAGACTGACCAACACCACGCTTTAGATAATGAACTATATAATTAAAAATCCAAATGTTTCAATGTCCTGACATAATAAAACTTTCAATATCAAATTTGTATTTTATTGTAATTCAGATTAGACTTGTGGTCAGACCCAGCGTTGAAATATTTTTTAAAATATACTGTTAATTATTTCACGTTTGTTCAAAGGCTCAAATATTCACAAGTACTTCAAACGTCTTTATTTTACCAAAATAAACTCACTTGTTTACAAAAGAAAATAACGAATACTATCAGGTGATGTGCTACATGAGGCTTCCTAATTAACAGCCACGCATAAAGTAATCGCGCCTTATATAGATTTCATTCTTTCGAGGATTTTTTCAGTCATCTCTGGTCTGCCAATGTTATGTTATGATATTCGATTTCGGAACTCTGTTTTTTATTCATTAATCGGAGTTTTCGGGACTGCCGTTGTTGTTGCCCTTTTTTATACCTTTATATTCAGTCGGTTTTTGTTTCATATTTGCAATTTTTTTATTAGAATGACTAACTTCTGTTCTAACAATATATATATATATATATATATATATATATATATATATATATATATATATATATATATTCACTCTACGCTATATATATATAGATCAATGTTAACGGCTGACCAAAAAGATACAAAGTGGTAGTAACGGGAAGCAGCCAAGTGGTAGGGGAACTAATATGTGAAACCCTTTTTTCCTAATGAAAGCTTTCGGAATCTGTTTTATTCCTTCTTCAGTCAATACATACTAAAAAGTTATCACAATGGTATGTTAAAAACAGTACTATAAAAAAACGAAAAATATATATATAACTTACGGAACTGAGTTATCCAGTCTGACAGGCATCAAAACACAAACATAACTAAATACATGACAACTGTGTCGTTAAAAAAACTAAACTACATATAACTCGAACATTAATATACGGAAAAATACTGAAATGTTACAATCAAATAGAATAAGAAAGTGTGTTTAACCTAATTTCTGGTGTACGTTTAAGGTGCTCTGGCCGAACACTGCCTTAAGAACAAACACAGGCCTGATTTCGATAATCCCCACGTACTAACTTCAGAAAGCAACACTTTCAAAAGAAATTTTCTTGAGATGGTTTGCATCAATAAGCAGGATAACAGCATTAATAAGAAAACAGATCTCCAAAACCTCAAAACAACTTATTGTAATCTTCTTGAGTTGGAGAAGATGGGTTAGCTCTATAAGTAGCATTAAGTCATCTTCATTTTCTCCACCTAAGAAGTTTTTCACGTACTCTGTTGTTCTTAGATTAAGTTCAGAATGACATGAACACTTCTGAGATCGCATTGCTGTCCTTATTGTTATTTCTGTGACTCCTTACATAGAACATTATTATTTCAAAGTGGCTGTGTTGCACGCGTTCCAACATAGGGTTTTGACTTTTCGAATTGAATGTCACCTTAAACGTACACCAGAAATTAGGTTAAACACACTTTCTTATTCTATTTGATTGTAACATTTCAGTATTTTTCCGTATATTAATGTTCGAGTTATATGTAGTTTAGTTTTTTTAACGACACAGTTGTCATGTATTTAGTTATGTTTGTGTTTTGATGCCTGTCAGACTGGATAACTCAGTTCCGTAAGTTATATATATATTTTTCGTTTTTTTATAGTACTGTTTTTAACATAACATTGTGATAGTATGTATTGACTGAAGAAGGAATAAAACAGATTCCGAAAGCTTTCATTAGGAAAAAAGGGTTTCACATATTAGTTCCCCTACCACTTGGCTGCTTCCCGTTACTACCACTTTGTATATATATATATATATATATATATATATATATATATATAGGTATGGACGAATTTGTGCTTTTTTTGCTAAACACTGTTTGTTCTGAAGTGTAGTATTATTTCCCTTAGACTCGTAACACGTACTTAGAAGATAGCACAAATAACGTTAGATACCAATACCATTCAATTATAAACACTAGTGTGAATATCTCGACTGACCTTTTGATGTCAAAATAAACTGAATTACAACTGAATTCTTCTGCCTCATAACACTTTTTTATAAGTTTGCCGTTCTAGAGTCTTCAAGTAAATTCTTTTGTGCTTCACGTTAGTGGCCTAGAAATTTTAGGAATTTCCTGAATTTTCAGTTACTATTTCCTGTCTATATGACCGTGTCAATCAACTCCCTTCAGGTTCTATAAAGTGTTACCAACACCAAATAAGAGTCGTGGAACCTCTAGGTTCATTTCTAGTGTTTTAGTATTATAGAAGATAAAAAGTCTTGTGTGCTGAAAACTTCCATCAACATGATATAATAATATGCAGCATGTTTTTGCTGAAAAAAGCAGACACTAATTAAAGCTACCCATAGTGTTTTAATTATTATTAGATTTTTTAATATTTTTGATTATGATCTGTAATGAATTTCCATATTAAAAATTATAGCATGGAAAAAGTAATTAAATTTGGCAATAATTTGACGCAATCAAAAATGTTAGCATTAATCTTATGAAATTAACTGAACGTTGATTTCAACTCCAGATGGGAATAGTAGATAATGAGTATGGACGGTTTTTATGAAAACAATTTAAATCCCTGTGTGATTTTTCAGGTTTTTACCTGTTACCTTTTATAATATTAAAATGTTAAAGCACGTATTTAGGCCAGCCGTTCCAGGGAATTATTAAATTTACGAGAAGACGCACATAGGAATAAAAAGTTTCGAAGGAAAACATCTTAGTCCCCAGCCGCAAACGTATAAAAGAATAATTCATAAACGTTTGCCTAAAGTCCACTTCGCGCCACCTAATTCCACAATGAAAAATTAAAGTTGATGAATTATGTAAAACAGGACATTTGACCTCAACATCTTTAGATGGAATTAAAGTCCCAATTCACTTCACTGTCATGGTAAAATTTTTGTACATGCCCAAACAGCAGTAGAAAGTTAAAAGTTGTTTTTTTTTCTGTAGGCTGAAGTGCGTTGACCATTATTTATTTAAAGCACTTATAAAAGGACTGTGAGAAGACTGCAGGGCACAGGATGTCGCGTTGTGAAATTTATAGAGGTGGAGAATTTTTTTAATAAAAGCTTGGGTAGATTTTACAACCACAAAAAGTAACGTCATGATCTGGAGCTTTTAAGCGCCAGAAATTTTACGTATTTCCTGAAATATTAAAAAGAATGGGAACAGGAATAAGGAGCTGATGAAAGTCTAGAATTTAATAAACTTTTGGAACACAAATTTTGTTGCTTTGTTTCATATTGCCGTAAAATTTTTAATATATTCTTATACAAGCTATTGCGTAATTTCGGTCAGCAAGGTCTTTCTAGAAAATATTCAGTTAGAACGATATAAAATGGAGATTTTACACAGAAAATAAGACTTTGTCAAAGACGATTTTACATTATCCATATAAATATTTGAGGATGGTTACAAATATATTATAACTGAATAGTGATGAGTGAAAAAAAGAAGCCGAAAATTTACAGAATGAAAGTATCTATTACTTTCATTCTGTAAATTAATAGTAAGTAATAGCAAATAGTAGGTCGAGAAAGTACAAAAGAAGCTGCGGGTAAGTCAATGAAGATGAATTTGAATGGTATATCTAAGGCCACGCAAACACTTGGGAGTTGGCTAAAATAAATAGTAACTTTACTAATAAAAAAAATCAACTGGCTTGGTTGGATTTCGAGCATGATGTCTGTCTTTGAGAGGTGCTGTTCAAATTACTTGAGCTAACGAGATAAGTGATCGATTTCATCTTTCAGATTCTAGGTATCTACACAAAGGAGGAGGCAATTTTTGTATTTGGAAATTAGTTTTTTACTGTTACTGATGCAGCTATTTGGGGTGCACATCATTGGGGTACGCATAAGTGATGTGCACCTAATTTGATGGCAGCTATCAGGTTTCAAATATTTGCGGTAAACTATTTGTCGATAGTGAGCGCCGGCGATGATGTGACAGCTACAAGTGTGTGGATAAAGATGTATTTTTTTGTGTTGTAGTAAATTATTGGTGCGACATTTGTTTAAAATAACTCCCTCAAATTTATTATTTGACATAGTTATTATACATGGAGACATATTTCACATCTAAATATAGCCTTGACCTTGACAGTAACCTCAGAGGTCAACTGAACGCAAATATTATTATTTACAGGGTAGCCGGTATTTTTATTCTGGGAGTGTGGAGAACCATTTTACATTATCTAATGAGCTGGACCTTGACTTGGAGTTCAACGGTCATTGTCAAGCACTTTAATTGATGTGATTAGTATTTTGAAAACGGATCTACCACTTAAAATGTCAAACAAAGGTTGTATTTAATAGATAGAAAATCCAATTGCGATATGAGTTCTGACTCCTGATATCGAAACCGAAAACAATGTTCGTTACCTCAACTTCTACTTGAAAAAACAAAGTCACTGAAATGCTAGAATTACCGAAATGTTCTTTAAACTACCATTAGGCTGAACTCAAGATTCAAAAGCCAAGAATTAACAACTCCGAAAACGCCAAAAAACCTCATTCTCTATAACACACAAACAAGTACGTGAACAAGGTAGCGAGTTTTTCGTTAGTTTTCGAAACAGTTATGTATTTTTAGACTTCCAAAATTTTGCGTTGGCCACAAAGTTTATACCAGTTCGTTTAGAGATTTCTGATGAAGATACGAGACCAATAGTTTGATCAAAGTATTGCTCTGTCTGTATGATGATTCCACTCTTTACTAATGAACACTGTACATACTATGTATATTTTTCTACACCTACAAACCACTAATATAGTTATGGTATTAACCGATTTGAAGAATGCCTTAAACCAACATATTTGAAATGCAATTACCAAAATAATAATACCTTCAATAAATCAAACTGTCTTGATCATTTCGAACTTCCTAATCTCTCGTTCACTTTCTTGGCAAAATTATAAATTCAATTCCACGTGCGAATTTATTCTAGAAGGAAACTGTCATGATCGACTCCTTAAAAATCGCGTCGACTGCAGATTTTCCGATAGTTGAATAAAAAATGAGCTCTTTGGATGCTTATTAAAGTAAAATGCAGTTACACTATTTTCACTTCGCCTGAATGCTGTGATGCAGACGCAATCTTTCATGGTTGTTACATTCAATGAGATGATCTTGTACATTCTGACGAGAAATTTTGAGAAATTTAGTCACATATTTGTAAGAATTAGTTAATTAGGTAGTAGCGTTTGTTCGCGTCAAGATGAGGTAGATAGATAATTTGGAACACTTATTTACATTAATAATACCAAGTAAGTACCATCATTGTTTTTCAATTTCTTAACCAACTGTGACTATTTCCTATATCCACACCTAAAAAAGGCTAGGTGGTTAGAGAGTTGGATCGAATGAAAAGCAAATAACTGAAACAAATTTCTATTTCGAAGGCATTGAGGAAACCCATTATTTGGAGGCAATAAAAAAATGCAAAAACCCTTAACTAAATGTCTCGAGCTACGTTGAGCAATAAAACGCCTATATATCGAAAATAATATCTTTTATTGAAAACGTCACAGGCTTTTAAAACTGCTCTCGTACCTGCCGTGCCTTAACACGTAACAAGATAAGGTTTCTGTTTATAACATTTTAAATCATAGTTCTCCTTATCTTCAGGATTGCCCAATAGTTTCTGCAATGTTTTCGTTGTTATATGCTACCATTATAGCAAGTTCCCTATAAATTATTTTAAAGTCCTTATTCTAATATCTGACTAGTACTGAGGCAAACTTGTATTCCTGTCTCGTTTCGAAAAGTTACACTTTTTAATATATGTTGTTTACAAGCTTATCCAAGATAATATGTTATTTGTTGGAAATTTATTACATGGCGTTCATTTGGTTAATTATTGTGTTTTCTTCCTCAAGCCTCTCTTCGGCAAGAAGGAATGTCAACAAGTGATGTAAGAGGAAATTTATTCATATGTGTCTTAATCTGCTAGAATTCTTCCTAAATAAATCAAATTCAGCCAGAATTATTAATATTAAACACCTTAGCCTCACCCTCAATGTTAATAAAATTACGACATTGTTGGTCTTAACGAAGTAAGAAGAATGAGCGAAAATATCATGATATTAAATCTGAAATTTCTCGGATACGATGATCCGTGGACAATCATACAAATATATTCGACTACTGAACAAGCGTTTTAGAGACCATAGACACATTCTAAGTTGGAGAAGATCTTTTCCGGTTGACAAACAGATCTTCAGAAAATAAACAAACAACAAATACATTAGTAATATATAAGAAGGGAAAATAAATTATTAATTTTTTATATTTAGTTAGCATACTTTTACTTTCAAATTTTGTCTTTAGTTTAAGTTGATCTGAATAAAGGCTATCATCATCATCATCAATATTTAATAGCATCATTTAAATTAGAATAGAATATAAAATATTGTATTTTCTTTGCTTTCAAATACAAATTTTCACCAAAAATAATCTTCTTTATTTCCACGCTAAAAATTCACAACCAATACACTACTGTTTTTAGACTAATATTCTCACTTCTGTTTTGCGTCCGCCTCTATACTCTGTTCCAGTCATTCTTGATATATGATGACTAGCTCTAGAAAAGGAATAACATTTTCGGTACTTTTTCTTATATCCTCAATCGTAAAAACTAGAAATAGTTTTGACTAAACGTTTTGTTAATGATGAATTAGTTTTTAACGGTGATAAATTTTGAGAGAATTCCTTTATTAATTATGTATTAGTTTTACTATTTATGGAGTATTTTTTTTTGTTTTTTTTTTTGTTCTTTTTTAGATATTCATAACATCCAGTTTTTGTGTCGGCGTGAATTTTCCACGTCATTATATCTAAATGTACCGTCAAATAATAACAACAATTTATAAAAAAGTGATTGTGTTTTTTAATATGCCAAATCTTATAAATAATTCAACATTTATGACTCATACTATTCCTAATGAAATACCATTCAAATATTAACTTTATTTAAAAGCAAATAAACTTGTTACATATTTAAAAATCACATAAGTTATTCCAGTTTTAGCATAGTTATATGATGTTACTAAACTAACATTAAATGCTAGAGAAACCATTACGAAATTACTTCTTGAACTAACATCAAATACAAATTTTCAAAACTATCTTGAGAACTCCATGAATAGAATATTGTTTTGTTAAAACTTACTCTTCACCATATCACTAAAAGATTATATGAACCACTTATATTAAAATGATGAATACAAGATATCTGAAATATCCACTTCGGTTTATTACTAGAGTTGAAGAGCATGAGAGATAGACACTGCACCAGTACAGATGTCATCTACATAAACATCATTTGATATGATCTCAAATGCTTCGGGGTAATCATCCTTATACAGATGAGCAAGATGAAATAGAGTACGTATTGCTAAATACGGAGAGGAACTAACTCCATAAGTAACAGTCACCAATCGATACTCCTGAATAGGGGTATCCTGACAGAAACGCCACAAAATACGTTGGTAATCTCGACGATGTTCAGCGATGAGAATCTGACGGAACATCTGTCTTATGTCGGCTGTGGAGCATACTGCATAGAGTCTGAAGCGCAAAAGAATCGAGATTATGTTCTGCTGTAACTTGGGACCGGAGAGTAGGATGTCATTTAGAGACACTCCTTGAGTATCAACAGCAGAAGCATCGAAGACAAATCTAAATTTGGAACTAGTAGGAGTTGTAGCATGATGCGGAATGTAATAACTGGGTTGAGATATTTCGAGGCTGGGTATTAATGCCATGTGGCCAGAGTTCAAATAATCTTGCATGAAGTCCTTGTAGCGTTCATACAAAACAGAGTCTTTTAACATCCTCCGTTTCAGGGACAAGAATCTTTTGAGAGCTACATCACGAGATCCTTGGAAGCGAAGTGTGAATGTTTAAAGGTTATTAGACAGTGAACCTCGCTGTGGATATACGAGAAATAGTACGAGAAAAGAGGTCATCTGCCTGTTTATCCTCCAAAGAAATTGCAGGCAATTTTGGAACCTGAACCCAATGTCGCTTTCAGTATTCAAGCGACATTAATCTTAAATGACGTGTAAAAGTCTCAAATGTTTATAATTAGTTTCTCTAAATACTCGCAATTGATTGTTGCAATTAAATTGAAATTTAATCCCATGGTGAATCAAAAACTTTTATAGATTTTCCTGACAGAGATTCCACTTATTTATTCAATGCAAATAAAGCTTGATAAAATAGTTGAGTTAAAATTATTTAATTCTTGACGTCTGTGATGCATACACACAGAAATCTTCAGTCATGCTTTGACGATGATTTTGTCAAAGGAGATGTGGGTCGGTAACTTGACTGAAGGATACCATGATGATAAATAAATAACTAATTGATTTAGCTGAACAGCATAAGGCAGCTATAGAAAGCGTACTTTCCCAATGAGAGCCGTCTTCTGACAGACCCATTGTTTTACAAAGTCCTTGAAATGTTTCATAAGTTATACATTGAAAAGTACGTTGATATTACCATATCTTCATTTTCAGAGCTAAAATTTGAGAAAATATTCTTACTCTTACCCTCTAATACAAAGACTACGGAAAGAAGAAGGGCCTTTGACTACGTGAAGTACCATCTACGGCTCGCATGCAAGACGCGGGGTCACGGGGAACCCCTCCGGTCCGGTCAAATCACGGCGACACGAAATTAATTTCGTTGCGTGTTACATATTTTGATATATCTCCTAAGGTATTCATTTAATTTGCATAGTGTACAGGGCAAAAATATTCTTCATAAAATGATCAAGCCAACTAAGGTATTTAAAATGATAAGGATTAATACCGTATTTGACTAAATAGCGTTCCAATTACCGCTTTATAATTTTCAATTTTTCAAAGTAGTGAAATAAGTATAGCATGTTATCCTTAAGAGATAGACATATGCCTCTATAAGATACAGAATTTCACTATACATTATTTTAATATATCTCAAAGGGTTTAGGCAGCGTTTTCGTTGAAAGCTCCCAAACGGCTTATTTTTTTCCGACATCTCCGACAAATATCACATTTCAGTCATTTTTTATAAAAACTTAACAAACCATATGCTAAAATCTTTCTGGAGAACCATTATATCCACTAGTGAAAACAGCATGAAAATCGATGCGATAGACAAACAGTGAACAAAATACAGAAATAACTCTGGTGGTTCACATTATATCAAGAGTAAAATTAAAATGTATTAATATTAGCAATATAATATAATAAACATAATTTGCAATTAACAAATGAAAAAGAAATGTTCAATAGCTTATAGAATATCTATTAACTATAATTTAAATCAAAATTGGAATCAGTACTAAATTCGTAGTTAAATGGTAATTTCTTCCCAAACTCATATCGAAGAAAAAAGATGGAAAATTATACTTTGCAAATTATGCAAATTCTATTGATTAGGGCTACCATTGGCAAATGCAACTTAAATCGTGTTTTTAATGCTCCTCGGATATTATCAAATAGCAGGTTTTATTATCTAACAATCAGCGGAAGACATAGGAGAAATAAAAAGTTGTAACTAGGTTCTCACTACTTATTACCCTCATAAAAACAGTAAACATACTTATATAGTGAAGTAATAAAACAAACTTCAGAACAACGCAAGGGAATATCTACGGATTCGATTGGATAACTCGAGGAAGATGTATTGGATATGTCAATAAAATGAACGAGCTACAAACTGAATGTTCACCGAGTGGAAACTCTCTGAAATTTGAGAACAATTTTGCAATTTTGATGCTTATTAAATAAACAAACGTGTTCGTTTGTCAGTGTGTTCTATAACAATCAATCGAAATTTCTATGAAGAAACCTGACAATTTTATTATAATTTTCAGAAAGTTCAATTATCAATTTTAGAGTTATATTTTACTAATTCTGTTTATAATACCACTAACAGCGAGGCCTGATTGGTACATTGAAACGTTTGGATTTTTTTTATATACAGCTTTTTGTTGATAGATGTGGTGTTATTTCCGTTAAAACCGTTAATAGAAACTAACAGATGCCACAAATAACCTTTAGGAAACAAATAGAGCCTGAAGTTGAGTACTCAATGATCAACCATAATCTTATGGGTTAATAAAATAAGGATACACTCCCAACATTTTGTTATTTGATACTGGTGAAATGCTAGAAATCTGTTTTCATTGCCAACTCTAAAGTGGAGTGCGCAGTTAAAGGAAATATGTTATAGTGGCAGAGAATACGACAATTTAAATAGTTCATTAATTGAATACACAGCGAACAATAGAATTCTGGGTGTTGGTACATACGTTTTAATCTTTCCTTTCATTCATTCCATTCCTAAGAGGAATCGAGAGAAATGAATGATGTCACTACTATTATAGTTCGCAAGGATGAGCCAAAATTCCTACACAATACTTTGTGTCCCACTATTGTGAACGTGCCACTATCAGAAATCTTTTTTTAATCAGATAAATTATATATACTCATAATACTTTATCAACAATACAAATTTCAAATACTGGAGAAAATACTAACGTCATTAGTCAGAATATTTTTGAGAGAAACTAGACAGGCTAATAATGGCGTCAAACTAAATGACAGAATATGTAAAACTTTTATAAATAGTTGTTTACGAGATCTTCAATATCTCGTTTTGTCTGTTGGTGCTAATAGTCAGCCAAATATTAGTTAACCTGCACCAAGTTCACATGAAGAGCGTTGCCAGAGAGAGTACGTACAATGGTACACCTGACATTAAAAGATACCCGACTAAATGGCAGTTCAATGGAAGGCAATGAGAGACTTTAGCCAGACATTGTCTGTAATTACAAGAGGCTAGAGCTGAGGCTCTTTTCTACTAACTGATAAAATTATATTTCAGGTGCAGATTTTCTCGTCTAGTTTGTCAGTGTCCTTTTAGAAAATCTTCTTGCTGGTTGTATCAATTGCAGCTTCTGCACTTTCGTTATACTAATAATAAAATTTGAAAATTTAATTATGTACTTCTGAAGCACTAATTTTACATATTTCGTGAGCTCATTTCATTAGTTTACAGTGATATAGATCAAACAAGAACTCGTTACAAATATCGAGCAATTAGACGACAAAAAATAACCATGCCGCAGCAATTAATGCCATCAATGTCTGGTAAATCTATAAAATGCAATTTTGTCAACCGTCTTATGCACCGAGATGAAAGCTGCAAGCTAGACAATAGAAATTTTGGATCTGCGACACAGCCTCCATCACATAACGTGATTTTTGAAGTAGGTGTGCCTATAATGCTTCTGCGGAAGTTGATCCCACCTAAGTTGTGCATCGGCACCCAACTGAAATGTCTTTACCTGCAAAGTAACTTCATGTGTATTGATTTGCACGATTTTGACAGGAATACGTTATTTGCACATTGATTAGCTATTAACATATTTAATAAAAAGTATATACCTGAATAATATTGTTATTTTACGCTGCCAGTGATTAAGAAAACCTTCGAGAAATTAATCATCCAAAAAAAATTGCGAATACGATAAAAACCTGTTCGATAAACATTGCTGACAAAACAAAATCCCAAAGAATTCGATTGAGGGCAAGAACTCTTCGATTTCATTTCGAAATTGAATTGCAAACCCGCAGCAGACCAGAGGTGTCCGGCGAATTCTCAAATTCGAGACGATACAAAAATTTAAATATTTAATTTAACCACTTAACACAAAACAACTCATAAACCTACAGCCTTTAAATTATGATAATATTTTCTCGTGCTACAATTAGTGTGAAAATGTAAAAATTAACAATAATAATAATAATATCAATGGACTAGATATAGTTTTGGTATATAAAGCCGCTTGGAAAACAACTTTAATTGACATAGCAATTCCTAACAACATTAATATAAATATCAAGCAGGCTGAGAAAATAACCAAATATAGGGATATGGAATTTCAAATAGACTTAGTGGGACATGAACAACACACAAACTGTACCAATTGTTAGTCTCAAAACATCTATTAAACAATTTAAAATACCTCGATCTGAACCAAACATCTTTACCAACAAATGCAATAAGTCGTCCTGTTACGAGCAGCCCGGACGTTCAGGAAATTCATGGAAAACTAACGACTCCAATCCTGAAAACCTGGCAAGGGCTCCACCAGAGCTAAACCCTTTTGATATCTAGGATATCTGGTTTAGTGAATTTTCCCCTAGAGGGAATGTGCTGCCATACATTGTATGGTCAAGTCGGGAATAATGCCAATTATAATTACATACAGGGTGTTCCACGATAACGAGCTACCTAGAATATTTCCCAAAATACTCATTATTTTTAAAATCACAAAAACACGTCAAAATTTTTAGGAACGATATATTTCTCCATACTAATCGTTAGTTCAATTTCACCGTCATCACTCCAACGCTAGCTACTCTTTTTTTCAAACAGAACTCTACCATAACTGACAGCTCGTTTTAAAAGGAATTCAAGGGTGTGTCGTTTTTGATATTATATCAATATTTAAGAAATTTGCGAATTAAAACGTGATTCCTGGATATTTTTCTGTTCTCTGATTTTATCGACGAATATTAATTAAAATAGATAATGCACTTTTAATTTTAAAGGTTTTTGCCACTACGACAAGGAAAATGAAACAGCCAATGGATTTTGTTATAACAAATGTTCGATATAGTCTCGATTGTATACACTGTTTGATGTAGAGTACTATTTCGATGTTTAATTTTTGTGGTACGCTACTGTGTATGACTTCTCATATAACGAAAAATTTAAAACTTCTTTTATTAAAAAAAATTGCTTAAATGTTTTAGTTTCTCTCCATAGTCGCGTCAGGGTAGTTAAGTCTTACTGCGTTATTTTTCTTATGGTAAGCTTCGTAAATCATAAATACATTACTAAACTGTGGAGCAAATTCAAAGAAACGACTTCCTTACTTAACAAGAAATGCGAGCCAAGAAGAATCGATTGAAATAGTAACATTAGAACATGTAATGGAACCAAAAAAATCTATAAAACAAATTACGTTAATACCAGGTATTCCACGAAAAGTGGAATTCTGAAACGTAATAAGTTCTATCTCTACAAAATCAGACCGGTCCAAGAATTAAATGAAGACCACGTTAACAGAAGTATACAATTCTGTGAAACATTCCAGTCACATTAACAACAATCCCAATTTGTTATAGAGTATTTGCTTCTCTGACGCAGCCTTCTTTTATTTAAATGGTGAGGTAAATTGTCATAACTGCCGATCCTGAAGCAACATTAATCGAATCTGATTTAGAGACACTCCTACTCAGCGACCTCTAAAGCTAAATGTGTGGGCAGGTATCCTAGATGACTATATCGTTAGACCCTTTTTATTAGATGGCACTTTAAATGAAGATAAGTATTTAGAATTACTGGCAAACGCTGTGGATCCAAGAATAACTAAAATTTTGGAGGAAGATGATGGTCTCGTAGAAGACAAGGTGGCATCGAGTGGACAGCAAGTTCATCAGATAAGGCACCTCTGGATTTTTTTTCCTTTGTGAGCATTAAAAGACCCGCGAGTATGCTACCGACTTACTACATATGTTTTTCCAATTTGCGCAATGAATTTTTGGCCTTGGAGTGGAAGAAGACCAATTTGAACATCGTTATAATAAAATATTTACTTTCATTCTCTTTGTCATAACAGCAAAAAGTCTTTATAATTATAAGCCAATTAGCTTTTTTAAATATTATTTGTCAATAACATAGAGATAAAAACAATAACCAGGAATCAAGTTTTAATTCCCAAATTGCTAAAATGTTAATTACATCAAAAATGACAAACTGTTGAAATTCGTTTTAAACAGACTTATGGTAAATCTTTTGAAGTGCCTTTGCGATTTTCAAAATAGTGGGTATTTTGGGATATGTTCCAGGTAGCTCGTTTTCGTTGGGACACCCTGTATATAAGCCAGTGTCCCATAAATTGTATGGTAAAGTCGATTAATTTAAGGTTTGTTTTAATTTCCATTCTTTTCTCTTCTATGACAAAAAACACAATTTACTTTTATAACTTTTAGATACTATGGGCAATTTTGTAGATAAATGAAAAACCTACAAAATGAGTACTGTACGCTTACCTTTCTTTAATTTGTTCCTTACGTAAATTATATATATATATATATATATATATATATATATATATATATATATATATATTAATTTATAGTGAAAATATTCTTAGTAAATGAAAAGAGAGATCTTCTCATACCCAATCTATATTCTAAAATATTCTCTCAATAAGAATGGGTATTAAACTATGGTTGGCTACCCAATTTCTGAGTATTTACCAAAAAATAAACTTGTATCCCCGGTAGTTTTGCAAAATTATAGTTAAACCTATGAAAGACTTCCTTTTAAATGGTCATATTACTTCACCGGATGATCATATCGTTATTTATAAAACCAGCATTGGAAGGGTTGATCTAGGCATCTCTCATCTGATTTTACAAAATTTGAAGTATAAATACCTACTGAAGATATTCGGCTACTCTCCGGCGGTCGAATTGAAAGTCATTCGAAGATTGCGAGGGGTGGTACTAGTGGAAAATTTTTGACTTTTACACAAATTTATATTCACAGAAACTACTATTTACATTTTATCTTAACTGTACAAACGACCGACCAAAACTGAATGCCTCCTATCGCTAGCTCTTCTTATTTATACATTTATCTTGGAATTGTCTGGAACATCCACGAACCATCGGGAAATTCCATCACGTTCTGGAAACTTTAAAGGAATTCCCAGTAACGGCAGCGGTCCGCCGGTTGAGAGACAAACATTTCGGGTTCCCAGAATTTATCGGAATAATGTCCCTTCCATGAACTGGTTGATGGCCGATTGCACCAGCGATCGGATGAATTCTCGTAACAATATGTAGAATGGTTGAAATATGTATAATTACAGTTATACAGGTGGGTTTAAAAATATTGTAAAGTAATAGTATGATCTAGAAGCTGTTGCATTTACCGGATGTTTGAAATATAGGGTGGAGTGGGATTCTAAGGATACAGGGTCATACAAAAATCTTTTATTTGGTGGCAAATAAGCGTATAAAAGGTTGTTGAAATATAGGGTGGTTACAGTTAGAATTATACAGGGTGGGTAAAAAATGCTAGAAAAATTTTGTTATATAGCACTTACATATATAGAGTACCTGAAGTATGGTGCGCAGTAAAGTTATAGTTATGCAGTGTATTTCAAACAAGGTTAGCAAAAGTTGTAAATGAAGGGTGATTTAAATGAAATGTGGAAAGATAGTTGAAACATAGGGTGAAGAAGTTTTATTATAATAATTATTTAAAAATTAGTTATATTAGTTGACCAACAAGCAGTAGCGTATACAGGGCAGTTGTAATACATACAAGGTGATTCAAAAACATGTTGAACAAAATTGTTATTTTCGGAGCCACATAAGCAGTTGCGGTTTTGGTGAAATGTATTTGGCATTGATGGATTTATTGTTATACAGGGTGGTAGAAAAAATGTTAGATTGGGTGACCGATATGAAGTTGCAAATACAAGGTGGTTTAAATAGCGGGTGAGGTAGATTTTTAGTCAAACAGGTTGGATTTTTTTTTTGTAGGATAGAACATGAGCTGTTGCATATATGCAATATGAAACATGGATCGTAGTAAAATTATAGTTCATAAAGTGTGATGAGAAGTATTTAAAAATTTTATTTTTGGTTGCCCCTAAGCAGATGCACATACAGGGTGGTTGAAATATTTTGTATAGTAAAATTATGGTTATACAAGTTCGTTCAAAAATAAGTTGTAATGTTCGACAAATTGGCAGTGGTGTATACAGGATGGTTTTAATGTAGATGGAATAAAATTGATATATGGGTGGCTAATAACCAGTTGCAGCTTGGGTGAGCGTTTAAATAAAAGTTAGGGTGCAACACTGTGTTTTCATATTTGTGACACACCAAGGGTTCCACAGGCATGTCCATTAGGATGGTTCAAAAAAACTTAAAAAAAAATTGTTATATAGGGTAGACCATAAACAGTTGCATTCTACTATATGAAATATCTGAAATATGGGGAGAAGATAATAGTTTTAGAGTTTGTTTAACACTATATGTTAGAAAAAGCTGCATATAAAGATTGATTAAAATCGAGAGTAAAGAGAATTTTTTCTTTAGAAGGTGGTTTTAAAAAATATCAGTAATAATTGTTATACAGCGTAGACCATAAGCAATTGCATAGCTGAAATATAGGATAGAGAAGAGTTATAGTCAGGTGTTCAAAGACTTATATTGGGTGACAAATAAACAGCAGCATATACAGGATGGTTGCAATATAGGGCGACCTAGAGTTTTACAGGTATTCAAGGTGATTCAGAAAAATGTCAAATAAAATTGGTATATAGGGTGGCCCATAAGTACTTACAATTTGGGGAAATATGTTCGGGATTGGTGGATTTATAGTTAACTAGGGTGGTTGAAACAAATTAGAAACGTTTTTATATATGATAACCATATGTTTCATAAGTTATTTCTTTCTGCGAAGGCTTGAACATTCCATACGCGGGTGAAACCGCGGGTGAAACCGCGGTTAACGGCTAGTGTAATAATAAAAGAGTATAAAAAAAACATTTTACAGTACAATACAATTCCTCTAAAGCAAATGTTTCAAGTATATTCCATTGACTTCCATACAATAGTACAACCTTGACTGAAAGTCGTCTCTGACATGGTTCAGCATAGTCGATGTTATCTGACGACACTCCGCTATAATTCGTTGGCGTAGTTCGTCCAAATTCTCAGGCTGAGTCATAGACATTTTGAATTTAAAATGTCCCCACAAAAAAATTAAAATGCTTTAGATCAGGTGATCGGTCAGGCCATTCTATAGGACCTCTTCTTCCAATCCCGCGACCAGGGTATTCCAAATCGAGGTACTGACGAACCGGTGCGGCGTAGTGAGGGGGAGCTCCATCTTGTTGGAAATGCAATTGCTCTTCATGTAGTAGAGGATCATTTTCTAATTTTTCTATTATCAATCCATTAATTTAATTTTCCAATATATTATGATAAATTTCACCATTTAATTTACCAGGAATAAACAGGGGTCAAATTAGATGATTTCCCAAAATCCCTGCCCAAACGTTTAGTTTTACAGGATGTTGACTATGAGCTTCTCGAAATAAATGAGGATTTGTATCGCTTCAAAATCTGCAGTTATGTCGGTTAACCTCCCCATGAAATGAAATAGTGCACTCATCCGAAAAGCAAACATTATGCAAGAAATTCGGGTATTCGCTGGGTCATAATTTCGCAAAACTCTTACCTTCGATCCCAACCATCCTCATTCAATTCATGAAGTAATTTAATTTTGTACGGATGGAATTTGTACTTATGCAAAATTCCAAAATCGTTAGTTTTGATAATACCGGAAGCTGCAGAGATTTGTTATAAGTTGGACAAGGCCCAATGTAGCCACGGCTACCCCTTCATCATTTACAATTCCAATGGGACCTCTTTTTTTATTCATTACTGAGCCCGTCTCAACAAATTGTAAAATGAACTCCAATACGTATTTATGACGAACGTTACGTTCGGGCTGATTTTGGTTAAAACCCTTGTAGCAGATCGAGCACAATTTTGATTTTGGTAATAAAGACTTACCAGGTCAATACGTTCTTGCAATGTGTATACCATAATTATCTTTTAAATTTTCAACAAATCAATAAAGTAATAACTTGACAGATAAATGTGCAACAAACTTGCTGTAAATATTAGCAAAAAATAATGTAAAATAAATAAATGTTTACATTTAATGTTTTTTCTTGTATTGTGTATCATCAGTATTTTTTCTCCTAAATTGTTGAATGCAACTTAACATATGATATATTGGTATTTTAATGTTTTATTTACTCTTCAAGACAAAAGTACAGGTCGGTATTAAAAAAAGTTTATGTTGACCTAGAAGAAATAAAGCCTAATAGCGTAGATTTGCGGACGAGTTATTGTGTAAAAGTATGTTTCTATCTTAATTTTTGATATTTTTTAAATTACATTGGTAGAGATATAAAGCAAAAAAGACAGTTTTGAATTAACTTGAGAACAGCAAAAATTTTAATTTTAATGAATTGGTAAAAAGGGCTCATAATATAGAGCAGTTACAAATCCAAATCGAAAAATTAATTAATTATTGAATTTCTATTAATTTGTAGTAACTTCTCTATAAATTATTTAAACCAGTCTTTATATTGATAGTGTGTCCCATTTTTCTTAAATGTTTTATTTTACACCCTGTTGTAATTTTGTTTTGGAAAACTGACGAAGAAATAAAACATATCGAGGCATTTTCTTAAAATGATATGTTGTTTTAATTTATTGACTACTTTCGCTTAACCACCTTGTGCTCCATAAATAATAATAAATTACACTGAATAAAATATTGCCAATTTGAACTGAATTATATGATGTAAAAAATGATGAGCAAGTCATAAGAAAAAAAAATAAAATAAATAAATAAAGGAAATTGCAAGAATGTATGGTGTATAGGTGTAGATAACTGATTGTATATAGATATAAGGTATATGAAAGAATGTTACATATAGGAAATGAATTGTTATAATTATAAATATAAACAAATTTCTATAAAATAGTAATGGTTACATGAAAAGTAAGTTGCTAAGACCATCATCAAAGACAAGATATCCAAAACGTATATTCAGTTAATAAGTAATATTACAGTTGGAGAAATAAGTAAAATCACAAATTAAGGCATCCAGGATACAAAATTACACATATTTAGACCATTATCACTTTAAATTATGTAAATACATTTTAAAGACAGATTTGGTAAATGTCAAAAATTCAAAACCGTTGAAAACAGGAGGAACAAAGAACCATATAAAAAGATAATTGATAATTCAAATGTATAAGTAATAGAAATTTTAAATTAAATACAATTTTTGTAAAAAGCAACAGCTGGTGGTTTACAGGTGGCCAATATCAAGTCAGAGATTAAAAAAACCTGTAATTGAAAGATTTAGGCAAATACAAAAAAGTAAAAAGGGTATCAAAATTTAAATTGGGATTTTATTTTAACTTTAATGATAATTAAATGAGGGAAATATTCATTAATTTAAAAATTATATATATCAACGGAAATGTCCTTCGCTGGTGGCAATTCTGATATTATAAATAAAAAGAATTGAAACTGGCAGTTCTATTGGTTCTCTTTTTTAATTTACTGTGAACGAGAGCAGATCGACGGTGTTAGTAGAACATATAATTACATTTCCTTGGTAACGAAATTTTGTATTTTATGCGATTGTCAAAAATTGTATGTTTCAAGTAGGTACAATAAAACAAGCTAACCTAACAGTTTTACCATATACTTAATACTGATATACTGCTAGCAGATGCTAGCAGAATCTATATGTCTATATCGTTTCACTGTACCTCGGGTCTTATGCGCATGTTTGAAAATGCCCCTATGGGCACTTCTGTTGTTGTTATGATTTCTCTCTGTTAGATTCTTGGCAAAGCTTGCGCAAAACGGTTTAGGTACAGCAACACCCACATACATACAGCATAATCCGCTGTCTCTCTTAGTCGATGACCCTTCGGCTTACGGGCGATAGCATTATATCAATATTAAGTATATATTTTTGACAACTACATTCAAAATTATTTAAAGTTTTTGGAATGAAATACATTTTATGGGAAATTAAATGAAGAGAACACTAAACTACATATAGAACGAGATAAGCAGTTTAAAGACAAATTATAAGAAATATTTGAAGGATTTTGCTAAAGTAAACATTTAAATTGGAAGTCATTTGGAAACTCGATTAGCCACAAGAGATGATAAAATAAAGAACACTATTTGGAAGGCCAGAATATTGGTTGACAATTAGTGAGTTTTTGAAACATAAGATATATAAATCATAGTTTTAAAAGGTTACCATAAAACACGATTGCAGAAAGTAAATATTCTTAGTATTCTTTAAAATTAATAATTCAAAGATTTTGGTAAAATATTGTACATACAACTTTTATAATTCATGATTATATAGTTGAATGGGATATCCGTTAATACCATTTATGTTTGGTAAGTTTTGGAAATTTATTTGGAAAGTTTGGTGTTTTTAATTTAAACATAAATAAAAGTATTAATAAAGTTGAAAAAGGTTTTGGTATTTATTTAAAAATTATTAACGTTTGGATAAGGGATATTGACTAATTGTATTTGCTTCATAACTCTTTATTCCATGCACCTAGCTTTCGGAGATTCTTTTCTCCTTCTTCAAGGTTCTGAACATACGATAATATATGGAATAAAGAGTTATAAAGCAAATACAATTAGTCATACCCCTTAACTAAAAAAAACAGTAAACATACAAAGAGTGACTGTTAAGTAGTTTAAATTATATATTTATATATATATATATATATATATATATATATATATATATATCTTATATAAGTTATTCCATCGACTTATATGAAACAACCTAGCAACAGTTCCCAAGCTGAGTCAGCATAACACGTGTCGTCTCCAGTTACCCGCAGACGAACATCCGTGAGAACTGCAAGCGCTGCGACACCTTAGTCAGCGTTCTTACTTTATAAATTAAACTTTTTCATTGTAACATCATTTATTATTACTTACAGATTTGTCTAGTTTAGTTTAACACTCATTTTGTCTTTTTAATTGTTATATAAAGTTTTATTATTTTCATTGTTATTTTCAAGTTATTATTTTTATTAAAAGTATTGTGCAACTATAAATAATTTAAAAAAAAAGAGAAATTTTGAAAGTGTGATATAACAAATTGGCGCAGTCAGTAGGATCCGTCTAACGTTACTAGAACACGAGTACTCTAACTGGTAGCGGCGAATTCCTATCCCTCAACGGAACAACGAACCTGGAAGAAGTCCTCACTGCAATCAAACGTAAAACACGGCGCTTTCAATGTTCCTGTTGATGTAAGTAATGGTGAATCATCATTCGTTTTAAGTAAATATTATTTGATTTTTTGATTTTATTGAGCATTGATTTTTAATATTTGATATAATTTATTTGATTTGATTTATTAATACATTGGTTTTAAATAATTTGATTTTATTTGATCGAAACTGATCTATTTTATTATTTGATTTTTATTTTTGATATATTTGATTTGAATGAAATATTGATTTATTTATTATTTAATTTATTTGATATCTTTTATTGACATTGATATATTTGATTTACATATTTTATTGATTTATTTATCCATTTGTTTAACCGATTTATTTGAACTATTGATTTTAATTGCTTTACATTTTACACCATACTGTTCTATCGTTCAAACCATCGTTAATTCCCACTAACGTATTCTACAGTTCATTTGTTTTCTACACCTTTTAACATTTCATTTTTACACCCTTGTTCCAATTCGACTAATATAAAAATGGCACAAGCTTCACCTACTCAGGTTACCACCGAAACCGAGAGATATCGGTTAACGGAAATATTTTCCGTTATACCCGAATTTGAAGGAGACCAAATTTCCTTGGGAACCTTTATAGATGCGTGTAATTGCGCATATAATATCCACGGCGGATCAAAAATATTTGTTAGTGATACATATCAAAAACAAACTAAAAGGGAAAGCGGCGCAGTTGATAAATTCAAGGAATCCCGGATCGTACCTTGAAATCAAACAACTCTTGACCCTACACTTAGGAGATTCTCGTGATCTCTCTTCCCTTATTCACGACTTACAACGTCTAAAGCAACTTTCGAACGAGTCTCCACTAACGTTTTACAATAGACTCCAGGTATTGAGTGCGAAAATGCACTCCTGCATTCACAAAACTGCTGGGCTTAGTCCAGAACAAAAAGACGCCCAGACCACTCTAGTGGATACAATGGTTATGAACACCCTTTTTACGGGATTAGAACCCCGTTTAGGTCAGGTTATATGAGCCAGTAATCCTAAAGACCTTCTAGAGGCACACTCCCGTATTAGAAGAGAGCTCCAACTTTCTTATTTCGAGGATCAGAAAACAAACAAATATGTTCCTCTCAAACCAAATTTCCCACCTCGAAAGCCGACACAATCACTTAAGTGTCTTCATTGTGGTCGATTAGGCCACATAGCTGCAAATTGCCGTTTGAAAAGACAAAATAGTTCTCAAACATTTAATCAAAACTATAGACCAAATCCTGTTGGGCCTAACCAACAAACAAGGCCAAACTTCCCCCAAATAATCCCCCGGTTCAACAAGGACAACAGTTTCGTCCACAAAACTTCCAGAGACCCCCTTTTAGGTCTCAAATGAACCCAAATTATTCTCGTCCTTCGGTTATACAGAATAACCCGAATAACCGTCCTGAAAGGACACATCATTTCAATCAACATCAAAATGATGGTTACTCACAATATTCGGATTATTATAGCGATAATTACAATACTTATGACTACGAGGATGATAGTCAAAATTATTCAGGCTTCGAAGAGACTTTTGACGATACCCCTGTCGAGCCTTTTAATTGTCACGATTATCAGGATTTTCTAGCGTTTCCGAGCCTAGATCAACCTCCCGATTCGACAACAACTTTGTGCGAAGTCGAAACCCATATTCAAAACCTCAATCTGGACGATTTGAACCCCGACTTGAACTTCCCGGAGCAACTATTTCTTTAAGCCCACTTCTTACAGTTAACTCTAAAAACCTTTACTACATTCTTGACGCTTCTTCTAAATTCAAACTACTTATTGTTACCGGAGCTGGTATCTCTATCTTCAAAGAAAATACCGTAAAGAATTTGACCCAAAGATCTCCTGAAAGGGTAACTATTCAAGGAATTACCCACGAAAAAATCCCCATCTCACAATCTACTTTAATCCCATTCGCTCCACGTAACCCACATAAAGTTTTTATATACGATTTGGACATTGAGTTTGACGGCATACTAGGATTAGATTTTCTTGAACACTATGAATGCATAGTTGACTTAAAATCTAAACAGCTAATAACAAATTTTAAAACCATCCCTTTACACAAAGTTCCCGATAACGATCAACCCTTGACTGATGTACCCGACACACCCAATGTTAAGCCAAATATTACTGCAGAAAAACCCACACAAAACAAAATAACTATTGAGGCACGCACAGAAAAGATCTTTAAACTTAAATGCGATCTTTCTAACATCGACGCCATCTTACCAACTCAAGAAATTGACAGAGTACGACTTCCAAACGCACTCGTACAGATTAACGCAAATGGCGAATTTCTAACTTCCATCATCAACGCTAACGCGATGCCCAAAATACTAACTTTTTCTGACTTAAAACTGGAACCACTTGACAAAACTCATCCTCTTATGAATTTCAATACAGACGATTATCATGATTCCCAATACATAGACAGAAACTCAACTATTAGACAACAAATTAGAACTGATCATCTAAATGACGAAGAACGCGAACAAATCACTAATCTTTGTTTGGAATTTCAAGACATTTTCTATCTTGAAGGTGACGTCTTGACTTTCACTAAGGAGGTTAAACATTCGATTGATACGAATAACGCAATGCCCGTTTTCACTAAATCATATAGATATCCTCAAGTTCATAAAGAGGAAGTGAAAACCCAAATTGGAAAAATGCTTGAACAAGGTATCATTAGGCACTCCTCATCTCCTTGGTCCTCCCCCGTATGGGTCGTCCCCAAGAAGCTCGATGCTTCTGGTAAACAAAAGTGGCGAGTTGTTATCGATTACAAGAAATTAAATGAATTGACTGTAGACGATAAATATCCTCTGCCAAATATCTCCGATCTTCTCGACCAACTTGGAAAGTGTCAATACTTTTCGACACTGGATCTCGCTTCCGGGTTCCACCAGTTGGAAATCCAAGAGACAGATATTCCTAAGACTGGCTATTCTGTCGAAAATGGTCATTACGAATTCGTTCGTATGCCATTTGGTTTAAAAAATGCACCTTCTACTTTTCAGAGGGTCATGGACAATATTCTTCTGGGTACCCAGAATGAACGTTGTCTCGTCCACATGGGTGATATCATCGTCTACTCTCCGACCATCCATGAACATATTTCCCGGTTGACAGAAGTTTTTAAACGACTTCGGAAGTCTAACCTAAAAATTTAACATGATAAGTGCGAATTTCTTCGTAAAGAAATGGCTTATTTTGGCCATCTTATCACACAAGAAGGTGTAAAACCAAACCCTTCAAAGGTTGAATGTATTCAGAACTTTCCTCAACCCCAAACTCAGAAAGACATCAAATCTTTTCTTGGTCTCGCTGGGTATTACAGACGCTTCATACCAAATTTTGAGAAGATCTCTAAACCTCTGACAATACTACTCCAAAAAGACGTCAAGTTCATCTTGGACGCAGATTGCAAGTCTTTCTTCAATGAACTGAAGCAAGCCCTTGTATCTGACCCAATTCTGATATATCCAAACTTTGAAGAACCCTTCCTGCTCACTACTGATGCTAGTGCTTTTGCTATTGGAGCGGTTCTTTCTCAAGGCCCCGTGGGAAAAGATCTCCCTGTTGCATACGCTTCTTGCACCCTCTGTGCTGCAGTGACACGATATTCCACCATCGAACGAGAATTGTTGGCCATAGTTTGGGCTGTTAAGCACTACAGACCGTATCTTTTTGGGAGAAGGTTTACACTTCTGTGTGACCACCGTCCGCTTACTTGGCTCTTTTCTATAAAAGATCCTGGCAGTCGTCTAGCCAGATGGCGCCTTAAGCTAGAGGAATACAATTATAAGATCGAGTATAAGCCCGACAAGGTAAACCAAAACGCAGATGCTCTTTCTCGCATCAAAATCAACCATTTCAAGCAATGTGCTGATTTCCTTTCCAAAATCAAAATTTTCGCTAACAACGAAACTGACCCTGAACAACCTGAAATCTCTGACAATGACGACGAACATGACGAAAGAATTATCGCTGAGTTTAATCGATTTGTTCAACTCTACAAAACTGAGTCAATAATCGATTACTCTAAAATTGAAATATCAAATTCTCAACTTCTAGACAAGTCACACAAACGCATAGTTACATTCTTTAGGCAAAACCAAACTAACGACTTACACGACAAAACTATTGATGACTTTTTCGAAGAAGAACCTAATTTCAGTAATGACACTCTTAACATCATGGCCAGTAAATCTGTCAGGCATAGAAAATACTTAGTTGTACCTTTGCCCTATGACCCTGAAACTGTCGTCTCGCATGTTTTCAAAATTATTTATAACAACCAAGATCAATTCAACGACTCCGAAACATACTGCATAGAAAATAACATAGAACTTCCCATTCTTGAAATTCTATCTTTCATTCTCTCTGACAAAGAAATCAAACTCAAAATCTGCCAAAACATTGTTACAACTCCTACCCAAGACTAAATTCCTATAATAATACAACAATACCACTCTGGTAAAAACAATCTCCATCGGGGCATTAACGAAACCATCAGACGTATTAGGGAAAAGTACAATTGGACCGGCTTAATTAAAACTGTAGAACAATTCATCAAATCCTGCGAAACTTGCCAAAAGTTCTGTAGGAAAAACCTAAGTGCACCTTTTGTTATTACGGAAACACCCAAGACTCCTTTTTAACGTATTAACATTGACATCTTCGAGAATCCATCTAGAAATCATGCACTGACTATTAGGAACGAACTCACGAAATTTACGCAAGCCTACCCCATAAACGACAAAACTGCTTCAACTGTCGTAAACACCCTTTTGATTTTCTTTCATCATTACGGAACTCCACTTCGCATCCATTGTGACTATGGACGTGAATTTGATAACACCTTAATGCGGGATTTATGCCAACTATACGACATAAAACTGACATTCTCCAGCGTTCAACATCCCGAGTCAAACGGTTCTATTAAAAGATTTCACGCGACCTTAGCAGAAATGATAAGGGCAAATACAGCGGAACATCCAAACGAACATCCATTTAACGTCCTCCCTTATGCCATCATCTGTTATAACAACACGAAAAATAAAACCACCGGTTTCACGCCCTACGAACTCATATTTGGGCACACTTCAAGTAGGCCTCCAGAAACCCTTTACAACCAGGAAAAACGTATTTCAAAATACGTAAGAGACCTAAATAACAGAATGGACTATTATTACAGACTCGCCCGTGCTAAAACCGAAAGACAGAAAGAAAAATCTAAAGTGCGATTTGACCAACACGTTTCTACTAAACAACCCGATTACAAAGTAGGTGACAAAGTCTACGTAAAAGAGTTCCAAATCAAAAACAAAGCTGAAAACAAATTCAACGGCCCCTTCGAAATTACCGCAATACGAAAAAACTCTGCCACCATCATAAATTTACAAACAAACCAAATAACTAAAGTTAACTTTGACAGACTAAAACCCTATTTTGAACAAATCTCTTTTTCAGATTCTGAGGACTGTTTTCAGTCGTGAACCTTCAACAGTACTCCATTACGCCTGTTAACAATACTATAGGAGTTTTCTTTCATGAAGAGGGAACCCTTAAAATTTCTAATGACAAATGGACACTCCTTGTTTACAAAGATCTAAGCCCATTTCGAGACGCTACTTTAAACAACGACAATATACTGAACAGACTTTTAGATACTATCAACCACAACAAAACTAACGTTAAAATCTTCAAATCAAAAGTACAGACTCACGTAAGCCTCCTGAAACAAATATCAAAATCTGTTAACATCAAATATATTTTCGCTGACACTGAGACTTATAGTACCAACAGAAAGAAACGCGGACTGATTAACGGACTGGGATCAATTTGGAAATCTATTTCCGGTAACTTAGATGTAACAGACGGAGAATACTTTAGTGACTCTATCAATAAAATTACTAAAGACCAACATCAAATTGAAAACTTAATGAAACGACAATTATCTGTAATAACTTCGGTCATTAAGAGCCTTAACACCACACTACAAAAATTTCAGTCCGAAGAGAAAATATTTTCGGAAAATATCGAAGCAATTAGGAAGTCAATTGAGTTCATTACAGACGATCTTGCTTTTTACGAACTTCAAGCCAATGTCTTGGATTTGTGTGAAAGCTTAATGGAAAGTTACGTATACATTGAAGATACTCTCAACGATGTTTTAACTGCAGTCTCTTTCGCCCGTCTAAAAATTTTACATAGCTCAATTATAAACCCGGTAGATTTGGTCGACTCCCTTCAGAAAATATCACAGTTACTTCATGAAAATAACTTACCACTTCCAACTTATAGTTCGAATGTTGCTAGATACATCGATCTAATAGAATTGGAAGCTTTTCAAATCAATACTAAAATTGTTTTTGTACTAAAAATCCCCTTAGTCAATCCTGAAACTTACACACTGTACCGCTTGTATCCTATCCCAGTTTTGGATTATTGAACAGGATTTCACCATATTCTTCAAACAAAATTAAAATATATCGCGAGAGATGACGATTCGCTATTGTACGCATCTTTCGAAGACCTGAGTGACTGTAAGCCATTATCTAAAGAACATAAGATCTGTTCCAAAGTTATTCCACACACCATAGACAAAGAAGCCCTCTGCGAAGCACAGCTTCTTAGACAGCCAGCAGCCCTTTCTTCACCTTGCAAGCCTTTAATATTATATGCCGAAGAGTATAATATTCAAGAGATTGATCTCAACCTTTGGTTAATCTCGATTTCCGGACAGTTGCCCATCAACATCAAGTGCAAGGGAGAAGACGTCGTTACCCAATCCATTTCGACACATTCTCTATTGACCATCCAACCCAGTTGCAATGCCTTCATCGGTAACACTAGGGTCCACGCCAGAAGGACCACGAACAACGTTGACAACATCACACTTAAGAGTCACCCAGTCAACATCCCCTACAACTATTGCGACAACCTGCCAACCATCAGTCAACTTCCAAAGTTGAAACCCATGAGACTACAGGAATTGGATGCCAGAGACCTGAATATCGCTAACCATAAGCTTAGACAATACTCCAGGGAATTGGAAAAGCTCCTGGACCAACCATTCTTGGAGAAACACACCTCCTGGTTTACGATCATCACAATGGCAACAACCGCAATTGTGGTTGCCCTCCTTTCCATCAGCATCATCAGGAAGAAATTCCAGAAGCCTCCAACAATCAGCCCTTCTGTCGATCCAGCACCACCACAAGGTCCATCAACCATCAAGCCCAGGGTAAAACTCCATAGCCTCCTTAGTCCTGTCGAGGATATTGAATTGCAGAACCTCCCTTAAAAGTCGATGCTGTAGCATCAACTTTTTTATATGGATGGGAGTTGTTATATAACTTATTCCATCGACTTATATGAAACAAACTAGCAACAGTTCCCAAGCTGAGTCAGCATAACACGTGTCGTCTCCAGTTACCCGCAGACGAACATCCGTGAGAACTGCAAGCGCTGCGACACCTTAGTCAGCGTTCTTAGTTTATAAATTATACTTTTTCATTGTAACATCATTCATTATTACTTACAGATTTGTCTAGTTTAGTTTAACACTAATTTTGTCTTTTTAATTGTTATATAAAGTTTTATTATTTTCATTGTTATTTTCAAGTTATTATTTTTATTAAAAGTATTGTGCAACTATAAATAATTTTTTTTTAAAAAGGGAAATTTTGAAAGTGTGATATAACATATATATATATATATACATCCGTCTATCAATCGGACGACTTTACAGGAACTCGTTTTTTGACGGCCGACCAAATTAAAATGATAATCGGTGTCTTAAGGCGAGTATACTCCACACTAATGATTTGAATATCTTCTGCATGAACGGAATTTAAATTTATAAGAATTGAATTTTTTTATTTTTTCAATTCCCCTATCCATATGACGACTTTACAAAAACCGTCAATCAGACAACCAAAATATACATATTTTTTTATCCATACGCCAATGTGTCTGTCAAAATATACATATGTAATGCTAAACAACGGCCGGCACTGCTGCCAGACTTCTTTACCAATGACAATGAATCATTAAAGCATTTTAGTATGTTAGGTACATTGTATATACATATATAGCCAAAATATGCAAGACATATTTTTAAATATTACAACAGGTTTGCAGTTATAAGTTTATAATATTTAAAAATCCTAATTATTAACTTGTGTCCGATAGTTCACATCTCCTAATCTGAGAAGTGTGTTAAATCTATTTGGTGATTATTAGACAATTTTAAATTCGCAATGAAATAAAGATATATACAAACTCTTTAAAATATTAATATCCTAAAAAATCACAATAAACTCTACTAACTAACTACTGAAATTAATATCGCGTTATATAGCGTAAGCGAATCTTTCTGGTCGTTTTTGTTGTTTTTATGTTCTTTCGCCAGAGACGTAGTGGGTAAATTTTATAACATTGCCCTCCCTCGATCTAAATGTACCACCTTCAACTTAGCCCTGGGGTTTCGACGGATACGGTAGACGACGTCAGTAAGCTTTCTGCAATCCACGCAAAATCGGGTGGTTCCACCCTTTTTTTTAACTAGGACGACGGGAGCGCACCATGGGCTTATGGATGGCTCAATAACTCCATTTTGCAACATGGACTCGATGTCTTCCTCGACTGCCTGTTGTTGCCCCAAGGGTAGTCGCCTAGGTGGTATTCTGATGGGTTGAGCCTTTCCGGTATCTATTCGGTGCTGGATGCTGCTGGTGCGACCGGTGGTTCCATCTTGGCTGTTAAAGATTTGCCAATGATTTGCAATAAATTGCTTGACTTCCTGCTGTTCCTCTGGTGTAAGGTGTTTCAAAAGGTCGGCAAACTGTTGTAGAAACTCTTTACTGGGCCCTGTCTCCTTCCCCGATGTCTGGTACTCTTCTTCGCAATTGATGATGGTCTCTACTGACTCGACACAAGCTATTTCTTGACCATTGGGAATTCTAATGACGTTGTTCGACAAATTAAGGACTCTAGTATTTCTCGTCCGATTGTAACTATAGCCCATTCAACTAAGTAGTCATGAGCTGAATGTACGGGCTCCACCATTCCAACGCAAATCCCAGGATTGCTTTCTAGCTGCCCATGAATAATCTGTTCCGTTCGACCGGGAATTCTGGCTGAGGATTTTGCTACAATTTTTATGGAGGCGGTTGAACTGTTGACGCGCCGTGTCAATACAAATTTCTTGTCGCACATAAAGCCATGCTGGCTGATTAGGTCCATACCCAGTATGAAATCGTCCTCAATATTCGCTACCAGGACCCTATGCCGGATTATGTAGTCCCCTATCTGTAGCACGACATCTGTCTTACCCTGTATTGACATGGACTCGCCGGTGATTGTTCTGAGCTGATTGCTATTATTAACTGGCCGGATTTCTGATGACCTCAAAACCCTGGAGTTGGTAATGGACACAGTGGCTACGGTGTCGATGGAGATGGTAATTACTCGGCCATTGATGGTGCCCCGGATGACTAGGCTGTTGCTATCTCGGCCAAATCCCCGGATGGATACTGTCGTGGGGGCTGGTGGAGTGTTAGTCAGCATTCGCCCCCTTATGCTGACTGATTGGAGTTTCCCTGGTTGGTGTGGTTGTTGTGTTGGCTACTTCTGGGGATCGTTCCGCTAGCCATACTCTCCAGTCACGTTGGAAGTGTACTTACTGTCCGTCCACATTGGTAACATGCTCCCCTTGCGCCAGCTCTTTGTGACCATTCTAGTAGTTTGTTCATACCTGCCAACAGCGCTTGAAATGGTGACTCTGACTCTTCATGGTTGAAGGAAACTGCTCGGACCTTCGGCTTGGACATGTTCATGACGGCCTCTACTTCCAACGCCCGAAGTAAAGCTTCATTACTTTTCCTGACGCCACTTAGTCTTAGATTTCTTTGCACTGCCACATCTCTGATACCGTTTATGAAAATCTGGCCAATTGATCTTTAGTTTTGTCTGGCAGGACTGGGTAAGACAAGTGCACTAATCGTCGAACCTCTGATTCGAATACTTGTTGGCTCTCTCCTGATTTTTGCGTTTTTCCACTTAGTTGTACCTGCTATACTTTGCTCAAGGACTGATTGTCGTATCTTTTGTCCAGGATAGCGATGATCTTGTCAAAATTGCCTTTTTTCATCAACTGGAATGCTTTGGAGGTGTTCTAAGGCCGGATCTCTTAAGGAAATTACAATGGTTATCCCATCCATTACCTATAGCCACGACTTCAAATTGCCGTTTATACATGGGCCAAGATAAGCTGCCGTCAAATGTAGGTGGTTTGCTAACGGAACCTTTGGTACTCATGGTGTTCTGGTATTTTCCTTGTTGTCCTGTTGCATTTTTTTAATTTCTGTTTCTACCTTGTCTTGGATGGCATTGATTTTATCTTGTACTTCACTTTGTACTATTTCTTTAATGGAACTGATTTGGTCTTGAACTGTGTTTTGAATTGAACTGATTTCAAATTTTAGTTGGCTTTGGATGGAATCGAGGTCTTCTACATTGGTTTCAAGAGTATCTACGGTATTTTTTATGGTTTTATTGTCATCATTATCTCTTTTATGTTTGACTCAACTATTTGCCTTCTTTCATTAACTGTTTCATTAACTTGTGCTACTATTTGCATTAATTGTTTAACTTACAGTTGTCTTTTTTATTCCGTTTGGCCTTGTTTTTCTTCAAATATTTTAAAATCATTTTGTCATTTTTCTTCTAGTATTTTAAATTCATTTTATCTTTTTAATTTAATTTGTTGTTTTTCTTCAAATTTCGAGGATAATCCTTCAATTAAATTATGTTGTTTACAACAATCGATAGATTTTACTAACCTTTGTTGAATTTCCTTTTGCTGTTGTTTCTCTTTTTTCTCTTTTTTGTCACTTCTTTCCAGGATCTGCGTTATTTTTTCATCTAGTCCATCCGTAACCTGTTTGAATATTTTTTTGGTAGCCTCGTCCATTTTGTTTGTTTCCATACTTCGGGTTTCCATAAATCAAATTGCGATTTTAACTTCACTTAATCCTGCACTTGGGTTCAAATTAATTAAAGTTAAAAAAAATAATATTCAGTGCACTTTCTAGAACTTTTATTCACACGTAAACATCAAATATTCTCAACAGCTGATTCTAAGACAATAACATCGAGATAATAACAATCAGATAAGCTCTACTAACTAACTACTGAAATTAATATGGCTTTATATAACGTACGCCGAACTTTTTGGTCGTTCTCCCTTTGTTCACCCTGCGTCCAGATTGATAATTCTTGCTCATTTTGAAGACTCTAGAAATTGATGTTTTTATGTTCTTGCGCCAGAGACGAAGTGGGATCAATTTTATAATACAAATAAAAAATATATTTGTATTTTTATGATGATTCCTTTCATTTGATAGATTTCCTATTAAGTTTATAAATTACTGTTACAATTGGTGTTATATTTTTCTTAATGGGCCGATTTTTTTATATTTTTTATAACGTTTTCAACAAATTATTTTAAATATATGAAAAATATACATGTATTCCTCATTCTTTCACTTGATATATATATTACATGATGCGTTTGAAGAAAAAAATCATTTAAATCTGTAATTTGACCCCAATATTAATATTGAGGTTTCCTACTTATTTTTCATATAAGGTTCTGGTATGGTCCTGTACCACTAATTATTTTTAAACTTTTAGGTCGTGTGGTTTCGGGGATAAAGGGAGGAAAGGGGTGTTTTTTATCCTTTAAACAATTGATTTTAAAAATATGGAAGAAATATATTTGTATTCCTCATAATAAGCCCTTTCATTCCATATACTACATGATGCGTTTTAAAATAGTTAAATTTTTTTATATTGCGTTTAATTCTATAACTTTTCCCCCACAATTAATATTAGCGGTTTCTCCTTATTTTTCCTGTACAGTTTACGTGAGGTCATGTACGCCAAAATTTTAGGTCTGATAGTTTCGGTTAATTTTTTTATATTTTTGTTATATATTAAAAAAATAATTTTAAAAATTTAAAATATATATGTTATATAGAAATTTAATAGACTCTTTAAAATAATAAATTCCATATTATATTTTATAACATTGTAATTCATAACACATAACAGCTTTTTCTCATAATGTAATATTATACTTTTCTTTCAAATTGTCACGTAGCAGATCTCATTTCATATTTTAATCTTTCATATTAAATTACTTTCGTCTCGTATAGCTAAAATATGCTCATCTGCTGTTTTAACTTCACAGAATTTCATTGTTTAAGTTTATATAGAGTCAGCACATTATTTATTATAAATTGTTATTCACGACCTTCAGTCCGGCAGATGATTTCCTTTACTCATAGTCTTAATATCATTGTACTCAAGTTATCAAGTATTAAAGTTTGTTAAATAATAAATAATTTTTTTTAAAAAGTCATTTTGAAAAGAAGTGATATAAAAAGTGGCGCAGTCAGTAGGATTCCATTACGCTGCTAGAACCGGCGTTAGAAGAAAAGCTTAACTGGTAGCGGTGGATTCCAATCCTTTGAAGAAGAAAGAACCTCTCGAGACGTCCCAACTGTAACCGTAGAACAAGGCAACTAACTACAACTGCAGAACACGGCAGCATCGATGTTCCATTTAATGTGAGTACAAACAGGAATCATCTCGCAATTTTTAATTTTACCAATAATTTTGATTTTATTTTTATTTTTCTGTTCGGACGACCAAAAACCCGAACCATATTTTTAACCATACCAATTTTATTTTTGTACCTTATATTTTTTGAATTTCTCGATTTATTTTATTTTATTTTTACCATTTACCATATTTTGTTTGCAAACAGTGCACACTAACTATTTTCCTCCATTCTGTTTTATTGTTTTTTAACGATTTGAAAAAATTACTGCATATTAATCGATTTATACATTTATTTTGAACAAATTTTTTTTTGCTTTTGAAATTTTTCAATTCTCCCATTTAATAAATTTAAAAATGGCACAACAATCTCCCAGAGACGGCTCTGAACCCGAGCCCTATCGGCTATCCGAAATATTCTCTATCGTCCCAGAGTTCGAAGGAGATCAGATCTCCTTGGAACATTTATTAATGCGTGCGACTGTGCTTACAACATGTCGACGGGTGATCAAAGATACCTTTTACTTATCCACATCAAAAATAAATTAAAAGGCAGAGCGGCCAACTAATAAATTCGCGTAGCCCCGCGTCTTATTTAGAATTAAAACAACTCTTGAATCTTCATTTCGGAGATTCCAGGGATTTGACGTCCCTGATACAAGATCTACAACGACTTCAGCAACTATCTAACGAGTCACCACTTACTTTCTACAACCGACTACAAGTCCTAACAGCAAAATGCACGCCAATATTCAAAAGGCATCCAATTTAAACGCAGACCAAAAGGTCGCACAAACAAGTCTAATAGACACTATGGCGCTTAACACCCTTCTAACCGTGTTAGAACCGCGTCTCGGACAAATCATCCGTGCCGGCAATCCAAAAGACCTTTTAGAAGCCAATGTAAGAATCAGACGCGAACTCCAGTTATCGTACTTTGAGAATCAGAAAACTACAAAACAAATTCCCCCGAGGCCCAACCAATCGTTCCGAAGGCCTAATCCTCCAAATAATAAGTGCTTATCTTGCGGTAGATTCGGACACATCACCTCCGAATGTCGTTCCCAAAATTACCAAGCACCCGTTTACAATAACAATAACGGTAACAACAATTACATGAGACCAAACCCTTTCGCTAATAATGGTTCCCAAAATCAGCCTCCACAATTTCGGCAAAATCAACCTCCACAATTTCGGCAAAATCAGACCCCACAATTTCGGCAGAATCAGCCAACTTTTAGGCAAAATCAGTCACCTTTTAGACCAAATCAATATCCTCCTAATCAGTCAAGACAATTCCAACAAAATATGCAACAACCTCGTCAGTCAGTGATTCAAAAGAACCCTAATTTCCACCAGAATCCAAACAGGGCACATCATTTAAGTTACACAAATTCTTTCGATGATTACAACGATTATTATACAGCTAATAATCACCCATATGAGGATTATCATACAGCTGATAATCAAAGAAATTATGACTATTATACAGATAATAGTTATTCATACGACACAGGAAATACTAATCATCATACTGCTGATAACTTCGGCTATCAAACTGATGATTTAGACCCACTAGAAAATCAAAACTACCAGGATTTTCTTTCTCTCCCAAATCCAGTTCATCCACCGGACATAACAACCAACATCACATCACAAATACAAACAATGAATTTAGACGACATGAATCCGAACGTAAACTTCCCGGAACAAACGTTCCTGTAACGACTCTTCACACTGTCAACCCCAAAAACTTATACTACATAAACGACGCTACTGGTCAATACAAATTGCTTATAGATACAGGCGCAGGAATTTCAATTTTCAAAGAGCAAACTGTCAAAAACTTTCCTCAAAGATTCCAAGAACATGTAATTATTCAGGGCATCACTGATCAAAAAATTTCAATTTCCCAGTCAACCCTTATACCATTTGCTCCTGGTAACCCCCACAAAGTTTTTATTTGTAATCTCGACATCGACTTTGATGGCATTTTAGGTTTAGATTTTTTGGAACATTACGAATGCGTAATAGACTTAAAATCTAAGCAACTTAGAACAAATTTTAAAGATATCGCTCTTCACAAGGTCCCTACCTTGCCTTCTTCAGATATCGCATCTCCAACAATTCCCACACACAACAAAAACCCAATAATTTTCCGAACTATATTTCTATAGAACCCCGCACCGAAAAAGTATGTAAACTGCGATGTCACCTTGCTAATACCGACGCTGTTCTACATACTATAGAAAAAAAAAGTCAGATTACCCAATTCCTTGGTATATGTAAACCAAAATGGCGAATTCCTCACTTCAGTTATAAACGCCAACGCCATCCCAAAAACAATTAATTTCGACAACTTCACTATAGAACCCCTTACTCAAACACAACCTGCTTCAATTTTAACAACTCTTATGACTCTGAACCAATTGACAGAAACTTATTAATTCGACAACAACTCAGGACAGATCACTTAAACGTTGAAGAAGAAGATATGATTACGAGCCTTTGTCTAGACTTTCAAGACATATTTTTCTTAGAAGGCGACGCATTATCTTTTACGAACGAAATCAAACATTCGATCGAGACAAATAACTCCAGACCCATCTATACCAAATCTTATCGGTACCCGCAGGTCCATAAAGAAGAGGTTAAAGAACAAGTCAGTAAAATGCTTGATCAAGGCATCATTCGTCATTCTATCTCCCCTTGGTCTTCCCCAGTTTGGGTTGTTCCCAAAAATTAGACGCCTCAGGCAAACAAAAATGGCGTGTCGTCATTGACTACAGGAAACTGAATGAAGTCACAGTCGACGACAAATACCCCTTGCCAAACATCTCCGATCTTTTAGATCAACTTGGCAAATGCCAATATTTCTCGACTTTAGATCTCGCCTCCGGTTTTCATCAGATAGAGATCGATTCTAAAGACATTCCCAAGACAGCATTTTCAGTCGAAAACGGCCATTACGAGTTTGTTCGTATGCCGTTCGGTTTAAAGAACGCCCCGTCCACATTCCAACGTGTCATGGACAACATCCTCCTCGGAATACAAAATGAACGTTGTCTAGTATACATGGACGACATCATAGTATACTCCCCAACGATTCACGAACACATTTCCCGGTTGACCGAAGTCTTCAAACGTCTTCGCACATCAAATCTTAAGATTCAACCCGACAAATGTGAGTTCTTAAGAAAAGAGGTAGCGTATCTTGGTCATCTAATTACGCAACAAGGTGTAAAACCGAACCCCGAAAAATCAGTTGTATCCAAAACTTCCAGAGAGCCAAAGAACCCGAAAGACATCAAATCTTTCTTAGGATTGGCCGGATACTATAGAAGATTTATTCCCAATTTCGCTAAAGTGTCCAAACCTTTAACAAAACTGCTTCAAAAAGACACTAATTCTTCTTTGATTCCGATTGTAAGGCAGCATTCAATGATTTAAAGAAAGCTCTCATCTCAGACCCCATCCTTATTTACCCAAATTTTGAAGAACCTTTTCTTCTCACCACAGACGCCAGCGCTTTCGCGATTGGTGCAGTCCTTTCACAAGGCCCAGTTGGAAAAGACCTTCCGATTGCTTATGCCTCCCGCACTTTGTGTGCCGCCGAAACCAGATATTCCACCATTGAAAGGGAATTGCTTGCCATTGTGTGGGCAGTCAAAGCCTTCCGTCCTTATTTATTTGGTCGTAAGTTTACTTTAATTACCGATCACCGCCCGCTTACGTGGCTTTTCTCGATCAAGGATCCAGGCAGTAGACTTGCCAGATGGCGACTGAAGCTGGAAGAGTACAATTATAAAATTGAACATAAACCAGGCAAGATAAACAGAAACGCCGATGCTCTCTCGCGAATTAAAGTCAAGTACTTCCAACAAATCGCGAACTTTCAGTCAAAAATCCATGCCTTCAATGACACCGACTCAGAAGACGAACCCGAACCAGAACCTGAACTTACTGACGAACACCTTACTAATGAATTTAATAAATTTGTTGACTTGTATAAAACAAGATCAATAATTGACTATTCAAAGATCGAAACCACTAATTCCCAACTTCTGGACAAATCCCATAAACAAATTATTTCATTTTTCTGGCAAAACAAGTTAACTGATCTACACGAACGAATCATGGACGATATTTTCGAAGAAGATATCACATTCAAAAACAATTCCATCAACACCTTCGCAAGTAAATCAGTCAAAGACCGCAAATACTTTATAATCCCCTTGCCATTTGACCCTGAAATAGTCGTACAATTTCTGTTCTACATTGTTTACAAATCACGAGATAAATTCGATCTTGAAACCACATATTATGTCGAAAACAACTTAGAACTCCCAATCCTTGAAACTTTTTCTTACGTCTTTGCAGACAAAGACATTAAATTAAAAATATGCCAAAACGTCATAACTACACCCTCAGAGGATGAAATACCTCAGATTTTAGAACATTACCATCAAGGCAAAAACAATTTGCATCGCGGAATTAATGAAACAGTAAGGCGAATAAAAGAGAAGTATAACTGGACCGGTTTGACAAAAAGCGTTGAAAATTTCATCAAGTCATGCGAAATTTGTCAAAAAGTTAAAATATGCCGAAAAAATTTGAGTTCCCCTCTAGTCATCACAGAAACGCCGAAAACACCTTTCGAGCGAGCGAGTATCGACATCTTTGAATATCCCACTCGAAATTATGCTCTAACAATTAGAGACGAGTTAACGAAATTTACACAGGCATATCCTATAAAGGATAAAACGGGAAAAACTGTCGTTAACACACTCATCCTTTATTTTCAACACTACGGCACTCCGTTGAGAATTCACTGTGACTACGGTCGTGAGTTCGATAACGTATTAGTAAAAGACCTCTGTGAACTCTACGAAATAAAGTTAACTTTCTCTAGTGTAAGTCACCCACAATCAAATGGTTCCCTTGAACGCTTCCATGCGACACTATCGGAAATGATCCGGGCAAATGTCGCCGAAAATCCAAACGAACACCCATTTAATGTTCTGCCATACGCAGTCATATGCTATAACAACACCAAAAATAGGACTCATGGTTTCACTCCTTATGAGTTGATTTTTGGTCACACCTCGAGTAGACCACCGGAAACGCTTTACAACCAAAAACCTCATTTCCAAGTACGTAAGAGATCTTAATAACCGTATGGAATATTTCTACAAATTAGCGCGAGCCAAAACCGAACAACAAAAAGAAAAAGCCAAAGCACGTTTCGATCAACACGTACCCGAAAAACGACCCACTTATAACATAGGCGACAAGGTATATTTAAAAGAATCCCAAATTTCAAGTAAGTCACAAAACAAATTTAATGGCCCTTTTCAGATAACTGAACTTTTCCAAAATTCTCAAACCTTCTAACGAAACGAATCAATCTACAAAAGTAAATTTTGACAGATTGAAACCGTATTTTGAATAGAAATTACTTTATTTCAGACTACTTGGACTCTTCACAATCGTGACGTCCCAATATTCAATAACTCCCATAAACAACACAGTAGGACTCTTCTTTCATGAAGAAGGAACAGTCAAAATATCAAACGATAAATGGACACTACTTGTCTACAAAGATCTTCACCCTTTCGTTGACGCAATTGCCAACAATGACAACATTTTGAACACTTTAATCGATACTATCCATTCAAACTTAACTACCCGTATGACAATATTTAAACCTCAAGTACAAACTCATATTAGCCTCCTAAAACAAATAACTGACAGTAAACTTAAAATATCAAGAGATATTCGCAGACACTAAACTTTACAACTCCAAGAGGCAGAAACGAGGACTTATTAACGGTATAGGAACAATTTGGAAATCAATAACTGGAACTTTAGACGCTAGTGATGGTGAATACTTTAATGACTGTATCAACAAGATAACACATGACGAACACCAAATCGAAAATTTACTAAAGAACCAAATTTCAGTAACGACTTCTGTAATCAAAAACTTCAATGCAACAGTTCAGAAACTCCAAATAGACGAAGAAACGTTTAATAAGGACATTGCCAAAATCAAACAATCTATCATGTACATTTCAGACGATCTTGCATTTTTCGAAGCATTAGTCAAAACATTAGACCTATGCGAATCATTAATGGAAAGCTATGTCTTTATCCAAGACGCCCTAAATGATGTATTGTCAGCAATATCTTTCGCTCGTATTAAAATGTTACACAGTTCAATAATAAACCCCGCCGATTTAGTCGAATCTCTTCAACTTGTTTCTCAATCTTTGCATAAAATAATTTACCTTTATCAATTTACGCCCATAATATTGCACAATATATTGACATTATAGAGTTAGAAGCATTTCAGTTAGATACAAAAATAATTTTCGTTTTGAAAATCCCTTTAGTGAATCCTGAAACTTTTATCCTTTATCGTCTATACCCAATCCCCATTCTGGACGACCGAACAGGATTCCATCATATTTTACCAACCATAACTAAATATATCGCGAAGAATGATGATTCATTGTTGTATACCACATTTCGGAACTTGGACAACTGCAAGCCCTTAAGCCGAGTTCAATGGATATGTTCAGATGTTCTTCCGTATCCTATTGACAGCGATTCCATCTGTGAGGCCCAGCTTTTGAAACAGTCCACCTTTCTTCCAAAAGTTTGCCAAACTTCGATACTGTATGCCAAAGACTACAATGTTTACGAAATCAGTTCAAATGTATGGCTAATTTCTGTTTCCGATCTTCTACCAATCACCATAAGTGTAGCGGCAACAACGTTGTAACCAAAACTATTGCAACCAATTCAATCCTCCAATTGCAATCAGACTGCAATGCATTCATCGGCAGTACTCGAATCCATTCAAAAAGGTTAATTGATGATTCCCAAAATATTACATACAAGAGCCATCCAGTTCAAATACCCTACAACTGCTGTGAATCCATCCCACCAAAGAAGTACGTTCCAGATCTGAAACCCCTCAGATTAAACAAGATCGACGCCGACGACCTCAACATAGCGCAGCACAAGCTCAACCAATATTCCGACGAATTAGACAAATTAATAAACCAGCCGTTTATTAAAAAACATACATCTTGGTTCACAATTCTAACCATTACTTCCATCATCGCATTAATACTTTTGTACATTTTCTACAAGTGCAAAAGCAGAAGAAAGTCCAGACTACTAGCCATAGCCACCACGAGTGATGACCCGCCATCACCTCCACCAATGCGAAGTCGAAGCGAAACCAGACGCTTCAGATTCTTCCCCAGAAGACGCCCAAGTCTCCAACTCCAAGAACCCATAGAAGAAGATGAACTCAAACCAATGGTCTGAAAAGTTGAAGCATAGCATCAACTTTTTCGGGATAAATGGAGTTGTTATATAGAAATTTAATAGACTCTTTAAAATAATAAATTCCATATTATATTTTATAACATTGTAATTCATAACACATAACAGCTTTTTCTCATAATGTAATATTATACTTTTCTTTCAAATTGTCACGTAGCAGATCTCATTTCATATTTTAATCTTTCATATTAAATTACTTTCGTCTCGTATAGCTAAAATATGCTCATCTGCTGTTTTAACTTCACAGAATTTCATTGTTAAGTTTATATAGAGTCAGCACATTATTTATTATAAATTGTTATTCACGACCTTCAGTCCGGCAGATGATTTCCTTTACTCATAGTCTTAATATCATTGTACTCAAGTTATCAAGTATTAAAGTTTGTTAAATAATAAATAATTTTTTTTTTAAAAAGTCATTTTGAAAAGAAGTGATATAAAATATATATATATATATTTGTATTCGTCATTAAGAGCCGTTCGATTTGATATAATACATGATGGGACAGAATCAATTTTAGTTTTATATTTTCCATTTAATTCTGTAATTTGCCCCCCAAAATTAATATTACGGCTTTGTTTTTTTTCCTGTAAAGTTCAGGTAATGTTCCTGTAATTAAAAAAAAATACGTCTTATAGTAACATAGATAATGGAGGAAAGAGAATATTTTTAGGTTTTTTTTTAATATATTTTAAATATATATATTTTTAAAATAACTGAGCCCTTTGATTTAATATATTACATGAGGATGATTTTAATTGTATATTTTCTGTATAATTCTGGAATTCACCTCCCAAAACTAATATTACGGGTTTCTCCTTATTTTTCCTGTAAAATTGAGACAACGCCCTATATCTCTACTTTCTTCAAACCTTTACAGCTTATGGTTTCAGAGATAAGGGGAAATTGGTAATTTTTTAAATATTTTTAATATATTTTAAATAATTTATTAAAAAATATGAAAAAATATATTTATATTCGTCATAATGAGCTCTTTGGTTTGATATATTACATGATGCGTTAGAAGCAGTTAAATTTTATATTTTCCTTTTAATCCTGTAATTTTCCCCCAAAACCAATATTAAAATTTTACGTCCTATAGTTTTGGAGATAAGGGAGGAAATATATAAATGTTTGTATATTTTTGTTAATATCTTCCACACTAATTATTTTAAAATTTTGAAAAAAATATATTTGTGTTCCCAAGAATAAGCCCTTTCATTTGATTTTTCATTCATTTTCACCAAAATTAAAATTAAAGTTTTTCTCGTTATTTTTCTCTTAACTTTAGGCAATGTTATATATCTCCTATTTCTTTCATAATTTTTGGTTTAATAGTTTCGAAGATAAGCGGGGAATTGTCGATTTTTTTAAATTTTCCTCCTAGAAGTACCCCTAAAATTAAAATTTCTTCATTTACGTCATGAACTTCCGATCGGGTCTCCAAACTACTCAATGTTACCAAACTTCAACGTTTTCCGTCGAGTAGTTTCGAAGAAAATTGCTGTCATGTGTAGGAGGAAGAAATTAGGAGTTATATTAATATAAATAAATAATGTTAAATAAAAACACATGGTTTAACAAGTCTAACATTTGAATAACTCAAAACTATTCGCTACTTGTTTCTACAAACAATTTGTTTCACAAAACTGTAAATTTTAATTTCCATTAAGAATGAGAATATTCAAATATTAATGACATCCAACCTATAATTTGTTTCAATTGAGTTTTCTCAAATATTATTTGTGATATTGTGAAATGAAAATTTTTTCTAAAATGTGTATTGAAACTTTCAATTTAAATTGTCTAGACCGGGTAATATCTTAAAATAACATTGAAAATGAAAATTTTACAAGAGCAAACTAATTGCATATTTCTAGTAGAATCTGTACTTCTAGAATTATAAATAACAACACAACACACATCACATATTTAAAATGAAACTGTCGGTTTCTTATTTATTTCTTCAAAAGTGCACAGTTGCCAAACCACGGCCGTCAAAAAAGCGATTAACTGAAATGGGTAAAAATATTTATACGATTAGAGAATATACGTTATGAATAGCGACATCTATTTTGAAGCAAGGGCGGTGAACTAAAATTATACGAATTGTATAAAATAAATATTTCCGCCCACTATATGACGACCAACAAAATTTTTGGTACAGGTTTCTGTGACCCTAGAAACTTGAAATACACTGAAAACTTTACGACGGCCATATATGGCCGTCATATTCGGGTGGCCGTCGTAATGAATGCAAATTGCAAATGTATGGTCGTCGGAAGAATGATAGACGGATAAATATATATATAATATATATATATATATATATATATATATATATATATTACAATAATGGTTCTAACCAAATTTCTCGTGCCCCTTGATAATCTTATTTCACCCTAAAACATTCATCTTCTCAGAATGAAATATTGTTTCGGCAACTAGGTAACACCTCCTTGAAAAGTTGAACTCTTGAATGAGACCTTATTTTAATATAAATTACTTTGTTAACTTTATTACGTTGAGGATTCAAGTGTGAATTAATGATTAATTGAAAGGTGTAAATATAGTGGTTTTTGTGTAGAATTTTCTGTCAGCTAATAAAAAAACAATGTAAAATTAATAACAAGTACGAAAACAATGCCCAAAAAAATACGTTAGCTATTCATTAATACAACTTATAGAAATTATTTTCGTGAATAATAGTCATTAATCAACATGTAATTCATACTTTGACATATTGTTGAGATAAAAAAACCTATAATTCATTATTTACTCTTCAATTTATAAATTTATTCAGCAGAAGTTTTTTGTTGCGAGAAATTACAGAACAGAAGTTTCTGCCGCTAACCAAATATTCAGAAAAAATAAATTCTTTTCTTTCATGAATAGATGATGGTATTCAGTATCCTCCTCCACTGAATACTAAAAGCATCCTGGAGATGAGCTTCATGTTTTGTCACTATTTTCATTTGATCTCGGAATAGCTCGGCTACAAAAATGATGTAGCACGTGGTATATGAGCTTTGAAAGGAAAACTATTAAAATTTCACTCAGACACCTATTGTGTGCTTTGGAATTTCTCTTATGTGGTGCAAAAGGGTTGATGACATTCTACAGACAATGTTGTGTTTATTTTTAATGGAAACACTAATTGTGAAATATATACCGTTAGTGTACTTTGTTTACTTCCAACAATCATACTACAACTTAAACTACCACAAGAGCAAAATATTCCATATATACCATATATATATATATATATATATATATATATATATATATATATATATATATATATATACCATATATATATATATATATATATATATACCATATATATATATATATATATATATATATATATATATATATATATATATATATATATATATGTTGATAACTGATCCCTGCCGGGATCGATGGTAAAATGACGACGTTTCGGCAGAATCACATCTGCCCTCTTCAGGTCGGTTCGCATAATTCTTGTAGCCTTTTTCTTACGCTTCTATTTACTCGAATACGATTACACGCTTCTAGTTACTCGAATACTCGTGTGATACCGGCCCCCTCCCTAAACTGAGTACGCTCCTGAGAGGATATACAATATAAAAGTATATTTTTTATGTCCCCTCCAGGCGCTTTTCCGATTATATATGGTTGACATTTGTATGTGTAGGTGTGCGTATGAGTACGAGATTCGAATAGCAACGATTGTGCGCGGTTGAGTGATAGGGCAGTTTAAATATAGGGTGAAGAAGATTTACAGTTATACAGGGTGGTTCGAAATATGTTGTGTTGGATGGCATAGGGTGGAGAAAAATTATACTTATACCGGGTGGTCTAAAAAACATCAGGGTGGTTGCAATGTCTGTAGAATTGTACTTATACAGGGTGGTTCAGAAAATGACAAATAAGTTAGTTATCATATTCGTTGATAACTACACAGAAGCATATACAGTGTGAATTAGAGCTATACTTATACCAAGAGGTCCAAATAATAAGAACATTTTGATAAAAATGTTGAAAATATATAGAAAAAAATACAAAATAAGATGTATTTTAACCGACTTTCAAAAAGGAAGAGGTTATCATTTCGGCTCGTATTTTTTATTATGTATGTTACCTCATTTCTGCTCCTGTTGTACACCGATTTGAACGATTATGGTCTTGTTTAACAGACTATATATCAGGATTGGTGAAACTTGATATTTTGGAAATGACTTCTATTGGTAAAGTGCTGAAATTTGTGAATGAGCACATGCATGCATGGAAATCGTTAAATATCCCTAACATATTGGTCGATTTGTCCAAAACGCTTATCGATTTGTATAGTTATTTAAAGTTTAATCTACTATAGAAGATCCCTAAGTAGTCTCATATACTTTTCTGTAAGTTGGTGAGTTGTAACATGCAGTTTTGCAGAAAATCGCCGAAAAATCCAATATTCTTATCAAAAATTCCATGGAAGTGACGTTACTGACATTTCCTCATAAATATTTTAATTCCAACGTAATTGCAGGTAATGGAAGTTTTAAATGCATATTTGAAAATTTTCTATGTAGGTCTCAAGCATATAGGTAGTATAGAGTATTTTCGGCTCCTGAAATCTATGAGTCCCAAGCTCATTTTATTTGTAGACCAGGCAAATACCGATTTAAATGAAATTTTTTAAATTTTGCCACGACGCTGCTTTTGGTGTCACCTACTTCCAGATTAGCATGTCAAGCTCTAAACTGTTATTTGGTGCGATTATAGACAGGGTGTTTAGTTATAGCAAACAAAACCACAACTAAAGTGATAAAAGCAATAACAATAACTGGGTCGGAATTATATCAATACATAAAATAACTAATATTTATCATTTCTTTGTGAAAATTTCACAGCGATTCAATTATACAGTGAGCTTTTTGAGAAGTATTTGTTCGTCACGGTAAGTTAAGAGCAGTCACTCCTAATATTAAAAGTTCAGTTTAATATGTTTTAGGAAATGTTGTAAGACTGTCATGATTGACTAATACAAGGTATACAGACAAACATACAGTAAAAATAAAGGTGGTTGAAAAATGTTAAAATAAAGCTAAACTAAGGTAGACCATTAACAGTTGAATCTTCAAAGTGCCTAGAATATGGGTTGGAATGAAATTACAGTTATAACGAGTTATTAAAAAAAGTTATATTGGGTGGCAATAAGTAGGTTTATATACGGGGTGGTTGAAATATATGCTAAGTAGAAATATAGTTATACAATGTGATGTAAAAATGCTTTATTGCGTAGCCTAAGTTGCAATATAGGGTGGAAAGGAGATATTCTTATACAGGGTGATAATAAAAACGTTAGAGAAATGATTATAGGGCGGCCCAAAAAGAGTTACATACTAATGATGGTTAAATATATTTCAACCAACATATCCTACGAAGTAGGACGATAGTTGCAGAAGGCAATTAAAACATTTATGGTGGTCCATAGGCAGCCGTATGTACAGGGTGGCTGCAATATAGGATGCTGGTCAAAAAAAATTATAAAGTGAGGTCCATGAATATGCGATAGTGAAATATAGAACGGAAAAGTGTTACAATAATACCTCTAAGGTAGCAAACAGGGAAATTGAAAAATATTTTGAAGTGGTTTAATACAAAGTGTTTTAATAAAAGATTTCGTCTTCAAAACAATTAGTTTACAGAGCAAATGTCCGCTACTAAAATCTATATTAAAGCTTAAAGCATACAGATATATTCACACACTATTCAGAGGTTAAGTTGTATTAACTGTACGCGTGATGGTGTTCATATAAATATCGTCATAACAAATAATTACAATCTTTATAGAACGTTTAGATAAGACAACATCGGGCGGGTTAGTTAGTTAAACATATTTTAGGCTTATTAAGTCAACGCGTACCAGTTCAATTTGTTCGCAAAGTTTTCACTTGTAAATTTAAATAAAAATGTATCATTCTTAAATGTTGGGCCTTTCGATGTTACCTGGTCCTGGTCTATTAAGATTATACATACAGAATAAAAAATAAAGAATACAGAATAAAAACTAGTCGGGTTCAAAAAAGCTAAAAAGTTGAAAATAAAACATTTTTAAACAATAAAAATAATTATAACGAAATAGAACTCTAGGCAATAAATAACACATTCAATGTTCTTAGGTACCTACAAACAAAGTAAAAAATTAAAACATTGAAAGGTGCTCATTCTATATAAATTAATTACCTACCTATCTAGTAAATCTAAAATTCTGCATTGCTTAGCACCGACTTCAAAAATATACTAGATAGGTAGGTAATTAATTTGTACAGAATGAGCATCTTTTGATGTTTTAATTTTTTACTTTGTCTGTAGGTACCTAAGAACATTGAATACAATTATATTTCGTGATACTTATTTTCAACTTTTTAACTAAAACCAGACTACTGAAAACAACAAATAAAAACACTACAAACCATAAAAAAACACACCTACATTGTGGGCACTAAAAATAAAGAAACAAGTGATTGTTAACATTTAACATGAATTTTAATGTATTTATGTACATATATCACCTTTAGACGACCCCTTGTAATAATCACGCAACATTACGAATGCTAAAGATTAAGTAGGTATTTATGAGTGCTAGACAGTTCTCTAATTATAGCGAATAAATTGTAATATCCCTCTTTTGTATATAACTTAGTTTCCTAAGTAACAGACACCTAGTGATATGTCAGCTAAACTATTACATTCACGATAATATATATTTTATATTCACTTTGATTCAATTCACTTTTTAAAAAAAATTATTTATTTAGAAACATAAAAAATTAAAATTGAACAATTAAAATAGTTAAAGTACTTGAATAACTTAATACTATAAATGATATTATTTGAATGACAACACGAGCACGTTTCCAGTTGCTTTTATAACATTGGCAAAAGTGCTGATGCAAGTCAGCGATTTTACTGGGTAATCGGACTCGTGTAGGTTTCCGGGAAGTTGTTTGCATATAATTCGAGATGAAATTTGATATCCCTGAGAAGTCACGTACGCTTTAAATTCCGTTGACTTCTCGACTGTGTGAACTTAAGTGCTGATATATTTTGCATATAACAACTCCCCTTACATATCAAAAGTTGATGCTATAACATCAACTTTTAGGAACAGAAACATAAAATAATATAAAATGATGTTTGAATGGTATACATAATAAGTAATAAGTGTATAAAGCGAAATATGATTAAAATAAAGTAATAGGTAAAAATCAAAAATCAATTTGTAAAATAAAATCAAAACAAGTAAAATAAAAAAAAATAAATGAGCAATAAAATAATACGAGTAATAATTAAATGCTTAACCTAAACATATGAAAATAAAATATAAAGTAAAAGGAAATGTGAAAAAAAATACTGTGTAAAAAAATAAAAAGGTTAATAATATAAATCAATATAAAAAATAGGTGTTTTTACAGAACATAAAGGGTATACCTAAACTTGCGTTTCTAAGCTTTGTTCTGTTTTCAAAACAGGCCTAAGCTTGGGGAAGAATTTGAGTCTTGGCTGAGGTACTGAAGTCTGGTCAGGATTGCAGTCCTTTGGAGGTTTTACCATCCTCTTTTTGGCAGCTTGGAAGGTGATGAGTGCTGCTATGATCATGAGAGCAGCTATGGTTGTATAGGTAAACCAAGAGATATTTTTGGTTACAAACGGCTGGTTTATGAGACCATCGAGGTCTCTGGAATATTGTTCCAATTTGTGATTTGCTACGTCTAATTCTTCTACGTTAAGCGTGTTCAGCTTCAGGGGCTGAAGTTCAGGAATTATATTTTTTTCTGGCACTGCGTCGCAACAGTTGAACGGCACTGTTACTGGTTGGAAGGTTTCTAGAACATCGGTTTGTTTACCAGATTCGGCTTGAACTTTTGTAATTCCTATAAACGCACTACACTCTGGTTGAAGAGTCAATATGGAGTTGAGGGAGATTGTAAGAGTTTTTGGGGTTGTTTGAGCGCAATTCACTGTAACACTTATGGGTTCAAAAGTAATTATGAGCCAGGTATTGGGTTCTAGTTTTTGAACGTTGTATCCTTGAGTGAATATTAGTGAGCTTTTACAGTTGTCGGGTACCTTCTGGACATTCTTTAGAAGTTGAGCTTCACATAACGCGTTTGTGTCAATAGGATATGCGTAAAGTTCAGAACACAGTTTCTTACGAGTAGATAACGGTTTACACGCACTTAAGTCTTTGATCGGAATAAACATTAAAGAATCATCATTCTTTGCAAGATATTTTTGAGTGAAGGATAGCATATGATGTAAACCTGTTCTTTCATCGTATATAGGGATAGGATATAAATGAAAGACTGTGTAAGGATGTTGTTCGACTAATTCTTAACACAAGTATAAGATCGGTATATGTTTGAAATGCCTCTAGTTCAATGATTTCTAGATATTGTGCGATGCTCGAGTACTTTACAGCCAATGGAAGATTACTTTTGACTAAATTTTGTGATATTTCCTGTAATGAGATAATAAGATGTTCTGGTGTTAAAATTGAAGAGTGAATTATTTTCAAACGCGCGAATGTGATAGAATTTAAAACATCATTTAAATTATCTTCTAAGTAGAGATAATTCTCCATAAGTTTTTCACACATTTCAAGTAGTGCGAGTTTTGATTCGACGTAGGCGACCTTATCATTAATTTTTCCGATAGTGTTTTCCAGCTTTAACATGTTATCGTTAAATAGTTTCTCGTCAATTCTAAGATTTTGGATAGTTTCGTTGAAGTTTTTAATTACGGATGTGGTGACACTTATTTGGTTTTTTTGTAAGTTCTCAATTTGAAGTTGGCCTTGATTTAAGCGATTTATGCTTTCGGTAAAGTATTTTCCGTCGGCGGCGTCTAAATTGCCGGTGATTGCCTTAAAAAGGGTACCTGCCCCATCAAGTATACCTCGTTTGTGTCTTTTAATGTCCATGTGAATGTCAGTAAATTTCTGTTTGATTGAGTTAGAAATTTGATTGAGAAGGTTAATGTGGGTTTGTACGTCTGCGCGAAAGTAGTTCATAGCAAAAGAATTGAAGTTAACAGTTTTTACAAGAGTTTGTAATATTCTGTTATTTGTTGTAAATACTTGTTCTAGTGTAGAAATGTTTCTGTGTACTAAAAGTGTCCATTTATCATTGGATACAGTTATTTCTGCTTCGTTATGGAAATAGATACCTAAACTATTGTTTATTGGTTGTATTTGAAATTGGGGTACTGCTGACCCGAACAGCAGGCAAAACCTGAAATAGAAATTAACTTTCTGAGAACGGTTTCATACGGTCGAAATTTACTTTTGATTTTTGGTTAGTTTTAGGGTTTAGTACTGTTGCGGAGTTTCTGTGAATCTCCAGGATTTCGAAAGGACCATTGGATTTATTTTGGAGTTTGTCCTTGATCTGGGATTCTTTAATATAGACTTTATCGCCTATTTGATAGTTAGGGAGATTTTCAGAAACGTGTTCATCAAATCTGACTTTCGCTTTATGTTTTTGGATTTCCGTTCTTTCGCGAGCAATTTTATAATAGTGAGAGATACGATTATTGAGATCTCTGATGTACTTAGTTATCAGAGCTTGTTGGTTGTAGAGAGTTTCTGGAGTCCTACTCGAAGTATGTCCATAAACAAGTTCGTAAGGGGTGAATCCATGAGTTTGGTTTACAGAATTGTTATATGCAATGATTGCATAAGGGAGGATGTTAAAAGGGTGTTCGTCAGGATTTTCTAGTTTATGGATTCTAATCATCTCTAATAAGGTCGAGTGGAATCGTTCTAATGAACCATTTGACTGGGGATGTCCCACACTAGAATAAGATAGTTTGATGTCAAATAGTTTACACAAGTCTCTCATTAGTGTGTTGTCGAATTCCCTGCCATAATCACAATGTATCCGTAATGGAGTACCGAAGTGTTGGAAATAGAGTAGTAAGGTACTAACAACGGTTTTTGCGGATTTGTCGGTTATGGGGTAGGCCTGAGAGAATTTTGTTAGTTCGTCCCGGATAGTTAATGCGTAGTTTTTTGTCGGGACTTCTAGAATATCGATGTTGACGCGTTCAAAGGGTGTCCGTGGGGTTTCAGTTATGACAAGTGGGCTGTCGAGATTTTTCCGGTAAACTTTTGCTCTCTGGCAAGATTGACAGTTTTTGATAAAATTGTCAACATCCTTAGTCAGTCCTTGCCAATTGTATTTTTCTTTTATTCTGCGGATACCTCGGTGTATATTATTTTTGCCGTTATGGAATTGGTCGAGGATGATGGGTATTTGGTCTTTCTCAACCGTTTGGACGATATTTTGGCAAACTTTCCATTTGATATCGATTTCGGAAAAGATAAACGAAAGCATTTCCAAAATGGGCAGTTCAATGTTATTCTCAAAACAGAATACTTCATTTTCAGTGAACACATCTCTACTATTATACAAAGATGCAAAAAGAATCTCATTGACTACTTCTGGGTCAGAAGGGAGAGGGACGATGTAATATCGTCTTTTTCTGACACTTTTGCTTGCAAAGACATTTACTCTAGGGGTACGGAAATCAGCATTTTCCTCAAAAATGTCTTCAATGATGTCATGGTGAAAATCTTTCATGAGGGAGCCTTAGGGAAATACTAGGATGTTTTTGTTTCCTCGGTCTAAGAGTTGGCAATTAGAAAATTGAATTTTGTCGTAATCTATGAGTGAGACGGTTTGATATCGCTCGACAAAAATTCTAAATTCTCCGGAGATTTGTTGGAGATTAATGGGACTTCTTGTCTGGGGTTCTTGTGAGTCATCGTCAGTTTCGTTTGTTGGGACTACTGTAAATGGTGTTAGATGATTGTTTGCTTGAAATGATATGTATTCATTAAAGTTGTTAACTTTAATGCGAGAGAGAGCGTCGGCGTTTTTATTTACTTTGCCGGGTTTGTAAATTATTTGATAGTCGTACTCCTCGAGCTTAAGGCGCCATCTTGCAAGTCTACTTCCAGGATCCTTTATAGAAAACAGCCAAGTTAACGGGCGGTGATCGGTCAGAAGTAAAAACTTACGGCCAAAAATTATCGGACGAAAGTGTTTAACCGCCCACACTATTGCAAGGAGTTCTCGTTCTATGGTTGAATACTTAGTTTCAGCATTGCAAAGAGTTCTGGAGGCATAGGCTACGGGTAAATCTTTACCTACGGGGCCTTGAGAGAGCACTGCGCCGATAGCAAATGAACTGGCGTCGGTTGTAAGAATAAATGGCTCTTCAAAATTAGGGTATATGAGTATGGGAGTAGAAGTAAGGGCTCTTTTTAATTCGTCAAAAGATTTGACACATTCTGAATCAAACTGGAAAGGTGTGTCTTTTTGAAGTAATATTGTCAAAGGTTTTGAAATCTTGCCGAAATTGGGGATGAATCGCCTGTAATAACCAGCTAACCCTAAGAAGGACTTGATATCATTTGGGTTTTTTGGTTGGGGAAAATTTAAGATACAATCTACCTTTGAGGGGTTAGGCTTCACGCCTTCGGGAGTTATAAGGTGGCCAAGATACGCGACCTCTTTGCGAAGAAACTCGCATTTGTCGGGTTGGATTTTTAGATTGGCTTTTCGCAATCGTTTGAAAACTTCAAAAAGTCGGGCTATGTGCTCATGTATAGTCGGAGAATAAACGATAATGTCGTCCATATAGACTAAACATCTCTCGTTTTGAACACCTGAAAGAATATTATCCATTACCCTTTGGAAGGTGGATGGAGCGTTTTTAAGACCGAAGGGCATTCTAACAAATTCGAAATGACCATTATCAACTGTGAATGCTGTTTTTTGGATGTCTTTAGTATCGATTTCGATTTGGTGAAACCCGGAAGCTAAGTCGAGGTTGGTGAAGTATTGGCATTTGCCAAGTTGGTCAAGTAAATCCGAAATGTTCGGTAGGGGATATTTGTCGTCAACAGTAAGTTCATTTAATTTACGATAATCGACAACGACACGCCATTTTTGGGTACCAGATGCGTCTAGTTTTTTGGGAACTACCCAAACCGGGGATGACCATGGCGAATTAGACGGACGTATAATGCCTTGGTCAAGCATCTTTGATATCTGACTTTTTACCTCTTGTTTGTGTATTTGGGGGTACCGATATGACTTTGTGAAAGAGGGTTTTGCGTTATTAGTGTCTATCGAATGTTTGATTTCGTTTGTAAAGGTCAGTTGGTCACCTTTTAAATAGAATATGTCGGAATATTAGAGGTAAAGTTGAGAAATAAGTTCGGCTTCCTCCACGTTCAGATGTTCTAACCGAAGTTGTTCTATAATTGTAGTTTGTCTATCAGGCTGGGTCAAGTTTTGAGAGTAATTTTCAGAAAGAATGTTTACGGAAAAATTGTTTATCGGTTCGAGTTCCAAATTGTCGAAATTAACAGTCTTGGGGATAGCATTTGCATTTAAAACTGAAGTAAGGAATTCGCCTTTTTCATTAATTTTAACAAGGGCACGGAGAAGATAAACTTTTTCTATTTCGGCAGATGATAGGAAAGCATCAGTATTAGTGAGGTTACATTTTAATTTACATATTTGTTCTGTTCGGGGTTCTAAACAGATTGTATTAACCGGGATGCAGTTATTGAAAGTTGAAGGGTTCTGAGTACGCATGACAGTATCATCCCTAACTTTGTAGAGAGGTAAAGTTTTAAAATTAGTGACAAGTTGTTTGCTGTTAAAGTCTATAACGCAGTTATAGTGTTCAAGAAAATCTGAACCCAGTAATCCGTCGAATTCAATGTCGATGTTGCAAATATATACCTTGTGTTGGTCGGCGACATTGAAAGGTACAAGGGTGGGTTCGTTGATTAAGATTTTCTGATCGGTGATTCCTTGGATGACTACGTTTTCGGGAAATCGTTGTTTGAAGCGTTCGCAGGTTTCAGGTATAAAATAATAAAGATTCTTTGAGTTGACGGAAAGAATGGGTCTTACAGAAAGTTCTGTTCTGGGAAGTTGACATTGGGGCTGAAGTCGTCCAGATTCATTGTCTGAATTTGGGTTTGAATTTCTGAAATTTCTTGGTCTGTGGGTTCTGACTGAGTGGGGGTCAAATGAAAATTTACTTGAGAAGAATCAGGTTCGTCAGAATAAAATTCGTATAACTGTTCCGTATTGAAATATTCTGGTTCATTGTTTTGTTCGAAATCATTAGGGTGATAATCTTGTACGTTTCCGTACTTATCGGGTAAAGAGGTGTAATGATGTGTAATGTCCTCCCAAAAAAAATGTCTTAATAAAATCGATGGTAACCTATCGTTTTATTAACATGGCAGTACTTAGAATATCGTCGCAGCACCTAGTTTTTTTTTGTTTGCAAAATCTAATTTTCACATGAAAATCCCCTAGGCAACTGTAGGATTTTTCATGAATTGTAAGTACCTTGTAGAACCTTTCAGTACTCCAGAAGGCAGGACTCAGAAAATCGTGGTTGAATTTCAAATTCAGATCTCCCGGTCTAAAATGATGGATATTACAGTTTATATGTTGTAATTAGAGAACTGTATAGTACTCATAGATACCTACTTAATATTTAGTATTCGTAATGTTGCGTGATTATAGTTACAAGGGGTCGTCTAACAGTGATATGTTCATAATTACATTATAATTCATGTTTAAAGCTAACAATCACTTTCTTTTTAGTGTATGTGTGTTTTTTCTGATTTGTAGTGTTTTTTTTTTGTTGTTTTCAGTAGTCTGGTTTCATTTTTTTAACTCGGGATTTATTTGATGATAAATACATTATAGACAGCAAGGAAGATTTTCAATCATTTTTATATTATATTTACAATTTACTAGCCACAGATTTTTGCGAAAACTAACTCAAATGAATAATTACAACAATAAATAGGGTTAAATTTCGTTAGATTCTGAAGTTGGCCATATTGAAGCCTGAACTAAAACTTGTACTCACAATTAATGACAAGAATACAAAATTACAGATTATGTACAATAATGCTATTACTAAATATGGTCATGAGTTAACAGTCTTAAAATGCCAATACACTACATATTACAAGAACAAATGATTAGACAATATTATATGAAGAGTTTAAACACCCGTCAAACTACACCTCTGTATTTCTACTTTCCCTCGCAATAAAAAATAATAGTTCTTTTACTGTCATCCATCGTAACATTTTTGTTTGGTGCCTTCCATATATTGAATGTTTCTGAATGGTCAGTGCTTATAAACTATTTGTTTAAGATTACCCCAAAATAAAATATCTAAAGTAGTTAAATCGGGCGATTAGGGTGATTCCGGTTAAACTATTTGCTCCGAATAAAAGAACAATGCGACGAAATCTTTTCAAGTGATATAAATATTTTCGACACAGTGACAAGCCAGGAGGATAGTTAAATGCCACCTGTTCCCAAAGGGTAATCTAAAAGGGTTTTCCCTTCGATTGTAGCAACGTAAATTTATTAACTGAGGCATAAAATCGAAGCAAAAAATTTCCAATGATGGAGCCCATTTAAATGTAAGCAACGTTTAAAGGGACGTGAATTGCACAAAATGTCATATGCTCACAATTCAAACTCCTATATAATCGCAGGATTTTGCATCCGACAATGTTAACCTGCTCTCTGCAGACATGTATTTATAGATTACAGGGAATTTCAATCTGTGGCATATATTAGAGTATAATGCATATTGAGGGAAATTGTTATCACATCTACAGGATTACAATTTTGATAACAATTTATGAGGATCGATCAAAAATATTCGAAAACTTCAAAAAACTGTTAGGACTAAAGTTTCCCATTTTTGAATTTAAACCTAATCTTCCTTTAAATGCTTCAAACTGTTTTAAAATATGCTTGTGTCTCCACCTGTGGGTTGTATTATTCTCCATAGATGTGTTTTCATTTCTGGAACTAGAAAATAAATAATAATTCGTGGTTCAAGAAATTTAATAATATTTGCTTCTTCCCAGCCAACTCGCAAATATTTCATTTTGAATTAATTTCAAAGACCTACTCAAGAAGTCCACGTTTAAGATATCATTTACAAAGAGGTTTTAACAAACAGCTATTGAAAACATCATTTTTCCCACTACTAAAGAATAAGGAAATATGTGATCATGAAGATATCATTCCTCTGTTTATAAAAGTTGGAAATTTTCAGGACCTCTTGAAGACACCATTTTTCTAGTTCCTTATTCGGAAATATGAGTTTATAAAGAAGTTATTTTTCTGACTTCGTAAGAAGTTTCTTGCCATATATTAAAAATATTGGAATATAAATAAATCAATATTGGCATGTTGCTCAGGATACATCAGGTGGAAATGGTTTTTAAATCCACTCTACAACTTCACCACATACTCAGATCTCTTCAAGATAAACGAAAATGCCGAGTGTCTCCTATAGGAATTCAAGTTCAATATTTGCCCTAGGATCTTATGCCGGCCTCTTGCTCTTCTGGGGGCCTGTTTCATAATAAACTTGCAACTTGTACTTTTGTAACTTGTAAAATTCCGTTTCGTAATTCAACAAAATTATACGAGGGCTGCCTTTTATATTTCGGGATTGGACAACCCTACTGTTGCAATCTGACAACTGACAGCTCTATCGTAAAGTTTGACATTTTTGAGTTTATACGTACTCAGAACGTTTTGACATACGAGCGCTATGTGTTGTTTACAGTAACTTAAAGGATTCATCTCGGCCAAAAAATGGAATTAAACATTTTCGTGCGATTATTTTTTACAACTTTCGGCGTGGATTAAGTCAGTAAGAGTGCATGGATGAACTTAATTTTTGGCAATGAAATTCTATCGAGGACCACTGTTTAATGGTATGGTGAATTCAATCGAGGTCGTAGTTCACTCTAAGACGAATTTCGTGAAGGTCGGTCAAAAACAGTTGTTGTGCCGGAAACCATTGATGCTGTGCGCGAACTGATATTGCAAGATCGTCATGTGACCTATCGTGAGATTGAATCAACTTTACACATTAGTGAGACCAGCATACATTCAATATTGCATAAACATTTGAATGTCAAAAAAAAATTCTTCGCGTTCGATCCCACACAATTTGTCAATCGTTCAAAAAAGGCTCGTGTCGATTGGTCGAAAGAAAAGCTCAAAAAATACGATCGCGGTGCTTCAAAACACGTTTATGACATAGTGACAGGTGATGAATCGTGGATTTACGCGTATGAGCCCGAAAGTAAACAGCAGTCGACTGTATGGGTGTTTCAATATGAGCCGAATCCAACAAAAGATGTTCGCGCACGAAGCACTTCCAAGCAAATGATCGCGTGTTTTTTCGGAAAAACTGGACATGTCGCAACCGTACCACTAGAACAACGCAGAACAGTCAATTCTGAGTGGTACACAACCATTTGTTTGCCAGTTGAAATGAGGAAAACCAACTGCCGAAGACGGATCACTCTTCACCACGACAATGCGAGCACTCACACATCGGCTCAAACAACTGCATTTTTGACCACTCAAAACATCGTTTTGATGAGTGATCCGCCGTATAGTCCTGACTTGTCACCAAATAATTTCTTTTTATTCCCATACGTAAAAAAACAAACTGAGAGGTCAACGTTTTTCGACACCTGAAGAAGCGGTTGCTGCGTTCAGAATGCATGTTTTGGAGATACCTCAATCAGAGTGGAAAAAGTGCTTCGACAATTGGTTCAAACGCATGCAAAAGTGTATAGATCTTCATGGGGAATTTTTTGAAAAACAATAAAGCAATTTTCGATGATTAATATATTTTTTTCTCTAATCCCGAAATATAAAAGGCAGCGCTGGTACTTCAAAACATTAGTATTCGAAATTTGCACACGTCGAATACTAATATTTTGGATTTTACAAGTTGTCACTCCTATAATAATTTTGTTAAATTATGAAACAAAATGCTACAAGTTACAAGTTGATTATGAAACAGGCCCCTGGCCGTACTTCTCCCTTATCAGTATTTCAAGATCAGTATTTACCAGGTATCAAACATCGAAGTTCTTCCCATATTTTCTTATCCTTGTACCGAAATGAAGGTAGGAAACTGAGCTTCATTCAGAAAATTAGGACTAAATTTCAAAATAATTTAGATTAGAAGAAAAAATCAAAAATCTAAAAGTACTGATTTGTGACTTCACGTTGGCATTTATTTTTTCATGCTCCTTATTGTCAACACAATACAGACATTTAGAATGATCATCTCTGAGAGATGTTGTTCTTTCTGAATTTGTTTTCAGTTGACGGCCCAGATGTAAAGCCACCGTCTGCTTACAACTGTTGCGCGTTTCACTTTTTGCCCTTGGCCATTTTTGATATTGTTACACATGTAAGTAGCCATTTTATCTTTATAGTTACTAATAAGACCTTTTTGCAAGTCGCCGAAGTAATTTTCCTTAGCTAAGAGTTGGTCTGCCAGTAAGATTTCTCTCTTTATATACTCAATTTCTTTCGTCACTAAATTTTCAATGTTAGATTTAGGCTTGGTGTTTTCTTCCACTAACTCCGTGCATTTCACTTTATATCCGTCACAAAACCAGAAGACGTTAGTATTTTCCAATAAGATCTTTTGCCATGATTCCTTAATGGCTACACACCCAAGGTAAATCTTAAGTTCGCAAACTTACATGCTACAAACTTTGATTTCACAATAAAATTATCAAGGTACGATTCATATAAGTCCGTGTCACTTGCCATCATAATGATAAAAATAAATTAACACACCAGTATGTTTTATGAGTTCTTCATATGGCATTCTTTAGTTCGTCCACAATTTTATGTCCAAACAGACAATTGTTCTCAATGCACTTTTGGGTCAGTAAAATTTAGGGGTTGTTTTTCAAATCTGAAAATGTCTCCTTCGTACCCTACCCTTCTATATTTTAATTGGCAATAGCAATGAAAAATTTTGCAACGTTTAATAAAGACCATAAGTTTTTCGTTGTCTTAAAAAAAAATTGCACTTTGTTATAGGTAATTATAGTTTCTTCCAAGTTTCAGTCCCGTTACATAACTCCATGATACTACCTGCATTGACGATTACATCTGCAGTTTTTTCGATTCGTTCCTGAGATGTGTAGAAGCTAGCATGTTGCATAAGAAAAATAATAACTTTTCCTATATCTAGTTCAAGTAAATTTTGTAACTCAGTTTTTGAAATAAAGTTTTTTTTTTAAAATAAAAATTTGAGTGAACGATCTAACAAATATTATAGCTAAGAACCATCTCGATTACGTAAGCTTTCAAACAAAAAAAACGCATCAAAATCGGTATAGGAGCTACAAACACAGAGATCCATAAATTCAGTAATACACTCCCCTCTTTTTTGGTCGGGGATGGAAAAAGAAAATATTCACTTATGGGAGTACCTTATAAAATATATTTATAAACTTTTATATTGTAGCTGTTTCAATGGGAACAACGTTCTACTGAAACTTTTATCACCCCTAGCAAACTTTAATGGCAATTTTAAGTTCAAGTTGCCAGAACATAGTTAGAGTTCCGTGTATACAATATACGGATACCCTTATAATATCACCCCGGATTTCTGCCTCTGTCACATGACAGCAATTTTCTCCTAAACGACTGGACGGAAGAGGTTGAAATTTGGCACCAACGTATTGCAATATAGTCCGTGGGTTCAATTTAAAATTATAAAACTAATATTCACTTTCACTTTACCAGAAACTTTTATTTACATCGAATATACAACAGCTGATTCAAATATCACAATAACAATTTTACATATAAGCTCTTCGTACAACCAACTGAGCTCGCGATCGTGGCCGGCTTCCTTTATAAAACCAGCGTCGAATTCTCCAGTAAAATCAGTCATCACTCCTACAGCTGTCGAGTCTTTTCGAGAAACATTTTTTATCTCAAAGCGATTGTTGTCGTACTGAAATGAAACAAGGTTTTGGGTAAATTTCGCAACACTGCCCCCCCTTTAATTCTGATCGTCCCGATCAGAAACATCCTCTCCATGGTAGGGAGCGAGACCATCCCAGGCGGGCGTAAGCTTTGGGGATTTACCCTTGCTCCGTTGGGGGTTGTACAGCCAGACTTTGTCCCTCTCCTGGAACCCGACTGAATTAGCTTTGAGATCGTATCGCATCTTCATCCGGTCACTGGTGGCCAACATCTACGTTCGGGCTAATTCCTGTATTGCCAGCATGTTATGTCGGAGCTGGTCGGCATAATCGTCGATGTCTTGGGGAGGTTCATTGGGGGAGCTCCTTTCCGAATAGGACCCTAGCTGGGGTCAGGCCTGTACTATTATGTACAGCAGAGCGATATGCCAACAGGTATAGGGGAATATGCTCATCCCAATCATGGTGGTTATTGCTGACGACCTTGGATAGGTGTTGTTCCAAGGTCCTGTTCATCTTTCCACCATTCCGTCTGACTGTGGGTGTAATGGTGTTGTTCTCGTTTTCCTGATTCCCAACATCGTGCAGACCTTCTGGAATACATTCGATTCGAAGTTACGCCCCTGGTCTGAATGTAATTCCATCGGGACGCCAAACCTGCTGAATAGTTGTTCTACTAACACCGTCGCTACAGTGGTTACCTCTTGGTTGGGTATCTCATTTGCTGAAGTAATCCATTGCGACCAGAATGTATTTGTTCCCCCTCTCAGACTCGGGAAACGGCCCGGCGACATCGATGGCAATTCTTTCAAATGGAACGCCCACATTGTACTGCTGCATTCTGCCCTTGGTCCGGGTCTTCGGGCTCTTACTGGCTGCACAAATGGCACATTTGCGGCACCAAGCTCTGACGTCTTCGAAGTAAATCACTCAGTAGTATCGCTGGCGAACTTTGTCAAGGGTTTTATTCATGCCCAGGTGGCCTCCGGTAATTCTATCATGTACTTCGGTCAGGATAGCTGGTACCTTTTTCTTCCGAACTACCAGTTGGGACTTGGTTTCTCGTCCATCAGCGCTTTCCCAAACTCGCTTGAGCATTCCATTGTCTACTCTTAGAGAGTCCCATTGAGCCCATAACGATTTCAGCACGCCGGAGTATCTAGCTACCTCGTCCCATCGAGGCCTAGGTGCCCCTCTCGTTTTGAGTGACAGGTTTGGTTCGATGTCTGGATCAGCCATTTGGTCCTGGATGCACTATTCCATTGTCCAGTCTTCATTGGCCTGCACTCGAATTTGCCTGATGGAGATATCCTCTCGCTGTTCCGTCTTCAGACAATGTCCGCATTCCGCTCTACAGGGTCTTCTGGATAGGGCATCGGCATTATTGTGCAAACGGCCGACACGGTGATCCACCTTGAAGTCGTATTGCTGTAATTTCTCCATCCATCTGGCCAGTTGTCCTTCCGGTGCCTTCATGTCCAGCACCCATTTGAGTGCGGCATGATCTGTTCAGATTAAGAAATGACGACCATAGAGGTATTTGTGGAAATGGTCTACAGCCCTTATTATTGCAAGAAGTTCTTTTCTGGTGACGCAATAATTTCTTTCCGGTTTCGAGAATCCACGGCTGTAATACTCGATCACTCTCTCTTCACGATCTTGCACCTGGGATAGGACTGCCCCCAAACCTGTGTTGCTGACGTCGGTGCCTAAGATGAACTTGCCGGACTGTGTAGGAAAGACTAGGATTGTGCTGGAACATAGTGCTGCCTTCAGTCGCCTGAATGATGTTTCGCAATCCTGATTCCAATGGAAGGTCTCTTTCTCAGTGGTCTGCCGATGTAGAGGGGCGGCGATGGTGGGAAATCCCTCAACAAGACGCTGATAGTATGAACAGAGGCCCAAGAAGCTTCGGAGTTCATGCTTGTCTCTTGGGACTGGCCAATCACGGATGGCTTCTATCTTGTCTTCGTTGGTGCGGATTCCTGACTCGGACACTACGTGGCCCCAAAACTCTACTTCTTTTTGGAACAAGGAACACTTCTTCGGATTGAGTCTCAGGTTGGCGTTATTAATTCTGAAGAATACTTCGCCCAGGTTCTTCAGATGGTCGTCGAATGTCTGGCCCATGACTAGAATGTCGTCGAGGTATACTAAGCACGTCCTCTATGTTAACCCGCTCAATACATACTCCATTAGCCTCTCAAATGTAGCGGGTGCATTACATAACCCAAAGGGCATGACCGTGAACTGAAACAGTCCTTTACTGGTGGAGAACGCTGTCTTCTCTCTATCGTTGGCGTGTAGACCAACCTGCCAATATCCACTTTTTAGGTCTATTGTGGAAAACCAACGGGAGCCTGCTAGTGTGGTCAAAGTGTCATCGATTCGGGGTAGTGGATAGCTGTCTTTCTTCATGACGTCATTCAGCTTTCTGTAATCCACGCAAAATCGGGTGGTTCCATCCTTCTTTTTAACTTGCACGACGGGAGTAGACCATGAGCTAATGGATGGCTTAATAACTCCATTTTGTAACATGGACTCGATGTTTTCCTCAACTGCCTGTTGTTGCCCCAATGGTAGTCGTCTAGGTGGTATTCTGATGGGTTGAGCCTTTCCGGTATCTATTCGATGCTGAATGATGTTGGTGCGACCGGTGGTTCCATCGTGACTGTTAAAAATTTGCCAGTGTTTTGTGATAAATTGCTTGGCTTTCTTCTGGTTCTCTGGTGTCAGGTGTGTCAAATGGTCAGCAAACTGTTGTAGGAACTCTTTACTGGTCTCCTTCACCGACGTATGGTGCTCTTCTTCGCAATTGATTATGGTCTCTACTGGCTCGAAACAAGCTATCTCTTGACCATTGGCAAATCTGATGTCGTTATTGGACAAATTCAGGACTCTGATTGGTATATCTCGTCCGGTTTTAACTATAGCCCGTCCAACTAAGTAGTCATGAGCTGAGTGTACGGGCTCCACCATTCCAACTCAGCTTCCAGGATTGTTGTCTAGCTGCCCATGAATAATCTGTTCCGTTCGACCGGGAATTCTAGCTGAAGACTTTGCCACAATTTTTATGGAGGTGACTGAACTGTTGACGGGCCTTGTCAATACAAATTCCTCATTTAGGAATCGAAGAAGATCATATCTCTGGTCGAACATAAATCCATGCTGGCTAATTAGGTCCATTCCCAGTATGAAATTGTCCTCAGTATTCGCTACCAGGACCCTATGCCGGAACATGTTGTCCCCTATCTGTAGCACGACATCTGCCTCACCCTGTATTGACATGGACTCGCCGGTGCCTGTTCTGAGCTGGAAGTTTTTGGTAACTGGCGGAATCTCTAATGGACTTGGCAATGGACACAGCGGAGCCGGTATCGACGCTGATGGTAACTGCTCGCCCATTGGTGGTGCCTCTAATGACTAGGCTGCCGCTATCTCGGCAAAATATCCGGATGGATAAGTTTTTGGGGGCTGGTGGAGGGTCAGTCAGCTTTCGCCCCCTTATGCTGACTGGCTGACGGTCCCTGCCCATGTGGTTGTTCTGTTGGTTACCCCTGGTCGGTGATCGTTCAGGTAGCCTCACTCGACAATCACGTTGGAAGTGTCTTGTCCTTCCGCAGCGATAACATGCCCCTCTGGTGCCAGTTCTTTGTGACCGTTCTAACATTTTATTCAGGCCAGCAAGCAGCGCTTGAAATGATGACTCTGACTCTTCTTGGTTGAAGAAAACTGCTCGGACCATCGGCTGGTCATGTTCATAACGGCCTCTACTTCCAAAGTCCGAAGTACAGCTTCATTACTCTTCTTCACGCCACTCAGTCTTAAATTTCTTTGTACTCCCACATCTGTGATGCCGTTTATGAAACTCTGTGTGGCCAACTGATCTTTCGTTTCCTCTGGCAGGTCTGGGTAGGACAAGTGTACTAACCGTCTAATCTCTGCTTCGAATTCTTGGAGGCTTTCACCGGATTTTTGCGTTTTTCCACTCAGTTGGACGGGTATACCTGACTCAAGGATTGATTGTCGTAACGTTTGTCCAGGATGGCGATAATCTTGTCGAAATTGCCTTGTTCATCGACTGGAATGCTTTGGAGGAGTTCTAGGGCCGGACCTCTTAACGAAATTACCAGAGACGTGGATTTTTCTTGATTATCCCATCCATTAGCTGTAGCCACGGCTTCAAATTGCCTTTTATACATGGGCCAAGATGAGCTGCCATCAAATGTGGGTGGTTTGCTAACGGAACCTTTGGTACTCACGGTGTGCTGGTATTTCACTCTCTGCAAATCTTGTTGTAATTGTTTAATATCGGTTTCCACTTTGTTTTTGATGGCACTGATTTTATCTTGTACTTCACTTTGTACTGCGTTTTTCATGGAACTGATTTCAAATTTTACCTTGCTTTGGATGGAATCGAGGTCATCTACTTTTGTTTCAAGAGTATCCACGGTATTTTTTGTGGTCTTAATGTCATCATTTAGTTCTTTTATGTTTGACTCAACGATTTGCATTCTTTCATTAACTGTTTCATTAATTTGTGATAATATTTGCATTAAGTGTTCAAATTGGAGTTGTCTTTTCAGTTTGATCTTGTTTTTCTACAAATTTCGAGAATAACCCTTCCATTAAATTTCGTTGTTTTCTTCCATGGCAGTGACAAGATTTTGTTGTTTTTCTTCCATGGCAGTGACAAGATTTTCTAATTCTATTTTACGTTTTTCATCAAAAGATTTTACTAACCTTTGTTAAATTTCCTCCTGATGTTGTTTTTTTTTCTTGTCACGTTTTTCTTGAATCTGTGCTATTTTTTCGTCCAGTTCCTCTGTAACCTGCTTGACTATTTTTTTTTGTAGTTTCGTCCATCTTTTTCATGCTTCGGGTTTCCATAATCAAATTACGATTTTAACTGCACTTAATACTAAACGTCTGACACCAAATTGCAATATAGTCCGTGGGTTCAATTTAAAATTATAAAACTAATATTCACTTTCACTTTTCTAGAAACTTTTATTTACATCGAATATACAACAGCTGATTCAAATATCACAATACCAATTTTACATATAAGCTCTTCGTACAACCAACTGAACTCGCGATCGTGGTCGGCTTCCTTTATAAAACCAGCGTCGAATTCTCCAGTAAAATCAGTCATCACTCCTACAGCTGTCGAGTCTTTTCGAGAACCATTTTTTATCTCAAAGCGATTGTTGTCGTACTGAAATGAAACAGGGTCGGCTTTGGGTAAATTTCGTAACAGTATAGTTTAGGGACCCGCTCAGAACTTCCTAAAAGAAGAAATTTTGATTTTAGGGGTACTTTTGGGGGGGGGGACTAAAAAAATCGACTGTTCCCCCCTGATCTCCGAAACTACTGAGCCTAAAATTTTGAAAAAAATAGGAAATATAAAAAGCTTTGCCCGAACTTTACAGGAAAAATAAGGAGAAACCATTAGTATTAATTTTGGGAATTTATATATATATTTTTTTCAAACGCATCATGTAATATATCAAATGAAAGGTCCCATTCTGAAAAACACAAATATATTTTTTTCATATTTAAAAAAAAATAGTTAAAGATATATTAACAACAATATACCAAAATTGACCCATCCCCCCCCCACCTTATCTCCGAAACTAAAACGTAAAGTTTTGAAAAAAATTGGAGGTATTAGGCCTGACCTGAAGTTTACTGGAAAAATGAGGAGAAACCTCTACTTTTAATTTTGGGGGAAAATTACAGAATTAAATGGAAAATATAAAATTAAAATTGTTTCTGACGCATCATGTTATATATCAAATAAAAGGGCGCATTTAGACGAAAACAAATATATTTTTCCATATTTTTAAAATAAATTAGTTAAAAGATATTAACAAAAATATTTAAAAAATTATCCCCCCCCACTTATCTCCGAAAGGATAAGCTGTAAAATTTTGAAAAAAAAAATAGAGGTATAGCGCCTTACCTGAACTTTACTGGAAAAATAAGGAGAAACCCCTAATATTCATTTTGGGGCGCAAATTACAGAATTAAATGGAAAATAAAAAAATATCATTATTTCTAACGGATCAAATAAGATATCAAATCAAAGGGCTCATTATGAGGAATACTAATATATTTTTTTATTTATTTTTTTAATAAATATTTTAAAATATATTAAAAAAATATATTTGAAAAATTACCCATTCCCCCCTATATTCCCCAAACTATAAGACCTATTTTTTTGTTTACAGGTAAAATACGAAGAAATCCCTATTATTAATATTGAGGGCCATATTATGGAATTAAACGGAAAATAAAAAATATATTTTTAACGCATCATGCAATACATGAAATGAAAGGGTTTATTATGACGAATACAAACATATATTGCTCATATTTTTAAAATTAATTGTTTACAAGATATTAACATAAAGACATAAAAAATTCTCATTTCTCGCTTTATTTCCGAAACCATAATACGTAAAATTTTGAAAATAATTAGAGGTACTGGGGCTCACTTGAAATTTATAAGAAAAATGATTAAAAACCCCATAGTAATTTTAGGGACAAATTATACAATTAAATGGAAAATAAAAATTCAATTTTAAAACGTATCATATCAGATAAAAGGCTCATTATGTGAATTACAAATATATCATATTTTTAAATCATTTGTTTAAAAGAAATTTACAAATATTAAACTTTAGAAACTACTACTAATTTTGAAAAATATATTTTATTTGTATTTTTAAATAATTTGAATAACAGATTTAATAATTTATAATTTAAAACTTGACCTATTTTGCCCTATATCTTCCGATCTGCATAGCCTCAAAATTCAGACAGTAGATTATAAAAGGCTTCCGTAAAAGGTTGTTAGTAAAATAAAACTCTAATATTAATTTTTGGGGGCCAAATTAGAATATTAAATCCATATGTATTCTTATAAAAAGCAAGCGAATCCTGAAGCAGATAAAATAAAAATTTATGTCTGGAAAATGAAAGTGTATATTTTTTATATATTTAAAACGCTTACTTTAAAATACCTATATTAGGGTAAAAATAAGAAAATGCACTCATTCCCTGCTTGTCTGAAACTGGAATATTAGAATCTTAAAGGTGGTACGTAACCGTTAGTATGCGAGTCCAACTCGCACTTGACCAAATTAATTTTAATTGCTTCAGAGTATGGCAACATTGCAATAATAAGTTAAAGAGATTTTCAAATCCGTCCTTTTAAGAGGATTTATAGCAAACAACATTCATATTTTACGCACAAAGTCCTCTGTACCTTTCCACCTTTTACGTTTCCCCTGCGCTTCTACAATTGTCACACACAGTTATGTGTTTGTTTTATAAGAAGAAAAACGCATCCCGAATAGTAAACTTACTGAAAATGTCCTCAAGATTCTGTTGCGGATTACGCGGCCGTCGTTTGCAAATAATTTTATATTTATTTAAAATATCTCAGAAAACGTTTCTCTCTCTGTAATTGTTTCAGTGCAGATGTACTCAAATGAAAAGTTTTACGACTGCTTAAGTTATTACATTCGAAGTTGGTGGCATTAAGTAGGAAGAAATAATCTCCGTCTGAATGATTCCCTTTGTAGATTTTGCGAAAATTCATGAGGAGAAAATGCAGTTGTGCTTCATTTGAGATTCCTTTTCGCATTTAAGTATGCAAGACAAAAATTTTATTGCAATCTTACGATAATAAACAGTTTATTGGTGCTAGTTATCGATGTTTGATGTTGGGATACACATTCATAAATGTTTATTACTGCGAAAGCAATTTTATGGCATCCAGTTTAGATAGCTAATAACTTCCAGTATCTGCAGCGCTCTAAAACATGCTTGAAAAATCGTTTCAATGCGTGTAAAGCACCACAGTTCAGAATGATAAAACGCTATAGCTCTTATTTAAAATATAATTACATCGCGTACTTAACATAATTGTGTAAATAAAACCCATTAAATATGGATGTTATGTTAAAATTAATACAACCTTTCGTAGATGCTTCTTCAGTGGTATTAGATTTCTTGTGATATTAACTAATAAAACTGCAAGTAATATCGGAAGGATTATTGACAAGATCATTGAATATTTTGCGTACTCATTAGGGTTTCCTCTAAGTGATTTCTTCGACATTCGAAACCGGTTCTGCTCTATTCATTGGCAAATTCAAAATTCTGAGCAATGCCGCACCAAAATATATTTAAATAATATTTAATGACAAACATGGAACTACTAGTACCCCAGTCAATAGAGACTTTTAAGTGACATTAAATCCAACAGCAAACCGCTTGCACCAACACTTCAATGATAATTTATAAGCCATAACTGCCACGGTTTTAATGACAAACTTGTAGAAGTAACTTATTTGAACAATAAGTAACCCAATGTTTTGCTTATATTGTGAAAGGTGAAGACGCAGGCATAATGCTGTTGTAGATATTTATTTTTTTCTCCCCAAAACACTGTATTATACTCAATATATGATATATCAATGGTCTTTTAACGCTTTATTAATATTTTAACGAAAAAGCACAGGTTACTATTAAAAAAATAGGTTATGATGATCATGAAGAAATGAAACATAGCAGTCAATATTTAATGACGATCTACAATATAAAATTATGTATAGCTTTGAAAACGGAATGAATAATTTCTGTTTAAGTGGTCGAATAGACTATAAAATATATTTTCTCCATTTAACTGTGTATTTATCTCTTACCGTTTCTTAGTAAACAATGATGTCCCTTCATATGTGAGACACCCTTGATATTTATTTAACTATATTCTAGTAAACTTCGGGGTTTCAAATTAAATTTTAAAAACTGGTATTCACTTTCACTTTCTAGAACTTTATTTTCACATAAAAACCCAATATTTACAACAGCTCACGACTCATCTAAGCTGAACTAAACTACCTGAACTGTACAATGTCTTTTATACGTAACATGGAATGTTGGCATCGTTCTGGATGGATATTTTATTGTACGCTCAGCGTTTTTCTTATACCAGACGGTCAATATTTTATTTATTTATTTGTTCTAACAGCGTCCAGATTCACAGTTTTTTTTCCCATCCGATCTTCTAGTTCTTCTTTTTTACTATCCCAGCGATTGATGCTTAATTGGGATGAATAATGCTTTACGTTGTTTTTGCCAGAGTCGACCACCTTCAACTTATCTCTTGGGTTTCGACGGATACGGTAGACAACGTCCTTGATCTTCTTGACCACCTCGTATGGACCATACCAGGCGAGCGTAAGTTTTTGAGATTTACCCTTGCTCCTCTGGAGGTTGTATCGCCAGACCTTGTCCCTCTCTTGGAACCCGACTGAATTGGCGTTGAGGTAATATCGTGTCTTCAACCGGTCGCTGGTGGCCAACATCTACGTTCGTGTATTGCCAACATGTTATGTCGGAGTTGGTCGGCATAATCGTTCATTTCTTGAACCTGTTCTTCTGGAGAGCCGAAAGCCAAATCGCAAGGTAATCTCAGCTCTTTTCCGAAAAGTACCCTGGCTGAAGTCAGACCTGTACTGTTATGTACGGCTGAGCGATAGGCCAACAGGAATAGGAGAATATGGTCATCCCAATCACGCTGGTTATTGCTAACGACCTTGGATAGGTGTTGTTCCAAGGTCCTGTAGAGTCTTTCCACCATTCCGTCCGACTGTGGATGTAATGGTGTTGTTCTCGTTTTCCTAATTGGCAACATCATACTGACCTGGAATACATTCGATTAAGTTACGCCCTTGTTCTGCATGTAATTCCAATCGGACGCCAAACCTGCTGAATAGATGTTCTGCTAACACCATTCCTAAAGTGGTTGCCTCTTAATTGGGTATCGCATATGCCTCAAACCATTTGCTGAAGTAATCCATTGCGACCAACATATATATATATATATTTGTTCCCTCTCTCAGATTCGGGAAATAGACCTGCGACATAGATAGCAATTCTCTTAAATGGAACGCCCACATTGTATTTCTGCATTCTGCTCTTACTCCGGGTCTTCGGGCCCTTACTGGCTGCTCAGGTGTCACATTTCCGGCACCAAGCTCTGACGTCTTCGGAGTAATTTACCCAGTAGCACGGTTGGCGAATTTTATCTAGGGTTTTATTGATGCCCAGATGACCTCCGGTAATCCCATCACGTACTTCTGTCAGGATGGCTGGTACCTTTTTCTTTGGTACTACCAGTTGGTTTCTCGGCCATCAGTGCTTTCCCAAGTTCTCTTTAGCATTCCATTCTGTACTCTTAGAGAGTCCCATTGGGCTCATAATGAATTCAGGACGCCCGAGTATCTAGCTATCTCGTCCCAGCGTGGCCTGGGTGGCCCTTTCTTTTTAAGTGACAGGATTGGTGCAATGTCTGGATCAGCCATTTGTTCCTGGATGCATTGTTCCGTTGTCCAGTCTTCATTGGCTTGCAGTCGGATCTTTCGAATGGAGATAGCCTCTCGCTGTCCCGTCTTCAGACAATGTCCGCATTCTACCCTACAGAGTCTTCTTGACAGGAAATCGGCATCATTATGCAAAAGACCGGCACGGTTATCAACCTTGAAATCGTATTGCTGTAATTTTTCAATCCACCTGGCCAGTTGTCCTTCCGGTGTCTTCATGCCCAATAGCCATTTGAGGGCGGCAAGAAATGACGCCCATAGAGATGTGAAGATGGTCTACAATCCTTATTATTAAAAAAAGTTCTTTTCTGGTGACACAATAATTTCTCTCTCTTTTCGAGAATCCACGGCGGTAGTACTCGATCATCCTATCTTCACCATCTTGCAACTGGGATAGGACAACCTCAAATCTGTGTTGCTGGCGTCGGTGTCTAAGATGAACTTGTAGAAACGTGTAGGAATGCTAGAATTGGGCTGGAACATAGTTCGGTCTTCAGTCGTCTGAATGATGTTTGTGATGATGATGGAATCCTGATTCCAACGGAAGGTCTCTTTCTCAGTGATCTGCCGATGTAGAGGCGCAGCAATGGTGGCAAATCCCTCAACATATCGTATGTAGTAGGAACAGAGCTCCAAAAAGCTTCGTAGTTCATGCTTGTCTCTCGGGACCGGCCAATCACGGATGGCTGCTATCTTGTCTTCTTCTGTACGAATTCCTGACTCGGAAACGACGTGGCCCAAATCCTCTACTTCTTTTTGAAACATGGAACACTTTGTCGGGTTATGTTTCAGGTTGGCATTCTTAATTCTGGAAAATACTTCGGCCAGGTTCTTCAGATGGTCATCGAATGTATGACCCATGACCAGAATCTCGTCGAGGTATACTAAGCATGTTCTCCACGTCAACCCGCTCAACACACTCCATCAGCCTCTCAAATGTGCATTACATAACCCAAAGAGCATAAGCGTGAACTTAAACAGCCCTTACTGGTGGAGAACGCTGTCTTCTTTCTCTCGTTTTCGTGTAGTCCATCCTGCCAACATATACTCTTTAGATCTAGTGTGGAGAAGCAACGAGACCCTACTAGTATGGTCAGAGTGTCATCGATTCGGGGTGGTGGATCGATGTCTTTCTTCTTAACGTCATTCAGCTTCCTGTATTCCACGCAAAATTGGGTGGTTCCATCCTTTTTTTTAACTAACCCAACGGAAGCAGACCATGGACTGATGGATGGCTCAATAACTCCATTTTGTAACATGGACTCGATGTTTTCCTCGACTGCCTGTTGTTGCCCCAATGTTGCGCCTAGGTAGTATTCTGATGGGTTGAGCTTTCCCGGTATCTATTCAGTGCTGGATGATGTTGGTGCGACCGGTAGTTCCATCTTGACTGTTAAAAATTTGCCAGTGCTTTGTGATAAATTGCTTGGCTTTTTTCTGTTCCTCTGGTGTAAGGTGTGTCAAATGATCAGCAAACTGTTGTAGGAACTTTTTACTGGACCCTATCTCCTTCACTGACGTCTGGTACTCTTCTTCGCAATTGATTATGAACTTTACTGGCTCGAAACAAGCTATATCTTAGCCATTGGCAATTTTGATGTCGCCGGATTTTTGCGTTTTTCCACAGAGTTGCCCTTGGTATACCCGACTCAACGATTGATTTTCGTATTTTTTGTCGAGGACTGCGACAATCTTATCGAAATTATTTTGTTCATCTACAGGAATTTTTTTTGGAGAAGTTGTAATGCTGGGTCTCTTAGAGAAATTACAAGAGAGGTAGGTTTTTCTTGGTCCGACCCATTAGCCGCAGCTACAGCTTGAATATTTTTTTGGGTGTCTAGTCCATTTTTTCCATACTTCGAATTGTAGCCATAAATCAATTTACGATTTTAGCTTCACTTAATCCTGCACTAACACCAAATTGCACTAAGCTTCGTTGGTTCAAATTTTAAAAACTCACTTTCTATAACTTTATTTACACATAAAAATCCAATATTTACAACAGCTGATTCCGCAACGATTTACATCAAAATAATAACACGACTCATCTAAGCCGAACCAAACTACCGGAACTGCACCACGTATTTTATACCTAACATGGAATCTTCGCGTCTTTCATTATTCGCTCCGCGTTCGATTTCAATACATTTTGCTGCCTAAAAGGTTCCAAATCGTGCTGTTTTTATTATCCCATATGGTCAATGTTTTATTTTTATCGGAATGACTAATGTTTTCTCCAGTGGCGGTGAATAAATTTTATAACAATATTTTTTAAGATGTCTTTTCTCTGATCCACCTTATTCTCTTTCGAGCTGTCCGAGTCATTCCGTTCATACACCTCTCCATAGACCTTTATGTAATTTGAAGTTTTCTTGTAATTTCGATTTTCAAAATCGATGTTTCACAACTGGATAATACTACTGTTAGAACACATTGCTCCACCTTTAGAGAGATATGTTGTAAAGTAATTGTATAGCCTTAATAAGATTTCGTCACCTTGTCTCCTAGGCTTGGAAAATTAGAGCAACCTTCAAACAGTCTGATTTTGGCTTAGGCCTCCCTGAATATATTTGTCCTCGTTTCAATATATGGTTATAAAATCCTTGCTCACTGAAAGCATTGATTACTGCTTTTGACATTATGGTGCCGAACGCTTACTCGAAGTAGGTATATGAAGGACAATGTGAGGTCAATTTTTCTCATACTTGAGCAGAGTCCAGTGTAGTTTCTATTCTCTTGTGTATGATCTTTGTGAATACTATGTACATCAGCAGAAGGAGGCTGATTAGAATTTCGTATGTTTTCTTTATTACCATTACCCAAATTTTCTAGAATATAAGAAAAAAAATGTACTATTTAATTTTATGACCTTTGTTAGATAGCAAGATACCAAATACCAAATTAGTACTCCAGTTATATGTATTAAAAATTGTAACTTTAATATATAGTATGGCTTCCTTAATTCTCGAGTAGCAGATTAACCCGACGCAGCATTGTAAGAAATAAATAATTGATTACTTACATAAAATTAAAACTTTCCTCAAGTTCTTCTCTCGTAGGTTAAATAATTCCTTAATTCAGCCTACCATAAGTTCGTCTAAAATGTGTTTTGACGGCTGGGATAGTCATGATGAGATTACGTAGTACAAAATTAACTACATAGCGACCCACTCTTGTTGTATGACTTTTTGACCAACATTGTTGATGTAAACCGATTATTCTTGCCCCTTTGAAATTTAAAACCAACCGAGAAATTTTAACAACTGGTGTGTTAAAAACAGACAAGAGTTTGCCCAACTTTGAACATTATAAAAAACGTTCATTCTCCAGTGATTATTTCCATAAAAAATTATTTTGCTAGAGATCTTGTTAGTTTTACGAGAGCAGTCCAAGAGTTTTGACTGTGTTGTTCTGGTATATATCTGATTCTTAGATACTGCATTTAGGTTTTGACTAGGCGTTTACATGTATCTCTACCTGCGTATTTTAGTAGTACAGTCACCGTCGTTCCGTGCGTCTTGTTATTTTTCATATTCTTGATCACTGGCATCAATTCTTCCACGGCTACTTCTATTGTTTCTTTACCTTTCATCTGTATTTTACATAAGGAAACTTTATATGTCCCTATATCATTTGGTCACGTGCTCCATTAATTTATTTCTTTCTGTTATTCGGATGTTTACCTCTCTCAATGTAATTACTTGTTCCCGAAAAATAGTACTTTCTTGGTACTATTTGCGAAATTAAATTTCAGCTTATACTAGTGTGTCCTTATAATTATTGAAGTCCGCAGCAATCTTCATTCTTATAGTCTTGCACAGATAATATCTACACGTTGGATGTCTATTGACTTTTTCCATTTCCTTCGTTTCTGTAGCAACGCATTTGTTTCCGGCTTCGTTTGTGGTGTAGATTTCGTTGTTGTATTCCATCTATTTCTTTCACAAAGGTGACTATTACATTTATTAATTGGGGGCTATCGGAACTTTTATTTAAATTTCTATATGTCTCATTGGCAGTTTCTGAAAAAATCTGGATTGCTCTTATATTTTCTGATTTTTTCTTTGATTTAACTAGAATTATCGAGCAAATTTTCTATATAAGGTTTATCCACATGTTGTACACTTTATTGTTGTCTACGAATATATGATCACGAACGCTTTTTTTATATTCTTCGAATCTATGTGGTCTTTAGTATTCTTATGTGAAATTATTGACTTCCGTAAGAATTTTAACACATTCGTTGCCCTATCAAAAGTATATGTCCACCACAGGTGGCTCCGTTTTTTATTATCAAAACATTTATCCACGAATAATTTGATTATTTCGTTCTGTTGTGAGCACATGGTTATGTACCGTTATCCATGGTGCTCGTAAAAATCTAATAAAATTAAAAATACATTACAACTATACATAATATCATTATGATCATGATAGTATTTCTATATAAATGCATTATATGATGTGATTCCATAAATATTATTACTGTAATAATAGATTCGCTATGCATTATGAGCCCAAGAACGCACTTGCGGTCACTACTATAAAACTAGTTTGTAAAAGTTTAATATTCTATAAAGTATCAGTTGTTAAATATATTTTTTTATTCAAACAAAAACAGATTAGTTACACATCTGTTTGAACACAGAAACACAACAACCGATAACAAATTAGGAAACCTAAGAAAACGCAAACCAGGGTATAAAATACTAACTCTCTACCAAAACTACAGTGTCCCACCGCAATAGCGATCAACTATTGCTAAGATGTACGCCATACTCTGCTATACAAAAGACACCAAAAAAGTGTAAGCAGTGAATATGTTTAGGAAGTCTGAACTGGGCTTTAAATCACTATATTATATTATATTATATCATTTAGCCAGAATTTAAAGGGTGTTTTTGAGAGGCAGTAGTCGTGGTCATTCACCAAAAAATACTACTAGCTTTTTGGGAATAAGTATTTTGATTTCAAATGGTTCTGAAATGCGAAAACTTTTCACATTTTCTTTCTCCTTGCATTACCATTGAGAAGGGGATCTGATTTAGATCCTAAAACGTTTGGACGTTTTTGGAGTATACAGATCTTTTTCCCCCAAGAAATTCATAGAAACAAAATTGCAATACATTTCTGATAAATTCCATGTATATTAAATTAATGGAGAACGTGACAAATTTAACTAGAAAGACTGTCTACATTTAGACGTATTCATATTATATTTTTTTCAGAAACCTTCAGCTCAGATAATGGAAACTAAGGATCATCCCTGGAATTTTTCAAGATGTTTTACAGAGATTTAACGATCTCGCGCTGGGGTTTACTGTGTTTTAATTGCAAGGAAACCTAAATATTAAGCTGTTCGGAATTTAAACTAACCAGATTACTGCTTCACATATACTGATGTTTGTACGTAGAGGCAACCGACAATTACAGACATAAAAGTCATACTGTAAATAATACGAAGACAACTCGGAGTTTCAGTAACATGGATATTTTCTGTGACATTTTATAGCAAAATTAAAATGGAAAATGAACCGAAAATACATTTCACTTAAATACCTGAGCTTTCAAATTCTTTTAAAGATTTTTTGAACTATATTTGGATGAATTATGCAGAGACACTAAACGAAATCTAACTACTTCTTACAAAGTGTAACTCACAAATGTTTCCAATTTTTTAGTCGATAAATATGAAAACACCGTATTTTGTATATATTTTTTTTTTGTAAAAATAGTTAATTCCAAATGTTATTCAGAGTCGATTTTCCACAATTTTCTATTGAATTAAATATCTGAAATTACTTGTGTGTTGTTTTCTTACAACTGCAGGTTATTGTGTAAATGTGTATTATTTAGATGAAAAAATGATGCTATACAAACGGATATGGCCTTCATTTTTAGCATCATTTATGGTTGTTAGCCACCATTCGAACATTTCAGTTCTAAATTTATCACTGGATTCATTAGCGAGTACCGGGGGAAGCCTGGGCCAGTACGGTGGTTAATAGAATTTTCCAATACGATAAACTCTGGATTTCACTCATGAGTGGCCTCATCGCAAATTCAATTGCCTCTCTTACGAGCCTGGATTTTGGGTGTTCTATATTTGTCACTACTCTGGTAGTCTCAAAGTATATTCGGTGTGACGTCGTGGTGGCGTGTTCCACAATGGATGTTGTTTTTTCTTGCTTTCTTATGGCGTTCTGGTGTTCATCACGTCTACCCTGAATTTTTTTGTTAGTTTGCCCCACATATTTTTATAACAGTCTGCACATGGAATCTCGTACACTCTCTATTGTTGTAAAGCGATCCACGTCTTCAGATTCCTCAACACCCTGTCGGTATTGAAAATAGTATCGATATTGTGTCTCCTTAAAATTCTCGTAATACTGTCCGTGGTACCCATCACATACGGTAAATAAGCCTTGTTTATTGGTTGTTTATTGGTTCCTCATGCTCCTTTTCGGTTTGTCTCTGTTATGTTATAACTTTAGAGCTCTTTGTATACTTCTCAAAGCTGTTTTTAAACTGTTTACTTCCTGTTTGATGTTATCCTGGTAAGTTAGTCTTTGTCTGGGTACTAAAGTCTTGACGACGGCGTGTAGTTGGGCTGGGTGGTGATGAGAATTAACATGATGGTCTCTGGTGTGAGTTGCCTTTACACCATATGACCAAGGGTTCCATCTTCCTTCCGATTTATCAGAACATCAAGGAATGGTAATTGGTTATTAACATTCATCACAAAATAAAATTGACCATTGGCATTCATCACAAAATAAAATTGACCATGGAGGTTGCTTACTGTATTTTGGTAAAACTTTTGTATAACCAAATTAAAGTTAAGAGAATCGAGCCGCTTTATTTGAGAACTAAAAAACATTTCTCTTTCCTCTTGTGCAAATTAAAGCTAATCTACTCACTTATTTGCTTTATTCTGTACTTGCTAGCAAGACTTCGTTTATCTCTGGCAAGCGGGGTAAACAACACCTTAAATTAGGTTAATAAATGTAAAAAATTGGAAGCGGTTCGTGTCAATAGCCACTTAAAAAAAAGGATACAATTTAAAGTTTACATGATTTAAATATTTTAGTTTTGCAATTTTTATAGATTATCTGTGAGATCTTTAAAATTTATACGGCGCTAGCATATTATGATCATCGTCTAGATTTTTTTCTTTTCTCTGCGATTGAGTTTTAAGGGAGGTAGAATTGACGTCCTTCTCGTGGAGTTGAGGTATGTATTAAAGATGTCTTGTTCGTAAAAGAGATACGTAGTGCCATTAATTATTCTAGATAGCATCTATTATAATAGCTGGAGGACAATGCTGAATGGGAAAGGAATTTCATTCATTGGATTTTGTTAGAAACCCTTTGAATTAAAGTTGAATGTTCACCATTTATAATGAACAGATGTAAGTACGTCAAAACTTTTAGGGTTTTTCAGTGTAGTTTTTCTATGCAGTTTTTGGTAAATTTTTATGGGGAGCTGAATAAATCTTTTGATTTTATAATCCGTTCTGGCCGATATTGTACATTTTGTTGAACTGTATAGACTAGTAAATTGTAAATTCTTGGTTTAATTCAGAACGGAAATATTTAGATATATAATATCAGCTTGAGTTTTTAGTTAAATCCTACCTATTTTAAATAATGTGTTCCGCTAAAACCCATTACGCTATGAATTTAAAAAGGCAGTATATCGTGTTTATGTGTCACAAAATATATATTAGCGCATATAATGAATATTAATAAGTTATATTTTTTGGGGTTAGGGAGCATTTGTTACAGGACACAATTTTATTTTTTAAATATCGAGGGGGGATTGTTAAAAGGAAATCCAAGTTGGTGGGATTGCAATCCTTGTCCTACGCCCACCGTCTTGGAAAAAGGTGTCCAAATGGTTTTTATGGTTTTATCTGACAAACTATAGTTCTCACAAAAAAAATATTTAACATTTTTTGTTATAAATAAAATTATCTACAACCATAAATATAAAAGTTATAAGTAAAACTAAATGAAAATTTGAGAAAAAAAATCAATTTGTCAATCTTTCTAATCATTTTACAAAAAAATGCATCAGACCATTTTTATAGATGATGTTTTAAGAAATAATTGTCATTATATATTAATGTTAATTTACTCGTTATTTAAGGTTTTACAGGGCTGCGACATGACTACTATTGTTCAATCTTCATTACTATACATTAATACTAATAATTTGCCATAGTTTCTAATGACACTCTTTTTAATTATTGATAATGCAATGTTGTTATTAATTCATTATTGATTTGACACTTCATTACAAGACTTGGGAATTATTGATTTTTAAAATAATTTCGAATCAGAGAATACTGCGCACGTACAAACTGTTTAAGTGACCGTTTGGGTATAAAAGAACATTTACCTAGGATAGAAATTCCTCTTTTAATAATATTACTAAGAAATATATCAAATATGTACAAGAACACTTCGGGCTTTCTGCAAACATTGTATTTGACGGCTACTCAGAGGACCCCGATGTCGACAGAAGTAAAATTCGACAAGAACACCGTACCGACTTTATCACAAGAGAAATTTTTTGGTAATGAGAAGAACAAAGCTCATTTTATTATAGTTCTCAAAACTTGATTCTCGGAGATGGGTTTCAGTGTCGACCAAGCAGAATACGATGCAGACACACTCATCGTTTGCTCTGCTCTTGCTGCATCTCAATTATTTAACTCAGTAACTGTTGCAGCTGAAGATGTTGACATACTTATCTTGCTCACAGCACTTGGTAGAAAACAATTAAATTTATTTTTTTAAAACCATCAAAGACGAACAGCAGAACAATTATGTTGTCAGTCAAGTTTTATATACGGAGACGTCATTGCGGATAACTTGCTGTTTCTCCATGCTTTTTCAGGATGTGACACATCTTCAGCTGCTTACGATATGGGTAAACTTAAATTTCTGAAAACCCTGGAGAAATATCCAGAATTAGCAAGTGGAACGGCGTTGTTCGGTTTTTTATGTCGTTATATGGTGGTAATAGAGATATAATTCTTTTGACAGCCTAAGATATAAACAATTCGCCAAGTCAGTGTCAAAGAGTACATTTGATTTATGTTCACTTCATCTAACACAAGATACAGCTCGCTTTCACAGCTTCCAGCTTAGTAATTATAACGATCCTGAAGATAGGGGCTGGAAAAAATGTGGAAAACCTCCACCCCTCCACCCTGAACTTCTATAAAATAATTTCCTGCAGATAGAAAGGCAACTGTAGAGAGATGTGTGGATGTCGAGAAGCAGGCCTGAAATGTTCTGCAGTGTACCTCCATTGTACTGGGGAGACTTACAGTAGCATAATGGAGCTCTCGAAATAATTGAAGAAAATGATTTTGAAGTTGAACCGCCGACAATGACGCCATTTTCTTCTCCGATTTCTCCCTCAAGCATTTAATTTAGAAAGCCAACCAGATGCTGAGCCGCAGCGTAGATCATCAAAAAGACCGAGGACAGAGTAGTTGTGATTTAAAAACTAACGGTGGATTATGCCTACTGGGGATACCCCATAAAAAAAGTGCCTCCAGCCACAACCTCGAAGGTGATGGAAAAGAATCAATAAATAAATAGTAACAATATTTCATTGCCAATAATTAAAAAGAGTATCATAAAAAAACTATGATTAAAAATTATGGCCATTCATTAATACATATATATATATATATATATATATATATATATATATATATATATATATATATATATGTATAGTCATGAATATTAAAGAATAGTATTCGTCTCGCAGCGCTGTAAAACTAATGAATAAATTTAAAAAGGTTATATTGGATGTCATTTTTTGCAAAATGATTAGAAAAAAGTTATCTCGGAAAATAGAATTTTTTTTCTAAAATTTTCATTGAATTTCGCTTATAACCTTTTTACTTATAGTTAGTTCTACGTCTAAAGATTACCTGACAGAAGTTGTAGATAATGTTTTTTATGAGGCCCACAGTTTGTTAGATAAACCAAAAAAAAAACATTTGAACCCCTTCTTCCAACTTGGAGGCCGTGGCCCCTTGATATCTAAAAAATAAATGTAATCAATATTAATTATTAATTAATCAATAACAATATTTTTTATGAAGGTTTCTAAATTCAAAATATATCCCACTTTAAATATGTATTTTTTTAGATTGTGATAATTATCTTTAGTATTAGATAAACGTTTAATTACAAAATAAAAAACATTATGAACCCCTCCTTACACCAACTTGGAGGCCGTGGGACTAAAAATAATAAAGTTGAGGAGAAAAGGACTGACCCCCCCCCCTCCGAACCGTCATATTGATAATCACATAACTTGGGTTCAATTTAAAAATTATAAAACTAATATCCACTTCACTATTCTAGAACTTTATTTACATTCAAACAGCTGTTCAAAATTTAACACCAACCCCACTCTCGTGGCTTGATATTCTCAGTAAATCATCATCGTTCCTTCCGCTGCCGAGTCTTTTCGATAGGGTCGGGCCTGTAATGTATATCAATTGCTGACTACCTTAAGGTGTTGTTAGGTCCTGTTGAATTAATACGTCTGACTGTGGTGTAATGGTGTTGTTCTCTTTTCCTGATCCCACATCGTGCAGACCTTCTGGAAATATTTGACATCCCTAATACTTGCTACCGTGGTTGCCTCTTGGTTGGGTATCGCATATGCCTCAGTTAGAAGGTATGTTTCTAAGACTTGGGGAACGGACCGGCAAAATATATGGGACGCCCACAATTCTGCCCTTGGTTCGGGTTTTCGGGCCTTACTGGCGGCACATGTGGCACATTTGCGGCACCAAGCACTGAGTCCGAAGTAATTCACCCAGTTACCGCTGGCGAACTTGTCTAATCATGCCGAGGTGGCCTGTATTTTTTTAGATTGTCGGACTACCAATTATCTTTATTGTCTACTCTTAGAGAGTCCCATGAGCCCATAATTTCAGCACCCCGGCTTACCTCGTCCCCGTGGCCTGGGTGCCCCTCTCCAAGATTGGTTCGATTCAGCCATTTGGTCCCATCCATTTGTGCACTCGGACATACCTCTCGCTGTTCCGTCTTCGACAATGCTTGCATTCCGTCTACAAAGATATGCAACTAACAATGTAATTTCTCCATCCATCTGCCAGTTGTCCTTCCGTGCTTGTCCAGCAGCCTTTATATGCGCGGATTTGGCGACCAACATTTGTGGAAATGGTCTACAGCCCTTATTATTGCAAGAAGTTCTTTTCTGGTGGTATTTCTTTCTGCTTCGAGAATCCATGTTTTATTTATCTTGCACCTGTGTATTCTACTTGCCGACTTTTGTTCCTGTTACCTACATTCCAATGGAAGGTCTCAATTTCGTTATGGCAAATCCTCAACAAACGCCGGTAGTATGAACAGAGGCCCAAATCGGAGTTACTTTGGAACTGGCCATGAGAAATTCCTGATTACGTGGCCCAAAACTCTACTTCTTTTTAAGGACCGTTTATTTGAATTAGTGTGGCCCATGACTAGAATGTCGTAGCCCAGTGGTCCAAAGTATATTTCTAAAAATAATAGAATCTGTGCAAGTCTAACTTTTCCATACTGAGTTTCCATAAATCAAATTACGATTTAACGGCAAACCAGAAATTTCGTGGGTTCAATTAAAAATTATAAAACTAATATCCACTTTCACTATTCTAGTATGCTGATTCAAAACAATAACAATCCCATATAATATTGATCAAATCTATTGAAATAAAAATCATATATCGTATTTTTTAGAATTGGCGCAGGGTCGGCTTTGGCTAAATTTCGTAACAATAAGTATTCGAATAATTTTGAAAAATGTGAGACCCTCAAAGTTTTGGCTGGAACCGCTCCTGGTAAAAATTTTGATATAATAATTGAAGAATTGTTTTTGGTTACCTAAAAGTTTCCGACGTTTTCAGTTTCAATCTAGTTCATAAATATTAAAAGAGGACCAACAAACCTATAAAAAATACAATCTTTACTATATTCACTATGGTTCCCTTATTGACAATTGTTTACATAACACATTCTGAAGATTCTGAATATTAAATATTAATATATGTCCAAAAATTCAATATTGATCTTCTGTAATGACTATTTTATTATCGAACAATAAACAATTCTTGATGCAGTACTATCAAAGATGGTCTTCACGTAATGATCTAAAAGAGCGTTAATCTGTCAACTGTCAACCAATCTTACAGCAGGCTAACGCTCCGTCCTTATATAATTGCTCAATGGTTTGACGGTTAAGGCCATGCAAGATTTCGAAGGAAAATATATTGAATAAAAATATGTTTTATTCTAGAATAGATATAGTAGGTACCTAAATTTGCAATTAATTGATTGATTTATTTTATATTTTATACAGGGTGAGTTTTTTTGATGATCAGTATGGGGATCTCGGAAACTAGCGGAGATAGAGAAATGGTTAAATTGGGAAAGATTTGCAGTTTTACTGGCCCAATTTAATGACACTTTCGGATTTTTGTAAAAAGTCATGGCTTACTAGATATTTTGAAAAAACGAAATTTAGTCAAATCCTCAAGCTCCTTTGTTTTTGATTTTATAAAAAAGGTAAATATCAAAATTAAAGGGAATTGTATCCCGAATATGATTGTCTTGTCCTCGTTTGCGTGACAGCTCTCGTTTCCGAGATACACACACAAACTTATCTTTTTGTAAATGGAAACCATAGTTAGCTATGACCTCAAAAATCGGACATTTTTAGAGCTTGTCAAACGATATCATACTCGATATAGTTATTCATAAAAATAACGGAGTTATGGATGCTTTCTCTTCGTAGTCGTCGAATGAGCAAAGCGTAAACACGTGCGAAACGAGCTCCGAAAGAATTATTTTATTTCGAAAGTATTCCACAGTGAAGAAAGTCGAAGCAGACATCATAAACGTATTTAGAAATTTACTGTTGAAACGTATTAGAAACATGCCGCCAACTAGAAGCTATCAAGAAAAATATGAATTAAAAGACCTTATCAAAGACTCAATCAAAGAACTGTTTAGTGATGAATTATTTGTCCATTCGATTTTTAATGCTATCTACAAAAAAATCGACAGCCATGTAGCAGAAACAAATAGCAAGATAAAAACTCTCGAGCTGAAAGTAAACACACTAGAGAAAAAAATTAACGATTTGATGCAGGCCGACAAAACAAACAATTTATGCATTTATGGAATTCCAGAAGAAAACAATGAACATTTGAGCAATAAGATTGTAGGCACTTTCCAGGGAACAGGCTTAGAAGCCATTGCACAACGAATTAGAACATCACACCGAGTTGGTAAAAAATTACATAGTGAAAAACCTCGTCCAGTGATTATAAAGTTTAATACTTTGGAAGACAAGAAGACCGTTATGAAGAATTGCACACAGTTTAAAAACAATCGCTTATTTATCTGTGAAGATTTAACAAAAGTGAAGTTAGATTTGTTAAACGCCGCAAAAAAAAGCTAGGAAAAATGAAGGTATGGACAGTAAATGGTTCAGTCCAAACCAAGATGGACAACAAAATTATAAAAATCAGTGATTTGCGTCAACTCCAAGAATTAGAATCTAAATAATTTTTCGTACTAAGAAATGCCATTCTAAAACTATTAAAAATTATAAATAATGTAATAAAAGTAAATTTTTTGATTTAACTCTGACATCATGCACTGTAAAAATATATACTATAAATTTTTTATTTTCTTCTCCTTCACTGTAAATAGTACATTTAAATTTTCGTGAGTCCTACGTTTCTTGCAAAAAATGAACAATGTTCTTACTAATTTTAGTGAGGGGGAGATTGAGGCAGAGGAATTCGATTACATAAACGATGAATTTTTAGGTAAAATTAGCTCATTACCTGGTAGATCCGTAAATATAATACATTTTAATGTATTTTGTTTGCAAAAAAATTTTGATGAACTCTTAGTGTATCTAGAAACTTGTAAATATGAAAACATTGATGTGGTAGTATTGTCGGAGACAAGAAAAATTCCAGATGTAAGTTGTTTTAAAATCATGGGTTTTAATATTATCTATAATGAATCTTATCAAAATCAGAATGACGGTATGGTGGTATATTTAAAAGATGATTTACACGTCAGTAATCTGCATACTGTAGTATTAAAAGATGATTTACTTAACGGCGTCTTATAGATTGCCCTCAAATGGTTCACTTTTTATAAAAGAACTGAATCATTCTTTAAATATCCATAGACAAGAAACGGTAGGCGACATTAACATTAACGGAAACGAAACTTTTGCGTATGAAATCTTTTATAATTAAAACAACTTTAAGTGATCATTACACTACGTTTTTATCGATTAATTTACATAACTCTTACAAAAGTATTACTCCGGCACAAAGTTACGATATAATAGATTACAAAAATATTAACTTAGCTTTACAGTCTGAAACCTGGAACGAAGTTATTGAAGAACACGATGTAAATAAAAGTTATTATAGATTCACTTCGAAAAATAAATTTTTATATCAAAACACTATTACTAAAAAGGTAAATAAACATAGATGTAAACTAAAACCCTGGATCACCCAAGGACTCGTTATATCAATAAATAATAGGAACAAACTGAAAAAACGACTAACAGCGGATTTTACTCAAGAGAAATCTAATGCATACAAAGTCTACAGAAACAAATTAAATTCATTACTTAAGTTGCAAAAAAACAATTATTATAAAAACAAAATAAATTTAGCTAAAAAAAAATTATAAAAAAGTTTGGCAAATAATAAACGAAGTCTCAAACAATCAAAAACAAAAAAATACAGAGAAATATGATATAGAATGTCCTTTGGGCACAAAATTATCCAACGATATTGAAATAGCGACTTCTTTCAATTTGTTTTTTACAAAAATAGGTAAAAAATGTCGGAAAGTATTAATAAGGTAACTAATGTGAATAATAAAGTGATCACAAGAAAAGATTCCATGTTTTTGACTCCGATCACCAAAGACGAATTAGTTATTGCTATTAATAACTTAAAAAGTAACGCAGCACCAGGTCCAGACAATATATCAAGTAGATTTATTAAAACTTGTCATAAATATTTATTAAATCCATAAATGTATATAATAAATTTAGCCTTTGATAGTGATATTACACCAACATAATTTAAAAATTCCATTACGAAACCTATGTTTAAATCCGGAAGTAAAAAGGAACTAACAAATTACAGACCTATAACTATAATAAACAATTTTGCAAAAATTTTTGAATTGTGTCTAAAAAATAGATTATTAAACTATTTAACAAAAAACAAGATACTTAACCTTAATCAGTATGATTTCAAAAGAATATTTCCACTGAAGATGCAATCCTGTCCCTAACAAAAGATAATTTAATAAATATGGATGCTGGTAAAAAGTGTCTAGCAGTGTTTCTCGATCTAGCGAAAGCATTCGATACAGTAAATCATGAGCTGCTCCTTATACGAATGGAAAAAATCGGTGTCCGAGGAAAAGTTCTTAAGATTTTACAAAGCCTACCTATCGAATAGATTTCAAGTAGTAAAAATAAATGATACGATTAGCCATCCATTACTTGTTAACATGGGCGTTCCACAAGGGACAACATTAGGCCCGATTTTATTTCTTCTGTATATAAATTCATTAGGTAGCCTTTCATTAAATGGGAAAATTATATCTTACGCTGACGATACAGTAGTTTTATTTGAAAGTGAAACTTGGAAGGATGTTTACGAAAAAGCAGAACTTGGAATGCAAACTCTTAAAAGTTGGCTAGATGTAAATATTTTAAGTTTAAACCTATCTAAGACCAGGTTTATTACGTTTTCTATAGACAGTGTAGATCAGCCGGATAACGAAAAAATCAAAATTCATGAAAATTTATGTAAAAAATTTTCAACTTGTTCATGTAAATATATTAACAAAACGACAAATATTAAATATCTTGGGGTCAGAGTTGATCAGCACCTAAAGTGGAAAGAACATGTAAACTCCTTGTTAACCAGATTGAGAACGCTAATCCCTAAGTTTTATCATCTCAGAAATATCTTAGGCCGGAAAAATATGATAATAGTTTATAATGCTTTGGCCGAGTCGATCCTAAGGTATTGCATCAGCGTATGGGGTGGTTGTTATAGTACTACATTGTTGTGTCTTAACGTATTACATAGAACTATTTTAAAAATTATATTAAATAAGGATAGACGTTTCCCTACAAATTTATTGATGGAAGAATCAAACACTTTAACTATTCCCCAATTGTATATACTTCAATGTCTAGTATTTATATTAAAAAAACATCACTTTGAGCTTCGATTACCGAATATCCTTACAAGAAGTACTGCTACAGAGCAACTCATAACGCCACTATTTAAAAAACGTCGCACACAAAGAAGTATATGGTATTTTGGACAAAATTTTTTTAACCATTTACCCGCTCACATTAAAACGGTGAGGTCCTTAAACAAATTTAAAAACGAACTTAAAGCTTTTATTAAAAGTCATGACTCCGAATTTCACAAATATTTATTAACAACAACTTTTATTCAAGATTAAAGTAAAAAATTTTGACACTTTCTAGTTTTGGGTTTAGGAGTCTACCAGTATAGTTTGGTATTTTGTATTCTTAGTAGCTTCGATCACTGACAAATTTCTCGCCCTTTCTCCTCTTTCACATCCCATTAATTTAGTGAATATTGTATGCTTTGTTTAACACTGTTAATACATTATTACAGATATGTGTTGGTCTGGACTTGATCACTTATACACAAAACAAGCATTTCAAGCTTAGGTGTTGAAGTGAACGTTTCTGTCCTGCGGATAAACCATAAAGTCAAAATATTTTCCAATTATATAATTATTTATTGATATGTATATGTGCCATTATAATTGTAGTAATAATTGTAATAGTAACTGTAACTGAACAAATTGAATAAATTGAATTGAATTGAATAAAAATTTCTCTCTTATTTTCACTTTTAACGTAGTTAGCCATGAAATTGATTGATTTATTAATAACAATTCCAAAAAACATCCAACGATTTTTTAATTAGGTATATCAGATATAACGAAAAAACTAAATAAGTAGATACTTACTAAAAACTTAAGAAATTAAAGTACATAATAATGTACAATTTATGTTCGAAAAATCCACCATTGTTATTTAGACAAAAATTGCATCTTTTTAAGATTGACATTACCGCTTTCCTCACAGACTGCCTATCAATTTCTTCAATTGCTTGTAATACCCCCTCCCTTAAGTCACCAACTGTCTCATATTTGCTTTTGTATACTTTGTTTTTTAGCGCACCACATAAATAGAAGACTATAGCTGCCAAATCGGAAGACCGGGGTGGCCATTCGCGAGGGCCATTTCTTCCTATCCAAGAGTTTGGATAGATATTATCTAAGTGTTGTCTTACTAATAACGAGTTATAAGCAGGTGCTTCATCATGTTGGAACCACTCAATTTCTAAACGAGTTCTCAAATTCAAATTATGCAACATATCTTGAAAAGTGTATTGCAAAATTGCAAGTAGTGCTCCCCAGTAAGTGATTCGTCATAGATAAAAGGCCCCAGAATAGTAGACCCTATGATACCACACCAAACATTAAAACCATTTTATCTGGGGTCGTCTTTGTTCTAGATGGAAAGTGTTTTCTTTAGCCTAGATATGCTTATTGTGTCTATTGAACATACCTCAGTTAGTAAATCTAGTTTCATCTGAACATAAGACCTCTAATGGAAAATACGTGGATGTTCGTCACCAGCATGCAAAGTTTGAGAAACTGAAAGTTTGTGCGGGGGGAACTTGTGCGCTTTCAGTACCTTAACTACAGTTCGTTGAGATGTACCAGCTTCTGCCGCAATATCACGAGTTGATGTAGATGGATTTTGATTTACCATTGCCAATACATTTGTTTGTGCTGCTTCGTTAATTTGTTTACGTTCCTTTGGTGCTTTAGTAAAAGATCCATATCTGCGTAAACTATCGTAAAGCCTCTTAAATGTACATAGAGTGGTTGACGACGATTAAAATATCTATGAAAGTATTCCTCAGCTGCACGAACTGAATTTTTATGGTATATGATATAACATTCCACCATATTCAGTTTTTCTTCGTTAGAACATTCCATTTTATCACGAAAACTTGTCAATATAGACTGTCAGTTCCGCACTACTAATGGAATTACTTTCAAATGAGGAAACGTGAAATTGAAAAGAATATTTTTCATGGCTACATTAAAAGTGAAAATAAGTTATTTTTATGAATAACTATATCGAGTATTATATCGTTGACAAGCTCTACAAATGTCCGATTTTTTTAGGTCATAGCCAACTATGGTTTCCATTCTAAAAAAGATAAGTTTGTGTCATATCTCAAAAATGAGAGCTGTCACGCAAACGAGGACATGACAATCATATTCGGGATACAATTCCCTTCAATTTTGATATTTAGTTTTTTTTATAAAATCAAAAACAAAGGAGCTAGAGGGATTTGACTAATTCGACAGAATTTCGTTTTTTCAAAATATCTAGTAAGCCATGACTTTTTACAAAAATCAGAAAGTGTCATTAAATTGGGCCAGTAAAACTGCAAATCTTTCTCAATTTAACCATTGCTCTATCTCCGCTAGTTTCCGAGATCCACATACTGATCATCGAAAAAAAAACTCACCCTGTATACACATTGTAATAAAACTATGATTATGAAGGAATGGGGCCATGCATTAAATTAAATGGACTATAAGTTACTCAAGTTATCAGAAAACAGCATCTTCTGCCTTTATATTAACACATATAGTTATAATTTTCAATACGTTTTCAATATAAAAAAGTTACAAATCATTTAAAAATATACACTATATTTAAGTAATATTTTTGATTTGAGACTGAAAAAATCCAATAGTTTTAAATATATGTAAGTAAATAACTAGCGGGGGCGTATCTAGGATTGTCATTGGGTGGCTTCATATCTTGGGCTTAATGCCACTGAAGGTTGATTTTAGCACAATTAACACTATAAAAGCATACCACTCAGAGAATTTTGGGGAGGTTTCAGCCCCTTACCCCTGGATCCGTCAGTGGTAATAGGAGTAATTAGAATCTTTATTCAGACATTATACCGTTACGATTTCAACTCGTAGGAAGGAAATTGAAAATAACTTCAAACTTAGTGTGAACGTGAAATAGATGCCTACTTTTAGATTACAGATAATTACAATACATAAGTAGATATTAACAACCTTCCAACTACGGTATAACTTAAAATTCAGTACAATTTCAATGAATTGAGTTAAACTTACCTAGTAGTATTTGTTTTAAGTTTAATTTTTAGATAATTAAAAGATAGTAGAAAAAATATTATTACATTAGTTACATAAGCTTTTTGTACAGAAATGTACAATCAGGGGAAATAGCGATCTGAACAATTTTGTTCCACCTATGTTGATCAGATCTAACAACTGGAATTGTATACCCATGTATTTTTTTATGGTAACCAAAACATATTAATGTGAAAAAATATAAGAAATGTAAAGAACGTAAATTTAATTATGATTAGCCATCAATTAAATTGTACCTACATCACATCGTGTTTAATTGTTACAAATTCTTGCAATCATTTGGTTTCGTGGTGTAGAGTTAGTCGATTTTGCAACAACAAGATATTGAGAAATATGTAAAACACTACGTTTTTAATAATATGTAAGTATGTATGTATTTCCACTAATAGTGAATTTTTCATTTATAATTAATTTAAAAAAGTTTTGACCTTTGACTACACTGCTATTAACAATAAATATTTTCAACTTTCTTGTATTTGTACGCCAATTGTGTGGATAAATTTGATGTCAACTTATTTAGTATGGGTTAAGATTGTGTTTATGAACCATAAACTCTAACACAATATCGGAGTTTTCCCATTCCATTTTCTAAAACACAAAGTCAGCGTTCGTATATAAACCTCCGGAAAGCCATCATCAAGTTAGTTTATGTCGGTGGTAGTTGCTGGGAACATACGAGTGATAATTTAAAGGGGTGCAATTTTTCAACACTACTTTTCGGACATGAATCTTCTCCAGTTGACTGCTTTTAACCTGAATGTTCTCCAAAAATACAAAATTATGAGAAAGTAAAATGACAAAAACGGATTAGTTTTCATTTATTGTTTAAAGGCACTGAATATGGGTCGCAGGAGAACGCCTATATATATATATATATATATATATATATATATATATATATATATATATATATATATATATAAATTGCTTATTTATTACTTTAGAGTTTCTTTGACCATACGTTTCATATAAACTGACTAAAATTTTTTTTTGGTTTTTGGTCATTTGTTTATTTAATTTTAAATGTTACATTTCGGACACATTTATGGACCATAAATGTCTATTATTGAGTTTGACATGTTTGAAAAAGGACAAAATGTGGACATCCGTATTTGGGACTCTGAAAAGCACACTTTACCTGACGTTTCGCCAAAATCAAATATTTTTGGAAAAAAGGTAGGTTTATAAGCGTTGTAACGGGTGAATTGTCGTTCTCCCTGTTACATTGCTATTTTTCTAATAACTATGTTTTACCAGTATAAACTGCTGTCTTTAGCTAAATGGGTGAACATGTAAGTAAATATTTCAATTTCTACCGCTACGCTACGCTATTGCATGAAGCTATTTCAGTGGGAGATATTTCGAGTACAGACCTGTTGAACTACATACCGACAAACAGCTTGACAGTTCGAAACGTCTTAGAATTTTTCGTTGGGTAAACAGCATCTATTTTCATATTGCTTTCGCGTAGAATTAATGTATACCGGTCTTGGTCATCGATTAATTTTTATTAATTTTTTTTTAATATTTAAACATTTTCATCGTTGAAAAATCACCCGTAAATAAGCTTCATTAGTTATTTAAAAGCAAATGGAATTATCCCCACTCTCTTCCTTTACTAGAGATCGTGAAATGTGCTCAGATCCCTCTCTTGCATTTTGACTTCCGAAAAGAAAGGTGTGCTGCTGCCCTGGTCAGTAATTTTTTTTGCTTAAAATTCAAAAATAACTGTAGGAAATTATCCAATATATCGCATTATCGTAATTTTATCGTTTGGATAATTTCAGTCGAAATTTTTAGTAATTTAACTTAACTGCTATCTATATTCTAGGTTAGTTTTTTTTTCTTTTTTCTTTTTTTTAATAGTAAAGTTCAATTGTCGAATAGTAATTTTAATTATTGCTGTATTGCTAGTTAACATACGTCCAGGTGTACTTGGGCTACTGTAGTGACCTTCTAAACTTCCCAAAAAGGGATAGTTTCATTGAAAATTTCTCATAACTATATGCCACGTGGCCATTTTTTTTTGTTTCTTGCCTGGCCTGCTTATTGCTTAATGGCTTAACCAGCCCAACTTTTTACGACTTGTATAAGAATTTTACTGCGTTTATTTTGAACTTTTAGGAGAACCCATACAAGACGGGAGCATTCCTAAGGAAGTGATAAAGCCATTATAAGGATAAAAATTACGGTACAATAGTGGAGCTGATTTCCTCCTGATCATTAATAGAGTGGACATCTCTAAAGAGTGTAGCTGGAAAGGAGAAAAGCCAAATCAGGGTAAGTGATTTACATTTTTTTTTTCTATTTGCTAACTTGATTCAAAGGGTACACATATACGTCAGTATATGTGTAAATGGCACCAATGGTTTTCGTAACTAAATCACTTACCTTTTGCTTTTTCTATAAGTTTTTGTATCCACCATTTTGAATTGAAAATTTAAATACACGTTTTTTTATTGCTTCCATTGGAAGGTTCGTCTTGAAGGGTAAGACAAGGTCAGATAATTATGTTAAAGTTGCCGCTTATCGCTTATTTACCTCTTATAAACCTCAAGTATAGATAGTGTATATTTAATTTTTGTATCACTTGTTGAATTTGGTTGAACCAGAAATTACCAGACCCGGTGTTCACAGTACAGCCTTATTTGTTATTATGTATTTAATTTCTCTGTTTTGAAGTTAATTTGAAAGAACCACTAATTCATCTGAGATTTCTTATTGTATTCATATTTAGCTGATCAGTTGTAGATATTTAATTAGTTTGGTTATACTTTGTATTTTCTTTGTAAATGCTTAATTGTAAATACCTCTGATTTTCCTGTACATACCGTTCAAGTCAATTAAATTTATTTTTGTAACTGTAATGACACAGAGATTACCCCATTCATAAATTGAGGAGTTAAGGAAATAGGGTAACTGACACCAACATCAGATAAGCTGGTAATTCGGTTCAACTCTGGTGAAATACATGCGGACAGACTACTGATTGCTTTTAAATCATTTCATATTCGACTGGCACCGGCTCTGGAAGCTGTTTCCAAGTCCAGCGAAGGGGGCACGCAGCCTCACGACATTCAGTGTGTCTTCCATTGGTTCCATCGGGAGGGCTAGTCCACACTAAGACAGCCAACCATCCAAGCACCCTTACGACCCAGTAACCCGACCAATACGAAGCCATCTGTCTATCATCCCATTTAGATCAGAGGGTGGGAACTATTGTGCCGAGTGGGTCTACTATTGGTCCCAATTGAACGGCTAATCCACGCCAGGTTGACCAAATAACCGATTACCGCTGATAGTCAGCAACCAGGCCAAATCAAAAGCCCTTCGACCATACTCCCATAAATATCAGATCTCTGTAAGTAATTACATTGAGCACATTTTGAAAGTACTTGTTCATTTATTTTCTCCCCTTCAGGGAACCATTTTTAAAATTTTTCTACCCCTTCAGGGAACCATTGTATTTTTTTATATTAATATTGAAATAAACTTGTATTGAATTTAGTATCTTGTCTCTTTGTGCCCTCCCAGCCTGGCGCCCTAAAAGTGAATGTTCAAGCTAACAGCATAGTACTGAGCAGCTCATAGGCACTGTTATCGCCCCTGGCTTTTCAAGCCAGAGGGATCAAAAGCAAGCCGTTACATTAGTATCACGTTTCACAGGTGGCAGTATTATTATCCCGTATACGTTACGCGTCAATGCTAATTAAATATTAATTTCGTAAATCTAATTAAAAATACCTTATATAGGGTTCACAAATTCTCTGTCCGAACAGGGTATAGCGCAAAAGGAAATTAGCGAACAGTCGGACTTGTACAATGGGTTGTTTCAACAACCCATAAAAGGTTTCTGGAACTAGTAACTAAAAAATAGGGCTAGGAAGAAGTCATGGAAGAGTTACTACAGAACGCCATCCGCTTCTTAGGTCAAGGGGCACGAAAAAATCCCATTCAGAGCTACAAAGGCAACTTTTGCAAGCTACCTGTTTTAGAGTTTCAGTGGAAACTATAAAGAAAATACATCAAACTCGATAATTGTTCAGTAGAAACATACTAGTTCCTATGCTGAGAGAAACATCTCTTAACAATTTAATACATAAAAACAAATTTGTAAACAGTAATTATGTTAATAATGGGTAAACCTTCTTATTTGAAATTGCAAAAATATTAAATAGAGTTTCGCTCATAAGTTTGTAATAAATTCAAGGTAGATTTATTTTATGTCTATTTTATTACCATAATATTATCTGTTTCCATATTTATCGTAACATGAAATGTCAGGAAAAGAAAGTTGTGTATTTCCTGGATATATTTTAGATAATGAAAAGAATATTTTTCGTGAAACATAAATCCGGACGTAAAGGCTAAACCTCATTTGAATAATGAACTTTTGGTAGGCGAAATACGTAAATTAACTAAAAACATAAACGAGAATAAAACATTTCAGAAATTCATGTTGAATCGTTGTTTATGTGACAGAAGGCCCCCATCATACTATCCCAAAGATACTTTGTATACGAATTTTGCTCACGGAAACTCAATAATAAGGTAAATTTCTGCCTCTGGGGGAGCTGGCTTTGTATTTTGTGAACCACTGAGTTGGAAATGTACTGCATGCGGATAAATAACATTAATGCAAGTTTGAGGGAGTGTTGTTGAATTTCACACTTTTTAAACTACGAGATGTTAAAAGATTTATATTGTCTTTATATAGACATGTTTAATAAAAGTTTTTTTGGCTTACAAAAATGATTCAATATGGCAGCCAAAAGTAAACGGATTTTATAAAGTAAAAGCCAGAGGTTGTAAGATATAAGAAAATTCATATTTTAGCATGTGATAATTCCCAGTAATGAAACGATATTTGGAATTTGAGTTGAGGTTTTTTCAGTACGCAGAAGAAAATGATTCATACCGGGAATAAAGAATAATAATCTGCCAGAAAATTCCTTAAAATAAATAATAACACAACCCCATATTTAATCAAAACATGATATTATTATATATTGTTTGACTCTGAAACCGAATTCGAGGTCAAAAAATGCTGAGAACTCCCAAAATTAGCTAGAACCAAAACGCTCCCCGTAATAGGAGTAAAAGGGAGATTGGCATTCAAGGTCAGTTTCTAGAACCTAGTGAAGTTGATTTTTGGTGGTCGTCGAATGTATGACCCATGACCAGAATGTCGTCGAGGTATACTAAGCACGTTCTCCATGTCAATCCGCTCAATAGATACTACATTAGCCTCTCAAATGTAGCGGGAGCATTACATAACCCAAAGGGCATGACTGTGAATTGAAACAACCCTTTACTGGTGGAGAACGCTGTCTTCTCTCTGTCATTTTCGTGTAGACCAACCTGGCAAGATCCACTCTTTAGGCCTAGTGTGGAGAACCAACGGGAGCCTGCTAGTGTGGTTAGAGTGTCATCAATTCGGTGTAGTGGATAGCTGTCTTTCTGCGAGACGTTCATTCATTCAGCGTTCTGTAATCCACTCAAAATCGGGTGGTTCCGCTTTTTTTTTAACTAGCACGAGGGGAGCGGACCATGGGCTGATGGATGGCTCAACAACTCCATATTGCAATATGGACTCGATGTTTTCCTCGACTGCCTGTTGTTGCCCCAATGATAGTCGTCTAGGTGGTATTCTGATGGGTTGAGCCTTTCCGGTATCTATTCGATGCTGGATGATGTTGGTGCCACCGGTGGTTCCATCTTGACTGTTAAAATTTTGCCAGTGATTTTCAATAAATTGCTTGGCTCTCTTCAGTTCCTCAGGTGTAAGGTGTTTCAATTGGTCGGCAACCTCTTTACTGGGCCCTGTCTCCTTCACCGATGTCTGGTACTCTTCTTCGCAATTGATGATGGTCTCTACTGGAACGAAACAAGCTATTTCTTGACCATTGGCAATTCTGATGTCGTTGTTGGACAAATTAAAGACTCTAATTGGTATTTCTCGTCCGGTTTTAACTACAGCCCGTCCAATTACTTAGTTAGTAGTCATGAGCTGAATGCACGGGCTCCACCATTCCGAACGCAGCTGCCAGGATTACTTTTTAGCTGCCCATCAATAATTTGTTCCGTTCGTCCGGGAAATCTGGCTAGGGATTTTGCTACAATTTTTATGGAGGTCGATGAGCTGTTAACGGGTCGTGTCAATGCAAATTCCTTATTTAGGAACCAAAGAACATAATATCTCGGGTCGAACATAAATCCATGCTAGGTAATTAGGTCCATACCTAGTATAAAATCGCCCTCACCCTATGCCGGATTATGTTGCCTCCTATCTGTAGCACGACATCTGCCTCACCCTGTATTGACATGGAAATCGCCAGTGACTGTTCTGACCTGGATGCTACTGTTAACTGGCCGGATTTCTGATGACCTCAAAACCCTGGACCTGGCAATGGACCACAGTGGCGCCGGTGTCGATAATGGTAATTGCTCGGCCATTGATGGTGCCCCTGAAGACTAGGCTGCTGCTATCTCGACAAATTCCCCGGATGGATAATGTTTTGGAGCTGGTGGAGGGTTAGTCAGCATTCGCCCCCTTATGCTGACTGGCTGAGGGTTCCTGGACATGTGGCTGTTTTGTTGGTTACCCTTGGTCGGTGATCGTTCAGATAGCCTCACTCTGCAGTCTCGTTGGAAGGTCCTGTCCGCCCACAACGACAACATGCTCTTTTGGTATCAGTTTTCTGTGACTGTTCCAGTAGTTTGTAGATTCCAGACAACCCTGCCTGGAGGGATGGTTCTGGTTCTTCCTGGCTGAAGAAACTGCTCCCACCCTCGGTTTGGACATGTTCATGACTGCCTCTACTTCCAAGGCCCGAAGTAAAGCTTCATTACTTTTCTTGACGCCACTGAGTCTTAGATTTCTTTTTACTTCCACATCTCTGATACCGTTATATATACACAGGAGTCTAGACGTCTACACATAGATCTTCGTATTCGATTGAAAATCCCAGTAGAATGTTGAATAACTCTACGAGAAACAATAATGAGGTTTCTTAAGTCTTCTATTTCTTGAATACGAGTTCCACTATAAACCAACATTTTTAATGTCCCCAAGTTAAAAACTCTATAAGATTGAAATCATGTGAACGAGCCAAAATTGAGGTCCACCTCGACCTCTCCAGTGATTTGGGTGTGTTTCGTTCAAATATTGACGTTGCTCTCATATTAAAATGGTTAATTAAAATTAATACGGCTTCTTCTAAGTCTGGTGTTCTAATATCCCAGTAGCGACCACAATAATGTTTTCTAGGTTTGAAGCTACCTGTTCCTCTTAATCTTTGATGAAGCCGTGTGATGAGGGTCTATACGTCGAATATACATTGAAGCATATCTTCTCGACGCTTCTAAGGAATTACCATTAGATAGACCGTAGATGAAATGCATGTCAGCCATTTATGCTTTTGAATAAATTGTCATATTGGTCAAAATTCGCGAGAAGTCACGAACAACTATCACTGTGTGTCAGTAAAAATCAACTACAGTAAATTAACAACCATTAAGTTGTTATTAAGAGGAATTAATATCACAGCAGCCTACTAGGAAAATAAATAACAGAAGGATTGTTTTTTTTTCTACGGAACACATGAAATTGATAATTTTTTACACAAAAACAGTGGCAGTTGTAAATTCATAAGGGATTACAATTTTTGTCAATTGCCAGGGGCGTACTGAAAACATGTTGTGGGGGCAGAAAGAACACCTGACCCCAGAAAAAGTTTCTGTGATCTTATTATGAAGACTTTATGGAATCGAAAACTTTACTAGTCAGAAGAAAAAAACTGAAACAAATCTGAATATTTCAACATCTTGTACATTGGTAATCAACCGTTTGGGGACATATGTTCATAGAAACTTTTCATCATAAAATAACTAGAGGAGGCACGTGTTGAATTATTTCGCCCTGATGCATTTACATCCTAAAACTAATATAATAAAGAGGCAAAATTTGTTTGTTTGTTTGTAGGGAGTAATCTCTGGAAGTTCTGATCCGACTTTAACTAATGGAAAGCTACACCATCTACGAGTAACAAAGGCTACATTTTATTTTGATTAAATGTTTGATTACGCGTTGGGGCCCAGTGGGTGTCTATTATTTTTACTTCATATCTTGGAAACAAAAGTTGGTGTATATACTCGTCTCCCCAAATAAATAAAAACGCGTTTTATCATTTTCCAAAACTTATTATTTTAGGGGGGACAGGTAGAGAAATTATTCTCGGTAACCTAAAGTTATAGAGCCTTGAGAATTAACAGGTTGTTTCCTTTCCTTAAGTGAAGCAGTAAGCTATTCGTCATTTTGCAAAAATTGAAATATGTTCGATATAGAAAGTTATACGGGTGTAAATCTTGATATATCAAGTCGCCTTAAAGACTTTTATCAATTTTCGAAAATTGACATATTAAATGGAGGCATCCATTTTCAAATCAGGTGCATAAAAAGCTTATAGTTGTTGACTAGTCTAATTGGAAACTCACAGTAACCAATAAAATGAAAGAAGCAAAATAGCGATGTTTGTTGCCTGGTTAATAGTGACCCAAATTTCAAGAAAATCAATTAGGAACTACTCAGGTAGATGAAAGATAGCAATATAATTAGAACAAGAAGAAATAGATAATAATAAGAAAGTTTAGTAGCTGTTATAGTAATGACTCATATATACCATAATGAAGGAAGCAGGCCAAACGGCAGTGAACACAAACATCATATTAAAAGTAACACAAATTAGACCGGATTCTGCGCAATTACGGTAATTTTTCACAAATAAATCAGAACTTCCGGTATAAACTTCGGGCTGGCTGCACGTGTGTGTTTGTCCTAGGTTTAAAAAGTAGATTTAGTTCAGTGAGGATTTTTCAAATTACCCCGACTCGATTTTTCCCTTTTCTCTGATTCTTTTCATGTCATATAGACGCTTAGAAAGTGATTGAAGACACTCTAAGAGTGAATAGTTATAATAAGTGTAGTGCGCGTTTAGCCGGAAGTCAAAGGCTGCCCCGATCCTGTACATAGTTTTGCAACGATAATTAGTTATGCATTAGTCGAGTTTACATAAGAGTTGACAAGTGAAGATTCCTACTTCGACGTTACATAAATTGGGCAGATTTTAAATTGGTTCTATTTGAATTATTGAAATTACTAATGCAGAGGAGGATGGATTATCCCAGACGCATTTTAGTATGCACCTCTTCTAACTTGAAGCTGGCTGAATGCGTCCACAATGGCCAATAGAGAGACGAAGAAGAAGAACAACAAATGAATCAGAAATTGTTTTCCAGAAATTATATAATACCCTAACAATTAGATTTGCTGAAGTCATTGTTTCAACTATAGAAACAAACGAATTTTACCTGTTTATAGATATTAAATATTAACATAGATTTGTCCTTGTCATATTAAATTGTAGCCTATCTAGTCTATTCCACTTGAACCTATTTTGTCTGTCAACATCAACTAAAAAATTAGGTTATGTCCAAAAATTAAATTCTTAATTTATAATTTCATTCATAAGTACTCATATTTTTATTTTCATTTATTTATTTTCGTATAAATATTAAACATTTTAATATAAGCCATTAGAGATATTTCAAATAAATATGTAGAGTATGCCAGGCCCCGAGAAAAACATAAGGCATGGTGAGAGAAATAGAAAACCAAGTGGACTTATCTAAATCTATCTAAAGTTGCTTCTGATTGGTGCTAGTTTGTGTCTGTGAAGTGACATCTAGCTATTGCTTGCACCTCTATACAGAGACAGATACGTCCTTTCGCTTTCATTTCTCTCTTATCCAGTGTTACAACTCCACTTGTACAAGCACTTTATCTTAAGATATTAACTCTATGATTACGGCAATTGACAAATATCGTCATTTGTATCTACATAAATGGTACTTTTGAAACTGTATAGTAGTCTAGTGTACTCGTATTCTGAATATGGTTACGTTTAGGAATATAGTAGTCAAAAGTTATCAAGTTCCATACCCGTTTTAGCAACTGTTACCTACGTTCACAATTCCATACTAGTACAAACTCGTTTTCATATACATTACGGTTGGATCTCATTGCTCGGTTTCTTACCTATTACGTTTGCAATTTCATACAATGTGAGGATAGTGCCTACTTGCATACCTGTCCTACTGGAGCAGGTCCAGTATTTACGTGCCACCTGTAATGTATAAAGGTTACTCCAAACGATTGAGTAAGCTGAATATGCTGATAACATAAACTTGGTGTCAAAAGTCTGATAAAGAGTTTGAACGAATTTCTAATAATTTACCATTAATTATTATTTACGTTAATTAGGACAAAATGTGATGACCAATTAATTTAGAATAAACCTCGTATAGAATTTATACACCAAACGGCGACGAACTATAAGAAACAAGCCGACATCCTAAGAAGGATATAACACGAACCCGTTCAAATATTTATCAGCTTTTCGGTACGGTTTCAGGAATAAATTACAACGGGATTATTGGATTAGGCGTAACCTTAAACGCGACCAGATAGCAATTACTGCGAGATATATGTTTTATATGCCAACATAAAGAGGGCGCTACTTAGGAGAGTCTGATATCCATAACCTAACGTAATTGTTATGGGTTTAATGGTGGTTATAAATTGATGATTCAATTTAAAGAATGGGATTTTCCCGAGAACTAAAGAGAGAAAGATGACTGCACTTCATGAGTACTAAAAGTCATAACGGAGCATTTTGTCACAAATTAAGTTCTTATATTGAAGCGGTAGTTTACTGGGACTGGAGCTTCTTTAAAAGTACTCTGTTTAAGGTGTTAAAAGTAAATTAACGAAGACGAAATTATGTTTCAACTTACTTATTACATAATAGAAGTTTAACTTCATATACTTAGTACTCTCTTCTACCACATAATATTATTACTAATAAAAGGTATAATCAAATGCTATTAAGAATCGGTTACAATTCTAATGATTTTAATAATCGAAGGATCGTTGGAATGTTCGATTACTAGAATGGTTAATGATTGGTATATGATTATCGCTTGTAAAAGTCTCAAATTAAAATCTGTTCAATCACAGATGGTTTTTAAAATTTTGAAAGTAAAATAAGTTTGACGACAAATAAAAATATTTTTGACTCCTTCTCATAGGTATGGTAATATAGATGGTTCGGCAATTCTTAAAATTGATTTATTAGGGAGAAACAAAGTTCCACTAGAACAGTGGAAAAATCTGAAAACAATTTTATCTCAAGCAATTATAAGAATTAGCAAGTAAGTGTTTATGTTTTCCTGGGACATCGATTTTCCTTCAGGTCAATATTTACTAACTGAAATATGCGAACTCTCCAAGAAAGTCATATATAATTATATTTTACTCAGTATAGCTTGCTCTACTAAAGAACTCTCCAGAATTTCTTGTTTTATGCCGGCCATTTGTGTAGCATACCTTTCAGCTGTTTTCGAACAATTTCAGTAGTGTAGTGACGACATCAAAAGTAAGCTTTGCAACAATGCTCCGATCGGCAGTAGTTGGTCTACGTGGGTCTACTTCATCTATATCGTTTACATCACTAGACAATGGAAACAGACAAAAGATATGAAACTGAGTTAAATAAACATAAAAAACTAAATATACTTTTTTATGCTGGATGATATTGCAATAATTCAGGATAATTAAGGGAATAACAAAATCAATGGGAGCAAAGATAGTAATAGAAAACTAATATCACAAATCTTTATCACTTTAATTATCTAGATTCATAAATAGCAAACATTAAAGAAACATTTATTGACAAAAAACTTCACAAATACTAAATATGTGGAATAATAAATATGATACTGGAAAATAAAGCACGAAAAGAAACAAAATAAAGTAAGCACGTGTGGCAGTGAATACAAGAGATATTAATTTATTTATTTATTGATTTAACTAATAGATATACACAACATATCAATATATTAAGATATTATTACATCATCCCTACAGAGTTAATCAAAGTTACCTGTTCGTGGGTTTGGCATAAAACCTAAAACTAATAATATATGGCACTAACCCATTTCTTATCATAGAAAATATATACTTACCATAAAGAACATAACAAATAAAACATACAAAAAATAAAACATAATAGAACAACAAAACATAATTTTTACACAAAGTATCTATAACAATGGTGACTTGCCTATCTAATTCTATTATCATCGTTTATCCACTTTTTTAATTTGTTTTTTATTACACTTACATTGGTTAATGATTTTAGTTTATTTGGAAGACTGTTTATTGCTCTTATAAAACTGCGTTTACTAGTAACTGTTTTAGTTGGATGCGAAAGAAGTATGGTCTAAGTTCCTATTATTACTGTTTTAAGTATTGTTATATATTATTATGTTAGTTTTTTCTTGTTTACAATTTTTAATAGTATCTTCTAAAGGTTGCAGGTGCTTTAAACAGCTGTAGTATGCTCGTCCACAGAAAATAATTTTATAATTGACTATGCTGTGGAAATATGTATAATACAACTTCAACAATGTATCCATTTTCACAATCTGGGAGAAACTATAGAAAACTAACAAATCGTCTAAAGTTTTTCTAAAGCTCAGTTATTTTCTAAGAATGTATTGATCTCTACTACACTTTTTCCTTATTATCCCAAATAATATTATGATTCAGACATCTATTTAGTATTCTGTATACAATAATAACAGTGGCCCCAAGTCCCATGGAACATTTGTTTCTTCCAAATATTTAGCCTCATTAACTGTCTGCATTCTGTTCTACAAATAAGAAGCAATGAGCTTACGAGCTTTTCTATTGCCAAGAACTGAACCAACTGAAATTTCTGAGAAGACTCAATGGCTGAACCAGCGAGGACCATATGAGAAATCAACAAATTATGTAACGTTGAAAAATTTGATTAAAACAAAATGGAAACAGCATATAGACGTGAGAAAAAAATAATAAAATACTACCAACCTACAGGCAGTCTTCAGAGGGCAGAATAGACAACTTGGTTAATTTCTGAAGTGAAGATGAAGATGTCATAGTAAATGCTGACAGGCAGTGTCAATACAAACATCTCTTTTAAGAACATAAGACGCCATATCTTGGATCGAACATGAACGAATGTTGGCCAATGAGGTACATATCAATACAAGTTTATAATCATACTCAATATCTGTTACTAGCTCCCTGTGCCGGATTCTGTTACTACCATCTGCTGCTCTAGTTTTGCCTCGCCCTTTATTCACCTGGATTCGCCTGAATGTTTGAAACTGGATGTTGTTGCCAGTTGGCCGGATTTAAGAGTTAGGCTCTTAAATGGAAGCAGCTCGGTGTAAATGGTGATGCCCGGAAACTGTTAGTTGTGTTGGCCATCTTGGGAAAAGATCTAGCCTACTGCAGCAAAATCAACTTTTTGCTATAGACCCGCTATTACCGGATATGCTGACTCTATCTCCAATGCCACATTACTTTTTGGAAGGCTTGATGATGATTTTTGTCACTGTAAGATTCTTCAAATGTCTAATATCCGATATCAGAGATGTATACTTTGTATACTTTATTTATCCTTCGCGGCCATTGTGTGGTGATAACTTCTTTCGTACTCTGCTGCATTATAAGTGGGTATACGTATATTTATCTGTTATATATATAAAACCATGAGAAACATTAACTGATTTTGAGTAACACATTTTACGGTTTTCGTTTTTCATACGATATCACCACATAACTTTTTTCAACTCCAGGACATGTTCCAGTTCATCTCATATACATGGTATTTTGTAGAAGATTCGCCAAACATAGAGGGCAGATATGTGGGCACCTGTGCTATATTATGTACCCCATACAACATCTAGATAGCTAACGGTTTTTGTTTTTTACATTAATTGTGTTTTCTTAATTCTCAGATTTTTACATTTAAAGTATTGTAACTTCTTTATTTTGCAAGTATTCACCAAATAATTACTATGATGTTTGTTTGCTCTTCCTCATTAACAAATAATTGTTGAAAAAATGATATGTACCACTGCGAGATTCATAAAAAAGTTATTGTTAAACACTTTAAAACATTAAAAAAAATACAAATGAGAACTTCGAATGGAATACACGTAGCTGCTACTTGAGCTCACAAAGTTAAAACTCTATTGCAATAATTTGTTATAAATTTTGTTCAAGCTTCCAACTGCAACCGCGACACATTTTTCTGACTACTACACTGTCAATCTGATTGTTTCAGAAGCAACATTTACTTTCAACTGCTCCTTGGCTGTCCCCATACAAAAAAAATCAAAACCAGCGAGGACCTTGGAGGTATGATAGGGCCAGCTCTCTCAATTGACGCGTTTGAGAATGAATTGTCCAGGAACTCTCTAAGTTCGCCTATAATGTGTGGACAGTAAATGACTTGAATTTTTAATGAACGATTCATCGACCTTATTAGATAAAATCCGATTGGAAGCCAGACCAATAATATTCAAAAAAAGTTGACTGTCCAGCCCATTATAGGCGAACTGTCAGAGAGCTCCTGGACAATTCATTCTCTAACGCGTGGATTGAGAGAGCTGGGCCTATACACTGACCTCCAAGGTCCCCAGGCCAGACTTTGATTTTATTGTATGGGGACGGGCCAAGCAAATCGTTTATGAGAGAAATAAAACAAGGAGCAGTTAAGAGAAAAAATAAATGTTGCTTTTGACATAATGTGTTATGAGATGCCATTAGAGACTAGTACTGTAGCAGTCAGAAAAAAGTGTCGCGATTGTATCCGTACCGGTAGGAGCAGGTTTGTACAAAATTTATAACAAATTATTGCAACTTGATGTGTGCTTTATTTTTTGTATTTCCAACCTTGTAAGTTACAATCTCAAATTTTTTATGATACTAATTACTTTCTAATACTTGTGATATATCATTGGAAATGGCTTAAATTAGAGAAGTTTTTGTAAGCATTCGAACTTCTCGAAGTGCTAAAGTGCTTAACTTAATGACTTTTTTATGAAAACTCGCCATTTGTAGACTCATATCATTTTTTTAACCAATTATGTTATATTATGTCAAAATTAAAAAGTTACACAAGTTTATATGAAAAAAATCTGGGAACTAAGAAAAAATAAATAAAAAAATACAAAAACCGTAAGCTATCGAGATGTTATATGGGCTACATAATATGGCACATGAGCCCACCTATCCGCTTTCCAGGTTTGGCGAATCTTCTACAAAACACCCTGCTGGGTAGGAACTGAAATCGATTGATAAGAAATTGTATATTGTCCAGAGGAAGTTAAATCATACATTAATTGATTTATTTGAATGTATTAGTTGAACATTTACATTGGCATTATTTTTATTAACTAACAAAAATCTAACTTACCATATTATTACTTAAAGTAAACAATTAAGATATGCAAGATACGCCACAGGACTGAAAGACGTGTGATAAACAATTTACTGAGTATGTAAACTCGTATTACAAAACTAAACTAAATAATTCACCTGGCTTTAGCTAGAACTCACAGCACTCGACCTGCAAAATACGATTCAACTCAATAATGCAATAAATTGCCCTGATCCTAAACTTGGAGCACTCACATTGCACTTTGCCGTAAAGTTTCACTTCGAAAGCATTTTCTACATTTTACGTTGCTTTTAAGGAAAGGGGATAATTTCTGAATACTTTCCTGGACGGTGCCAGTAGTCCACGGCTCTCACTCTGTATTCGCCTCGGGTATTTTCGCACTGCTCACCACCTACAACAAGAAACACTCATAAAATAAAGCCCGATTAGCGAGACAGCATCTCTACTATGGATTAAGGGGTAAAAGTTACCACTAAGGGAAGGGTTCGCATTTGTTAGACTGAAAGGGGGTAAGTGACTTAAAGATGGGGTCGTTTACATGGGGAAACGTAACAATTAGTGGGGTCAGCTAATTACGAGAGAAAAACGAGTCGACATTTCGTTCTGAAATAAACATGTAAATGATAATTTCTGGACCGTTTGCATATATTATTCTATTTATTCATTAATATTAATAATGCTTTAATGAATTGTAGCAGAAAGAATATGTCATGTGACTCGAATATTAGGCTACATGCATGAGAGAAATTAATTACATGAATTCACTCCTTGGTACCAAATATAACCAACTAATACTGCCAGCGTTGATAAAATACTAGAATGTAGTGGAAAAATACAGGTCAAGCAACACAATGTTGGAGTCTGAATTTACTTATTTTTTATTCAATACTACTATTAATATTCAAGAAACAAGATTAGAACACAAATATTTAATATTCTAAAATGAAACGAGAGATTAATTAAGAATACGAGACACTACATGCTCTAAATCGATATGGATTTAATTCCTGCTACGACATTAATTATACATAAACAAACAAACTATGTTGTTGGTTTACAGTAAACTATATATTTGGGTGTGTTAATCGTTTCAAGGTTTCTTTTCGGTTTTCTTTGGCAAAGGAACAAACAACTCCTTTAGACCAATCAATATAACAACAAATTAACTGATAATGTGTAAAAAATACTATTAGGATACCGACTGTGCCATCACATTAACAAAGATTCCTAGCGATATTCTGCTATGTTTTCCACTCGCAACTATGGTTTTTTACTTTGTTATAAACAATTGAAACAATAAAATTACGTTTTTTCTCTTAGCATGTTTATAAAATCAAAAATAATAAACTAATCTCAATGGTGTCAACAGGTCAACTGTAAAGCATGAAAATACCAATGAAATGAACCCTGGCTCGATCCGATTGGATTAGTAACAAGGAAAAACATAAAATACTGAAAAATGTAGCATTTTTAAAAAAAATGGTATATCTTCGTCACTTTAGAAGCTGTAGAACTGGGCTTGTAGGAACTGATAGTAATTTACATCTATTTTATTTATGCCAAAACCAGACGCTACCGGTTTATTAGTTTTTTAATAATTGTGATATAAAGTTTTCTATACACTATTTTTACATTGTGTCCCTATGCGTCATAGATAATCAAATTGTCATTCTACAAAACCTGTATTCTCATTTTTCACTAAATGTCTGTGAAATATCTGAAAAATGTTAGCAAGCATGACAAAAAATGAGCGAACGTATGAATGTATCCAATGAGTGGGGGACACACGGTTGTTGAGGGGAAGCGTTTAGTAATATATAGTTGAGGCACATACATAGATCGTTTTAATATTTAAAATTCTCACAAGTAAGAATTTTTCTAATGACCGCTCTCTTTCGATGTTTCGTAAACCCAAAATCCACAAATTAAAGCAAAAACGAGAAACCATTTACATATAAATATATTATTAAACAAACAGTTCTCATTTGATATAATAAATTCCAACAAATCACTCTGTATTGAAGTTTTTTAGCGATTAGATTTTTTCACCATCTGTCAGAGTGACAGTTACTATCGATAATAATTATTGTCAGCAGTTACCCTCAACAATCGTGTTCTCCCCACTACTCGAACACATTCATACGCTCACCAAATTTTGGTCTTTTTGCTAACATTTTTCGTATATTTCACAGACATTTAATGAAAAATGAAAATAGAGGCGTTGTAGAATAATACCTCTACTTTCAACATCTCTATTCTGAATTGATATTTGACGATCCATGTCGCATGGAGACACACTGCAAGAATAATGGACTAAAAACTTCAGATCGCAATTATTCAAATACTAATAAACCGATAGCGCCTGGTTTAGTCACGCATAAGGTAGATATCAATTACTATCAGTTCCCATAAGCCCAGTTCTACAACTATTACTATTGATAGTAACGGAATTATGATAATATAAAGAAAACCGGTAAATTTTCCAGTATTTTTTGTGTTTCCCTGTTACTAAAGATCTTATCTGATCGATCCTGGGCTCATTTCATTGGTATTTCCATGCTTTACAATTCACCTGTTGACACCATTGAGATTAGTTTATTATTTTTCATTTTATATACATGCAACGATGAAAAACGCATTTTTCTTGTTTCAATTGTTTATAATAAAGTAAAAAACCATAGTTGCGAGTGGAAAAGGTAGCAAAATATCACAACAAATCATTCTTAATGTGATGGCACAGGTAGTATCCTGATAGTATTTTTTGCACGAAAGAATCTCTATTGATTGGTCTACTTGGGCAACTGTTACAGCAGACAAAACTTTTTTAATTCTTCGTCGATTCTGATTGCAAGTTATAATTGTCTTGTCATATTACGGGTCTTCTTGTTATCTCGTGTAGCGTTACAAGCCAACACAAAAACTTCAGTAGCCAAGTTTTCCCAATGAACGGTGGATACTTCCTTCTGCAAATTGTAATCCGGCACGGCCTGACTGTAACTGCAACGTTTACCAGGGCAGAGGATTTGCTAGATTATGAATTAAGCAAAAGAAATCGAGGCAATAATAGGAATAATGACAACTACACCTCTACTTCTTTCTTTCACAACCAGCTGGTAAAACAATAATTGATCACTAATAACATATCAATTAAGGATTAGAGCTCCTGTCTCATTTTTTTGACAATGTTGCCATATATTATACTAAACAATGGTTAATACAATTAATACATCAGTCAATAGAAGATTTTTAGGTGACATACAAGTTCAACAGCTAACTGCATAAGCCATTACGTAAATAATAGTTTAAAAGTTAACTGCAAACTCATAGAAGTAAATTATTGTTAGCCTTAACAACCCTAAACATGGGGTATTTTCGTTTTTTGCAAAAAACAATTGATCCTTTTCATAATGCCGTCAATAGAAAAATTGCAGATAATCAGAAAATCTTCAAAATGAATGGTTATAAATGTTTGATCGCAGCACTTTTCATAAAGAAAAGCGGGAAAAAACGATGTTAAGTGAGTAATTTTAAAAAAATTCATACCTTGGTTGTAATAACAGCTGGAACCTTAGCCTGCCTCCTAGTGATGGCTTATAACGTTGAGATTAACAACGGTGAAGAACGATATTGTACGTTAAGTAGATCTTGCTGAATTACAATTTAAATAATTTGTAGTAATATTTTGCAGGACGTATCGTATTAACCACGAAAGTTTCGATAGCGATATGCAAAATATATTTTGAAAGCTTTTAAAATGCACTTCACTTCGTACATCTTGGATTTTTGTCATAATGCCGTAAAATGTATTAATACTCCGATGTTTTGACAGTGGCGGATCCACTCAGTGGAAAAAAGTAATTTAATTACAGGTAACCATTAACTTAATAAACCAATGAAATAAATACATTTTTAAAAAAAACAAAAACCTACTTTAAAAAATTAACTAAAAAGCGTGAAACAATTTTTTGCTACAACAATTAAGTCCTTTTTATTAAGTCGATGCCAAGCTAATATGAAACTATTTTGGGAAGTACATTTATAAGTTGCACTCTTCGCAACTTCGCTGTTAAAATTGGTCACAGACTTCAGAAAAAGTTTTTAATTGTTGTCGCAAAAAAATATTTCATGCTTTTTAGTTAATTTTTTTAGTCGGTTTTTTTAATGTATTTATTTTACAATTTTAGTGATGTAATGGATTAATTGGATACAGTTTTCAAATCTAATTAACTCTATCCATATTGCCTAAATTTAGGTATTTTACTTTCATTTATTAGCTTGACCAACCTCGTTTAGAATAACTTGTTTTCTAGATATGTACAGGTATTAAGAAAATTTGTATATGATTCTAACATTGGTGGATCCACTATATTGTAGACGATCAGAGTATCATCATTCTTTATGTCTGTTAATTATACTTTATTTATTCATTTAATATCGGAATCTTATAATAAGTCGTTATACAGTTTTAATTGATATAGCATAATAGAACGTAGTTTTCAGTTCTAACTAACTTTGTCTGAAACAATTTTGAGTTATTAAAAATAAAGGTACTTAAAAATTTATATTCTTTATCAAACCTAGTACACAATTTGGAAAAGTGACATGAAGATCTATTATACAATTTTTAGTGATGTGGCATAGTTAGATGCATTCTATAATTCTTAATTACCCTTTTGTGATAAGTATTTTATATATTGTGCAAATAAATATATTTTACTTTTAATCGAAATTCATATTTGCTGACAAAACTCGTATATAGTTCAAAAAGTGGCATGTAATGATTACAGTATACATTTCCGACCATGCAAATATTTTTATGAAGAATAACTTTTTCTCTAAATAATATTCATAAGAACGTTTTCCGTTTGAATTCAACTTATGAAGACACTGTATATTGAAACCAACTGAGACCTCCACCTTGAAGTTGATTAACTCACATTTAGTTAGATTTATTTCTAATCAACAGAAAAGTTTTCATATTTCTAATACCAGCGCCTCCTCCAAATTTTACTGTATAAGAAAGTAGTTAATTTTTTGTTCCCGATGATCTTCTAAAATAACCAATAAGCAATAATTATGTAAATAAAAGCATAATAAACTTCTAAGGAAAAGCATATAATAATACAATTCACTAAAATTTTTATCTCGTGCCCCCACGTTAAGAAAATTCTAGGTCCGTCCATGTGCCTTGACAGCTATTGTTAGTGCACCGCTGGATGGCTGTCGCATATTCATACATTTAATGCAATGTTTACTATTATTTTAAACCAACTTCTCGGCATTATAGGGAAAAACCAAGATCGACAAATTGAAGTGGAATTTCCCGGTAGGACTATTCTCGTTAATACGGCGGGAAGTGCAAAATAAAATTAAAAAATTATTTAAATTCGAATTGTTCAAAAACTACAATAGTATCCATAGTGAGCATATATAAACTTAAGATCATAAACCATCGTTTTGAGGGTGACTAAAATTCCAGTATTAGTTACCAGAAAGTTATAAATTTTTGAAAAAACTCCACCTACTTAGTTTACTCGGAAAAAAATATTCTACAGACGGCAATACGATTCCTCCATTACTTTTCATTATATAAGCAAAAAACAAAAAAAATTAGTATTTTTGTGGGTTTTTATTATTTAAATCGTTTACTTCTACGAGTTTGCTGTTGAATTTTCTGTCCGAAAAGGTGTATAAATATATATAATGTTGTAGAAATTCGAATCAACAGTACAATGTAATCAAAATAACTTGGAATTGTTATCGAAAATAGATTTGAAAATGGAAAAAGATTTATTTGACCTGAAAAAATTTACATGATTCGGGAATTCCAAAATGATATAATCACGGTCATGGTTAAGGACACAACAAAAAAAAACCGTAGTGATTTAACATTTAATTGTTGGTATAAGAAAACTCGAAATTTTCAGTTCTTTGCAATCTTTTGAGGAGAAAAATAAATAAAAGTCTTGTATCGAATTAAATTGAAGGGTTATTTTACAAAATTACAAAGTGAGTCCAAAAAATATGAATTAAAAGGGCCAAGATGACTTAAAAATTCAGGAAAATCAGTTTGAACAACTTATGCAATTCGTATCACAAAGTCATGAAATAGTTAACCTGAAAACACAGATTATGGAGTTTGACATATAGGCAGTAAACGATGACATTGTGATTCTAAAAAAATCATTGGGTTTAGCGGAAATAAGGTCAAATATGTCATCAATCCAATTCAAAGCAAAATATAATGTGAATTTAGCACCAACCAGAATCAAATGGAAACGGATGATTAAGAACATCCAACAAGACTTTAATGGTAGTTCATCTTGACTTACGTACAAACCACAAACAGTGCCCGCAATCAAGAGTTGAGGTAGCCCAAAAAAGTCAACATTTTTAGTAATTTCGTTAGGTGGTTCAGCGTTAGAAATTCTTCAGTGCAACTCAGTAAATGAACAAAGTAACGTATAGACGATAATGTCACTATTAAATGTCACTATTAGATATCACAGTAAAATACTGAGTCAAGGGTACCCGGTACAACAAAATGGAAAACATAGAAATCTGGTGAAAGTCTACAAGAATTTGGGGAAGCAATGGCGAATGAAAAATCAAGTCTCAACTGGTAGTCCCAAGAAAAACGGGATCCGTACATAATGAGACTACCAGAGGTCACCTAGGCATGAATAAAACTACGGCTAAAATTCGCTGGCTGAATAATTTCAAAGACACCAGTTCAGCCAGTTAGGTCCCGAAGACCAGAGCCAAGAGCTGAATGCAGCAGTACAATGTGGGCGTTCCATTACATCTGAAAGAATTGCTATTGATGACGCCAGTCCTTTCCCCGAATCCGCGAGGGGAATACCGATTGCCCAATGGTCGAAAGTCCACCAAAATCATTGCCAAAAATTTGAAGATAATATACCTACATGAATTTGCATATTTCCAGCATTTGTTCTACTATTATACACTACTATTATAATGAGTCAAAAATTATTTCTCCACGGATAATGATTTGGGTTTCGATGCCTTAGATTCCACTTAATATTCATGCTAAAGCTAAAGCATATTCAACAGGCAAAATCAATTAACGTTCTGTTCCTGAATAAACAAAAATATAAAAATATTCCTGCCATTATATTATTTTTGAATAAGTCAGAAATACAAATACAGGTCGCGAGTTCAAAAGTCTAAAAAAAAGTCAAGAATTTGTAAAAAAGTTTTGATTTAAATTACTTGAAAAGATATGAAATAGTTTTGTTGTCTAGCGGTGGAAAGTTCGGTGGCGCTAGTTCAGCTATTATGGAATAGATGGTGCCAGTAACTATTATTAAAAGAAAAGAAAACTTTCTTCTTTCTTTTTTAATTAATAAGCTTAAACGCCATCAATTGGCAACTAAAATCGCTTGACAAACAGAAGAAAATAGTACCCAACTCTTTTGCATTTCCGTATTTATATATAGATTTTTAGTAACTTCTTTAATTAAAGTTTTATACATATATTTAAACATGTGTAATAATTATCAGTATAAAACATTTCAAATACGTTTAAAAATGTTAACAGTATATCAAATAATATATTAACATTAAATATAATATTTTTAAACTTTCGTTTTTTAAAGTGCTTTGCGATTAATCAGATATTTCACAATTTTGATTTCAATTTCTAAAAGAAAATGCAAGAAACTCATAAGTATAAATGAAGATGCAGTATAAATAATTACAGTAGGTACATAAGTACTTATTTATCAGTTTCCCTTAAACTGCAACATATATCAGTATAATTTCATCAATTTAAATACAACACAAAGTGAGCGATGACTATTTCTGTATTGTATCAAAAATATTAAGAAATACAATGCACCTGCTGTTCATTTGTGTTAAATAATATCTTTATTTGTTGACAATTAGTGTATTGAAATTTTGAAAATATTATTATGATAATTTTTACATTAAATTGAAAAGACACCTTAACTTAACGACTAACAATGTTATGAAATGTCAAATTAAATCAAATTCACTACAACAACGATGGCCGTGAACATTAGATTATTGCCATGATGTCAGTACTAACCATTTATCTTTAATCTATCGCTTTGTGATTTTAATTAAATTGTATGAAACTATTAGCCTTTAAAATAGTGTTGTAAAACAGGGTCGACTTTGGGTAAATTTCGTAACAATAGGTGCAATATAAATTAAAAGTATAATTTTAAAATAATAAAATATTTTCGGAAATACATTAATCAGTTCCCACACAATATATAATTCTAATTTTAGTTGATAAACCATGTTCAGAAAGACATAAAAGTTTCACTCTTGCGAGTACCCAAAATAAATGGTCAATATCATATAACATAAATTTTTGTGGGTGAGATCTCAATAGCATGATAACGTAGAATAACTTTCGGAACAGATCAAAATTTGGTAGCCTTAATACGGTGCGTTTTAACTAAATATCTCCCTAAATTATTTAAGTTATAATTCCTCAAAAACTACTTATGAGACAATATCCATTGTGAGCCCATTTTTCTCGGTGAAAATTACTCCTATGAGCACTTATAAACTGTCGTTAAGAAGGGTTTCTAATTACCTACAACTTTTCCATTGACGGCATTACGTTCCCTTTTATCACCTTTGATAATATAAGCAAAATACAAAACAAATTATCAATTTTTGCATTTAAACCATTACTGAACTGATGGCATCTGCGTATTGCTGTCAAATTTTATGGCACAAAATGCCTTCTGTAATGCTGTGTTCATTTCTGTATAGGGACACTGGATAAATTTATTTTATTCATATATTACAAAATAGTCATATAATTCCAAATAGTATAACATATATAAAGGCAACGCATACTATCTCTTTTTTCTTGATCGGTACTTCTTGTAAACTTGTGGCGAATCTATGGATTCTTTTGCTTTAATCGTTTCACTTTCTCTCATGTTATTTCCGCAGTAAGCAATGCCCTTAATCTGCCATTCTTGTATTTCTTCATCCCATACAAGATTTGATTGAATTTTATTCAAGTACTCATTCGGGGCAACACTTTTTACTACAAAATTTACAAGTGACATTTCCCTAGCAAGTACTTTGTTGGTATAAAGTAACGAACTGATTTCATTCTGGTATTCATTTTCCTTTTTTTCTAATACCCCCATAGATTTTTTGATTTGTAATTCAGCAGCCTCAATTTGCCGATTTAACTCTTGATCCTCCTCCTGCAGATTTAAATATTGTTTTTGTACCTCATTTTTTTCTTCCGTTTTGGTATGAAGAACATCTTTTAGTAATTCGTGAGCACTATCGAGATGGCTGAGCTCTTTCTCAGTAACATCTAATAATTCCAGTTGAACCTGAGCCTTCTCCATTAAATGTTCTCCACCAATGAGTATTTTCTTTTGTATTAAGTTGATTTTGGTTAGCAAATTCCGTTTTTCTATTTGAATTTTATCAGATTCTTCTTGTCTGAAAGGTTTATGCCTTGACAATTTCTTTCTTATTTCGTGATATGTTAGCATTTCTAATTCTTGCTTCAGTTCTGCAATCTTAGTTTCAAACGTATCAATTAAACTCTGTTTCTCTATATTGACAGTTACGTGATTCTGAATATGTTTAACTCTATCTGCATACATAAGCGTATACATATTTTCCTCACAATCTGAATCATTTGGACTCAACATAGCAATCATAGATGTTAATGAATTACCACCAAGTGAATCTTGAAGGAGTCTAGTTAGTTTTGAATTTCTATAAGGAATATGGGTGGATTTAATGTCTATTAGAGCTGAAATGACATTTCCCAAAACTGAGAGGGAAAGATTTATTTTGCCAGCTTCTTTTAAGCGATCTCCAGTAGCTAGAGTTCTCGCAACTCGTTCGGAACCGGCTAAGTCCACTAAGTTAATCTTTCCATACACAGTTTTATTGCTTATCTTGTTTTTCACTTCTATTTGTATAGAGAATACTGCATGTGATCTGGAACTAATGTCGTTCAGTTTAGTTGAACCGGTGGCTCTGTTTCTGTTGCCTTTAGCCAAAATATCTGTAATACTTTCCAAAGAATTGACAGTGAATCCTAATAAATCCTTCACAAATACTCCTACTCCAGGTTTCTCATGAATAGTGAGTTTCTTAGTCGGATTATCTGACAATAGGTCTCTCATTTCTTCGTTATATATTTCAAGGTAAGTTACGCTGACGACATGAGCCACATCTTTGTCAGCGAAACTTATTTGGGTAAAGATATGTGAAAAGATATTTGGGACAATACCTTTTTTGTCTGTCCTTGTGATATCCCCAATCATACTGTAAGTTTTACCAGTTCCTGACTGACCATAAGCGAAAATTGTTCCATTGTATCCATTGAAAACTTTTTCAACTACTGGGGATGCTACAACCCTATATAAATCAAGTTGAGAACTATTTGCGTCAAATATTTTTGAAAACTTGAACATTTTCTTCACCCCAGCTTTCGTTAAATTAATGGTGTTCTCATCGAGTTGTAAAAGATCTGTTCCAACATGCAGCTGCTCTTTTTCGTTTTGCGGACGTACTCTAATAAAAACTTTAATATTTTCTGTAGTTTCTTCTATCATATCGAAAAGCTATTCTGAAAAAATGTCATTTTGACGTCTAAGTTGAAATACGAGGGGTGTGTTAAAAAAACAAAAATTCGTTTTATGGAATGAATATTTCGATATTATACTGCTTAAAATAGGAATAAAAGCCGGCATAAGTGTAAAATATTATTAAACCGTTTCGTTTTCGGAGTGGCGTTCCGTCGTCGGCGTCGTACGGGATCGCGCGCGTCTTTGGGCGACGCTTAAATTGTTCCAGGAGCGTCGTGTGCGCTACCGGTTATGACATCCGTTGTACTGACGTCAATTTTCCTCCAGCATCATTCGATTCGAGGACACTGCCAGGGGCCTTTTCATAATCAACTTGTAACTTGTAGTTTTGTAACTTGTACACAATTTACAACATCAAAATTATTCTACAAGTTACAACTTGTAAAATCTACAATATTAGTATTCGAAATGCACATTTCGACACTAGCACAGATCATGCCGAAGAGAGAGTAGCGCCACCTAACATGCGCAACTATTGGCGAATATGTCAAATAATGACGTTTATACAAGACAATAAATAATAAATATTATTTTTAGATGAAGTTGAAAATGCTACATAGAAAAACTTAAATAAAAACAGGTTTTGGAAATATAAAACGGTATGTTTCCAACCTTAAATTGTAATGAGAAATAAATAAGCTTTAAAATATGTGATAAAAGTTGAAGAGCTACGAAATGATGTTATTTAATAGGACCCGATATCACTCCTGAAATATAGGTGACATTAACACTACTTGGTCCTAGGGGGCGCCAACAAATCCGTCCTGACAATTCAAGGAATTAAATGTCAACCCAAGGTTGATAAACATGAAATAAAAATTCAATTTAGAAATATTATAACAAGTAAATACTTATTAATTTGTTTTTCAATATAACTATCAAAGAATATATGTCGGACAAAATTAATTCCTAAACCAACCGTTACTTGGGGCCACAAATCGCCTAACCGATCGAACATATAGAAATATTAACAAGGTAGGCCTTCCCAATTTAATTTCTCTACTACTATTTGACGTAAAAAGTTTTCAATATGAAACAGAAACTATAAGTGCAAGTATTTCGTAACTTGTATTTTTTTTACTAATAATATTAGTGTGATGATTATGGAACAGGTGACACAAAGAAGTGTATAAGCTATTGAGTATTTACATATTTACCGTTTTGAAAGCGGAGATTCACTGTAATAAAGGCTATGTAACTTCTATTTTATTATTATTTTTTTTGGCTAAACTATAATTTACTTTTGACAATATTGTGAAGCCCTTGATTTATTTTTACCTGAAGTATTGATCCTCAAAATCTTTATACTCAAACCGTTTACAACGTATATATGAATGGTGTCTCACATATGAAAGGATAACATTGTTATCTAAAAACAGGTAAGGGAGACAAATACGATTACATGGAAAAAACGTTGCGTATTTTAGAGCTTCTTCAATCCACCTTAAGAAAAATGTCTTGCTGTTCTCAAGTTATACAAGGAAAACCAAAAAAGTCATTTTTTGTTTTTATGTCTCAACTACTTTTATTTTAAGGTATTTTAAAAAATGGTAAAAGGAAAAGTTTTTTGACACGGACTTTTCTGTCTTCAAATCTGCACTACTATGTTTCATTTCGTCTGGGCCATCATCAACTATTTTTTTTAATACGGACCTGTACTACTTTGTTACAATATCGATAAAGCATTGAAATACCAATACACTGGTATATCATATGTTAAGTTTTATAAGACATTTTGGGGAGAAAAAATAATAACTGATTAAAATACTTTAGTACGGTCCTGCTTATACCCTAAATAGTAAATACATTTTTCCATGGCAAGAAAATATATAATTTTTTGAATTGTTTTTCTTACGTGGTACAGCCATGTAAATGGAAAAATCGAAAATATTTTAAAAAATTCTGGAAATTTGTGATCAAAATCTACGCTTTAGTAGACGCTAAGTTTCATTATACTGCAAACCTAGAGGTGTATGTTGGAAAACAGACACCCGCGCCGTATAAAGTTGATACACGCAATATATCCCTTGTCCCTCGCCTTTGTAGTCCTATATCTGGTTCTAACATAAATGTCAAAATGGATAATTTTTTAAAGCCTATGATAGTCACTATAAGAAAAAAAAAAACAAAAAAGGGCTTTCACTGCAATTTGTAAATCCTGTGAGGACAGAAAAACAAATATGTTTTTTATTTTAAGAGAAATCCACGATTGTAATCACATACACCAAGAAAAAACAAAATTTTCACTTTACTCTCAGCGATGCACCATGACGATTTGCTAGACGAATCAACAGGTAAGCCACACATCATAATAGTAGGAGAGATAAAGCGGGATTTTGCTCGTCATCCTGAAAATGGACAAAATGTATCGTATTAAGTTCAATTCTTACACAAAAGAAATCACAATCCAAAAGGACGTACAGCTGAATGAGATAAATAAATTTTTCATGACGTCATTAATGTGGTCTGTATGACGTCATACACAATTTTTTAAAATGCGAAGCCATAGTTTTTATTAAGGATATATATATTTATGTCAATGGCGTTCTTTTTACTTAATAACGAAGTTCACCCTTATTTTTGACAAGTTTACCCCTGTCCGCCACCTTGATGGTAACGCTCTAGGCAGACGCCTCTCGGGAATCTATATATAAATAGGCAAAGACAAATCGATTAGGTACCATTTTCTCCTCTGTCTCTCAACCGATTTTCTTCATTTTTGTTTTGTTTAGTAGCTACTGACGACCTTCAGTGCAGAATACTAATATTAATTTATAATATTGGTTCGTGCATAAAATAAAATATAATAAAAATTCATTATTGACGTTCATAATGTCAACGCCAAACAACTGAATGTGCCGCCGCCGCCAGACTCAAAACATTGAGTAATTATATATAGAGGGACTAATGCTGTTATATACTTAGAGTATGTACTTCTGGAAGTGGCATACAAGCGTTGTTATTGTTTAGTGGTAAAGTAATCGTTGTATATTATAATTATACAGGGCGATTCCAGATATGTTAGAAATATTTTTTTCGTGGGTGGCACATAAGCCATATTGCATATATAGGGTGTTTAAAATATAGAATAGAGTGCAATTATAATTAATAAAATAATTATATAGGGAAGCCCATTAGCGGATGAATTTACAGGGTTATTGGAATAGAAGGTGCAGTATAATTACAGTTATACAGGGTGGTGCAACATATATTATACCGAGATGCATATTCAGGTTGGCGGAAATGGAAAAACATTTCGTAACCCATAAGCAGTTGTATATATAGGGAAGATGAAATATAGGGTGAGAGGAATTATACATATACAGGATGATGATAAAAAATGTTAAAAAAGGAAATGATTTATAGAGTAGCTCACGAAGAGTTCCAATATATATGATGATTGAAATATAGGTCGGAGTACAATTATAGTTACAGAAGATAGTTAAAAATTTCATAAACAAAAAGAGTAAATATGGTGGCTCATAGGCAGTGGCATATACAGAATTGTTTACCGGGTGGATCAAAAATGTTAAAAAATATTATGCGTGGTCCATGAGCAGTTGCCTATACAGGGTAGTGGAAATATATAATGAGATGGAATTATTATAAGCATTTTAATAAATATGTAGGGTATCTCATTGAATTGTTGTCATATTAAATTTAGAATTACGAATTTGATCACAAAATAAAGTATATTTTTGAAAAAAAAACTTGAATTTCGTTACTTATTTGTGGAAGCGAGATGTAAAACATCTAGGATTTTCGAGGAAACTATTACACAGAGGTTCCGAATCTGGATCCGTTCCGGGTAATTGCTGTTCTCCCTTAACTCCTAGGACAGAATGTCAGGATAAAATTTTCAGGTTACTTAACCTGCCAGAGATTTTGACACAAGTGGTCGAATTTCGACCACTGGGCGAAAGCTAGTTTGCTTAAATGCATCACTATCCTCGGTTATCACTTCCACTGGCGCCTGCCTAGAAACGTGATATAGCTCAGGAATTGAACTTAATAAGATACATTCTGTCCATTTCTCGATGACGAAAAACCGGCTCTCTCTCTTAGACTATAATTGATTATAATAAATCCAAAGGACGGGTAGATTTAGTCGACAAAATGTGTACTGCCTACAATTGCGCTCGAGCCACTCGCCGATGGCCTGTGACAATATTTTCTTCCGCAATGAATGTAATGTTGTAATGTTGTGATATATAAATATAAATTAGAAGTTGTAGTTAAACCGCCTAGAAATTTTTTTCTAGAAGTCCTTGGTATGGAATTAGTAAACGATCATCCGCAACGTCGTTTTTAGAACAAACGTATTCCAAGTTCAATTAGGTTACGTCAATTAATCCAGCTCCGAATCCAAAATCCGATCGTCGAGGTCGTTGTTTCTAGTAGTAGTAAGCAGAAAAATAGGCAAACCAGATACACCTGCCAAAAATGCCACAAATTCATTAGCCCCTATTGCCTACAGGATGGTATTTCCGACGAAAGTAGAGAAGATTAATCTATACACGTTCACTTATACATCTACTACGGGCAACTGATTTTTGTTTGTTTGTTTGTTTTTGATTAATTTGTTATAATTAGTAATATTATTTTTCTATATAATGACTTTTTGTGTTTTATAGTACCCCAAATATGGAGCAAACATTTTTTTAATAGTATTTTTAAAATGCGAATTTAAACGCAATTTACAATATATTTCTGTGTCTATTTTTATTATGTATTCAACATATTTACAAGTTCTCACAAAAATTTTTTGAAAATAATTGTTTTAGAATTTTTAAATATTTCGAACTATAAGTTCGACGTTACATTTCGTGTAACATTGGGTCACGTAATCTCTGAAAGGTTAAATATAGCGAACAAAAGAATGATACCTCGAAGAGAATATTCATATTAAGACTTTGAAACCTTTGGATTTTGTTGAATATATAGAATTTTTTCACAAGTGTGCTGTTAAATCCCAATCAAACCATAATAAGACATATACATTTATATTTCTGGTATTATCTCGACCAAATTTTCAAAGTCATTTAGAGCCATTAATCAATTAGCCCGAATAATACTGAAATAATCCTGTTTCTTTACTCCCATATTGAACGTGAAAAGCTTCTCAACTTTTTAAAACCAATCCTCTTAACTCCATTTTATACAGTGTGGATGTCGTTATACTTAATTGTCTTTATGAACTAAAACTAACTTTTAAAATTCGCCCTAAACATTTCCAAAGCAAATGACTTTGGCTTATCCCCTTCTTTCAATCTGTATTCCCCAAGTTTTAATAACGCTGCTCAACTTAATCTGTTAACCTCAAGCTTTAAAACTATGTACTGAATACAAATAAGTTCAAAGGATATTCCTTTATAGAACAAAGTTATATTGCCTCTTCCGGAACACTTGAAATATTTTAACTTCACTCAGTAAACAAGCTCATAACATTCAATCGATAAAGGAAAATAGTAATTGAGTAACTATTCGCTAACATAATTGAAAAATGTTGAAGCTTTTGAAATACTCTCTGAAAATTACTTTACAGCTATTAGAGATGATGATATATGTATTTTTTATTAATATTAAATCTAAACCAATACTTTTTGTTCATGTGATATTAATATTTTCATTATGAAAGTTCAATATTAAAGTTAGAAATGAAATTTCCAATCAGAAATTCAGACAAACATACATATAACTTTTAATAACTTCATTTTTTGAACTTATGGTTTAATTTCATCTGTGATAACGTTCTACGACAAAAACCTCAAGAATAAATACAGAAAGTTTAATACTTACAGACAGCTGGCTATGGGATTCATTCAGGATTCGACGTAATGTTAAGTTAAGATAAATTGTAAATAGTTCTGTGAATATAAATTGTGTTAAAGTAGTGGAAATAAATTTTACCATCGGCTCAGGACTTTACCAATTCACGGTGATGCCGTTTGGGTTGTGTAATGCTCCAACGACGTTTGAAAGATTGATGGAAACGGTGTTAAGAGAGCTTTCATGGAAAACGTGCCTGGTGTATCTTGACGATATTATCTTGGTGGGAAAATCGTTTGAAAACCACGTGAGAAACCTGGAGGAGGTATTTCGGCGACTTCGAAGTTCCGGACTACAGTTAAGTCCAAAGAAGTGTAGCTGTTGATAAACAGAAGATCAAAGCTGTCCAAGAGTGGCCAATACCTAAAGACATGCACCTGCTAAAAAGTTTTCTGGGGATATGGACGTATTATCGTCGGTATATAGCGGGATTTGCCAATATCGCCAAGCCACTCACTAGACTCACAGAGGGGAAGGTGCAATACCAGTGGCAGTGGGACGAGGAATGTCAGCGATCATTCGAGACATTGAAAAGGGCATTGACCAGTGCCACCATTCTAAGTTATCCTTTGCCAGAAGGGAACTTCGTTTTGGATACCAACGCAAGCAATGTCGGAATTGGTGCGGTGCTGTCGCAGATTCAAGAGGGTCAGGAGAAAGTCATCGGCTATTTTAGCAAGACCTCGAGCAAGCCAGAACGGAATTACTGCGTTACTCGCAGGGAACTCTTGGCTTACCTCTATGGTAAAAGATTCCTCCTGAGAACTGATCACGCAGCACTGAAGTGGCTCCTGCAGTTTTAAAACCCCGAAGGACAAGTGGCAAGGTGGATTGAGCGATTGCAAGAATTCGACTTCGAGACGGAAGATCGCGCTGGGACAAGCCATAAGAATGCTGATGCCTTATCGAGGAGACCATGCCCTGATGATTGCAAACAATGTCAGCGAGCTGAAGAAAAACCAGCTGTTCTCTCTAGAACTACCGCTGTCGATGACCATTGGCAATTTGAGGAGACCCAGAAAGACCAGAAAGTGGATCCGGAGTTAAAAGAAGTTATCCGGTGGAAGGAAGAAGACCGCAAACTTACGTAGCAGGAGATTCCCCGATACTCACCAACCATAAAGTCGTACTGGGCACAATGGAACTCCCTCAACCTGGAAAATGGACTTCTGAAACACGTCCTGGAAACTCCAGAGGAGGGAAACGACAGAAAACAGGTTGTAGTTCCCAGAAATAGGAGACCAGAGGATTTAAGAGAACTGCATGATGGTACAACTGGAGGGCATCTGTGAGTAACGAAAACCCTGGGAAAGTTGAGAGAACGCTTCTATTGGGTAAACTGCCAAGCAGATGTCAAGGATTGGTGTCGGAAATGTACGGTTTGTGCAGCAAGTAATGGGCCTCAGAAGCGAGCAAAAGATCCCATGAAGCAATATAACGTGGGCAGTCCATTCGAAAGCGTAGCTATTGATGTTGCCGGTCCATTTCCTGAATCCGTCTCTGGAAATAAGTACATTGTGGTGGTGATGGACTATTTCAGTAAATGGGCAGAAGCGTATGCCTTGCCGAATCAAAAAGCCTTGACCGTTGCTTATGTCTTTGTCAAAGAATGGATTAGCCGTTTTGGTTTTCCCTAGGAGTTGCACTCAGACCAAGGTAGGAATTTCGAGTTCACCCTTTTCCAAGACGTCTGCAAACTATTGAAGATCGATAAAACACGAACGACAGCATTACACCCGCAATCCGATGGAATGGTAAAACAGATGAATAGAACCATTAATCGCCATTAGTCAAAAGTAGTCTCTGACCACCAAGGAGACATTTGTTTCTAATGGCATATCGTTCATATGTACACGTGCACGGGTCAGACCCCGGCAAGCGTTATTATGGGACGAGAATTACGACTACCACGTGATTTGTGGTTTGGATGTCCTCCTGGAGAAGAGACTACAGGTGAAGACTATGTCAGCCAGTTACGTCCAAAGATGGACGACATCCACCAACGAGTCCGGTTAAATATCGAGAATGCCAGTGCCCGAATGAAGAAAGACTATGACATCAGAGCTGAGGGCGGGGAATTCCAAGCTGATGATCTTGTTTGGTTGTATAACCCGCAACGTCGTCGTGGATATTCGCCCAAGCTACAAAGATCTTGGGAGGAGCCGTACCAAATTGTAAAGAAGATCAACGATGTTGTCTACAGAATAAAGAAGCCACCTCGAGGAAAACCAAAGGTGGTACATTTCAACAGGTTAGGTCCTTAAGCCGGAACTCATGGGCGAAGTTGACCAAGCCCAAGTCCGCAGCATCCAACCACCCGATGACGAGATGACATTCGAACAGTTTATGGCACTGTACTCTAGTACTCGTTGAGTTCCTTCAAACATAATAACGAGTAAACAATTTAAATTTAATTATTGACAGGTGCTAATCGACGGATAGAATTTCAGTACGAATTTTACGGGCTTAGGAGCATATTTACATTTTAATATAAGTGAAAAGATTTTTAAAAACACCCTTTTATTAAATAGTTTCGTCAAGTGCGAGTTGGACTCGCATACTTAGGGTTCCGTACCACCTTCAAGATTCGAATATTCCAGTTTCAGACAAGCAGGGAATAAGTGCATTTTCTTATACTTACTTACCCTTATATATTTTAAAGGAAGCGTTTTAAATTTATAAAAAATATACACTTTGATTTTCCACACATAGACTTTTTATTTTATCTGCTTTAGGATTCGCTTGATTTTTATCGCAATACATATGTATTTAATTGTCTAATTTGGCCCCCAAAAAGTAACATTAGAGTTTTATTTTACTAATAAACTTTCAGAAATGCCTTTTATAATCTACTGTCTGAGTTTTGAGGCTCTGTAGATTGGAAGAAAAACGGCCAAAATAGGTCAAAGTTTAAATTGTAAATTATTAAATCTCTTATTCAAATTATTTAAAAATATAAATAAAATATATTTTTAAGATTTTAAATAGTGTAGTTTCTAAAGTGGGAATTAACTCGATGTTTAATATTTTTAATATCTTTTATACAAATGATTTAAAAATATGATATATTTGTAATTCACATAATGAGCCTTTTATCTGATATATTACATGATGCGTTTGAAAATTGAATCTTTATTTTCCATTTAATTCTATAATTTGTCCCTAAAATTACTATGGGGGTTTTCTGGTAATTTATTTTCCGTTTAATTCTATTATTTGAAGGCCAAATAATAGAATTAGGTATTTTTTTCATATTTTTCCTATAAACAAAAAAAAATGAGATCTTAGAGTTTGGGAAATAACGGGGAGAATGGGTAATTTTTTTAAAACATTTTTTTAAATATATTTTAAAATATTCATTTTAAAAAAATTAAAAAATATATTTGTACCTATTCGTCATAATGAGCCCTGGGATTTAATATATTACATGACCCGTTAGAAACAATTATAATTTTTTATTTTCAATTTAATTCTATAATTTGCCCCCCAAAATGAATATTAGGGGTTTCTTCTTATTTTTCCAATAAAGTTCAGGTGAGGGGCTATACTTCCAGTTTTTCAAAAATTTTCAGTTTATGGTTTCGGATATAAGGAGGGGAATGGGTAAATTTTTTTATATTTTTGTTAATATCTTTTAATTTATTTATTTGATAAATATGGAAAAAATATATTTGTTTTATTCATCATGAGTCCTTTTATTTGATATATAACATGCTGGGTTAGAAACAATTTTAATTTTATATTTTCCATTTAATTCTATAATTTGCCCCCCAAAAAAATATTAGGGGTTTTTCCTTATTTTTCCAGTAAAGTTCAGGTGAGGGGCTATACCTCCATTGTTTTTTCAAAATTATCCAGCTTATGGTTTCGGAGATGGGGGGATGGGTAATTTTTTTTATATTTTTGTTAATATCTTTTAATTAATTTATTTTAAAAATATGAAAAAAATATATTTGTTTTCGTCGTAATGAGCCCTTTCATTTGATATATAACATGATGGGTTAGAAAGAATTTTAATTTTATATTTTCCATTTAATTCTGTAATTGGCCCCCCAAAATTAAAAGTAGAGGTTTCTCCTTATTTTTCCAGTAAACTTCAGGTCAGAACCTATAAATCTATTTTTTTCAAAACTTTACGTTTTATAGTTTCGGAGATAAGGGTAGGGCGGAATGGCTAAATTTTGGTATATTTTCGTTAATATCTTTCAAAATATATTTTTTTTAAATATGAAAAAAATATATTTGTGTTCCTCAGAATGAGACCTTTCATTTGATGTATTACATGATGCGTTTAAAAAAATTTTTAATTTTAAATTTTTATTTAATTCTATAATTTGCCCCCCAAAATTAACATTAATGGTTTCTCCTTAATTTTCCTGTAAAGTTCGGGCAACGCTTTATATTTCCTATTTTTTTCAAAATTTTAGGCGTAGTAGTTTCGGAGATCAGGGGGGGGGAGCGGTCGATTTTTTTAGTTTTCCCCCCCAGAAGTACCCCTAAAATCAAAATGTTTTCTTTTAGGATATGTACTCCTGATCGGGTCACCAAACTATATATTGGTGCCAAATTTCAACATCTTCCGTCCAGTAGTTTAGGAGAAAATTGCTGTGATGTGACAGAGGCAGAAATCCTGAGTGATATTATAAGGGTATCCGTATATTGTATATACGGAACCCTAAAAAGGTCACATTTGTCTATGTATAAAGAACATATTTTCTAGGTTTAGATAACCCCTCTCTTAGTAACGCATCATGATAATATAAGCGAACGTACATAGAAATTCGAGCGACATACACAAATATAGATATTTTAAATATATAAACTATATACACATTTTAAAAGCTTGAGACGCTATCAGACATACAACTTTAAACAGTAATGCCCTACCACTCTATTTAAAGATGAAAAGAATCGCATTAACTAGCTTATTGAAAAGCACATTATAAAGACATTTTTTAAAACAAGTGAAGCGAAGAGTCAAAATTTTAGTAGTTCCTACTAGTATTCCGTATACCGCGCACATCTGGTGCGACATATATATCGAAATCACAAAACGCGGTTTTAAAACCCGTTCAAAAGAGCACAAGGATAACTGACGAAAAGGAAAAAAGGAGAATTTGCAATGACAGCTCATGCCCTTACAGAATATCACAATATTCTCTTTTTAAAGATATAAAGGTTCTAGTCAGAATATAAACTTATTTTCCCCGTTTGTATCGAGAAACTATCAAAACCAAACACTAATAAGAAAACACAACCCATGAAGGACTAAATGCGTAACACTTAAACCATGACATTGAGCAACCTCAAGATCATTCGAAAAATGAACCAAAGTGACTGATCCCGAAGCCACTGTATGGAATGAAAATGTCTACCAGAGCAGTAGTTAAACTCCTCTATTCTCGTTATGTATTTTGTCTTTTGGGTTTCCGTTTAAGTTTTTTCAAAACGTGATGGGCAAATGTGTGAAACCAAGCAAATACCTCTGGAATTATTAGAGATATCAAAATGAAATTTGGAACATAGATACTGCAGTAGATTGCCTATTTGTTTCCAATTTTTTTTACAATTTTCTGTTTTACCGGAAGTAATGTCGATTTTAAAATTTGCAATGAAACACCCTGTATAGTATTTTAGTTTCTGATGAAACATTTTATTGCGAATACAAAATATCGGGTTTGATATTATTTACTTCAATACCTACCCAGATATTTACAGAAAACTAATTAAGGAAATGAAAAATCTAATATCCATTACAGAAATACATAATCATAATTATTAACTAAATCAAAGTGATTTTCAAAACATTGAAACTTAACTTATTGTCAAATAAGGAAGTCGGTTTTTATATTCTCTAGTAACATTAGCTATTACTTCTGGTGTAATTCTCTGGATGTCTTGAATTATTCTTGCAGCTAATTCTTGCAAATTATTTGGTCTATCAACATAAACCTTAGACTTTAAGTAACCCCACAGAAAATAGTCTAGTGGATTAAGGTCGGGTTTTCGTGCAGACCATTCATAAGTACCCCTTCTTCCAATCCATCTGTAATGAAATGTCCTATCTAAATGATCTCGAACAATACGAGCGTAATGGGGTGGTGCTCCATCCTGCTGAAACCAGATATTATTTGGTAATTGTCCATTTACCTCTAATGCCGGAATAACCTGTGTCTCCAAGAGCTGTAAATACCTATCTCCGTTTAAAGTTTCTTGTAGGAAGAAGGGTCCCACGATTATGTTGTTATAAATGCCGGCCCAAACGTTCAATTTTTGGGGATGTTGTGTATGAGATTCTTGTACTCAATTAGGATTACTTTGCGACCAGTAGTGGCAGTCGATTAACCGTACCATTTAAACAAAATGTTGCCTCGTCTGAAAATACATTTCTTATAAAATTATTATCACGGTTACAAATATCCATCATCGTTTCACAAAATTGCAAACGTCTGTCGAAATTGTCTTCGGAGAGTTCTTGAACGAGGCGAATTTTGTATGGATGATATTTTTCTCGCCTTAATATCCTTCCTACGGAACGACGGCTAATTCCATGCATATTGACGAGGTCGGTAGTGGATAAGTGAGGATTTTCTTCCAAATATATAGCAACATTTTAAGCTACACCTTCATTACTTGCACTTTTTAACCCTCCACTTTTTGGTATATTGCTAACTGTTCCACTTGTGTCGTACCTTCGCAAAGTTTTCGTCATTACTGAACGGGATATTTGTGTATTCGGATGAACAATGTTTAAAAGATCACAAACTTCTTGATACATCCTTTTCTTCTCCCCATACCCAATCATCATTAATATTTCTATTCTTTCTCTTTCACTTAATTCGGCCATTTTACGATCAAATTAAAACAATACAATCTTTTTACGTTCAACTAAAAAAACTAATAACTTATTTTGACAACTACTGTCACTTCTGCAATGAATTTCATGGACTACTAAACTTGATTCAGATTTAATTTGCGCCTGATTTAAACAAACTCACGTGTATGCGACTATGGAATCCTTACCGAGCGGTTTGTTTATATCGGGCGTAAATGAAATCTGAACCGAGTTTAGCTACCATCGAATTTTTCCTTTCCTTAGTTACTTTTTTGTTAATATCTCGGTAGGTATTGAAGTAAACAATATCAAACCCTATATTTTTGTATTCGCAATAAAATGTTTCATCAGAAACTAAAATACTATAGAGGGTGTTTCATTGCAAATTTTAAAATCGACATTACTTCCGGTAAAACAGGAAGTTCAAAATTGTAAGAAAATTTGGAAACAACTAGGCAATCTACTGCACTATCCACCTTCCAAATTCCACCTCCACCTTCAAGTTGATTAACTGACATTTATTTCGATTTATTTCCAATCAACTTTCAATTTATTACATTTTTTAATAATACAGTACAATTGGATGTAATTTTCAATTCTAATAAACTTTGATTACAATTTGAAATATAATAAAAAAATAAAGCTACCTCACTTTTAAACAAATTTGATACATCTTTGAAACCTAGTAGATAGTTGGAAAAGTTACATAATTACTTATTGTACAATTTTTAGTACAATAGCATAAGTAGATGCAGTTTTTAATTCTAATTACTTCTATTTGATAACAATTTTAGATATTATTATTATAAAAATACTTACAATGTAATCAAAATTCCTATTTGATGACAAACCTGTTCTACATTGCAAATCTGTTTATGAACAATAACTTTTTCTCTTAAAATTATTAATAAAAATAAATAGTTTGATTTATGAATACACACTGTATATACATACACATTAACTGACATTTATTTTGATTAATTCAATTTGTTTACAAATTACCCTAAGTTCCGAACAGTTAATATCAGCAACTCCACCAAAGCTTACTGTATAAGAATGTCGTTAAAACAGTTTTTCCCGATTTTCTAAAAAACGGCACAAGCTGTCATTGAAAAACAATATCAGATCACTTTGGGATCACCCGGAACCAATCCAATTACTTTTCAATTTATTATACCCCATGTTCCGAACAATTTTTCCATATTTTTAATACCAGGGACTCCACCAAAGTTTACTGTATAAGAAAGTCGGTAAATTTTTTTCCCGATTTTCTAAGAAACGGTACAAGCTATGTTATTAAAAAATATATGTGACCACTTCTGGAAATCCCGCAATTTCTTTTCCATTTATCCCATGTTCCGAATAGAAAAATTTCCATGTTTTTAATACCGGCGACTCCACCAAAGCATACTATATAAGAAAGTCGTTAAAAAGTTTTTCCCCATTTTGTAAGAAACAGTGCAAACATGTTAATGACAAAAATATTGGACCACTTCGCGATCCCCCGGAACAGGATCCAGTATAAATCGTCGAAATTTCTTGAGCACTCGCTCAAGGAACAAACATAAAAAAAATATATAGAACAGACGAATTGAGAACCTCCTTCTTTTTGATGTCAGTTAAAACTGGAGGTCACAAGTAAAAAGTATACAATTGTAAATGTAAAGGAAAAGAAGTTTAGGTACGCCATGAAAATAAGCAAATAAGAAAAATTTCAATAGTGTACAAGAAAGAGCACATTGTTAGTATTGTGTGATTTGACGTAAATACTTATTTGTTTGTTTATATGACAACTTTACGATTTCATCATTTATCCAGCTCAGAGATACCATAATACTTCATGACCATTTCATTTCACTTTCTTATGAATGCAATATTTTAAATCAGCTAAACAATTCGAAGTAGGCTAATTAAATCTCGGTTATTTTATTTGTAAATATCCATATGTATATGGTATACATTTTTGAAAGCAGGACCGTTTTCAATTTTTTTTATATTGCTGATTACTTTAGACGCAAAACGTGCGTTGCACAAAACTTAACGCACGGCGTATTAATGAATTGATCATTTACAGCTTTATCAATATTTTATCAAAAAATTTAATTGTGGTCCTGAAGAAACGTGTCGTACCAGTGATGATTTAATGACGTAATGTTATTTAAAATGTCATAGCAAAGCACTTATTTCTGCGTGACTTGATCTTTTAGATGAAATAAATGGCGGAATATCTTTCGTGTATAACTTGAAAACGATAAGAGGAAATTTTTCTAATGAGCTCTAAAGTATTATTAAAGAAAATATATGAAAATCTAGCATTCGCCCTCTTATCTATGAAAATATTGAACCTAAAATTTTGAACAAAATATGAAATATAGGGCCTCTTATACTATTGAGAAAAACCTACACAAAATTCATAAGATTTACTGACTGTTTCGGGTTGTGGTATGATTGCCAACTCTGACTGCTCATCTTTCTGGTAGCCTCAGTTTACAGTTACGTTGGAATTGCCTTGTTTCAGTTATTTGTGACTGTACAAGAAATTTGTTCATTTCATGCTTTAATGTCTGAAAGGTAAACTCAAGTTCTTTTGACTAACGTAAACTGCTTCTACCTTTGGTTTGATCACGTTTGTAATAGCCTTCACTTCAAAAGCATGTTGCAGCCTTCATTATTATTATTGAGACTACTAAGTATCAGCTTTGTTGAACTTTGACATCTCTGATATCACTGATAAAGCTTTATGTAGCAAATGGGTCTTTAACATACTCTGGTAGCTCTGGGTACACTAGCTGTGTTAAAAGACTAATGTCGCCTTCGAATTCTTGTACAAGTTTACCAGACTTTGTGTTTTTCCACTCAGTTGCTTGTAATATACTTGACGCGGTGATTGGCTGCCATATCTTTTATCTAGCACTGCAATGATATTGTCAAAGTAACCTATTTCATGCAATGTAGAATTTCTAATGCTGGACCTCTTAAAGAAATTGCTAAAAATGAACATTATTCTTGGTTAGCCAAACTGTTAGTTGTAGCCACTGCTTCAAATTGTCGTTTGTACATAGGCCAAGATGAACTGTCATCAAAAGTGAGTGGCTTTATAGTTCGACTTTTGGTACTTACTGTTGTTGCCTTTTTTAAATTCCATTTGTACACATTGAATATCACTTTGTACGTCGTTTCGAATTAAGATCACTTCTAATTTGAAAACTAACCTTTCCATTATATACTGTTGTTCGTTTTTAATGATGGTAATCAGAGTTGTTTATTATTTACACGAGTAGCAATGAGTTTGTTGTTCATTTTTCATAATGGTTCCAAGAATTTATTTTTCAATTTTACGTTTCTCATCAAAAGATTCCATTAACATTTATTGATGTTTTCGTTATCGCGATATAATGAAATTAGCATTTCAATCCAGTAATCCCGACTTCCGACACCAATCTGCTGAGAACTTCGTAGATTCAAACAAATGTGTTATTCTCGAAGTTTCCTTGGACTTCCAGCGTCTTGAAAAGGTTGATCTCACAACGTTTCAATAGCTTTGTATCTGCTATCGTCATTCACCTGAGGACGATAGCAGATACAAAGCTATTGAAACGTTGTGAGATCAACCTTTTCAAGACGATGGAAGTCCAAGGAAACTTCGAGGAACGAGGGACATTGTCTACTAGATACAGACTAACAAATGTATTATCAGCTGTTCTACTACTTCGCTCTTTACTGAATTCCACTGCAGTAAGGCTGCATGAATACTTTTTAACGTCAGTAGTGCGTTTATCAAATAATTTTAGCTGGCATTTGTGTATTTCTGAAACATGGTTTTTGTACAAACGATTAATTTCTTTCTTAGTATTGCAAAGTTAAATTATATAACAATATTTTATAGCAATCACTCAGTAATTTAAACATTTGTCAATTCATATAGATTTTTTGGATTCCTTCTTGAGGGTTAAACTGTCTGAAAAACGCTATGCTTTAACCCCCAGCATATCCTCTCTCCCCATTTCCAGTAAACGATATCGGGTTCCTCATCAAAACCAAAATACATACATCCGTATCAAAATCGCTTACAAAAATAAATGAGCTTTCACTGTATCACGCTTTGCTTCATTCATCTACACCTTATCTCCTTATCCCTTAAAAGCCCGTATAAAAATTATTATCATTGAGAATCAATTTCCTTTATTTATAGTGGATACAGTTTCGAGGAAAACGCATGAATTTCCTTAAAACGATCTCTATATCTTATGAACGTAATATTCGAATACTGCTGGAGATCCGGAGTTAAAGCTTCATTTATTTTTGACGTTATTGAAAGTGCGGATTTGCAGGGAAATGAAACGAGAGCTGGGTACACGGGGATGCTTCACTTGGTTATTTGAAATTTAATGGATCCTCTTTGCGGTATTTATGGGAAACGAAGGTGTTCGGATTTGCTTTAAGAGATTCTTATTTATCAGGCACTATACAAATTTAAGTTTATTGTATATCTAATTAACCATAACCATGAATAGATAAAAATGTTTTACTGAAGCTTTAGTTAATTAATTATAATCCTTTGTAGCACTGTACCGTACTAGATTATGTAGAAAACGGTGTCTTATGGTACTGTTATAAAATTTAATATTCGCTGCCGCCGATTTGTCATCCCGATGAAATTAAAACATTGACCGTAGACTACTGAAAGGAGTACGGCCTTTTACTACAATGAGTAACATCTACGGGGTCAATTAATTTCCTTGCGTGTTACGTATTTTGATTTTTCTATATCTCCTAAGGTATTCATTTAATTTGCATGGTGTAAGGGGAAAAATATTCTTCATGAAATACTCAAGCCAACTAACGATAAGGATTAATACCGTAATTGTCTAAATAGAGTTCCAATTACCGCTTTATAATTGCCCATTTTTTTAAGTATTAAAATTGGTATAGCATCTTATCCTTAAGAGACAGACATATATCGTCTCGGAATTTTTTGTAGACCTCTGTAACATACACAATTCCACCATACATTATTTTGTTATATCTCAAAGTGTTTAGGCAGAGTTTTCGTTGAAAGTTCCCAGACGGCTTATTTTTTCCGACACCTCCAACAAGTCGTTATATTTTAGCCAATCTATATATAAATAGGCAAAGACAAAAAGGTTAGGTACTATTTTCTCCTCTGTCAACCGATTTTCTTTATTTTTGTTTTGTTTAGTAGCAATTGACGAACTTATTTACGTCTACGTCCACACTGCCAATGCCAAACAGATAACAGTAACAGTGTCGCCATATTGCTTGGAGCGAAAATCGTATGATGTATTGACTCGAATGTGAAAGACGAATTAAATTAAACTAAAAAGTAACAAATTTTGACCGGTTCCTAAAGTTATTCTACATCGTCATGTTATTGAAATAAAACCCAGGAAATTTTGTATTACATGATAATGGCCATTCATTGGGCTCTCGCAAATTTGCAACTTTAATTGCTTTGTAAATATGGGTTGTCAACTAAAATAAGAATTATGTTACAATTGATGAATTTATTTCTGATAATATTTTATTAATTTTATTTTTTTACTTTCACTTTAAAGATTCTTTTGAAAAATGTAAGTATTAACTAATGTTTTAAATATTACATTTAATATTAATTTATTATTTAATATAATGTTAATATTATTAAAGGGATTTAAAAATTATAAGTACATATTTGAATATATTTAAAGACCGAATCTTTTGATTATTTTTAGGTAGGGAATAAGTTAATTACTGTTTGGTGTTCATGCATTTTATCTAATAAACAATTTAGTTATTATTGCATGGTTCCATTCCAGCAAAATCCTGGTTTTATTACAAGACTTTTACCTAAAATAAACAGGCATTGACATTTTAATCATGTGTATTTAAAATATAAGAAATTCAATGCGCTTACAGATTTGATATGGTAAGTTAGGTATTTAGGTCTATTCTACAAAGAAAATATTTTTATTGAAGATATTTTTCCTTCGAAAATGGTCAAACTATTGAGTAATTATATATGGAAGAAGCGTTACCTGCTGTGAAATCATGTGAAGACCATCTTTGATAATTTAGCATCAAGCGTTGTTTACTGTTCAATAATAAAATAGTTAATGTAGTAGATCAGTATTGATTTTTCGGACAAGAAGCAGTAACTTTCGGTTTAATTATTCTGTCAGTTTTTGTTGTGGATATACTTATTTTTTATTTCTTCCGAAGTTGTGCGGTAACAAATTGACAATCAGTGGAAAACAGAAAAAATATATTAAAGATTGTTGTTTTTATAAGGTTGTTAGACATATATATTTTTTTTATTTTATTACTCGATTGAAACTGCAAATGACGAAAACTTTTTGGTGACAAAGTGCAATCCCACCAAAAATTTGGGGGTCACGCATTTTTGAAAATTATTTGGAATACCTACATTTGAATAAATTCTCATATATTTTTTTATTTCAATAGATTTGTCAGTATGACATGAACGATTTGCGGGGAGGGATTTCTTAACGTCTTCTTCTCCGGTTTCTCCTTCAACTTTATTTCTGATAGACATATACTTTTGATAAATGAACCTCAATTATGTTCACAATTTGATAAAATAGGATCGAATTTCGACCGCTGAGCGACCACTAGTTTATATAAAAACTTAACAAATTTTTAAACTAAAATCTTCCTCGAGAACCATTCTATCCACTGGTGAAAACAGCATGAAAATTGGTACCGTGATTTTTGAGTTAATCGCGAACAGACAGACAGACACACAGACAGACATACGTGGCGGAGGACTTTTATAATATGTAGTGATATGCAAAAAGATAACAAACGAACGAGAGTATAATGTTTTCGATACCGACATACAAGTCATTTTAATGCAAAGCTAGGCTACGACTACGATAATCAACCAAGGAGGGTCAATACAAAAACAACAAGGAAGAATGATTCTGCTATCGGCACCTAAGACCGAGTTGGCTTTCCAAAAGGCTCACCATCCAAAGACAGCAAATTCTATTCATCAGTTATGACAGTCAGTAGAGTGAGATTTGATGAAATCAGCACAAGGTTAGTACTTCAGAATGCCATCAATAGTAAAAGTAATAAAATTGTTAATAACTGGACCTAATTACTTAACAATACGGTTTCTACCATATTTTATGTTGGTACTGTTTTCTCTGTATTTCATAACATTTATATACCTGTGTCTCAAAAGATTAACAAATGCAACAATATTTCTTTCGGAATGTTACAGCATTATTGAATTAAAAACTAAAGTATTTTATTCAACATCAAATATTTACAGAGGCGTTTCCAACTTCAGTTCTACTAAATGACAAATTATCTCTGTTTCTATGTTAACTATTTCGACGAATCTTGGATTCATTAATGTGACGAAAGGTGTACTCAATTAAACCTGTACTGTCTAACTCAGATTTCATTTTACATTCTATATGCAGCAGATATCTGAGTTCATTTGTCAGATTTATCATTAGTGACTAACAGGAATAGTCGTCAGGATTAATTCGAATTCATTTTCGGCGTTTTATCTCTTAATTCTTTTGGAACTGAAATTGAAAGCGGGATCCGGATTAAATGGAATTAATTTATAATTTGTGTAAAATTCTTGTTGAAATCTGTTGTAATTCTCTGTATACGAACGTTGGCACATTCATACATTTAAATAGGTAATAGTTATTAGTTTGTCTGTAATTTTACGACTAGGTTGTTATAGTTGACTTTTAAGTATAATGTTGAAAAATAAGTAGGTATCTATAGTTGTGAGTTTAACTGACCATAAAAAACAATTTAGATATATACATAAATGTTTTTATAATAACTAGCATAACATCCACAAGTTGAAACAGAAATGAATATTTATTCGTCATAAGTTGCGCTAGCTTCACAAGATCGAAATTACTAAACGTTATTGATGTATTTCCAATATATAATTAACATAGTGAGATATTTAAACGCCAATGGAATAGCGACATCTAGAAATTGCATTACTGATCATGAAATTTAAATATCTGCTGATAATTCTTAAATACTTACTATCTCATATATGATTCACATAAAAGTGTTACGACCCTTTCAAAAATAGCCTCCTCGATATTTTTAATGCATTTTGATGGCTTTGCTGTATTTTATAAGCATTAGAGGTACTCATGTCAAGTAATCTATAGTATATTGGAATTGGACAACGTATCCTGAGATATGAGTATGTTGACAATATTCAGTCTACTGTGTCAACGCGATCGTCCCCTTCCTAAGTCAGTGAATTTAATACTGAAATCGGGAAATATTAAATCTAGCAACCTGTAACAAAGTAACTTCTATGGGTTTCAACTGCAGATTTTTAGGGTAAAATAAAATGTATCCAAAAACAAGAAAGGAGCATCGGGTAAATTTATCAAGAGATCGCCATCCTGAGTCAACGCTTCCTCTCGATCCACTATAATTTAGTATGATCAGGAACATAAATCATTACAATAACACCTTTCGTTAAGCTAAGTAGTGATTATCCTCACGGGAAGTCATTCCACTATTGCGAATTTACAAAACAAAACAATCGATTAGAAATGCTGTGTAAAAGAATTGTTGGTAAGAAATTTAACAACAGAGAGTCTCTGATAGAACATGAGCTTTTGGGATTCGTTCAGATATACCATTTTTATGTATTGAGCAGTATAATGGCTTAACTACGTTTATAAAAAAGTAACACTATTATGTGTAGAACGCAGGAAATAGAATGTGTTGTGGAACGACATTTAATTTCAAACATGCCTGGAAGCATTACCCACTAGTGATGTGGCGTTACTACATAACTGCTTTTTAACAACTATTATTTCCTCGACAACAATAACAACTGTTTTGTGCGCTAAAAATAACAGATAAACGTTTACTACTGCTTAGCGCTTATCGAACAATAACGTAAACAGTGCCGGCTTAAAAGGGCTCCTAACCCCAACTTATTTTTCTAACAGCAATAACAGCCAAACCCAAAACTAAAGGACTCAAAATAGCATGTGTTCTATTTCGACGAACAAAACAAATAGCAGATAGCAGTAGTTTACATGCTCATCGTTTCTGTTCGTAGTTGTCGTTGTAAACCAAAACGTAGGCGGAATAGCACAAGCTGTTAACGAATAGTAGTGAAGAAGCTGAACGGCCCAGCAGGTTATCAGGCCCGTGGTTGGCGTCGTGGCTGTAGTTTCCTATGAATTTTCGGATCGTCCGGGCTGTTCCTAACAGAACGGCTTTTTGCATCAGTTGGTAAAGATGTTCGCCCAGACCGAGGTATTTCAAATTGTTTAATAGAAGTTTTGGGACTGTATTTGAAATTCTAAATCCCTATATTTGGCTATTTTTTCAACCTGCTTAATGTTTACATTATTGTTGTTCGGGATTGCTATGTCAATTAAGGTTGTTTTTCTACAGACTTTATCTACCAAAACTATATCTGGTCTATTGTGAGCAACAGTCCGATCAGTCAATATCGTCCGGTCCCAGTACAGTATGTAATTGTAAATAGATTCTGGTTTATATATATAGTAGGGTGTTTTTTTTTGCCACAGCATCGTGTCGTTCTTTGTATTCAGTTGCAGCGAACGCTTGACAACCTCCTGTAATATGCTGGATAGATTCAGATGTTTGGCAACCATATCTGCATCTGTCGTTGTTGATAGAAGGGTCTTTGACGATGTACTTTACTTACTTTATACATGGCAGCTTAAAAAAGTTATTGAGTTTGGAACATAGGTAGTTGCTTATACATTGTGTTTGAAGTAAGGGTGGGGTAAAATTATTGTTATTCAGGGTGTATCAAAAATTTATTATATAAGCATAAGCACTTAGGATATTTGAATTATAGAATGTAGGACGGGATATAATTATAGACATGGGTTCGATAAATTCCAGAAGCAGCATATACCGGGTGGTTGAAATAAATGGTAGAGTAAAATTATAGTCATAAAATGTGGTTCAAAAAGGTGAATTTTGTTATGTAGGGTAGATCATGTGCAGTTGCAGAAATGAAATACTAGACATATGGGGCGAAGTAAAATCATTGGTATACATGAATAATTTAAACAATAGAAATATAGAAAGAGTCAATAGTGGGGAGAGGATTTATATTTATGTGGGTGGTTTTAAAGATATCAGGACCTTTGTAAAATTGTGTTAAGTTGAATTAGAATTGTACAGGGCGATTCAGAAAATGATAGACCAATAAGCTATATAGGGGTGACCAATACACAGAAGGATATACAGTGTAGATGCAATATAAAGTGAATTAGAGTTACACTTATAGAAAGTGATCCAAATAATAAAACAAAAAAAAAGTTAAAATATTTTTGGAAAATATAGACAAAGAATACTAATTAGAGAGGGAGAAAGAGAGAGGGAGAAAAAGAGAGAGAGAGATAAGAATACACTAAAATTTTCAATTGAATTGTACCTTAAATCAGATAAAAAAGAAGATATGTCTAAAAATAGTGATTGATTGCACACGGTTTCTAAACGGTTTTTATTTTAAGTCGACTGAAGTGGGTTCTTTTTTAAATATAAATTATGATTGTGTTTTTGGTTTAGTTTTTGATATAACTGATTTTAGTTTTTTCTTATTTAAAATGATGTTTTAATAATATAACTGGTGCCCACTCCTTTTAGTCTTTCTGAGAGACCCTGTATGTATGGTATAGTTATTTTAGTAATATGATTATCGATTTGGTTTAACTCTTTATTAATAAATTTTTCTGGGTAATTATATGTAGAAAGCACATTTTTATAAACGTGTTTTCTTCATTAAATTTATTGGCGTTAGAACAGGTGGTTTTTGCTCTGTCATATAGAGATTTGATGACACCTCTTTTTACTGATTTGCTAATGGTCTTGTCCTTGTGAACAACCCAATATCGGGATACTTCATAAGGTGTTTCTTAGGTTTTCCCTTATAATTAAAATGGGATCACTGAATCAACCAAATTATTTGATCGCATTTATGGCGAATACCGGCACATAAAATTCGGAAGATTAACCCTTTCTAATTTTTCCAATTTAAAACTTATTATTACATTGTGTTTAGAAGTTTTTGTGCTACCCTGTATATTGTCAAACTAAATTACGTCATAATTCAAATAATATAGTCAAAGATTTTATTTTTAAATTTTAGAAGTATGCCTTTTTTATAGTTTCTTTGCCACTGACAACGGGGTCTGACCTAGACCACGAAACTTTTGAAAATATACATTAACTTCTTGTATTGTGGTGCTGTTTCCCAGAAAGTGCTTAAACATTGACAAAATGTGCAACAATTATCCTTCATGAAACAACTTGAAAAGAATTTGACTTTTATATTAACGTTTGTTTTTTTTATGCTACCCTGTATATCTAAAATAACAGAATAATTCTCTGGCGCTAAATAATACATTACTAATTCATTCATTCTAGTTGATAGTATTCCTTCATTTAAATCAATTTATAATGTATTAACAAAACGATAATGTTAAGCTTCTCACACACTCTTTGGATGCACAAACTTCAACTGCATACATTTAAACTGGATTCACTGTCTGTAAAAAAAATACTTTTTCGCAAAATGTAAGCCCCATATAAAATAAAAAAATCGCAAAAAAAATTTTGTTTACAACACATTCACACATTAAGAACATTCACATTCATTAAGGACAAACCAATCGAACACATCTGGGTATTTTAATTATCCGTATCGGTTATCTCTTCTCACAACTATTTCTTAAAATGAGAAAAGGTAAATAATTAACAATCAAAATAAGTTCATTTCTGGAAATTTCTCTGAACACTAGTTGCTTTCTTTAGAAAATAATTAGTCAATTAGTTTTCTTTGCACTATATGTGACATATTACTATAAACTCATCTGTTTAAACATAAAGTTTTAGATTCCTCCTTCGGAATCGTTGTCGAACTATGTTTCGTCAAATATGAAAAGTCATGCGAACTCAAAATTACCAAAATGCTTCGGTACGTCCCTTTAAGGAAATGAGTATATTGAAATATATTGCAACATTACACAGAAAAACGAATTGATAAAGCTGTAGACCTATATTCTAACAATTAATCCTGCGGGAGAGTTTTTTATAAGAAATTATAACCACTGTGCCGAACTATTTCCACACATCGCTTCTAATATACTATGATTTTCGATTGTTTATCTTATCGATTTTTCAGATATCCTTGTGAGAAGAGAAAACCTATATGAATAATCACAACGATTGTTCAATCTTGTGCATGGAAATTTTCACCTTCAACTACACAAAGTAACGTCCTAAATTCTACAGACTTCAAATCATAATATGCTTGTAGAAATTTTCTAAACACAAATTTGGAATGTTGATTTACCCTTACATTCACTGTTTCAAAATCAGCTTATTTTAGCAGCAACAATCCAATTACGAACAAATATCTGCTACCTAGTTTATTCTTCAGATGAGGCTTTCGCATTTATTATTGGGAATTTCCGTTTCATGTTATAACTCAAACACTTCATAAAAAGCCCTTGGATATCCTACCTACTTTTACCCTGGATGGCGTATCCTGGGCGCTTCAGTTTGTATTGTTTGTTTCCCTTATGCCTACCATCCCCTTTCCAGGGCGTAGGGTCATAGATATTTACCTTTAGCCGCGTGATGGAATGAGGTGAAAATCGTATCTCGAGGGTTGATTCTCTTGAATTGTCGAATTCCCGGATATTTTGATTGAAATTCCACTTCATAAGTTTGCAAACACCTGCAATTGATGAAATAGCTGTTAGAGTGAGATATGACACTTTAAAGGTTTTGAATGCTTTGATAATATTAGGCAATAACAAGGAAAATATCGATTTTGCTATTAAGGCCATTAAGATATTAATTGTCTATTTAAATAGTTTAGGTAAAAAAATATATCGAGGGTAGTGAGAAGTTTCGTTATAAACATGACGAAAAACCAGGAAAATGTCATTCAAATCAAAGAGGGACAAGATCATTTTCAGGTTTTCAAATCTCGATATATGTGTTTTATAAGTGTTTAGCGACTTCTCAAAAACAACTTAATTGATTTGGACAGTTTATGCTGTATTCTATTAAGGAGGATCGTGACGTCTTCCTATACTTCTTTCAATGACCGATAAATAAAAACATTTTTAAAAAACAAAAACCGGCTTAAAAAAAGTACTTAACTAAAAAGCATGAAATATTCTTTTACTGCAACAATTAAATACTTCTTCTTGAGTCGGTGCCAATTTGAACAGGGAAGTTGCCAAGTACCACTTATAAATGTACTTACCTAATTATTTTCACTTGAGATTTGCACCGACTTCATAAAAAGTATTTCATTGCTGCAGTAAATAAATATTTCATGCTTTTTAGTTAAGTTACTTTTTTTGAAGTCGGTTTTTGTTTTTTTTAAATGCATTTATTTTACAATGTTTGGAGATGCAATGGCTTAATTGGTTGCAGTTTTCAAATCTAATTAACTTTTTCGATATTGCATAAAATAAGGAATTTTACTTTTAAGCATAGTTTATTAATTTGACCAACCTCGTTTACTGTTGAATACAATAACTTGTTTTCTAAATATGTATATATATTAAGAAAATTTTGCATATGATTCTAACTTAGGTGGATCAACTATATTGTAGATGATTTGAGTATCATCATTCTTTAGGTCTGTTAATTATACTGACATTTATTTAATATTATTCTGTCCGCGGAATCTTGTAATAAGTCATTATACATTTTAAAGTTATATAGCATAATAAGACGCAGGTTTCAATTTTAATAAACTTTGTTTGATAACAATTTGAGTTATTATTAAAAATAAAGGTGCTTAAGTTAAACAAATTTTATATTCTTTGTCAAACCTACTATCCAATTTAAAAAAGTGATATGAATATTTATTATACAATTTTTAGTGATGTGGTATAATTAGATGCATTTTGTAATTGTAATTACTCCTGTTTGATAACAATTTTAAATATTATCAAAAATAAAGTTATTTTAATTTTATGCAAAATTCATATTTGCTGACAAATTTCGTATACAGTTGAAAAAGTGACATGTAGTGATTACAGTATATATCCGGACATGCAAATCTTTTTATCAAGAATAACTTTTCCTCTAAATAATATTCATACGGAATGTTGCCGTATGAATTAGAGATGTAACGAATATTCGCATTCGCATTAGCGAATATTCGCGTGTTTTTTAATATTCGCATTCGCATTCGTATTCGCGGTTATTCATGAGAATTTTTGCGAATATATTTGTCAATGAAAAGCGTAAATATTATGATGTTACTCATTAGGAACACTGCACACTGTATAACTTACTTGTGATTTCAAAAGTATTAACTTGTACTTGTAATGAGAAATAACAGTTGTATGATGACATAAATGTCAACTACATGTATACATTTCTTCTGGAATCCTGACATGTATATGTAATCAGGCAACAATTTAATTGCCAAATAAAATTAAGCAAGTTATGTCAGTTTCGTAACATGATATAGGGTTTTATGGCAAAATGAATTTCGAGATTTGGAAGTTTCAGGGAAAACTAGCTTACAGAGACTCAAAATCAGGAGTCATACTGCATATGATGCCGTTTCCTTGTGATTTTTAGGACAAAGAATTCTTAGGTTAACGAAAACTTGTCAATGAAATTATGCTACAATCTTCTGGAGATTCAATCAGTTGAGGGGACCGCAACTGATAAAGGTTCTCGACAATTGATGCTTTCAGAGGACTGACTTCATTTTTTAAATCAGTTTTAAAAACAAAATTGCAGACATATCTAAACTTTGACAAACTTTAAAATATGCTGATACTTTCTTGGGTCACACTTCTAGTTTTAAAAATAAGTGTAAAGCTTGAATATTTGTAGATACAACAGGAGGTCACGTTCAAGAATCTGTCAAAATAAATTATTCTATTACACTATAAAGGTGCGTATGTTTTAAATCTCCGGATAACAAATTTTGCTTCGTTGGTTAGCGCTAAATCGACAGATCATTATATAGTTAGTGAACTTGCTCCTTTGTCTAAAAAAACGGTTTATGGTGTTTCAGGTTTCTTTTTTTTTTGGTTGGATGGTAGGAAAATATACAACCTATCGTTTTTGTGGAACGCTCAGACTAGCTACAGGCCGTTTCTCAGAGCTGTAAACGAGCTCTGTGTGGTTCAGGCCGTGAGTTGCCTCAAAGTGACAGACACACGGTGAAACTGGGTGCGAAAAAAAATGAGTAATCGGACAATATAAAATCGCTACAAAAACCCTAATTTAATTTCCAGTAAGGACACAATGAATGCTTTGCATGTGTTTACATGGGACACAGCCTATAAAACCCCATTAGTTAGATAAATTGAAATAAATCATCATAACTGCCGTATTGCGTTCTTACATTCCCTGGGCACCTGCCTACTTTACGCCCGCCTGCCAATTGTGAAATTTTCTAACAAAATTATAAGTTATGCTTTTTTATTATATCGCCTAGCAACAAATTATGGCAGAACTCGCCATGTATCAGTCTCTAATTTAAAGTATTGATGCAAATTTTATCCTCATTAGCTAGTACCATTTTCGCAGCTGTCAATTCAAATTAGTAGCGATAGCCAACGAAGCGAAATTTGTGTTTAGGCCTAGTTATTTTTGCAAAATAAGTGGAATTAGTTGTCAGGATGTTAAAACATACCTCGTCATAAGTCAGTTATTTTTTAATCAATTCCCATGCATTCAATCTCATTTTACTTAGAAATATACAAGTTTGCAGAATCTTACTTTTAAACCTATACAAAGGATAGACTCGTTCGTCACTTTGTTTTTGATTTTTTTTTTGTAAAAATATGTTCATAAATAAGATAAGTTATAACATGTCAATAAAATTCCTTTTTTGGCAATCCATTTAATTTTAGTTTTATTAAACTCCATAAATTTAATTACATAATTTTTCTGTTTAATTATAATAACTTCTTATAACTTCTCTCATAAATCAAAAACACTTGTTTGCTTCACTCCAATATGATGACTAAACTGTTGAAAGAGCGTTGAGTGTAAGGGTTTTGGTGTTAGTATACAAAATTTTGTGCTTATACATCTGTGAGACAACAAAGATTCCACAGCTATTTCAATTTATATAATAAAAATAGAAGAGTGGCTTTCTATAATGATTACGAAGCTCAATTTAGGTTACAATTTTTGATTAAACCAAAATAAGGAAATTTTGATCTGATATTCGCATTCGTATTCGCGAATATTGGAAGAGAAAATTCGCATTCGCATTCGTATTCGCGAATATCGAAAATCGGACATTCGTTACATCCCTAGTATGAATCCAACACACTGTATATAGAGACAAACTGAGACCCTCCATATTGACGTTGATTAACTAACATTTATTTCTATTTAATTCTAACCTACATTCAATTTATTACAATTTTTAGTGATACACCATAATTGGATTCAGTTTTCAATTCTAATAAACTTTGATTACAATTTGAGATATTATATAAAAAAAAGAACTCACTTTTAAACAAAATTGGTATATTTTCTGAAACCTAGTATATCATTGGAAAAGTTACATAAATACTTATTATACACAGTCTTTAGTGCAATGGCATAATTAGATGCAGTTTTTATTCTAATTACTGCTATTTGATAACAATTTTAGATATTAAAAAAATAAAGGTTCTTCACTTTTAAGCAAAATTCCTTGAACAAACATAAAAAATAGATATAGAGACAAATTGAAAATAAGATGAGAAATTAAATGAAATTAAATGTTAATTTATCGACTTCAAAATCGGAGGTTCTCAATTTGCCCGTATATATTATTAATTTTTGTGAAGCTAATAGCATGCACTCAAAAATCCGTTCTCGAAAAAAAAAATCAGATTTGCCAGAAAAAGTTCAAAGGCGTAAAGTTGACATTATTACCAGTTATTTTCCTCATAAAAATTAACTATCTGTCGAGTTACAAGGTTTTAATGTTTTTCAAACTATAACTATGAACGATTGAAAAAGGCGCAATTTTTACAGTTGTTTCCAAATAACTCAATAACTAAATATCCAATCAGCTAGATGAACCTATAATTTAGTCGCTACTGAAATACGTATAAAACAAACTTACTATTGGAACTAAAACTGTTCAATCAGTTGCTGAAATTTTTCCAAAACTGCCAAAGCTGCGAATTTTTGAAAATTTAAACAACCCGTATAATTAATTGACAAATAAAAATTTGTTAATAACATTTTTTATGTGTTACGCTATATACATTCTTCCAAAAAAACTATTGATTAGTGGGTTTTTTTTCCAGTTGAAAATACCAACGTCCCTAGAGTATTAACGGGTCTACGCATCAATACAAAGTGTAAAATAAATATATATAAAAAACAAAAACCGGATTCAAAAAAGTAACTTAACTATAAAGCAAAAAATAACATTTTGCTCTAACAATTAAATACTGATTTTGAACTTGTTGCCAATTTATATGTTTTACTTCTTGGCACCTATTTCAAAATAAGTATTTTTTTGTTGCAGGAAAGTCTGTTTTCTTGTTTTTTTTTGAGGTTAGTTACTTATTCGAGGTCGATCTTAGTTTATTTAAAATATACAATTAAAATATAGGAGTGCACAAAAGAACTTATTATGCTAATTTAAACTTAAACGAGAGAACAAAACTATAACATTCACGAGATAAAGGTTATTAATTTAGATTTGACTTTAACTGTGTTTTTACATTTGTGGCACACCAAAGGTCCCACAGCTTTTCCATTTTAATTGATCTTATACATTATTGAAGATAATGCTAAAAACCATAGTAGATATTAAAATTTCGGGATCATGGTATACAGTATGCTCACTACTATTTTAAATGTAATCAAGCAAGTTACTAGTTTGCTCAGTAAACGTCTAATGCGTAAAGTTAGTTAAATTAGGAATAAAAGAAAAATGTGTAAAATTATTAATAATAAAAGTTTATCAGAGTGTATTTTCTAGTTGTTTTAAACTATTATTATCCCTTAATAGCTCGGTGTAAATTCTTAATACCTTTGTCTGATTAAAATTATACTTGTTATCTAAAAGATGCTTTGCAAGATGCGAGAAGCCCAAAGAATTTTGGTTTACATGTCTAAATTGTTCTTTTAATTGTTTCTTGAACCATCTGTAAGTTTTATAAATGTAAAATGATCCGTCTGTATCACATGTAAGTTGAGAAACACTACAACTCATAATATCAGGTGGGTCTTTGGTGTTCAAAATAAAGTTTCCTATCCATTTTTGGCCTTAAAGGAAATGTTTGTGCCCGGTTTGAAAACCTTGTAAGAACGTTAATGTGGAATGTTAATGACCAATAAGGTTTCTGGAGCTGTAAGTTATTATGGTTATGTGATTTTGGCAGGTAAACCGTGCAACGAAAAATACTGCAACTATTGTAGTAAATAGGAACAGGATATACACTCTCATTTAAAGAAAACTGATCACGCGCAACTAAGATTTGAAAATGAGTAATAAATGAAAATAACAACAATTTTTAGCACAACCAACTTATTACAAGATGGGAGCAGAAACAAACAAAAAGTAGCTTTTCTTCTCAAAAGGCTTTTAGAAGTCAATCCCAATCTTAAACTAAGATTGACAAATATCAAAATATGACAAATTACGCCTAATCACTCAGTGTAAATTTTAGCAATATATCTGACAAAAATGCTTACCAAAGTATATCTTTACCAGTTAGAGATAAATTGGTTTATTAGAAATTGACTATTTACAACAAAATTAATGTACCATTGAATTAATCATCAATTAATAAATTGAGAAACTGAAGTAACTAATAAAATCATAATTCACAGAAGTAATTGTAAATTTTCAAGAAATAGGCTGTACCATTAAACCAGTCAACCATCAACATACGAGAAAGTTAATTTTGAACCCAAATAAAAGCAAAAATGGAGATGACAAGTATCCACTAACAAATATATGATTGTGTATGGCTTAAGGTCGCTGGATTGCAAGGACTGGTTTGACTTTTACATATCAAGTTTTCTTCTCAAGGTTGAATAGAGATCTTATAAGTAGACCCGAAAAGTTTTCCGGATTCCAGCAGTTTCTGAAACGCAGACGAACCATTGACGGCCCCTAAAATGACAGACGACTCCTTTTGAGGGGAATAGGTCCTAAATCATAAAGGTAAAGGCTTATAAACATACCAAACACCACAAACCTTGGCTTGAAGGAACTGATGGACATACTCGCGGAATATATTAATAAATCCGCATTGAAAATAATTTTCAAACGTATTTTGTGTTATGGGCAACAACAATTACAAATTAAAGCCGACGCAACTACGCGACGCACCATTAACCGCCCAACTAGCTTACTCCTAGCAATTAAATCACTATAAGTGGTCTTGGACACCGTAAATGCAAAACCTGTTGGAAACTGCAAAAATTTATGCTTCAGTTTCCTCTCAAAATCAAGTAGTAACTGCTTAAAAACTACCAAAACTGTTAAATATCCGATTGTCCCGAATTCACATGGTAGAATCTACACGCAATACCAACACTTAACAAGGCATTTCCTAAAAGAACGAAGGTAAGTATTAAAACGTATCTTAGAATATTTCCAATACGTAAATGAATTGAGTGTATAAAATAGAATCGCAAATGACTTAGCACACTAAATTCTAAATCATTTAAACGATAAAGCAAAATACAATTCAATAAGAAACTAAAGCTAATAATAAGTAAACATTAAACGTCTGTCTGTATTTATTTACATATAAAATCTAAAGGGATACGAGTACCATTAAGCCTACGTAAATATAAGTACAGCTTGTAGTGTAATTAATGAACAAATTTTTTAACCCATAAAAAACAAATATGTTATTTGTACAAGATTTTTCAATTAAAATCTGCTCAAGGCAGTTCGAACTGCTTTCATTAACGAATTTCAATTATACATGGGCAGTAGGGGAATATTAATAAGTAATGTAACACAGCAATTAGGATACATTGTAAACAAGCGAAGTAAAAATATATTAAACAAAAATAAAACCAATTGGTTATACCAAAACAAACAAAATACAATTAAATCACGTATTAATATAATGAAACTGCTTCGAAAACCAACAGTAGTTTTGGCATCAGTCGTGGCTATACATTTATGCCATCAGAACCCTCATAATCACATCACTAACTGGTTTAAAGGCACAACTGATTGTGGTTTTTATACAACAAAACATTACAAATATTTGTTGTATAACTTAATAATAACATAAAATACACTCACATCACTTGAACTTTAAAATATAAAACAGTTCTACTACTCGTAAAGAAGGATGACGTAAACGTTGCTAGATTTGAGAAAAAAACTGACGGTAAGAACCCGAAAAAGTGTATTTATTTATTTAAGCTTAATTGCCCAATAGTATAAACCATTAATAGAGCAAGTATACATAAAACTAAGTAAAAGTACGCTGTAAATGATTAAATTTATCTCATACAATAAAACATAAATAGAAAAATTCAAAAAAAGGAAAAAATAACAGTTTGAACCAGATTTGTAACATGACAAAAATGAATATCAGCCGAGAACTGACAATGTCGTATAATGAGTCAATAACAAAGCAACGCCAAAACAAAAAACAAAATTGAAAATGCAAAATATATTAAGGAATATAAACCAACGCGAAATTGAATTGTTCCAAAGAATAATTAACAATTAACAAAACCTACCGATAGTTGTTATCCTATATGCTAAATAAAATATTTTAATAGTTTTGAAACGTTAAAGATATACCAGTATAAACCCCTCCTGTAAAATTAACCTTAGCCTTCGTTGTATGTCTAACTTCCACCCCAATTTGACAAACTCTCACTACGATCCATCCTTCACTACCAATTTTTTTCTGTTCACCCTGTACCATATATTCAGTTTTGTCCAAATTTAAATATAGTCCCCACTTACTATTGTATTCGTTCAGTTTACTTAATATTTAAAGCGTCGTCTTAATCTTCAGCGACTATTATAGAACCTGATCGTCAGTAAAATTCAGTACTTAATAATTTTGCATACTATTTGCTCCCATAGAGACACACTTTCTTTTTCAGGTTCTCAAAACTTCAGTAAAAAATTTTGATAATACCTTTGAGCTCCAGCGCTTAAGGCTAATTCAGACTACGCTAGTAGTTTAGTCGAGTGGCGAGTTATTGCAATGATTACTGTCTCAAAAATCGAGTGCAGTACACAAGTTGAATAACGTGCAACTTAATATTCCATACGCACTCATATTCTAGATATTTGAAAACAAATTTTAAAGTTGTTTCTTCATTCCAAAGAAACGACATTTTTGTAATACCTAACCAACAAAACGGTAGGTAATAACTCCACAGCTCAAACAGTAGTTGAACTCGACTTAATGAAACGTTCGGACTTGTTTAGCCGATAAACCATTGAGCAGTGACGCGTGGTGGGGGACGCTACTCGACCAAAAAATAGAACAAAATGGATCGGCTAAATTACTTGCTAAACTACACGACTAAATTTTCGTTGTTCAGACATGGATAGTTACTAAATTACTCGCCACTTGACTAAATTACTAGCGCAGTCAGAACTAGGCTTTATTTACAGTGCAAATAGCTTAACTTCACTCAGTTTTTGTTATTTTCATATACATTCTTAAATCATTATATATCGTTTTTATTTCATTTACTTAATTTCTATTTTCCACATTTTTGAACGCATGTCCGGAGCTACGTTTATAGGATTTTTTATGTTGGAGTTTTATTAAAAGACCCGCTCGGTCGCCTGATCTTAACTATTAGATTTTTTATTTGGGGTAATCTTCAGCTCTAAATTCGGTTGTTTATATCTAACGGCCGAACAATCTGGAGAGATAACAGCACAGAATAATTGATGAAGTGGAAACAATTCACAAAAAAGCGTAGGCAAGTACCACTAAATAATTTGTTAACAAACTTGCACAGTGTTTGGAAGTGAACGGTAGTCAACTTATTGTATATAATAATTTTATGTGCGTTAAATATTTGTGGAACCTCTATATCACTGAAACTCTCCACCGGAAGTTCTGACATTATGCAGAATATTAAATTTAAAATAAAAAAGTTACCACTACACCTCGTGCAACCGGATTTTTAGACGAACCACAGGGAAAAAAGCTCATCGCATCCGACATGCGCACTAACGTTAATTTACAAAATTTCACAAAAATCACAGCAGCCATAAAAAACTTATATCTACACGAGCAAAATTTCTGTCGAAAACAGGGATCATGATTAATTCAAAATTTTTACTTTATATCAAATTAGTAATAATAGAATCATCTCCTTTAATTATAACTACACTACATGAAACTTACTTTGAATATTTGCTTCTATACTTCCACGTAACAAGAACTTCATTACAAGTGACATTGTAAACTGTAACGGACTGAACTTTTTTCGGACGTTTTTCTGGAAACTGACAAATGTGAATGAGATGAACGCTTGGAATAGTCAAAATGAGGCTTATATTAAGAACTGATGTATTTACTTCTGTAGGATTCACTAATATTTCTGGTTCCTAAAAAAGAATTTGATAACTTTACCTAACCTTTAAAAATCATGACTTAAATAGATTTAGAATATGAAACCATTTGAAAGTTTTGCAATAAAATATTGTATTTATGAGATACAACGAGTTTTCATAATAAACCGCAATGAAGCCCTGAATTGTCTGCCAAATAATATACAAGATATAAGATTTATAGCAAAATAAATTTTATGGTGTTTACAGTTATACAATTTTTTCTTGTTCATAAGTAATTTATTTTTTTTACGTTATTATCCAGTTCCCCTGGATTAATGGCGCGGTTTTTACCCCGCGGACATTAATATTCCATTAGTAGGAGCTCCTCATATACTCGAACTAGATTATCTGCATTTTCTGATCGGTAGCCCATTCAGTGTCGGAAAAATATTGCCTTGATGTCCTTAGACCAAAGACCCACTATGCATCTCTGCTCTTTGTCGATGACGCCCTTTCTCAGATCTATTTATCATTTATTACAACTATAGATGATATAGGAATTGAAATATAAAATATCTAGAATATGAAAAAAAACTTAACGTCCACCGTTGATAAATCCTTCGTGTTAGCCTTCCATCTGATCAGACGTATTCCCTTGCGTTTTTTAGCATTATAGCATTTATCGGTTGATGCTAACTTGCATAATTCGGGTCAAGATTGTCATACAAAATACTTTATATTTCTGTTTAGGCCAATATAACCTTTAACATCAATGGCAACTTGCAGTAAAAGAAAAACTGCAGTGCCTCCTTGTTAATTTAAAAAACAGAAGGTAGTTTTCTTCGCAATGTCCTCACCAGCAATACATATTTTTCAGTAATTCTGTACCCTCTTTCCATACACAACATAAATGTCCGTAATCGAAATTTTTATAACTAACAGCTCACATGATAAGTTCCTTCTGATTATTAATCCAGAGTAGGCTTGTTATTCCCGCTAATTCAACAGTTTCTAAATTATATTGTCCTGGTTAGTTAGGAACATGCATTGTCGAAAAGAACAACAATTAAATTTGAGTTTGAGTTCCTTGTCTACTGAGTTTATGTTCAACAGATAAACTACTAAACGAAAATTTATACAGCATAATGCATAAACGAAATATAACGAATAAACTAAATTGATTTTTAATAAATATTGTTGTAAACTCCGTGGATTCAATTAATTATTTTGAAGAACTAATATTCACTTCACTTTTCTAGGAAGTTTTATTTACACGTCAACATAAAATATTTCCAACCGCTGATTCTAATACTATTTACATCGAAATCATAACAGCGAAATAAGCTCAACGCACTAAAACTGACTAACTCCTGAAATTAATGTCTCTTTATATAGCGTAAATTGTCCTTCTCGATGGTGCTACATTTTTCTGTCCAGCGTCTAGAATACTTGTTTGGCGCCATTTCGAAAATTCCAGACTATCGTCGTTGTTCTCGATATTTCCGGGATCATGTCTTGCTCACGTATATAATTTATTTTTTAACAAAATAGATTTTCGCCACTTTTTTCAAATCGTAACGTGTTTTCATCCGATCGCGTATTGCCAGCAGCTATGGCTGAGCTTGTTCATGTGTATAGCCAGAATAATTTGTCTCATTTGGTCGGCACAATCGTTAACTTCATAGGGAGGAGCCTCTGGAGAGCCTAAGGCCAAATTACACGTAGTCTCAGCTCTATTTCGTAGTACACTGGCTAAACTAACTCCTTTGCTGAACCATAGGCCAGACAGGGGAATATGTTCATCCCAGTCACGCTGGTTGTTGGTGACGACTTTGGATAAATGTTGTTCCAAGGTCCTGATGTTAGACTCAAACTTCAGCCCTTGATCCGAATCTATCTCCAACGTTACACCTAAACTACTGAAAATATCTCCGCCACCAACACTGTTGTCAGCGCAGTTTCCTGATTGGCTATGGTGGATGCCTCAGGTCATTTGCTAAAGTAATCTATTGCGGCCAGAATGTACCCTCTCGGATGCGGGCAATGGACCTGTTCATCCCTAGCAATTTTTTCAACTACTAGCTGCGCATTTCCCATCTCCTGCTTCAAAGTAATTTACCCAGTAAAATCTTTGTCAGATTTAATCCAGCGTCTTATTCATGCCCAGATCACGTTCAGTAATTCCATTATGTACTTGGATCTTTAGGAATATCAGTTGAGACTTTATTTCTTTGCCATCATTGCTTTCCCAAATTCTCTTCAACATTCCGTTATCTACCTTTAAGGAGTTCTATTGGGCGCACAAGGACTTCAATTAGGTTGCTAACTCGTCCCATCTTGGCCTGGGTGCGCCTCTCTTCTTGAGTAAAAAGATATGTTCAACATCTGGATCGGCAATTTAGTCCTAGAGACATTGCTTTGCATCGGCATTACTATGCAACTGGCCAGAGCAGTGTTCAAACTTGAAGTCGTATGCTATAATTTCGTCATTCAACTTCTCAATTGTCTTCTCCGATGTCTTCATGCCTAGCAGCCACTTGAGGGTGACGTGATCGGTTCTGATTAAAAACTTACGACCATACAGAAATTTGTAAACGTGGTGTACAACCCGATTATTGAGAGAAATTATTAATCTGGTGAATAGAGTTGTGCCCCCAAACCGATGTTCCTGGTGTTGGTGTCTATGACGAACTTGCCGTTCTATGTAGTAAACGTTAGGATTGGACTGGAACATACTGCCGATTTCATTCGTCGAAATGCTGCTTCACAACCCTGATTCCAACGGGAGGTCTCTTTGTCAGTGATCTGGTGATGTGCCTCAATGGTAGCAATCCCTCTAGCAATCCCTCAATGAATCGCCTGTAGTATGAACAGACCAGTAAATCATGGATGACTTCTATTTTGTCCTAGTTAATTTTAATTTTTAACCCTTAGAAACCATGTGGCCCAAAAACTACACCTCTTTCTGAAACAGGGCACACTTCTTGGAATTGAGCCTCAAGTTGGCAATCTTAATTCATATGAATGCTTCACCAAGGTTCTTCAAGTAGTCATCTGATCAGAGAAAGAATGTCATCGAAGTATAGTAGGCATAGTCTCCTTGTTAACCCGCTCCATCAAACTTTCAAAGTTAGCCCAATCGATATGACCGTAAATTGAAGCAACCCTTTACTGGTGCAAAATGTGTTTTCTCTGTCGCTTTAGTAAATCCCAACTTGCCAATGTCCACTCTTCAAGTTTAAGGTTGAGAACTAACGGTACCCTGCTAGGGTGGTCCGAAAATCATCAATTTGAGGAACTGGATATCTGTCCTTCTTCGTTACGTTGTTCAATTTTCTATAATCTACACAGAAACTGTTAGTTTCGTCCTTCTTTTTCACTAAAACAACTGTTGCAATCTGTGATCTCATGGCCCAATAACTCCGTTTTGTACAATATTTTCCCCGACTGCCTGTTGTTGAACCAATATTAGTCGGTGGTACCCTTATCTATCCGATGTTTGATGGCATTTATACGACCAGTAGTACCGTCAAGACTATTAAAAATTAGTCATTGATTTAGGATAAATTGTTCCCTACCTGTATCACTATATCTGCCTCGCCCTGTATTGACATAGACTGGTGATTGCTCGGCCATTGATGGCGCTACTACCTTGATTCAGTTAATGTAAAAGAATGTATTTATATGCTGAAGTTGACTATAGGTCAGTTCATATAGCATTGTAAAGAATGGAATATTTATTTTGTTATTTATATATGCAACACTCAACTACCAAAGCAGTCAGTTATATATAACCCTCTCTATATATGTTTTTGTTATACATTACCTCAACTCCTCTCATTTTATGCCTTTCATCTCGGTCTGGAAACACAGGGCTCCCCATCTCGGTCCAAACACTATACGGATTTGTATGAACATTATCCAACCTGTATACCATATATTTCCATTTTCCTGACCCCAGTCTCTTCACAACCAAATTGTAAGCCGTTTTCTTATATCCAACAAAAGTCTCATTTCCATACGCTAGAATGACAGAAACAAATGACGGCTTATTCTGGTTTGAAACAGACGATTTCTTTAGAGTTCTCCTCCTTGTAGAGATGATCGTTAATAAAGGATCAGATGCAGGATTTTCCCTTTCTTCGTGGACAATTTCATCGCCGAGAAATGATAATAAGCCCATTAGTGAGTACACGGGTTTTTTAATGAATTGACTGTGGGAGGGACTAGTGTTGTTAATCTGAAACCTTGAAGGGAGAGAAAAAATAAGATGAAAGCGAGGTGCATATTTAATGTGGATAATGAATATAAAGATATATTTAGCACAATATATACGCGTTCATTACGCGGGATGAAAAACGTTAGAGACAGAAAAATATATATACAAGAATTTGCCATTTTTTATATTTAGTTAATTACTATATTTTCAACTTTCACACCGTATTACGTAAATAATAATAATTATATCCTTGTATCTATTTTTGGAATATTACATATAGTTAAGAAAAAATTGTGTTTTACTGCAGTGGCGGCGTAACATGTTATCGATTTTTAAAAAGTTTTGCATCACAGAACAACTTTATTTATTAAGCAAACTAGTCCCAAAAGTCCCATTTTTAGAGACTAAATCAAAATACAATTTTTTGAAAAAGTTTATAGCGTCATTCTTATAGAACTGTTATTTTCCTATATCTTAAGGATTGGTGAAATTCAAAATGAAAAAGCATATATTTTTTGAGATACTTATGTCTTAATATATTAAATGACTCCCGATGTGCAGACGATTTAAAGCAGTCGTTTTACGATTACAAAAGGATTAGTAAGAAATTATGGGGGCCTTATTGCATTCGCCATTTAGAAATCACACTTAGGTGGTGGGTTCTCCAAAAACATGATTAAAAATCCTGAGCATCCATATGTTTTATAAAACGGTCATTTTAAGCTAACAAAGATCTCTTTGTTAGCTTACAATGACCGATCGAGCTTAGAAACGCCATATTATATCCGTCATCTTAATACTTTTGATGGAAGCTTTAAAAAAATACTTCCTATTCTCCAGGGGCTGTTTTGCGACAATAGGCTTGCAAGATGAAACAATTCCGAACCTTCATTTGAATTGAATGAGGCCGTTTTACGGTCATAAAATTATTTATTCGAGATTAAGGATGCCATTTTGAAATCAAATTTATGTGGTATGTTATTTTTGCGGTGATGGAAAGCTTACTTGACACAGAAAATGCATTATCACAATAGTGACATTAAAATGTACAAATTTTTAGAACGACTTCCATTTACGAACAAACATATTGGATCGGTCATTGAATTTTAATAAAAAACTCTTGCAAAGCTAACTTTTCTATTATATTTTCCGGTGTAACCAGACGGGCAATATCAGCTGGATTCATTCGATTTCTGGTGGCGATTTATTAATTGGGAATGATTGACGGCCATCTGCTTGAGCTCTTCGATCTTCTTCTTCTCTTCCAGCATTTCTGATTTTTTCTGTACCATGCTTTTCAAATGTTCTTGTAAGGATTTAGAATTTTCCAGTAATTGGGCTTCTAAGGACTCTTTCAAGGTTTTGGAGTTTTCTAGCAATTTGTGTTCTAGAGTATTCGAATTTTCTAGTAATTTGTCTTTTAGTATTTTAGAATTATCTATTGATTTGTCTTCTAGGGTTTTAGAATTTTTCTGTAATGTTTGTAGCTTATCTTCTAAACACTTAGAATTTTCTAGCAGTTTATCTTCTAGTGTTTTAGAATTTTCTTGTAATTTGTCCTGTAGGGTTTTGGAATTTTCTTGTAAATTGTCCTGTAGGGTTTTAGATCAATTTTCCTTCTAACACCTCTTTCAAGTTTTTAGAATTTTCCTCTATTCACAATTTATCTTGAACACCGGATCTTTACTATACGGCAATGCTTTCGTCAGGTCTCCGTATTTAAATATTTCTTCTCGGAATTCTCCTGAAGGTCAAAGAGCCCCCGAAAAATTTCCTTCATGTGTTCTCGAAGATTCGATGAAATTCGACAAATTTCCGTCGGCCTCGGATTGACAGACCAACATTTCGGGTTCCACGAAATATCGGATGAATGCGATTCCACGAATTATCGGATGAATTCTCGTCACATAATTGTGTTCTAAAAGATTCTGTATTCTATATGCCAAACCGAACCGATTGAAAGGATCAACTGTATCCTGTATGTAATCGACGCGTTGATACATCATTTACTATTTCGCGTACCATCTGGAACCTTCTGTCGCCTTCCTATAAGTATCTCTTTACTTGATTCTAATAAATCTGGAAGTACTTTTTCATCGTCAGTAGTGTGAAATGTAACTCTTCAATCTTTTTGCATTTGATATATTACATGATATCTTTTTATTATTTTTTATTTTTTGATATAATTTTATAATTTGGCCTTCAATATTAGTGTTATAGTTTTGGCTATAATTTTCTCTTTAAAGCGAGGCCGGATATTTATATTACTTTTAGGACTTATAGATTCGGAAATAAACGGAGGCAATGGATCGCTTTTTGTATGATTTTGTTGACCTCTTTTAAACAAATTATTTAAATAATATGAAAAAATATATTTGTATTCCTCATACCGAACCCTGTTATTTGATATACTTTGAGAAAATTTCATTTAATTTGCCTCCAAAATTTATTTAGGCCTTTATGAGAGGCCTTATACTTTTATTTTTTTTTTCCAAAATTTTAGGTCGTTTGGTTTCGGAAATAAACGGGAACGTATATTTTTATTATTATATTTTAAATAAATTATTTTAGAAATATGAGAAAGACAGATTTATATTCCTTGTAATAATTTCTCCCCAGATGTATCCCCAAAATGAGAATTTCTTCATTTTCCCTATGGAACTCCTAATCGGATCACGAAACTTTGGATTGATACCAAAGGCACTTTTTTCTTATGGAAAAATTGACAAATTTTTTGAAATATCAGTATGTTGTTGGAGTTGATGTTCTGACAACAAGAGTCCATAGGCTCAAACAGATTCTATGACTAGTTTTTGAGATACAGGGTGTTAAACATCGAAAATGCCTTATTTTTGATATAAGATTTCTCATGATAGAGGTATTTTATTTCTGGTTATTAATGAAATCGTGATTTTTGGACTATTGGACATAAATATTTCACAAAAACAACTGGTATATACTTTGGTGGATTACAGTGTTTCAAAAATACGTACCTTTTTACATCATACAACAATTGATGGAGCATTAAACTATATCATATAAAAATACAGGTTTATACAGCATGTCCCATTTAGTCTTCACAGAATTTGACAAAGCATAGGAAAAATTAGTTAGATGGCAAGGAAAAAACGTTCATGCCGAGACAAAAGAATATCAGCGCTGGCTTGACCTAGACACACAATTGGTTGTCCGACGTTAGAAAAAAATGAAGCAAGAACGTTGTCGCAGAGTTGTTCATGGACTAGAATTGTTTGATTACTTCTAGAATGCTTTGGCGTCTTTAACTTACACATAACTATGGGGGATATTATAGATAGTATAGTTTTAGTAAACAAGTTATTTTGACAAATTAATGTACGAGATTGGTAGCACTAGTATTTCTGATGAATGCAACCGAAAGAAATATATAGATATTAATCAAATGACTTGATTTAAAACTGACGAATATTATGAAGAATTTGGAGAAAGCGAAGTAAAAAGAGATAGAAGGGTGTTTTACAAAAACATTTCTGAACATCTAATCACAGCATTATAGGAAGAAAAGCTACAATATGAACAATGAAAAGTGCAAAATAAATTCACAACTAAATAACTAAACTGAAATTAAACATAGAAAATAAAATTTATAACGTCGAAGCAAGTCATATATTTTTTTTATCTAAAGTGAAATTGAAAGACATAATGAAAGCAAATCTGTATACTCATAAACCAGCATCTATCAGAACAAAAAAAAACCTGTATGTTACAGCTGCTTATAAACTACTTGTGTATCAAATTTTATCCAGATCCAATCTGCCCTTTTTGCTTGATTTAGTAACAAAGTCAACAAGTTCACATAATATTACGCCCTCTCAGTCTCATAAAGTTTAAATTTCCAAAAATCCGTTCTTGTCGGCATATTTCTTGACTTAGCAGTTTTAACTGCGTGTTAATAGATCAACCATCCCGGACATTCCCACCCGTTAGAGTTGCAAAATTTCACGTTCCTAGTTCCAGTGTTTTCTGCTATGCCTTGATTACACAGGTCGATAAAATGAGACCGATTGTTTTGCCCAGAAACTGACTATACTTTCCTGAAGGTTTTTAATGCGCAAAATTGCTCTGTCACGTCTGGATTTTAAAACATGCTAACCTAAAAGTGCAAAAACACCGTTTTGCCCATTTTTCAGATCATATATGTAGACAAAATGTTTTCTCAAAAATACACACCGCATCTTAAAGTATAAGTCTGTCTCTTTCGAATCACATTGAGTTTGTTCAAATCTTCTTTTTTCGCTAAGATAGAGTGATTTTAAGTTTATAAATTTACTAATCATGTATTTATTACATTAAAGAAAGGAACCAACCCATCATTTCTCATGCCCATACTACTTCATGACCCCCAGAAATAGTCCCGTACTACTTCACGACCCCGAGGAATAGTTTAGTTTTTATTCAACAAGCTATTTCCCACCTGCCTCCCATCACATAATTAAATTTTTGAAGTTTGAATAAGCTCGTTTCCAGTCATTGTGGGAGAAGAGTGCAAATAAATTTCACATCTGTATAACTTTCTGTTTCTGGGTTACTGAATTTTCTTAAAAACAATAGAAACCTCCACTGTCCAATTCAGTAATTAAACTTTTTACCAATAATCAATCATCATCAATAATATAGCCTATGGTTTTCAAAGATAATATAGATTTCTATTAGGTTCAGCAAACAATTATTTTGCATGTACTTACTTGCTGCAAACAACATAGCGCAAACGGTCGTGTATGCTTATTTCCATGAAATTCTGGATGGTAATAATTAAAAGAGTCTGTTCTTAAATGACTAGACTTTCATATATAATTAAAACTTATCAAACGTTTTCAATCCATTGGTAGAAAACCGGTACTCACTAAAAATAAGACTCACCTTTATTGGGGTAATTGTAATCGATAGGATGTCCAGTATTAACTCAATAAAAAAAAGGCCAGGAATATTTTTGATTACAATTAAATTCAACAAACTGCAAAAATCTATTGAACATCTATTCTGAAGCAGCTCTTATTACACGAATCGCATAACCTCTCCAGATAGCATAAATAAGAATCAAAATCGAATATTTGCGAGACAGCAACGTTCCAGAAACATCATATTTCTGCGAGTCTGTTTATCATTTAGGAAATTGCATGAAAACATTTCAATTCGTCTCGTAACAAACCAAACATATCAGTCGAGTACAGTAAAAACTGGTTGGGCTCGGATTTCAAAGTGACATTCATCAGTTAAACTGAAGTTGTTATACAAGGGCTTACTAGTTTGTTTTACTAACAAAAAATACGATTGTATTTAACGTTTCTACTGGTTTTTGTCATGGGATTTATCCTTCTATTCATCTAGTAATTGATCTACCTGCTACCTCAGTCCTTAACGTTTGATGCTTATTGATTTTCAAGTTTGTTTAGACCTCCATATCTCAAATCATATGTTCACAGTACATTCACGGAGGTTAATTCGAAACTACTTTGTAAGTGGGAATAAGATCGAAAAAAATTTATAATACACAATCGCTAAATACGAATGCATTTCAAATGTAAAATAAGGCAGGGGCGGTAAACGGCTGCGGGTAAACAGAGTTGTTATTGCAGTATGGATTTGGAATTTGGGATGGAGAAAGCTGAATAGCAGCGTTGTTGTATTAGTTGTTGATTTCAGAGAATTGCAGATGATGGCCTGCAATCTCCAAACATTAGAATGGGGTAGTATCCCAAAAGCCTATAATATCGTGACACATCATAGGCATTATGGAGTGTCCAATTAGAGAAGGAAACGGTTTATTTTGGAGGAGTTGGCAGGGTGAATAATATTACAGTGAAAAATTGGGGTGGGGAACCTAGTATTGTTAGGCGATTACCAAACGCCTTGATTAACATATTGCTGGGCTGCTGAGCACTGGCAGCGAGGGTCTAGACGTAGGAAGTGTTGCTGCTAGAACTAGGCATGTAGAGAGATAAAAAGGGTAAAAGGATGATTTTTTTAGTTATTTAGAGAACACCAATTATTGTCTAGCATCTGCTTCGAATAAAACCACTAATAAGCTTTTTAATAAACATAAAGTCCAGGTAGTTTGCCAAACAATTTATGATCATTAAAAAACAAATGTTTCTTGTTGGATAAACACAATTATATATATGTTTGAAAACAAGTTGGCACGGACGGAACTATGTGTAGCTCTCTTGATGGTCCGGGTGTTCGTCCTTTGAAAGTTTTGTCCCTGTAAAGGAACGGTCGCCTGACGTTTCGCCAAAATCTCATTTGACATTTTCATAAGGCTTTTCCTCTTTTTCCAACACGAAGGGTGGCTGCAGGTTCGGACCTTTCCGGACTACTTCGTATCCGAGATCGTCGGCTAGGTCGTTCTCCGCTTGGTCTGCTCTCCGTGGCGTCTGAAGTGGAAGTGAGCTCCGATATGTGCGCGCCGTTATTTATGCTATGTCCCAAGTCCCCTCCTATTTCTTTGCCCCACCTCCGATTGTGTTGAGGGGGCGGTGCCGTTTGTTTTGATTGGGTGACACCATTGCGTTGTCGCAAATTGTACCGATGACGTGGTTCTGTTTGTACCGATGGCGGCCGCAGATGTTCGTTAGAAGAGTGGGCGTCCTGCTAGTTAGCTACGAGTGACGAAATGCAACGTCAGGACGCCCACCCTTCTAACGAACATCTGCGGCCGCCAGGCAGGGATCAGTTATCAACTACGCGGATGAATTCCCGGAAACCACCTAAAACATTGGCATTCTCAATGCGTAGTAACGGTGAACTGAGAGGTGATCTGCCTGAGGTGTTTATTTTATATGTCTCCGTCTGAGGTCGTATCGCGCCTGATTGGTCGGTGTTGACTCCGCCCCCTTCGCTGTCGTGTTGGGTGTTCTGCTTGTAGACGGGTTTGTATTTTGCGTAGCTAATTGTGTTTTATTTTGATGTTTTGATATAATTGTCTTCCATGTGTTAGAGGGGTGCAGGGCGTCGTCTCTTTTATTTAGTTGTCCAGTTTTCTCAATTTCAATAGCTTCTCGTATTAGTCTAGTTTTGTAGTGAGGAGTTTGTGAGATCTGTTTACAACTATTGAAATTGATTTTATGGCCCGATTGTTGCTGGTGTTGAAACAGGGCCGATGTCGTTTGTTTATTTTTGACAGCTAATTTGTGTTCCTCTAAACGGGCTGAAATTCTCCTTTTCGTTTGTCCGACGTATACCTTATCGCACGTTCCGCAAGTTATACTATATACCCCTTGGTTTTCAAGTTTGGATTTCCTAAACTGGTGCCTATAGTCTCGTGCGGTTTGTATGCTGTCGCTATGTCATGCCTTCAAAGAATTCGGCCAATTCTGTCCGTTGTCCCTTTGATGTATGGTAAGAATACTTTTGGTTTTTCGGTGAGATCATCTTTTGGTTTTGGCTCATGGTTATGTTGTGCTATTGCTTTTTTGATAGTGTGGTTTGTGTATCCGTTTTGTCGTAGAGCGGTAGTTATCTGTTTTAATTCGTGTGTTTTGTTATTGTCGTCTGTCAGTCATATGGATCTGGAAATTAGCGTGTTGGCAACTCCCTGTATTTGAGATGGGTGGTGGTGAGATTTGTAGTTTAAATATCTGTTCCTGAAAACTTGAAAACCAAAAGGTATATAGTATAACTTGCGGAACGTGCGATAAGGTATACGTCGGACAAACGAACAGGAGAATTTCAGCCCGTTTAGAGGAACACAAATTAGCTGTCAAAAATAAACAAACAACATCGGCCCTTTTTCAACACCAGCAACAATCGGGCCATAAAATCAATTTCAATAGTTGTAAACAGATCTCACAAACTCCTCACTACAAAAGTAGACTAATACGAGAATCTATTGAAATTGAGAAAAGTGGACAACTAAATAAAAGAGACGACGCCCTGCACCTCTCTAACACATGGGAGACAATTATATCAAAACATCAAAATAAAACACAATTAGCTACGCAAAATACAAACCCGTCAACAAGCAAAACACCCGTCAACACCGACCAATCATTCAATGTAACAAACGGATGTATTCCCGGATAAATATTTCTTCAGATTGTTCCATCCGTGAAAGCCTACGACTAGACTAGACTAGGCAGGGATCGATGGTAAAATGACGACGTTTCCGCAGAGTCACATCTGCCCTCGAATACTAAGATTTTCAGGAGCGCTCGCGCTGTTATATAGTCGCGGCTCGGCGCCTATCGGTTGGCACCGAGAACGGCTGCATGTGATTGGCACTTGACGCTCAGTGGCCACGCCTGCCGCTTGCTTATTGGTTATTACCGGTTGAGATGTTATAGGACGGGTCCGGGCCGGTACTATGTTTAATAGCATTTTCCAAAATTTCGAGATAAGTTCTGGATTTCTTTGCGTGCGTTTAGACTGTGAGGCGTCTTCGCCTATTTCAATTGCCGCTCTTACGAGTCTTGATTTCGGGTGTTCTATATTTGCCAGTACTGTGGTGTTTCCGAAGTCTATTCGGTGTGAAGTCGTGGTGGCGTATTCCGCAATGGATGTTATTTTTTCCTGCTTTCTTATGACGTTCTGGTGTTCATCACGTCTACCTTGAATTGTTCCTGTTTTTGAGTTTGCCCCACATAGATTTTATGACAGTCTGCACACGGAATCTCATACGCTCCCTGTTGTTCTAAAGGGATCCTCGTCTTCGGAGTCTTCAACACCGTGCTTATTTATCTGTCTGTATTGAAAATAGTATCGATATTGTGTCTCGGTAGAATTCTTGCAAAACTGTCCGTGGTACCCTTGACATACATACATAAGCCTTGGTTATTGGTGTCTCATGCTCCTCGTCTGTTTGTCTCGGTTTTGACTTTAGGGCTCTTTGTATATTTCAGTCTGTAAATCCGTTTTGTCTCAGAGCTGTTTTTAAACTGTCCATTTCCTGTTTGATGTTATCCTGGTCCGCTAGTCTCTGTGATCTGGTTACTAAAGTCTTGACGACGGCTTGTAGTTGGGCAGGGTGGTGATGAGAATTAGCATGAAGGTATCTGTTTGTGTGAGTTCCTTCTTATTTATCAGAACATCAGTTGGATGGCAGTTGATTGTTGGCTTCAACCTCGATGGTAAATTTTATTTTGTGATGGATGCCATTAAGGTGGTCTAAAAATGTGTTGAGGTGTTCCCTCCCATGAGGCCAAATCACAAATGTATCATCCACATGTCGCAACCATAAACTGGGTTTGAGAGTTGCTGTTCTTAGTGCCAGCTCCTCTAAGTTCTCCATAAAAAGGTTCGCTATTACTGGTGAGAGTGGTGATCCATTGGAGCTCCTTCCACTTGTTTGTATCGGTGGTTCTCGTTAACAAAATAGGTGTTCATCAGACAGTGCCTTGTTAAATCTGCAAGGTGTTGACGTGGTTTGTATTTTTCTGTTATGATATCCAAGGCTTCGTCGGTAGGGAAGTTGGTAAAAAGGGACATTACGTCAAAACTTACAAGAAGACACTTGTTTTTCTCCATCTAGGTCTCCGGAGTACTGTTCTAACTTATGGTTTGCAACATGTCGAAGGGTTTCAGCTCGGGAATTTGTACCTTTTCTGGAACCGTATCGCAAAAGTTGTAAGGTACTGTTACCTTAGTAAAACCTACAAAGGCACTACACTCCGACTGAAGTTTTAAAATGGAGTTGTGCACTCGAGTTAAAGTAGTTGAGTTCTTTTGATTGCAACTCACCACAACACGCAAAGGTTCGTAGGTCGCGACAAGCCACATATTTTGTTCAAGTTTTTGGACATTATAACCCTGACTAAAAATTACTTCACTTCCGCAATTGTCTGGCACATTTGAATACTTTTCAGAAGTTGCATCTCGGCACGGTGCGTTAGAGTCTATAGGATAGGCGTATAGGTCGGGACACAATTTTCTTCCGATAGCAAGCGGTTTACACGCGCTCAAGTCCTTGATTGAGATAAACATTAAACAGTCTTCGTTTTTCGCGAGATATTTTTGAGTGAAAGACAAAAGGTGATGTAACCCAGTTATGTCATCGTAAATTGGGATAAGGTTAAACCGGAAAAAGGTTGTTGTTCTATTAATAGCATTCTTAAAACAAAAATAAGATCTGAGTTTGTTTGGAAAGCTTCTAACTCGATCATTTCCAAGTATTGACCAATGCTTGAGTATTTTATTGGTAGTGGAAGAATTTTTTTTTATTAGATTTTGTGATATTTCTTGCAATGCCGTAATGAGATATTCGAGCGTTAAAATAGATGTATGTATGATTTTAAGACACGCGAAGGCAATTGAATTTAGCACATTATTTATGCTATCTTCCAAGTAAATGTAATTCTCCATTAGTTCCTCGCATAATTCGAGCAACATAAGTTTCATTTCAATGTAACCGACTTTATCGCCAATTTTTCCGATTGTGGTTTCCAGTTTTTTCAAATTGCTGTTAAAGAATTTCGTCACTTTGAAGTTTTTGGACGGTCTCGTTAAAATTTTTAATGACAGAGGTACTTACACTGATTTCGTTTTTGAGTAAATTTTCTATTTGTAGTTGACTGTCATTGAGCCTATTTATACTATCAGTAAAATATTTACCGTCATCCACGTCTAAGTTTCCGGTAATTGCTTTAAAAAGAGTACCTGCGCCATCAAGTCTGCCGCGTTTTGGTCTTTTGGTGTCCATATTTATTTCGATATATTTGTCCTTAATTGTGGTGGATATTTGGTTTAGAAGATTTATATGAGTTTGTACATCTGAGCGGAAGTAATTCATTGCGAAAGATTTATAGTTAACAGTTTCGATAAGTGTTTGTAAAAATTTATTATTTGTCGTAAAAACGTGTTCGAGGGCCGAAATATTTGTGTGGACCAAAGTGTCCATTTATTGTTAGAAACGATTATTTGGGCTTCGTTGTGAGAGTATATCCCTAATGTGTTATTTATTAGTTCGATAAGTTCGACTTGATATTAGGCTACTGCTGATCTGAACAGCATTCACAACCTGAAACAGAAATTAACTTTCTGAGAACGGTTTCATTCTGTCGAAATTTACTTTAGTTTTTTGTTTGGTTTTTCTAATTTGTGGATTCTAATCATGTCTAGTAAGGTAAAGTGGAATCGTTCTAATGAACCATTTGACTGGGGTTGTCCCACACTAGAATAGGAGAGTTTGATATCAAATAACTTACACAAATCTCTCATTAGTGCGTTGTCGAATTCCCTGTCATAATCACAGTGTATCCGTAATGGAGTACCTAAGTGTTGGAAATATAGGAGTAAAGTACTAACAACGGTTTTTGCGGATTTGTCGGTTATGGGGTAGGCCTGAGAGAATTTTGTTAGTTCGTCCCGGATAGTCAATGCGTAGTTTTTGTCGGGACTTCTAGAATTTCGATGTTCACACGTTCAAAGGGTGTCCATGGAGTTTCAGTAATGACATGTGGCTGTCGAGATTCTTTCTTGCTCTCTGGCAAGTTTGACAGTTTTTGATAAAATTGTCAACGTCCTTAGTCAGTCCTTGCCAATTGTATTTTTCTTTTATTCTGCGGATGGTTTCATTGATACCTCGATGTATATTATTTTTGCTGTTATGGAATTGGTCGAGAATCATAGGTATTTGGTCTTTCTCAACCGTTTGGACGATATTTGGCAAACTTTCCATTTAATATCTATTGCAGAAAAGACGAACGAAAGCATTTCCAGAATGGGCAAATCAATGTTATTCTCAACACAATATACTTCGTTTTCTCTACTATTATATAAATATGCGAAAAGAATTTCGTTGACTACTTCTGGGTCAGAAGGGAGAGGGACGATGTAATAGCGTATTTTTCTGACACTTTTGCTTGCAAAGACATTTACTCTTGGGACATGAAAATCAGCATTTTCCTCAAAAATATCTTCGATGAGGTCATGGTGAAAATCTTTCGTGAGAGAGCCTTGGGGAAATACTAGGATGTTTTTGTTTACTCGGTCTAAGAGTTGGCAATTAGAAAATTGAATTTTGTCGTAATCTATGAGTGAAACGGTTTGATATCGCTCGACAAAAGTTCTAAATTCTTCAGAGATTTGTTGGAGGTTCATGGGACTTTTTGTCTGGGGTTCTTGTGAGTCATCGTCAGTTTCGTTTGTTGGGAGTACTCTAAACGGTGTTAGATGATTGTTTGCTTGAAATGATATGTAATCATTAAAGTTGTTAACTTTAATGCGAGAGAGAGCGTCGACGTTTTTATTTACTTTGCCGGGTTTGTAAATTATTTGATAGTCGTACTCCTCGAGCTTAAGGCGCCATCTTGCAAGTCTACTTCCAGGATACTTCATAGAAAACAGCCAAGTTAAAGGGCGGTGATCGCTCAAAAGTAGAAACTTACGGCCAAAAAGTATTGGTCTAAAGTGTTTAACCACCCACACTATTGCAAGGAGTTCTCGTTCTATGGTTGAATACTTAGTTTCAGCATTGCAGATAGTTCTGGAAGCATAGACTACGGGCAAATCTTTACCTACGGGGCCTTGCGAGAGGACTGCGCCGAAAATGAACTGGCGTCGGTTGTAAGAATAAATGGCTCTTCAAAATTGTGGTATATGAGTATGGGAGTAGAAGTAAGGAGGGCTTTTTTAATTGGTCAAAAGATTTGAGGCATTCGGAATCGAACTCGAAAAGTATGTCTTTTTGAAGTAATCTTTGATTTGCTTCGTAAAGGTCAGTTGGTCGCCTTCTAAATAGAATATATCGGAATATTCAAGGCAAAGTTCAGATGTTCTAACCGAAGTTGTTCCATAATTGTGGTTTGTCTGTCAGGTTGGATTAAGTTTTGTGAGAAATTTTCTGAAAGATTATTTACTGAAAAATTGTTTATTGGTTCGAGTTTCAAATTGTCGAAATTAACAGTTTTGGGAATATCATTTGCATTCAAAATTGACGTAAGAAATTCGCCTTTTTCATTAATTTTAACAAGGGCATGGGGAAGATAAACTTTTTCTATTTCGGCAGAGGATAGAAAAGCCTCAGTATTAGTGAGGTTACATTTGAATTTACATATTTGTTCTGTTCGGGGTTCGAAAGAGATTGTATTAACCGGGATGCAGTTATTGAAAGTTGAAGGGCTCTGAATACGCATGAGAGGATCATCCGTAACTTTGTAGAGAGGTCAAGTTTTAAAATTGGTCACAAGTTGTTTGCTGTTGAAGTCTATAACGCAGTTATAATGTTCAAGGAAATCTGAACCCTGTAATCCGTCGAATTCAATGTCGATGTTACAAATGTCCACCTTGTGTGGGTCGGCGGCATTGAAAGGTAGAAGGGTGGATTCGTTGATTAAGATTTTCTGATTTGTGATTCCTTGGATGACTACTTTTTCGGGAAATCGTTGTTTAAACCGTTGGCAAGTTTCGGGTTTAAATATTGACAATCCTGCCCCGGTGTCAATAAGGAGTTTGTATGTATTGGAAGAGTTGGAGATGTAGTAGAGGTTTTTTGAATTGACCGAAAGAAGTGGCCTTACAGAAAATTCTGTTCGGGAAAGTTTAGGTTTGGATTGAAATCGTCCAAGTTCATCGTTTGAATTTGTCTTTGAAGATCGGAGATCTCGTGATAGGGAGGTTTTGCTTCTGCAGGGATAGTCTGAAAATTTTGTTGGGAAGGAAACTGTTCGCTGTCGTAATACTCATATTGTTGGTTATAATTGTCATTACGTGCGTTTTCGTTTGGATTATATTCGAATCTGTGGTGTTTGTGTGTGTCTGGGTAATAATTGTCTGATACGGTTTCGTATTTAGTTTGTGTTTGAACATTTTGCGGTTCATCGTATGAAAAATTATATTGATCAAATTGTTGGTTATTTAGGTGGTGAGTTTTCTGTTGTTGTTTGAAAAAACTCGGATTGGGTCTATAATTACTAGAAGTTGGAGTTGGTCTACTTGTTGAGGGTTGTTGTTGTTGGTGAGAAAATTGAGGTCTATTATTAAACTTCGTAGGTTGATTAGCAGACTGATTCGCATAATATAGGCGATTGCCCGAGTAGTTTGGGTGAGAATTTTGGTTAGTCTGGGATTGTCTCATTTTGATAAAACATTCGTTGCTGAAATGTCCGATCTTTTTGCAAAACGAAAATTGTTTTCGGGGTGGACCATTATTCGGTTTGGGTGCATTTCGGTTGACTGAGAATTTTTGAGTTTCTAGATTAAACAACTGTAATTTTCTTTTAATACGGGAAATAGCGGTCAGGACTCGTTGGGTAATTGCCTCATTCTTTGCAGGTCTGAATGAGGGCGGAGAGATCCCTTGGATTTTTCTGATAGTCTTTGAATGTCCGCTAAATGACTGGGGTCACGTGAATTAACTAGTTCAGCGGCTCGTCCACGGAGTTTGTGCAATACTAGGAAAATACAATGCTTGGAAAAAGCGAAGTAAATAATTGTATTTAAAATGAACAAAAATATAAGAAATAAAATTTTGTTACTGGTTCTAAAATAAATACAAGTTGAATAAAGGTATGAACAAAAATAAATATTTGGAATTTCTTAAAATTATCAAAATAAAATTTCCAGATTCGTTCATCGGTAAATATTTAGGATGGTTTAGTTAAAATATTAAGACTGATAGAACTGGTTGTTCAAAAATTATTAAATATTATAACTTTTTAAGGCTTACGTGATTATCATAGGACTTGTTCTATCAGTCACTGAATACTGGTTAGCCACTGCTTGTTCCCTTGTTGAACTCGGTAGTTGGTGTCCAAGTAGGTTCATTGTATCCGCGAAGGTTAGGAAACCACCGTAATTACTTAGAATGTTTCTTGTTCTAATTACGTCTGGAATATTCTACTGACTGCGCCAATTTTAGATTTGGTTTCACTAAATTCACTTTTTAAAAAAATATTTATTTCACAAAAAAAATATATTTAAGTTACAAAATTCAATATTATAAGTATGAAGTATGTGAAGATAATGAACGCTGTGAATAGTGTGCGGTTAAATTTATAACATGAAAATGCTGACGCTACGTCATCAGTTCTCATTTGAACAAAGCGTCTACGTGATTTCTAAGAATTCTAGGAAGTTGTAATATGATACTTGTGTGAAGTCAATTATGGTTCAAGCACCTATGGTATCTGTAACGTGTGAATTGTAAGTTGCATTTCTCATATAACATATATATATATATATATATATATATATATATATATATATTCTGAGAGGCTTCCGCGGTCATTATTATGAACTAAGCTAGGTTCCGGGTGAGAACCGCGTCTGAATTTATTGAATACTCGACGTTTCGACTCCTGCTTCGGAGCCATTATCAAGAGACAAAAGTGAAAAAGAGTTTCAGAGTCTAGATCGAACTCGGGGCCTCAATCTGCCTACTCCCCAAGAGTCACTAGGTAACTGAACTGAATTTGAGTCTGCTCTGCTTCTTTTATTTATAGGTAGCGCTGGGTTAGAAGAAGATGTCACGTGATGAGGCTGTGTTGTGATTGGTTGGGTATTATTATTTATTATATTATTCTTCTCAATACTAAGGACTATGTTCACAAGATGGATTCCCTACTCCACACTGCAGACTACGAAATAATGAACAATAATCCTACTACTTACTTAGAGAAAAAGACTAAGGAAATCATCAACAGGACACAACTTCCTCTTGACATTAAAAAGATCATCATTCCTCGTGAAAAGTCTTCTAAAATTCCGAAAATTTACGGACTACCCAAAAATTCATAAGCCGGACATTCCTCTTAGACCCATTGTCAGTTCGGTACAATCCCCGACCCAAGAATTAGCCCGGTACTTAGCCAAAACCCTTCAACCTCTAGCCGAGCAAGCATCCTCGTACGTAAAGAACTCTTCTTCCTTCCTAGATATCCTAAGTGGTTACAGAATTTCAGAAAATGACATCCTAGTTAGCTTCGATGTTGTATCTCTTTTCACCAATGTCCCCATTTCAGAAACGTTAGATATTCTAAAAACAAAATACAATATCTCTTCTGGCATTATCAAACTTGTACAACACTGTTCCTCTAACACTTATTTTTCATTTCAAAACACTCTGTTCAAACAAGTCCGTGGGGCCCCCATGGGTTCACCTCTTTCTCCAGTGCTTGCTAACATTTTCATGGAACAAATCGAAACCCAGGCCCTAAACTCGTCTAATTTAAAACCTTCCTGTTGGCTTAGATATGTAGATGATACAGATTCTCACATACCGTCTATAGAAAACCAACCCATACCAATCGATACTTAAATGCCCAATCACACCACCACCCTGCCCAATTGAGTTCTGTAATGAAATCTTTGACTCTCAGATCTATTCGTTTAACAGATATTGACAATAGACAAAACGAACTTAATAATCTTCAACAAATCCTTCGACAAAACGGTTATCATCCGGACCACATTGCGCGTATAATTCATCAATCTCAACAACCCCCAATCACACCAACCCCGTCAGAAACAGATCAACAACATCAAAAAGCCGTACTTCCATAGATTCGAGGAGTCACTGACAAAATTGCACGGATTTTACAAAGACATCAAATAAAGACTATCTTCAACACCACTCAAACTATAGGCAACTTAACCGGTAACCCCAAAGACAAAGTACCTAACGAGGATCGAGGAGTTTACGAAATCTCATGTCGCGATTGCCCACAAAGCTACATCAGTCGTACCAACAGGCGCGTTAACCATCGAGTGTATGAACACTCTCTGTCAGTTCGTAAAAAAGATCCGACTTCAGCTCTCGCGCATCACCATATCCAAACAGGGCACTCTATCAACTTCGAGGACAGTAGGACTATCATATCTCTCAATTCTCTTAGGGCATCTACTATTCGCGAAGCTATCGAAATAGAAAAAAGACCTCTCTGTCTAAATAGACGCGATGACAGTACTCGCCTTCCCACAGCTTGGACCTCCGTAATTGCCAGATTAAACAAAGCAGACACGCCCACCAATACCCAACCAATCACAACACAGCCTCATCACGTGACATCTTCTTCTAACCCAGCGCTACCTATAAATAAAAGAAGCAGAGCAGACTCAAATTCAGTTCAGTTACCTAGTGACTCTTGGGGAGTAGGCAGATTGAGGCCCCGAGTTCGATCTAGACTCTGAAACTCTTTTTCACTTTTGTCTCTTGATAATGGCTCCGAAGCAGGAGTCGAAACGTCGAGTATTCAATAAATTCAGACGCGGTTCTCACCCGGAACCTAGCTTAGTTCATATATATATATATATATATATATATATAAACTGGTCCCTGTTTCTTACACAGTGAACTGAGTAGCATATAGTGTATTTCAAGATCAAGGTAGTGTGTGCCGGAACGGAACATGTCGAAACAAATGCAATTTCAAGTTATGCATTTCATTCTCATACTCATCCCTTTTTATTTGTGCAAGTGCGGTCCTCCGTTGAAAATCTTTCACTTCAGAAACTCCAATTACCACCTACGGATACTCTATGATAAAGTAGTCGCTATAATTAACTGGAGCAAATCTGACATTAAAAACGAACAGATAGATCCACAATTTTGTTAATCTGTGTAGGCATTTTAAGACAGAGCAGGTTTATAATATTAATGGTTACATTCTTCCTACTAGCAGTAAGCTATTCTCACAAATATTCTAAGAAAACAGGTAATTTTATAAATATTTTATTTTATATCATAGAATCATCATTATATTCTTCTAACTAAACTCTTTATGAAATCTCCCATCAAAATATTTACAATCTGGTCTCTATATTGCAATATTTCAGTACACCAAATTCACAAAAAAAAGAATTATTTTGTCTCGTTATAAAATATTCCATGATACATTTTGTTGTCGGAGCGGAGAGTCTTTTATTAAAACTCGCGGCTTACTTGAAAACATATGAAACTTAGTGTGCATCCTGAAATTCTCTTGGTTTATTTTTAAACTTTACCTTGTTTGAGTTTTAAATAAAAGATAGTGTTGGCATTATTTTTTTTTCTCTTAATTTAAAGTTTTTATAAAATGTGCAACTAAATTGTGAAGTTACAACAACAGAAACGTTGATTAGTTAGATTTCTTTACAGTCATACATGAGAAAATATAATAATGATTTTGTTTCGAATTAGTAAAGTCTATCAGAGGCTTGTTTATTTATCTTTTAGGTCTTAATGTTAATTAGGGTTCCGTATATTAAATATAGAGATATCTATACGGATATCCTAAACTACCCGACGAAAAAGTTTGAAATTTAGTAGCAGTATATAGTTTGGTGATCCGATCAGGAGCATATAGCGTAAATGAAGAAATTTTGATTTTAGTGGTACTTCTGGGGAGAAAAACTAAAACAATCGACGGTTCTCCACCCCTTATCTCCGGAACTATAGGAAGTAGAAGTTTGAAAAAAATAGAGATATAAGGCGTCACCTGAATTTTACCGGAAAAATAAGGAGAAACCTGTACTATTAATTTAGGGGAGCAAATTACAGGATTAAATGGAAAATATAAAATTAAAATTGTTTTTAACACATCATGTAATAGGTATATCAAATGAAAGGGCTTTATGGCGAAAGCAAATATATATCTTTAAATTTTTTAATAAAATGTTTTAAACATATAAACAAAAATATTAAAAAAATACCCATTCCCCTACCTTATCTCCGATACCATAAGCCGTAAAATTTCGACAAAAAATAGAGGTGTAGGGCATCACCTGAATTTAACCCGAAAAATAAGAAAAAACATCTACTATTAATTTTGGGGGCCAAATTAAAGAATTAAATAGAAAATATAAAATTAAAATTGTTTAACACATCAGGCATATATTAAATGGAAGGGCTCATAATGACGAAAACAAATATAGTTTTTTATATGTTTAAAATAAATTATTTTAAAAATATTAACAAAAATATATAAAATTTTACCCATTCCCCCTACCTTATCTCAGAAACTATGTACAATTTTGAAAAAAAAATAGGGATATAGGACCTCACCTGAACTTTACTGAAAAAATAAGAGGAAACCCCTAATATTGATTTTAGGGGCAAATTACAGCATTAAATGGAAAACATAAAATTATAAATTATTTCTAACGCATAATGTAATATACCGAATCAAAGGGCTCATTTTGACGAATACAAATATATTTTCTTCATATTTTTTAAATGTTTGTTTTAAAATATATTAACAAAAATATTTAAAAAAAAATTATCCATTCCCTCCTTTATTCCCCAAACTATAAGACCTTAATTTTTTTTTGTTGACAGGAAAAATACGAAGAAATGCCTAATATTAATTTTGGGGTCCAAATCATGGGATTAAACGGAAAATAAAAAATTATTTTTTAACGCTTCATGCAGTACATCAAATGAAAAGGTCTATTATGATGAATATAGTGAATTTTTCTTTAAAAATACCCCATCTGCCCCCTATCGGCTAACTGAATTTTCGCTAAATGTTAAAACGTCCTTCTATTTGTTTCAGAACAGAAATTATATAAGATTCACACCAACTTTCTATTTCTGAAATATTAAATTCTCTATAAAGCAATAGTGATCCCCATTTCTCCAATTCAATATTTCAATCTGCTTGAAATGACGAATCACGTATTACTTCACTTAAAAAAAGGAATCAACACTTTTAATCTCATGCCTGTATACTTAAGGAGCCGAAAATTAGTATATTTTCAAAAAACATTTCCCCACCTGTCCCCCATGAGATGATTGAGTTTGTTTAATGATGAAACTCGATTTTATTTACTTATTTCACATATTGTTTTTGTTTTCATGATATTAAATTTTAGTAAAAGCAGTAGACACGCCCTCTATCATGTAATCAGATAAATGTTACTAATGGCTTCCGATTATAAAATCGGTTCACAAACAAATTTTGCCCTTTTATATGTATTAGTTCAGAAAAGAAAACCTATCTCTAATCATAATTTACAATATTTTAAGCAATTTAGAAAAAGAATAAATCGGCATTCACATTACCCTATAAATTATTTTCAAAACAAAGCTCGTGTACAATTCATGAACACATCTTCTATCTAATTATAAGAAAGATATAAACTTAAACAATAATCTCAAAAACGTACTTGAAACATTTGATTAATCAGGTGACGTGTCGTTACAACATGATTCTAAAGTTTAAATGTTACAAATCCGAAATTTCTTAATGTTTAGTGAAAATAATTATTTAATAGTAGCTAAAAAATGTATTATATTTTCCGTTTCATTAGGATTTTTTGTCCTGTTGAGTAGTTTTCCCACTTTTCACCTGATCTGGTCATATTTTCGTTAGTTAATTTCCAATTAATAGTTACAAGGAAACTAAAGGCAGATGTTCAACTTTGTTTTGTAAAGTACGGTTTAGTAGACTAGTATGATTTCATTTATTTAAAAGCATTTGAAAATCAAAACAAGATTATTGAAATAAAACTAATTACTTTGTTATATGTAATCGTTGCAATTAACTAACACAAAGCAACGACTTTTACAATCGACTTTTTACTGTTTTATTTAAAATCTACTAGCAGTAATGAATGAGAAAAATCCAACATCGCAATGTGCACGGCAAGAATTTTAGCATAAAAATAAATTCCAGGAGTTGCAATTTTAAACGGACTGTTCTTTGTAATATAAAAGGCTAGTTTAGACAGGAATTTTTAGCATTTACCGTATCCTTTATGTCTGCATAGTTTTTATTAAAACTTATAAAAAGACTTGCATCAGACAAAATTGTTTGGTAAACACAGAATTATAAAAAGTGTACAATCTTCCTTGGCTTCCGTTATTCGTTGTGAAAAGAGTCTCCGCATTCAAAGAGAAAAGTCCAACAAGAACGAAGCAGGAGTCCCGTTTTTCTGTACGAACTACTCGAAAAGACCGAAAAGGTTAAGAGCTCATAAAACTTTTCATTTGTGCGATGGGCGACGTCAACGACGCTGGAGAAACAATTATAAAGAAGAATTGTGACATCCATGACAAAAGCGCAATCATCATAAAATATTGTTGACTATCCCGCAAAATTAACCGTTATGTTTTCGTATCTTGTGTTGTTCCAAGAATGTGAAAATGTTTCGTTTAACCCTAATTTCAGAAGTAAATGTAGCAAGTTGAGGTTTATGGCCAGTTTTCTACGATATTTTCAAATAGCCGTAGCGGCCAATGTGTGAAATTACTCCATTAAACAATAATGGTCGAATGAAAATTTCATGATGTATTAAAATGAGTTATTAAACTTGGGACTTTTAAAGATTTTTTGATAGTTATCAAAACTGGCGTTGCGACTGTTATTCTAAAAATAATTAGGTAGTGCATAAAATATAAGTACCTACTTTTACGACCGAACTTTGGTGGTGAAGTCAAATTTTCTCCAAGTTACAAATATATAAGTGGTAAATACAAAATAATATTCCTTATCAACGTATTTTGAAAATTATATATTACGCGCTCTCACTAACAGGAACAAATGCAGCAACTGAACATGTTATTTCTAGTATCAATAAAATATGCACAACTAAAAAACACTGTTGAACATTAAAATCTACATTAATCCAAAAATATAATTTAACAAATTAATCTGAGAAATTTCAGGAAACCCTAACCAATGATTCGAATCTGTTGGAAATTATTCACTCGGATCAAAAATATGAAACTAAATCATAATTTTTCTTAAATAAATAGTTGAAATTGATTAAAAATTATAATATTTAAATTATTGTTATTTACAAATACATTTATAGTTAGCAATAATTAATAATAAATACAATTTTGTATAATTATATGTATATGATTGTATAAAATAAAATATATATATTTGGTTTGCTTTCAGAACTAAATTATAATTCTCCTTCAGTCGATTTGTCCCGCTTTGTCCCAATAAAAATGTGGTCAATTTACTTTATAGAGATAGCTGTATCAGGGCAACAGAACCTGTCAAATCCCTGTTGAAAAAATCTCATAGATTCCAATAAAAAAAAGTGTATGGGAATCGAGTGTACTTTTGTTGCTGTCGTTCCACATTAATACCAATAAGTTTCCAAGAGAAACAAAAGACCGTTAGTTTAGTGGAATCTATCTGCCAGTCCAATATAGCGAGTTTTCTTTATTGGAATTAATGGGATTTTAATGTACCCCGTAATCGAATGGATTTCTGTATGCACGTAACCTATAGGATCGTATCTGTTTTATTGTAGTCTGTTTAGAAATACGGTGCTTATGCGTATTTACTAATAGAAAGGAAAGACCGCTAATTTATCGGAATCTATCTGCCAGTCCAATATAGCGAGTTTTCTTTATTAGAATTAATGGGATTCTAATGTACCCCGTAATCGTATGGATTTCTGTATGCGCGTAACCTATGGGATCGTATCTGTTTCTATTGTAGTCTGTTTAGAATTACGGATCTTATGCGTATTTACTAATAGAAAAGAAAAACCGCTAATTTATCGGAATCTATCTGCCAGTCAAATATAGCGAGTTTTCTTTATTGGAATTAATGGGATATTAATGTACCCCGTAATCGTATGGATTTCTGTATGCACGTAACCTATAGGATCGTATCTGTTTTATTGTAGTCTGTTTAGAAATACCGTGCTTATGCGTATTTACTAATAGAAAAGAAAGAGGGCTAATTTATGGGAATCTATCTGCCAGTCCAATACAGCGAGTTTTCTTTATTGGAATTAATGGGATTTTAATGTAACCCCGTAATCGTATGGATTTCTGTATGCACGTAGCCTATGGGATCGCATCTGTTTCTATTGTAATCTATTTAGAATTACGGTGCTTCTGCGTATTTCCAAACAGAATAAATAATGTTTAGAATGGTTTGTCTATAATCAGTAGGTTTAATGTTTTCTGTTTGTAATAGTTATATTGAAAATTTAAAATTTAACTATGTTTCTATGTTTATATATATATATATATATATATATATATATATATATATATATATATGTGGATTGTCAGGGACAAAAACGCATTAGTTTCCCATACACATTTTTATTGAAATCTACGGGATTTTTTCCATGTAGAGGTTAAATGGAAATCTTTCCTATGAGTTTTTATCTGGATTACCGCAAGTAAAACACAATATAACAGTAGGTTTCTCTTGGCTTATCCACAACATTATAAGATATCTAACGGGATATCCAGAAGATTAAATTAAATTAAATTCTAAAGGTCATGTAATATGTAAGTTCCTTTCAAATTAAAAAAATTAGAAAGGGGTGATCTACAGAAACTTATGTGGCACTCCTAGGTGCGACTTTGTTATGAAATAGTGCATTCGCCAAAATTGCAATGGAAGAATTTTGTTGATTCACTGATCCCATTAAAATCAGAAGGAAAAAACATATGAACTATTGTTGTTCACAAGGACATGACCATTAGCAATTTTTTCCTTAATCATCGGCAACTAGGAACGATTCAATTCTACGGAAGTAGTAGCTATACAATGGTTTTCATTAAACAAAAATTAAACCAGACACTTTTAGTTTTCGTTTCGTGTTGTGTTCTTCTTTGTGTAATATAACTGAATTTTGAAATTGTATTTTATGACCAAGGTCCCAAGCATGTTCACACATTTTGGATTTTTCAAACCGCCGTTTTTTAACGTAATTTTTGTGTTGGTTTTGAGTTGGGATTTTTTTGGTTTTGTTTTTGATATAACTGATTTTAGTTATATCAAAACCTTGTCTTAAATGATGTTTTAATATTAAATCTGTGGCCCAGTCTTTTTAGTCTTTCTGAGAGACCCTGTATGTATAGTATAGTTATTGTAGTAATGTGATTATCTTGGGAGCCAATGTTGTTTGGTGAAATTCGTTAGTGATTGTTTGGTATTCGATTTTGTATAACTTTTTTCAGGGTAATTATTGGCAGAGAACACATTTTTTATAAACGTCTTTTCTTCATTAGGTTTATCGGTAAATAACCAATAAATGCACCACAACTTTATATGAATTAAACGGTAAATTGAAATGACGTGAGGCTTTAAAAGAAGACTTTCATTAAGTGAAACTCAAAATTATTAGTATACTTTATTTCAGCATAAATCAATAGGTATGTTTATTCAATTATTCTTTTATTTTAATATTATTTTTGGATTAAACTGTATCTCACTTACTGTCCTCGGAGCTATGGCTGGACTGCGACATTCTTTACTATAAAATATTAAGTAAATATGAAAATACACCATATTTGTGGTTTTTAGTATTTGTCAATACCGAATGTAAGTTATAGAATCATTAGAAATTAAAATATGGCTTTCTTGTTGCCTTCATTAAACGTGTCTAATCCTTCACAAAGTATTTACACCAATTATATAAAACTGGTCACTATATGAACAAGCCTACCATTAAAGGTATACAGAACAAAATTTGAACTAAATTAGATTTGTAATTATGATAAGGCCGTAGCCCGCGTCTCAAGATTCAATTTTAACCAATTAACCATCTTTTTCATAAGAATAAATTTTATATTTATAGAATTTTATATATCCTGCAAATACATGAACAAAAATATTAATTTTTCAGTCCTAATCAGTCCATCACCAATCAAAAAAATATATCCAACCCCGAATAAATTTTCTGACTACGGCATTGATCATGATTTAAACAAAACTTACTTGAAACAATGAAAAGTCACAAACAAAATTCACAGATAACGCAGTACAAATGATGACCCACCATACTTTTACAACTCAACTAACAAATGAACCACAGATCATACTATAGGGAAAGTGAACCACCAATAAACTCAATACACAACACATAAGCAATGAATATCAACGGCCACAGCTTAACTGCTAAAAATCTACATTGTATTGGCCTAAATCCCAATTAAGCGAAGAAGAAAACCCAATCACAAAACTCTTATGCGAAAAAATATATTGAAATATTTCCAGGTACAAAAAAGGCCAACAAGGGGCTATTAATGTAACGAAGGAATTCAAAACTGCCAACTATTAGTATTAGTGATCGTTTTTCCTTGGATTCTCGCATAAAAGACAGTTGAAAACATGAATTTTCCTTGCACATTTTCTCATAAAAACTTCTGCTTACATCATTTATTTAATTGGAGTTTACCCCTAATTTCTTAATAATTTGTCGAAATCTAAACTTTTAGCTTAGAATCTCGATTTATATGAATATTCCGTTAAATTACATACAATTTTAGTGTATATTTCATATGTATCTACAGATAAAGACATATTAATTTTATTTTTATCAAACCATTCCCATAGAAACCTATACCAATATCATGACAAATTGCTTGTATGGTTTGGCTGTTAGATCCCTATGGCTTGATACTTGTATTGGATTTTAAGAATTTTTAATGTGTGTTTGTCGCTGCATTTCCAAAAGTTTTCCATAAAGATTACGGCAACTTTGATGTATGGTTGGCTGATAAATTCTCATAGAATTCGATAGTTGTAAGGTATTTTATGAATTTTTAGTGTGCTTATGTCGCTGCAGTTCCAATAGTATTCCCATAGATAAACTATTTCATTGTCATCGTAGCTTCCTATAAAAACATATAAACAAAAATTTATGCTATTGGTGTTTGCAGTTAGATTATATGTTTCGAATTTATATGGAATCTCCTATTAATTTCTATATAGTTTAATATAGCTGTTGCAAATAGGAAACTTTAAACTTAATGATTTTGGAAAAACCCTTAGAAACATGTTTTATTTGTATTAGGAAATACGCATAAGCGCCATAATTTTAATGGTCTACAATAGAAACAGATACATTCCCACAGGTTACCTACATATAGAATCCATACGATTACGGCATACGTTAAAATCCCATTAATTCCAATAACGAAAACTCGCTTTATTGGATTTGCAGATAAGTTCCGATAGGTCCAAAAATTACTTTTATATGCCACATTTTCTTGCCAGATGGACTGCATACAAACTAATGCAGATGCTGTGGGTATGTAAGGCACTGTATGGGATGAACATCATAAAGGAAAAGTCAATTAATCAAACAACTGACAATTACAAGAAAAGTCAAGCGAACTAATATTGTTTCACAAAAAACAATGTTCAAGAACGATTGCTGATGAGGAACCGAAACGTAACATCATACAAGTGAGTAGCATACAATCTACATCCAAACATATTGTTCAAGAAAACAGTTGACAAGTCTATACACCTGCTTTCTCTCAATTAATTCTGCGACAGAGTTTTGAATGAAGACGAGTGTTCCGGGCAGTTTCCACAAATTAACATCAAGAACTACAACTAAGAAACCGATTGTGAGAAGTAAAAATACAAATGAAAGATCAAAATATACAAATATATAGTTCAAAATTAATTTAAAAACTTTAGATAGTACTAGTCCCTGCCCTTTTTGAAATTCCCTAGTATTTTTATTACAGCACTATGTTTTGAAAATTCTTAGGTTCCGGCTTGTATTTAAATTACATATCCATAAAATTACGTTTATCATCAAATTGCAATGAAATTTTACAAATAGTACGCCAAATCTATCTAAAATCAGGTTTTGATTTTTATATTCTGACCGGTCGACCGGTTGGTAGCATGGGTAGCGCCACTTTACGGTTGGTATGAGAAATACACTTGCCGTTTGTCTGCTGTGCGTTAATTGAGACCTTGTCAATACAATTTTAAGTAAATCCATTAAATATTTTTACATACTTTATTAATTAGTACCGAAAGAAAAAAATTAAAGCTTATTTGATTTGATTTTTGATAAAAATATCATTCAAACAACGTCTACAGAACACGTTTGTTTATCAAAGTGCCGTAGCACCGTCCAATGCTTAAAAAATCAGATTCATCGCCCAACAAATATTATATTCCATGCATTTATAATCTACGGTCCTGTTTTGAAAACAACAGATAATTTATCAGAATTAAAAGCACTGACTAGAGTGAAAGATTGTTCCGAAAACATCAAAGAAACCAGCAAAGTACCGAAAGTATTCTACATAAATAACGCTTATTAAATTCCAGAGACTCCAACTCTGAGAAGTTTCGAATGAATAACAACTGATCTAGCGTCCTCATCGTTTTAACTCCCTTATAACTATGCATACCTCGCAAATAAGGTCCTTTGTGTGAAATAAAATGGATGGTAATTTAGAAAAGCGTTATCGTTACTCAACACCTCAATTTTCAATTTTCTCTTCACATGGACTGATTTATAATAACCTGCTATGACTTTTACCACCATTACTGCGTATCTAGCATCTGCTCGCCATTCCAGGGACTTGGACCAGTTTGTTTCCATATCCGCCTCGCTGAAAGGTTAATATTATTATGGTTGTTATATAGTGCAACGGTTTCTTATCTGTAATAGCTTGTTTTTCGGTTAAGGGTTATTAATGTTGGGAATTGGAAAACGTATTTGTGATTTAACAAAACTGTACAAAAACATATGGAGCGACATCTAGAATCATAGTCTAAACGGGATGTATACCGGGGGAAAATAATGAATTGTTCCTGGTAAATAATGCAAAAAACATTTTACTGTGTGCTCCAAATAAGTTTACTCCCAATCATAATTTACTTATGCATGTTGCCCATTGAAAGGGGGAAGCTTTCATCTAGGAAAAATAATAATGATTTAATGTCGTTAGGTCCTGGAGACTTTAAAGTATTTCATTATTTTGAAAATATGCATCTTCTCAGTGTCCATTTTCACAGACAATAATAGTTTTTTAGTACTTATTTTCTTAACAACCGGTAAGTGTGAGAAAAAATACAATTATGACGACCAGATATTCTGATTTCGTGAAAATAGATGTGATATCTTTACATGGCTTTCATCCCTTTTCTTCACTAACAGTAGGAAATTTAGTGTAGTATTGATAAAGGGGCGGCAGTCATTTGAGACTGAAGACTGGAAACGAAGGCTTCATAGGAAATCTACTTCCCGTCTCTCGTCAACTGCCTGTCCCTATTTCTGTTTCTGGGTGTCATTCTTAGTCATGGACATACTTTCAAGAATATTAAAATAATTATCACTATTTTGTTACGATTAATCCTAATCTATAATTTACTTCTTAATTTAAATATAACTGTAAAGCAACATATAACGTGTAAGTTAATTTTTAATTAAGATATAATATTTGTTGAATTATAATAACTCAAATCGACTTCACCTATTTAATATTTTGGCAACATATAAGGATGTCACTTTAACTATAACAGATTATTATTAGTTTATGGGAACATTATTTAATAAGTCTATATTTTCAACCGACTTCAAAAAAAGGAGGAGGTTCTCAATTCGGTTGTATGTTTTTTTTAGACTTTGTTACCACAGTACTCCGGCAACTATGAACCGATTTCGATCATTCTTTTTCCATTTGATAGAATATGCTTCCAGATTGGTCTCATATATATTTTTTTTCCAAAAAAAAACGGAAAATTCTTAGAATTCTTACTGTATCATATTATATGGTGAATGCGCTGGTATTAAAAGATTGTAGTTATTTATATTCGAAATCTAGGATAAAACTAATTTAATATAGATTGGAATTTCACCATCATTGACATGACATTGACCACTTTGCAAAATATCGAAAAATCTTGTAACCAACTTAATACTAGCAATCGCCCAATGGTCGAAATTCGACCAATTGTGTCAATTCCTAACAAAATTCAACTTGTTTTTCATATGTAATTAATAGGACTTTATTTATGAGCACATTCTTAATGCTTGGCTTAATGTTATAAGGTATGGCAAAGGGGCAGTAAGAGGAAATTAAAGATAAAAATTTAGTTAACATGAAATTTCTTAAAATTAAATAATTCAGCTGTTAAACAGTAGGATAATATAACAAATAAACGTAAAGACAATTAATTCTATTTGAATAGAAATTGCAAAAAATTATCTGTTTCATTTTACTAATAATACTTATTCAAGTTTTGTTTAATTAATAGTACATGGAACGAGCTTTATTCGTAAATCCAAACGTCGAGTATAAAACAAATTCAGTCCCGGTTCTCACCCGGAACCTAGCTTTGTTCATATTTATATAAATTTATATATATATATATATATATATATATATGTTCTGAGAGGCTTCCGCAGTCATTACTATGAACAAGGCTAGGTCCCGAGTGAGAACCGCATCTAAATTTATTATATACTAGACGTTTCGACTCCTGCTTTGGAGCCATTATCAAGAGACAAAAGTGAAAAAAGAGTTTCAGAGTCTAGATCGAACTCGGGGCCTCGATCTGACTACTCCCCAAGAGTCACTAGGTAACTGAACTTAATTTGATTCTTCTTTTATTTATAGTTAGCGCTGGGTTAGAAGGAGATGTCACGTGATGAGGCTGTGTTGTGATTGGTTGGGTGTTGGTGGGCGTGTCTGCTTTGTTTAATCTGGCAATTACGGAGGTTCATGCTGTGGGAAGGTGAGAGCTGCCATCGCGTCGGTTTAGACAGAGGGGTTTTTAGTAGATGCCCTAAGGGAGTTAAGAGATACGATAGGCATACTGTCCTCGAAGTTGATAGAGTGTCTGTCCTGTTTGGATATTACGATGCGCGAGAGCTGAAGTCGGATCTTTTTTGCGAACTGACAAAGAATGTTCATATACTCGATGGTTGACGCGCCTATTAGTACGACCGATATTGCTTTGTGGGCAATCGCGACATGGAATTTCGTCAACTCCTTGATCCTCGTTAACTACTTTATCAATAGGGTTCCCGGTTAAGTTGGCTATAGTTTGATTAGTGTTGAAGACCGTCTTTATTTGATATCAGTGTAGGATTCGTGCTATTTTGTCAGTGACTCCTCGAATGTACGGAAGGAAGGCTTTCGGGTGTTGTTGGTCTGTTTCTGATGGGGTTGGTGTACTCGGGGGTTGTTGCGATTGGCGAAATATGCGTGCAATGTGGTCTGGATGATAACCGTTTTGTCGAAGGATTTGTTGAAGATTATTAAATTCGTTTTGTCTATTGTCAATGTCTGTTAGGCGAATAGATCTAAGGGCCAAAGATTTAATTAAAGAACTTAATTGGGCAGGGTGATAATGTGATTGGGCATTTAAGTATCGATTGGTGTGGGATGGTTTCCTAGAGACTGTATGTGAGAATGTGCCAGGGTTTTTGTTATGAGGACATTCAGAAACGGGAGCGAAGAATCGGATTCGATTTCCATTGTAAATTGAATGTTAGAATATATACCGTTCAGGTGTTGTAGAAAGAAGTCTAACGAATCTCTGCCATGAGGCCAAAGTTTCATCAACAATCTAAGCCAACAGGAAGGTTTTAAATTAAACGAGTTTAGGGCCTGGGTTTCTATTTGTTCCATGTTTATGGGCCACCTAATAAAACATTTGGTTTCTAACTGTAATTTGGAATCACCCTCTATAATTATAACTAACAGCGCCTTATATCTCAGTCAATTTATATATGCATATGTAACTGCTTAAGGAAACTTCATTGAGTTCCTCAAATTAACGTAAAAACATAACTTTTTACCCATCCAAAATTCGCCGAACCAGCACTTTAAAATATTGAAAGGTTCAACTGTAAAAATGTAATGCTAGAAAAATATCAAGTCGTGATAAAATTCTTATAAGATCCTAGACATCAATTTGTATTGAATAAATTTTTCTAGAGCAGTTTTATTCTCAAGTACGTCACATCACCCTGTATTGAATGAAACATGTCACAATCTCGTTCTTTCTCGGTAATACGATTGATCTCGATTTGTACATGCCAAAACCCAGAAATGGAATTTCGACAAAATCGTAGTGCCGATTGAGAGAACTACATATAAATAAGATGCATATAAATAATTAAACAATATAGGTATTTGTTAAACATATTCTGCTTATTGGATCAGGATCAGACTTTGACATCTTCTTAATGGGGTCCCTGAGACTTCTCAATATTGCATATTCAAGTCCTGTCATTATCATATATGGTACTGGAAATATGGAACTAAACCTACTGTTAAACATCTTTGCTAAATCCTGAGCCAGCTGAATTTGCTGAACTTGATCTTCACCAGCAGGCACATGAGTTGCTCTGAATAAATATTATTAGTGTATTAGAATATCTGCAGCTTACAGGATACACAAATAATCCTAGTGGTATGTCTTTCAAATCTTTGGATTTTTCTTTGTATTGTGGAAGATGAGCAAGCCTTGGCATTGTACACACACATCCCAGACACCAGCAAGTTGTGTATGGTCAGGTACTGATGACTGTTGAAACAAAATTACTTTCTCTGGATCAATTCCACAGTTTAACAATGTAGCTGTCATCTCAAAAATATTTGCTGACAATTCTTGAGGGTTATGTGGCATTGTCATTGAATCAGATCAACTACACTTAAAGTTATATCTTTATTTTCACTTTGAAATTTCACCCATTGAGAAATAGCCCCAAGGTAATTGCCTAAATGTACAGATCTAGTTGACTGAATACATTTTTGTTCGAAAAGCATCTCTGAAATTGGAACTTCAAATATATCTTCGGATAAACATTTTTTAACAACATAATTCAGAGCAATATAGGTATTATATTATTAGATAAATAAGAAAAATATATTTGCAGCATATCACATCTCGTTAAAACAACAATTTCTGAGAGACTGGTCATTTTTAGATGAGATGTTAAAATTAATTTATAAGATAACCTTATATCAAATGAAACTGCAAATTGATTCGTCTTATTTTATTGCTAATACTGTATGTAATACTCAAGTTTTTTTTACACATGACATAAATATAAATAATTAAAAATATATTTGAATATCACATCTCCTGAGTGTTTTAGTCCTTTTTGATAATGGATGAATATTCAAATTGTTATTAGATTTGTGAGACATTCATGACTGTAAGAATTTATATACTTAACTCTTGAGGTTCGGAAACCAAATGTATCAATTAACTTTAGAATCTCTAAGTATAAACACATTCTATTTGGTCACTTAAGAAATTGCTGTCGTCATCGTTATTGTAAAAAATTAACCATAAATGAATAGAAAATAAGGCATTTACATCTTACATCTTTATAAGTGAAAGTCGATTATTTTAGTGATATTTTTTATACTTCGCTACGATTGTCCACAATTAGATTTTTGACTGCTGCCAAATTAACATTAGATTAAGCTACTTGTTCATAGTGGGCCCCACTCACTTGAATTTTATTAATAATTTATTTCTAAATTACTTCTTTTAAAACATATAAATAAAAATTATTTATATATTGCGCACTGAAGGTCGTCAATAGCTACCAGACAAATCAAAAATAAAAAAATCGGTTTAGAAACAGAGGAGGAAATGGTACCTAACCGTTTTGTCTTTGCCTATATACATATAGATAACATAATCTATATATAAATAGGCTAAGACAAAACGATTAGGTACCATTTTCTCCTCTGTTTCTCAACCGATTTTCTTCATTTTTGTTTTGTTTAGTAGCTACTGACGACCTTCAGTGCAGAATGCTAATCTTAATTTATAATATTGGTTCATTCATTAAATAAAATATAATAAAAATTCATTATTTACGTCAATAATGTCAATACCAAACAAATGAATGTGCCGCGTGCCGCTGCCGCCAGACTCAAACCATTGAGTAATTATATATAGACAGACCAATGCTATTATATACTTAGAGCATGTACTTCTGGAGGTGGCATGCAAGCGTTGTTATTGTTTAGTGGGTAAAGTAATCGTTGAATATCATAATTATACAGGGCGATTCCAGATATGTTAGAAATAATTTTTTTAATGGGTGGCACATAAGCAGTTGCATATTTAGGGTGTTTAAAATATAGAGTAGAGTGCAATTATAACTAATAAAATAATTATATAGGGAAGCCCATTAGCGGTTGAATTTACAGGGTTCTTGGAATAGAAGGTGCAGTAAAATTACAGTTATACAGGGTGGTACAAAAACTGTTATACATAGATGCATATACAGGGTGGCGGAAATGGAAATGCAACATTTCGTAACCCATAAGCAGTTGTATATATAGTTAAGATGAAATATAGGGTAAGAGGAATTATAGATATACAGGATGGTGATAAAAAATGTTAGAATAGGAAATGATTTATAGAGTAGACCACGAAGAGTTCCATATATATAATGATTGAAATATAGGTCGGAGTAGAATTATAGTTACAGAAGATAATTAAAAATTTCATAAACAAAAAGAGTAAATATGGTCGGTTATAGGCAGTGGCATATACAGAATGGTTTATCCGGTGGTTGAAAAATGTTAAAAAATATTATGCGTGGTCCATAACCAGTTGCATATACAGGGTGGTGGAAATATATAATGAGGTGGAAATATTATAATGAGGATTTTAATAAATGTTAGAGAATTGAGTGCAATTATAGCTATACAGGGGTGTTAGAAAAAATAAATATGTAGGGTAGCCCATTAGCAGTTGAATTGTTGTCATATTAAATTAAGAATTACGAATTTGAACACAAATAAAGTTCTATGAAATATATCTGAAAAAAACTTGAATTTCGTTACTTATTTGTAGAAGCGAGATGTAAGACCGACATCTAGGATTTTCGAGGAAACTATCACACAGAGGTTCCGAATCTGGATCCGTTCTGTGTAATTGCTGTTCTCCCTAAAGTCCTAGGATAGAGTGTCACGATAAAGTTTTCATGTTACTTAACCTACCAGAGATATTGAATTTCGACCACTGGGCGACAGCTAGTATATGGTAAATACGCTAGTATTAAAACATTTTAGTTATTATTATTCGGAATCTAGGATGAAATTCATTGAAAATAGATTGGAACTTCATCAAATCATCAAAATATTTCCAGATGAATGTTTTCAATTTGTTTGCTTTTAAATATATATATATATATATATATATATATATATATCCGCGTAGTTGATAACTGATCCCTGCTGGGATCGATGGTAAAATGACGACGTTTCGGCAGAGTCACATCTGCCCTCTTCAGGTCGGTTCGCATAATTCTCGTAGCCTTCTGCTTTCGCTTCTAGTTACTCGAATACTAAGATTTTCTGAAGCGAGCGCGCTGTTATATAGTCGCGGCTCGGCGCCTATCGGTTGACACCGTGAACCTCTGCGTGTGATTGGCCCTTGGCGCTCAGTGGGCACGGCTCCATCCTGCTGATTTGTTGTTATTTCCGGTTGAATTGTTATTGGACGGGTCCGGGTCGGTACGGTGTTTAATAGGATTTTCCAACAAATCGATAAGTTCTGAATTTCATTGCGTGCTTTTAGACTGTGAGGTCTCTGCGTTATTTCAATTGCCTCTCTTACGAGTCTTGATTTCGGGTGTTCTATATTTGCCAGTACTCTGGTGTTCTCAAAATCTATTCGGTGTGACATCGTGGTGGCGTGTTCCGCAATGGATGTTGTTTTTTCCCGCTTTCTTACGGCGTTCTGGTGTTCATCACGTCTAGCTTGAATTCTTCTATTAGTTTGCCCCACATAGGTTTTATGACAGTCTGCACATGGAATCTCGTACACTCCCTGTTGTTCTAAAGGGATCCTCGTCTTCGGAGTCCTCAACACCGTGCTTATTTTTCTGTCTGTCTTGAAAATAGTATCGATATTTTGTCTCCGTAGAATTCTTGCAATACTGTCCAATTGAACACTTCCTCGATTGGCGTGTTGGCTAAGGGATTCAATTATGCTTTTGCTCCCTCTCACATACCAAAAGAGAGCATAATATGTGGCGTGGAAACAGCAGTTTCAAAATTAGATGCGAACACCGCTGAAATAATTAGACAAGATGTGTCACATGTTCTAAGAAAGTCTAAACCACCCAAAAGGAACCTATCTATAGAAGAAAATGAGGCCTTGAAACAACTGCGCCTCAACAAGGACATTGTCATTCTACCTGCTGATAAAGGAAATGCGACTGTAATTTTATATACAGCTGATCATTCGAACAAAATTCAAATATTGCTACAAGATCCAGCATATAAACAAATTACTACTGACCCAACAACTTATCTAGAGAAAACAAGCAAGGCCAAAATCCAAGCAAGTAGGATCGACAAAAATCTCCAACTGCAACTCATTCCGCGTGAAAAGTCATCGAGATGTCCGAAATTCTATGGGTTGCCAAAAGTACATAAAGAAGGTGCACCTTTGAGGCCAATAGTAAGCTCAATTGGATCCCTAACACAACACCTAGCCAAATAACTAGCCCAACAACTTCAACCGTTTGCAGAGGGGGCAGACTCATATGTAAAAAATTCGACACATTTCATCGAAATTCTTAGAAAAACGGTCTTACAACCACAGTGTCTTCTTGTAAATTTTGACATAGTGTCCCTTTTCACCAACATCCCTATCGACGAAGCCTTGGATATCATAATAGAAAAATACAAACCACCTCAACACCTTGTAGACTTAACAAGGCACTGTCTGATGAACACCTATTTTGTTTACGAGAATCAACGATACAAACAAGTGGAAGGAGTTCCAATGGGATCGTCACTCTCACCAGTTATAGCGAACCTTTTTATGGAGAACTTTGAGGAGTTGGCAGTAAGAACAACAACTCTTAAACCCAGTTTGTGGTTGCGATATGTGGATGATACATTTGTGATTTGGCCTCATGGGAGGGAACACCTCAATACTTTTTTAGATCACCTTAATGGCATCCATCACAAAATAAAATTTACCATGGAGGTTGAAGCCAACAATCAACTGCCATTCCTTGATGTTCTTATAAATAGGAAGCAAGATGGAACCCTTGCCCATACAGTATATAGGAAAGCAACTCACACCAACAGATACCTTCATGCTAATTCTCATCACCACCCAGCCCAGCTACAAGTAGTCGTCATGACTTTAGTAACCAGATCACAAAGGCTAGCTGACCAGGATAATATCAAACAGGAAATGGACAGTTTAAAAACAGCTCTGAGACAAAACGGATTTACAGACCGAAATATACAAAGAGCCCGAAAGTCAAAACCGAGACAAACAGACGAGGAGCATGAGACACCAATAACCAAGGCTTATTTACCGTATGTCAAGGGGACCACGGCCAGTATTGCAAGAATTCTACGGAGACACAATATCGATACTATTTTCAATACAGACAGAAAAATAAGCACGGTGTTGAGGACTCCGAAGACGGGGACCCCTTTAGAACAACAGGGAGTGTACGAGATTCCATGTGCAGACTGTCATAAAACCTATGTGGGGCAAACTAATTCAAGAATTCAAGCTAGACGTGATGAACACCAGAACGCTATAAGAAAGCGGGCAAAAACAACATCCATTGCGGAACACGCCACCACGATGTCACACCGAATAGACTTTGAGAACACCAGAGTACTGGCAAATATAGAACACCCGAAATCAAGAATCGTAAGAGAGGCAATTGAAATAGCGAAGAGACCTCACAGTCTAAACGCACGCAATGAAATTCAGAACTTATCGAATTGTTGGAAAATCCTATTAGACACCGTACCGGCCCGGACCCGTCCAATAACAACTCAACCGGAAATAACAAATCAGCAGGATGGAGCCGTGCCCACTGAGCGCCAAGGGTCAATCACACGCAGCCGGTCACGGTGTCAACCGATAGGCGCCGAGCCGCGACTATATAACAGCGCGCTCGCTTAAGAAAATCTTAGTATTCGAGTAACTAGAAGCGAAAGCAGAAGGCTACGAGAATTATGCGAACCGACCTGAAGGGGGCAGATGTGACTCTGCCGAAACGTCGTCATTTTACCATCGATCCCGGTAGGGATCAGTTATCAACTACGCGGATGAATTCCCGGAAACCATCTAAAACATTTAGTGCCCGCGAAAACTTAAAAACAAATATATATATATATATATATATATATATATATATATATGCAAACGTCACTTAACGTTAGTTAACGTTTTCAAAGAAAAAAGTTGGCGATTTTAAAAGGGGTAATAGCTTACGAGTCATATGTTAAATTGAGGCACATTTGAAGGTGAGTTCTCTGTGTAGCTATCACTTTCTGCCATTACATTATAGAAGATAGTTAAAAAAATGTTATATGTAACCAATAAGCAGTTTTATATGCTTATATAAATTCGTTGAAATATAGGGCGTTTTAGAATTATAATTATACGGAATGGTTAAAATACGTTAGAAAGTAAATGTTTTGTTAGGTGACATATAAGCAATTGAATATACAGAGGAGTTAAAATATAGAGTGCAGTAGAAAGAAATTGTAGTTATACAGATTGGTTACCAAAAAAAAAACTAGAAAAAAAATTATATCGTGAAACCCACAAGCAGTTGATTAAATATGATATTTGAAAGATAGGGTCGAGTAGAACATATGTTACACAAGTTTTAAAAAAAGATAATAGAATGTTATACCTGTAGAGTAGCCCCTTAGCAGTTACAAATAAAGAATGGTTGGAGTATAGGGAAGAGAGCTCGTATACAGTTGAAAAAGTGACGTGACGATTTCAGTTTAAGTTTCAGACCATGCAGAATTTTTACAAAGATTAACTGTTTTTGTAAATATTATTCAGAAGACAATTTTCTATTTGATTCCATCTTATTTAGACACACTGTATTTGGAGGCGAACTGAGTATTCTATCTTGAAGTCGGCTAAGTAACAATTGCTTTAATCGAATTACAATCTAGTTTAATTAAATACATCGTACAACGAAAATAGCTTCGTTTATTTAATACGCCAAATGTTTTCACATAAAACACGGTATAAGCCATGACACTGAAAAGTAAGGAACCACTTCGGGATCCTCGTTAACAGAATCTAGTTCAACTATCCAAATTAGTGGAGCCGGTTTCGATTAATCATTGAAGACAAAACAAAGTGAACAGATATACAGACTATACGAATGCTTCTCAACATACTAGTGGTCGCCCAGTGCTCGAAATTCGACCCTATTTCATGAAATTTTAAAAATTATATTTTTATAAGAAACAGAGTTGTGGAGAAATCGGAGAAGTAGATGTGTAACGGCCAAAATAGTTCACTCATATTGACAAATCTATTGCAATAACAAAAAATGTAATCAAATATCGGTATTCGAAATATTTTTGATAAAAATTCGATATAATAATTAGAAGATTGTTCTTTGCAACCTAAAAGTTTTCGTCATTTGCTGTTTCAGTCAAGTTCGGGAATATTAAAAAAAGAGAGGACCAACAACCATAGGAGAACTTAATCATTTAATAAATTCTCTATTGTCCGCTGCCTGACACAACACCTTCGGGAAGGTTGTGATAATAATATATTAATCAAATAATTAAATTCACATTAAAAACAGAATATTTAATATGAAAGTTACCGCAACGCGTCCAAAAAATCAATACTGATCTATTACATTGACTATTTTACCACTAAATACTAACAACGCTTTAATGGCACTTTCAGAAACGATCGCTCCATATATAATTACTCAATGTTTAGAATTTTGACCGACTGGCTTCGGCGGCACTGTCAGTTGTTTGGCGTTGACAATATGGACGTAAATAATGAATTTTTATTATATTTTATTTAATGAATGAACCAATATTATAAATTAATATTAGCATTCTGCACTGAAGGTCGTCAGTAGCTACTTAACAAAACAAAAATGAAGAAAACCGGTTGAGAGACAGAGGAGAAAATGGTACTTAATCGGTTTGTCTTTGCTTATTTATATATAGATATGTGTTAACGGATATGCTAGTACAAAATTTTCAACGATTTTGTTTTTCAGGAGAAATGCCATGCGTTGAAGAGAGTTTATAGTGTTTACGAAATCCGTTACTGCATTCCAAAAAAAAAATTCTTGACTAAAAGGTTGCAATCTTTTGATGTGGTGTATCACAAACGAGAAAGAGAGAAGGAAATAAATGGCCAAGGCAAGACAACTATTACCGATAGTGAAGTTACTAGAAAAATAAACGCAATAATTGAAAAACTAGAAAAAGGTTTCCATTTGATGTAGTACGAAGGAAACTAATGAAAAACAAAGCAAACAAAAAGAGATTGAAGGTAGTTGAAATAAAAGCTACACATGATGTGACGAAGGTCTCTAGAAAACAGGCTGAAGAAATCATTGAATTACGATAAGCAGTGGTTATGAAATCTCAACTAGAGATCGATTACACTGGTCAACACTATATTTTTTCCTGAAATTTAACATGTGTTATGAAGAATATTTAAGGTAATAATAACGAAAAAAATATTAGTTTAATTGTATCAGCAATACTTTTTTATTTAATTGAAATCAATTTTTTTAATATAGATATGTATTTTTTAAATATATTTATTTCTTATTAACGCCCATAAATTGTCATTTTATATGATTTTCTTGAATGGTCTGCAGCAGGCTGGTCTCTTTATAAACCAACAATAATCAGGCATCATGAAACAATTTCACAGTCCTTGATGGCGTTCCTCCCTTGTCTGAATCTTGGTGAAATCTTTCATCCTGCTCTTTACTATAGTCGTCAAGAAAAGCCGTTACGAAGAAAACAGCGTGAGCTTTGAAATCAGCACATGGGCAATATTTAAAAACAACCTTATCATCAGAGGAAAAATTTGAATGTTTTTTTTGTTGACAGTGTTATAATAAATCCTATGAAATAATTCAGAAAAATTATCAAAAGTCAATAAGAATTATGGAGAATAGCTGAAAAAAGAGAAAAAAACCTTTGTTGATGTTCGATCTATTTCAAAATCAAAACCACCAAATTCATTCCTAGAGAAACAATTGTGCACTTAAAAAGTTAAGGAGAGATTGTATAGATTGCGTTAGAAATTAAAACTGTATAGTAATAACATGTGTATTGTCTATCCTGAAAAACGACGCTATTGCATTCCGTGTACAAAGAACATTTATGTAAAATATATATATTTTTAATACATAAAGCAGTCACAAGAAAAAAATACATTTAAATGACAAAAGTAGCTTACAATGCTAACATAGTAATACTATTTAAAATCAAATACTAAATATTATTTTGGTGTTTAATTTAAATGCAAATATTCTCAAAAAATCCTTAAACTCGATCGCAGCACCCCTACCGGGTATATTTGGGAATTTAAACCCTCCATGTGCCCATTCAAACTGACTCAAAGGGTTTCATCTAAATCGGGCCAGCCGATTGCAGCCCGCCCTACTGGGTCAAATTGTAAATCTAACCCACTGAAATACAGGCAAAAAGTTTCATCGAAATAGGCCCACTCGTTTAAGAAATCTTTTTTTAAGAACCAGATCAGGGCCACCTACAAGGTTAAATTCTAAATTAAACCAACTCAAACTCACACAAAAAGTTTCATCAAAATAGGCCAACCGCTTATGAGGCATTAAAAAAAATTTCTACAACCGGATTGCATCACCACCTACAACAGACAAAACATTGCTTCAAAATATGCGGAACCGTTATGGTTTAAATCCTATAACTCGATCGCTGTTCCAGGAATCCACTCAAATATCCCCAAAAAAGTTCAATGAATCATTGAGATCGGAATGTAGACATTTGCATTATTAGAAAAACGCTCTTGCCAATTGAGCTAAAGTGGTCTCTCATGAAAAGGAAGCCGAGCGCGTATAGTACAGACGCATTGATTGAACAATATTTAAACAAATTAACAGAAAATAATATTAATTAAACGATACGTATAAACCTTCGTTTTGAAACACTCTATCTGTTGATAAAATTCGCATGAAAATTCGTTGCCTGGTTTAAAAGATCTAAATGTACAAATTGACAGAGGGCGCGGACGGGAAGCGACTTTGTTTTATCCTATGCAAAGACGGTTTAAAAGATTATAATAATAACCATGAAATGCTGAAGATACCTAACGTATGTAAGTTGATAAGGATTAATAATTCGCTGACCAGTTTCTTAGAAGATAGAATGGGTATAGTATCCTTAAAAGATACATACATGCTATTACGCACTTTTTTGTATATATTGTAATGTTTTTATTTCCACACTCGGGTTCAGTTCAGCTCTTGAATTCATTTAAAAACACAGTCCAACTAACTCTAATTTATTTCCACTACTTTATCACAATTTATATTCACAGAACTATTTACACTTTATCTCTCCTTAACTATACGGCCGTCGAATAGAAAATGAATCCTATCGCAGGCTGTCCGTATTTATATATTTCTCTCGGAATTCTCTAGTAGGACAACGAGCCGTCGGGAAATGTGTTCTCGAAGACTCGAGGAAATTCCTTTAATGTCCGTTATAATTAGCTGCGGCCTCGGGTCGACAGACCGAAATTCCGAATTTCGGATGAAGGCCGATTGCACCAGCTATCGGATGAATTCTCGTAACATTGCCCCCTCCTTAAGACTATTTCGTCCCGGAATGTCCCAGAATCCTTCCTGATGGGGCGATATTTGCAGGACTCTCCATTTCGACAACGGGAAGTTTGGTGGAAGTAACAGCCCACTTCGAATCTGGGCTGCGAATATTGAGACAGCATACAAGGATGTTGATGGCATTGAATCGAAAGATAATTTCCATCATACTCCTCACCAGCCTCCAATTCAGTCCATCCAACCCACAGGCTATCTTTGGGACCGCGAATTTCATCAGGTTCTTCTCCATCTTCACAGTCCTCAATTCTATCAGAGTCTTCCAAAGATCGCTGTATGTCTGCTTGCCCTGCGAGAATGTTTTTGTTACCAAATAAAAGATATTTCTGGTACCCATTGGTTTTTTATCTTCGAGATGAAGGACCTTTCCTACCACTAGATCTTGTTTCCTTAGCTTCTGGAACTGGCCGTAGTTCTTTGCAAACACCTTAGCTATTCCTCTGGACATCCGAAGATCTCGAGCAACACAATGAGCCAGGGAATATTCTATGGGCACCTCAAACAGGTCTCAGGATTCCTCTCTAGTCACATTGTGCTGCACTTTCTGCCCATCAGAGTACAATGCCATAAACTGTTCCTTCATTCAGGAATTCTCGATATTTAATCGGATTCGTTGGTGGATGTCGTTCATCTTCTGCCGCAACCGCCGTCTCTTCTCCTAGGAGACATCCAAACTTCAAATCGTATAGTAGTCGTAATTCTCGTCCAATAACAAGACCTGCCGGGGTCTGACCCGTGGACTCGTGCACAGACATATGCCAAGAAATAAGTGAAGATACTGGTCCCAGTCTCTTGGGTGGTAAGAGACTACCTTTGACAAATGGCGGTTAATAGTCCTATTCATCCGTTCTACCATCCCATCGGATTGGGGGTATAATGCTGTTGTCCGTGTTTTATTGATCTTGAATAGTTTGCAGACGTCTTGGAAAAATGTAGACTCGAAATTTCTACCTTGGTCTGAGTACAACTCCAAGGGTCATCGAAAACGACCGATCCATTCCTTGCCAAGGACATCTGCAACGGTCAAGGCTACTTGATTCGGCAAGGCATAAGCTTCTGCTCATTTACTGAAATAGTCCATCACTACAACAATATACTTATTTCCGGAGTCAGATTCAGGAAATGGACCGGCAACATCAATGGCTACTCTTTCGAATAGACTCCCACATTATATTACTTCGCTTCTGAGGCCCATTACTTGCTGCACAAACCGTACATTTCCTGCACCAATCCTTGACATATGCTTGGCAGTTAACCCAATCGAAGCGTTCTCTTAACTTGCACAGGGTTTTCGTCACTCCTAGATGTCCCCCAAAATGAGGGAGTTCTATTGAGCCCAGTATGACTTTATGGTGGGTGAGAAACGGGAAATCTCCTGCCAGATAGGTTTGGGGGTCTTCTTCTTTCCACTGGATAACCTCTTTTAAGTCAGGATCTAATCTCTGGTCTTTTCTGATGTCCTCAAATTTCCAATGGTCATCTACAGCGGTAGTTCTACAGAGAACAGCCCTTTTTCCTTCAGTTTGCTCACCATGTTTACAATTATTTTCGTAATAATATATAAAAGAGGAATATCCCACGATCCACTGTTTCGTTATATGTCAAAGGGATTAGGTAGCGTTTTAGTGGAAGCTCTCAATCAGCTTAACTTTTTCAGACACTTCCAACAATTATAGTTATATTTCAACTAATTTTCACAAGCCCTTGACAATTTAAATGTGAAAACCGCATCAAAAACCCGCTAAATTGTTGTTGGGTTTACCGTAGGCAGACAGACGAGACCGAGGACTTTATTTTATACATGATGTCAATGGCCTATGAATAAAATCTATTTTAACAATTTTTTTATATATTTTGTTTATGTTAAAACTAACGATATGTCGTTTACTAATGCTAAACTGTCTAACATGCTCATATGTACCTTTAAAAATATCTCTGGTGCGACACTGCATCAACATTGGTCATCATCTACACGAAATATTCTAGTTGCAAAAGGAGAAATTGAACTTCCGCAGACTATGCGTCCCAGGAGAACTTTGATTGGAAAAGCGAAAAGTTGGCAGTACAGATATTCGAGATGACGCAATATCAGCAGAACTTCCTCTTTAGCAATAAATATACGATTAGGGGAGTTAATGTGCACATCTCCAGAAAGATGGAATTCCTCTATTAAAGAAATACTAGCTAACTATTGTATAACAATTGATTTGATTTAATACGCCTACTTTCAGAATAGAAATACAATTTTGACTATTATCAACCCATATTTCCATTTCCATTATTAAGTTTGTAATTTTGAAGATTTTCTATTTAATGAAGACTTGAATGAATTTTCTCGACTAAATATCTACTTTTTAAATATTAGTGTAGTACTACATGTTTTTACTCCCGAGGTACCTTCACTTCTTCAGTTATTTTATTCAAAATATTAGTTATTCCAGTTCTTACGTTTGGTACTCCATGTGTTGTTTGTTTGTCATTGTATCTTCTCCTGGTGTTCAGAACACTCTGACTTTTTGGGGTTTAAAAGAGACAGCCTTTATATTTACATATGTATATTCTCAATTGCTTGGAAAAAAGTCTGCCTTAAGCGCGCAATCACAGTAAGAAGAAAAGGGGACTCGCTGTTTGCTATTAGTATATCCTATCTATTTTCTACTACTCCTCTTGTAATGCATTTTCATACAAGATTTTTGTGCTCTCTGCTTCTAGTGATACTATATTGTTTTTTTTAGATGTTCTGGTTGTATGTTTATTAAATGTGGACTGTGTAATCCTATTTTGCTTAACACCAAGTAACTAGTTAATTACTGATATTAGTCCTCACGGGTCTGTCCAAGTGTGTGTGTATGTTAGTGTTTGAGTTGGCAAAATGTATTGTTGATTCTTAATTTATTACTTGAGCATAAATGTGTTAGCAATCGTTTATCAAGTCTTCGTTGAACCTGAGGGTATGTTGTGAAGCGTGACGTATATTTGATCACAAAAGATTGCGTATACTTCCAATCTGCATTAGGTACATAGCCTAAAATGTCTACTCAATTTTTAATGTCATTACTAATACTATCTGGTCTCCAGAACAATAATCACCCTGGGGAGGGCCATGGTCGAAAAAAGTACGGTATAGAAGAAGTATTTGGCATCCCGTTTCCTTATGTGCCATCAAAATCGGTCTGCATAAATGGATATAGTTACAACTTGGCTAAGAGGTTTTACGTGAAATGGGGGATTCATCCGATATTTCGGCGAATCAGAAATTTTGTTCATCTAGCGCATCGAGGTCGGCGGCTTGCTTTGATGAAGTTCTGAAAAAAGCCTGCTCTTTGACGTTCTGGAGAATTCCGAGAAGAAATATATAAAAACGAAGAACTGACGGAAACATTCATTCTGTATTCGATTGCCGTATAGTAAAGATAAATTGTAAATAGTTGTAAGTAGTTGTGAATATCAATCAAAGTAATGGAAATTAATTATAGTGAGTTCGACTATGTTTATAAATAAATCCAAGAAATGAACTGAATCCGAACTGTAAATAAAAACGTTACAGTGGTGTCAGGTGTGGGGTGTATTTGTGGAACTTTAGAAGTGGAAAATAAATAGACGGGCAATGTTTAAAGCGGTAAGTTTGGATTAATTGAAACTGACGGATTTAAAAAAGAAACTGGAGGAAAGGTATTTACAAATTAGTGGCAAGAAAAGTGATTTTAATGGGATCACTGAATCAACAAAATTCTTTGGTCGCATTTTTGGCGAATGCACTATCTTATAACAAAGTCGCACCTAGGAGTGCCACATAAAATTCTGAAGATCTCCCTTTCAAATTCTTCCAATTTGAAAGGAACTTTATGATTATATGATCTTTAGAAATTCCTGTGCTACCCTGTATATTACAAATAAAATTCTCTTAGTTACGTCAAAAATCAAATAATACACATTGTCAAATATTTTAATTTAAATCTTAGAATTGTGCCTTTTTAATCAGTAGTTTCTTCACCATTGACAACGGGGTCTGATCTAGACCTCGAAACGTTTGGAAAATACAGCAATTTTCTTTAAACTGTGGTGTTATTTCCCAAGAAGCACTTAGACAAAGAAAAATGAATTTAATACAACGGCTACGAGATGCCCTAATAAATGAAGGTAACAACCCCAATACTTATTTGTTAAAAGTTTCCGGTAAAGGGGACATGCGTATGTTATTAAAACAAATGGAAAATTTAAACGAAACCTTACAAGATAAATTACTAGAAAATTTTAAAACACTAGAAACATTACAAGAAAATTGTAAAAACCCTTGAAGACAAATTGCTCCAAAAAAAAATCTAAAAACTTGAAAGAGGCGTTAGAAGATAAACTAGTAGAACAATTATAAGAAAATTCTAAAACCCTAGAAGACAAACTACTAGAAAATTCTAAAACCTTGAGAGAATCCTTAGAAGCACAAATTACTGGAAAATTCTAAATCCCTAGAAAATCAGACAAGCATGGTATAGAAAAATTCAGAAATGCTAGAAGAGAAAATAGTCGAGAATGAACCTCCGATAGAAAAGCTAAAGCAGACAATGGTGGAAGCGTTGAAGCAGACGACAGTCAAAAATGAAACACAAATAGAAGAGCTAAAGTAGTCGAAATTGAAACGGCGATATAGGAGGTAAAACAGATAATGGAGATTGATAACAACAAAATTAAATAACAGTTAGTCACAATGCAAAGGGGAGAAACTCCACCAAAGGCAGAAATCAGAAACAATCCGGAAGTAGTGGAATCGAAAATCGGGGGAAGTAGACATAAAATGAAACCTCCACAATTTGATAGAAAATCATCATGGACTAATAATCGGCGCCAATTCAAGGCTGCAGCAAAGCTAAACCAATGGTCGGCAAAGGAGAAGGCATTCGCATTAATCCTCGCCTTAATAGGGGGTGCTACAAAAATTGAATACCTCTAAGCAAGAAGACTACGAACATCTGGTTAAACATTTAGAACCGAGATATGGCAGACTCATTTGGAGCACATTTACCACTCCCAACTAAAAAATCGCCATCAGAAATCTAATGAAATGCTACAAGACACGGAAAATGTGATAGAAAGGTTAGCAGTGCAAGCGTTTTTGGATGGACTTAGGAGCCACGAAGCCAGACAAGCATTGACACTAGCTGGACCGACTCAATTAATGGATGCACTGGCTCGAGCTCTGGAATTTGAGGCTGCAAAATACCTGCAGATGTCAAACCAGAGTCTGAATCATTGACGGAGATCAGAAGATGGCGGAAATGATGAAGTCTTGTTAGGAAGATAGTAGAGGAAGTCTTTACAAAATAATTTGGTCAAGTGCGAGTTGGACTCGCATTGTAAGGGTTCCGTACCACCTTCAAGATTCGCTGTATTTAGTTTTCTAATTTGGCCCCCAAAAATTAACATTAGAGTTTTATTTTACTCATAAACTTTCAGGGAAGCCTTTTATAATCTATTGTCTGAATTTTGAGGCTCTATAGATTGGAAGATAAAGGGCACAATAGGTCAAGTTTTAAATTATAAATTATAAAATCTGTTATTCAAATTATTTAAAAATACAAATAAAATAAATTTTTCAAAATTTAAATAGTTTCTAAAATGGGAATTAAGTCGATGTTTAATATCTTTGCTAAACAAAAGATTTAAAAATATGATATATTTGTAATTCACATAATGAGTCTTTTATTTTACCATGGAGGTTTTCTAATAATTTTTCTTATAAATTTCAAGTGAGCCCCAGTACCCCTAATTATTTTCAAAATTTTAGGTAGTATGGTTTCGGAAATAAAGCGAGAAATGAGAATTTTTTATATCTTTATGTTAATATCTTGTAAACAATTAATTTTAAAAATATATATTTTTATTTCTCATAACGAGCCCCTTCATTTGATATATTGTATGACACGTTAAAAAAATATTTTTTATTTTCCGTTTATTTCTATAAATTGCCCCCCATTATTAATATTAAAGATTTCTTCGTATTTTTCCTGTAAATAAAAAAAATTAGGTCTTATAGTTTGGGAAATAAAGGGGGGAATGGGTATTTTTTGATATTTTTTTAATATATTTTAAAATATTTATTTAAAAAAAAATAAAAAAAAAATATTTGTATTAGTCATAATGAGCCCTGTGATTTGATATATTACATGATACGTTAGAAACAAGTTTAATTTTTTATTTTCCATTTAATTCTATAATTTGCCCCCCAAAGTGAATATTAGGGGTTTCTCCTTATTTTTCGAGTAAAGTTCAGGTGAGGCGCTATACCTATTTTTTTTTCAAAATTTTACAGCTTATGGTATCGGAGATAAGGGGGGGAGTGGGTAAGATTTCTTATATTTTTGTTAATAACTTTTAATTAATTTATTTTAAAAATATGAAAAAAATATATTTGTTTTCCTCATAATGAGCCCTTTTATTTGATATATAACATGATGGGTTAAAAATAATTTTAATTTTATATTTTCCATTTAATTCTATAATTTGCCCCCCAAAATAAATATTAGGGGTTTCTCCTTAATTTTCCAGTAAAGTTCAGGTGAGGGGCTATAACTCAATTTTTTTTCAAAATTTTCCAGCTTATGGTTTCGGAGATAAGGGGGGGGATGGGTAAATTTTGGTATATTTTCTTTAATATCTTTTTAATTAATTTTTTTTAAAATATGAAAAAAATATATTTGTTTTCCTCAGAATGAGACCTTTCATTTGATATATTACATGATGGGTTAGAAACAATTTTAATTTTATATTTTCCATTTAATTCTGTAATTTGCCCCCCAAAATGAAAAGTAGATGTTTCTCCTTATTTTTCCAGTAAACTTCAGGTCAGAACCTATAAAAGTATTTTTTTCAAAACTTTACGTTTTATAGTTTCGGAGATAAGGTGGGGGGAATGGGTAAATTTTGGTGTATTTTCTTTAATATCTTTTTAATTAATTTTTATTTAAATATGAAAAAAATATATTTATGTTCCTCAAAATGAGACCTTTCATTTGATATATTACATGATGAGTTTGATTTTTTTTTTATTTTTAAATTTTTATTTAATTCTATAATTTGCCCCCCAAAATTAATATTAATGGTTTCTCCTTATTTTTCCTGTAAAGTTCGGGCAACGTTCTATATTTTCTATTTTTTTCAAAATTTTAGGTTCAGTAGTTTCGGAGATCAGGGGGGGGAACGGTCGATTTTTTTAGTTTTTCCCCCAGAAGTACCCCTTAAATCAAAATTTCTTCTTTTGCGATATGTGCTCCTAATCAAGTCACCAAACTATACCTTCATACCAAATTTCAACCTCTTCCGTCCAGTAGTTTAGGAGAAAATTGCTGTGATGTGAAAAAGGGATAAATCCTGAGTGATATTATAAGGGTATCCGTATACTGTATATACGGAACCCTAAAAAGACTACTGAGATGTCGGAAGTCTCGTAAGGTAGGACATATCCAGAGTCGTTGCAAAGAGAGGAAGTCGGTGCTCCATTGTACCGACTTCCTCGTCGGGGAAACTAATCAATGTAAAGGGACCATCGTCGACCTGTAGCCAACAAGCCCCAACTATCAACGCATATGTCTATTCGCTTCGCAACAACGTTAAGTGTCTTTATTAATAAGAAGCAATGTGCAATGTTGCAGAATACAGGTACGATAAAATCAGTTATAAGGCCCAAAGTCGTTTTAGAGACAATGATAAAACCAACAAAATGGCAACTGCGAACAGCGACAGAAAATGAAGCTAAGGTCGATGGTGAAATAGAGGTTAAAATGGTCTTGAAATACAACATTCCAACATCGGGCATTAGTGGTAGACGTCGAAGACGAAGTCATCATTGGAATGGAAGTCATGAGCTCCAAGGGATTCCTGTTAAACTTTAAAGATGGAATTCTACGAGTGAATAACGAAGAAGTGGTGCTTCATGGGAAAGATGACATAATACTACGAGCAATCTTGTCAGAGGATGTAAACATTCCGGAAAGAACTGAAATAGTTGTAGATGCTTACTTGGAAGGGAAAGCTAAAGCTGCAACAGTAATGATGTTTGATCCCGAACTTAAGGAGATTGTGCCAGTAAGAATAATGATTTTTTTTTTCTTAATATTAAAATAACTTTGAGTATATATATATATATATATATATATATATATATATATATATATATATATATATATATTTGAGTTATTTAAATTCAAGTCATTACTGCCTACATCTGCGAACTACTGAGCCTAAACTTGAAATTGAAAACATAAGGTTTCCTCAAAATTTACAAATAAAATTCTGAAAAAAATTATACAGTGCTTCACTGAAAGTTTATTGGTAAAGTAAAGTGATAATCCTAATTTATTTGTTTTTTTAATTTTGGGGGCCAAATTTCAAAATTAAATAAATATTTTTATAAAAATCAAGGGCATCATGTAGCAGATAAAATAAAGAGGCTCGTTATGAGAGATTAAAGTATACATTTTTTACAAATTGGAATGCTTACTTTAAAAGATATTGAGGAAAATATAAGAAAATACAATCACTCCCTGCTTCTCTGAAACTGGAATATGAGAACAATATATACTTTGATTTACCTACATGATATAAAATCTCAAGTATACGTGACTAACAGCAAATTCAGTACTTTCAAAGCATAAATACGTCAAAAATATAGAAAAAAATTATTAACCGCCTTGCTCATTGTCTAATTGTTAACGGTGCGAAATTGACATTTAATGATTTTTCTTCACAATTTCTTTATGAAACAATCATAAAAAGCAGTGTCATTTCTAATGCTGAAAAAAATGTGGGTAGGGAGAACGCATTAAAATAATTTGGACAAGTGCGAGTTGGACTCGCATACTAAGGGTTCTGAACCACCTTCAAGATTCTAATATTCCAGTTTCAGACAAGCAGGGAATGAGAGCATTTTCTTATATTTACCCTAATATCTTTTAAAGGAAGCGTTTAAAATTTATCAAAAATATACATTTTCATTTTCCACACATAGACTTTTTATTTTATTTGCTTCAGGATTCGCTTGATTTTTATAAGAATATATATGTATTTAGTTTTATAATTTGGCTCCCAAAAATTAACATTAGAGTTTTGCCTTTACTAATAAACTTTCAGGGAAGACTTTTATACTCTACTGTCTGAATTTTGAGGCTCTCTAGATTGGAAGATATAGGGCAAAATGGGTCAAGTTTTAAATTATAAATTATTAAATCTATTATTCAAATTATTTAAAAATACAAATAAAATATATATTTCAAAATTTAAATAGTGCAGTTTCTAAAGTGGGAATTAAGTCGATGTTTAATATTTTTGTTAATATCTTTTAAACAAATGATTTAAAAATATGAAATATTTGTAATTGACATAATGAGCCTTTTATATGATATGATGCGTTTGAAAATTGAATTTTTATTTTCCCCTTAATTGTATTATTGTCCCTAAAATTACTATGGGGGTTTTCTAATATGTTTTCTTATAAATTTCAAGTGAGCATCAGTACCCCTAATTATTTTATTATTTTCAAAATTTTAGGTAGTATGGTTTCGGAAATAAATCGAGAAAAGAGAATTTTTTATATCTTTACATATGCATGATGCGTTAAAAATATTTTTTTTAATTTCGTTTAATTCTATAATTTGGCCCCCAATATTAATATTAGGGATTTTTTCATATTTTTTCTGTAAACCAAAAAATAGGTCTTATAGATTGGGGAATAAAGGGGGGAAAGGGTAATTTTTTAAAAATTTTTTAAAATATTTATTAAGAAAAAATAAAAAAATAGATTAGTATTCGTCATAATGAGCCCTTTGATTTGATATATTACTTGATCCGTTAGAAACAATTATAATTTTTTATTTTCCATTTAATTCTATAATTTGCCCCCCCAATGAATATTAGGATATTAGGGGTTTCTCCTTATTTTTTCCAGTAAAGTTCAGGTGAGGCGCTATACCTGTATTTTTTAAAAAAACTTTAGAGCTTATGGTTTCGGAGATAAGGGGGAGCAATGGGTATTTTTTATATTTTTGTTAATATCTTTTAATTAACTTATTTTAAAACTATGGAAAAAATATATTTGTTTTCTTCAAAATGAATCCCTTCATTTGATATGCAACATGATGGTTTAGAAACAATTTTAATTTTACATTTTACATTTAATTCTGTAATTTGCCAAAAGTAGAGGTTTCCCCTTATTTTACCAGTAACTTCAGGTCAGACCCTACACCTTAATTTTTTTCAAATTTTTACGTTTTATGGTTTCGGAGATAAGGGGAGGGAATGGGTAAATTTTGGTATATTTTCGTTAATATCTTTTTAATTATTTTTTTTTAATTTGAAAAAATATATTTCTGTTCCTCAGAATGGGACCTTTCATTTGATATATTACATGATGCGTTTGAAATTTTTTTTATTTTTAAATTTTTATTTAATTCTATAATTTGCCCCCCAAAATTAATATTAATAGTTTCTCCTTATTTGTCCTGTAAAGTTCCTATTTTTTTCAAAATTTTCGGCTCAGTAGTTTCGGAGATTAGGGGGGGAACGGTCGATTTTTTTAGTTTTCCCCCCAAAAGTACCCCCAAATTCAAAATTTCTTCATTTACGATATGTACTCCTGATCGGGTCACCAAACTATACATTGATACCAAATTTCAACCTTTTCCGTCCAGTAGTTTAGGAAAAAATTGCTGTGATATAGTATATACGGAACCCTAAAAATGATTGTCATAGATACACCGTACACACATACGTAAAAACAAATATTGACTGGTTCGAGTCTCACTGTAATTTTATTTTATTTATCTTTACCAGTACAGTGTAATTTATCAATATAGTTTCCGTCTCTAATTAATTGATACTACAATCGCAATTTCCACAATTTACGTTTTTACTAGTCTAGTTCCTTGACAAAGACATTAGTCGAGACGCGTCGGACAGTTTTAAAAAAAGTAAATTGTGGAAGTTGCTATTGTAGTATCAGTTAGTTATTATAATGAATTTCCACCAAGTATCGAAACAATTCAGTATTTCGTCTCTGCTAATAAATACAAAAAAGTTCACGAAACTGACAGATAATTTTCACTGCGATTCTTAATTACTGTGCCGACACTTGGCGTGTCAGAAATTCATCACAAAGTTAAATTCCTACGGTGCAAGTTCTGACATTAATTTAACAAAGCCGGTAGTTCGAGACTTGGCAATTCGAATTAATGGCCAAACATGTAGCTATCAGTAGCAACAACTGACGCTGACAACTTCCAAAAATGAACATCATTCTGTTAATTTGTGTATCGGCCGGAGATTTATAAAGCACATTTTTATAGCACTGAACGGATCAATTAGCACGACTGATAAAAATGTCTGATGAGAGCTAACTTGATAGCTTATGCTTAAAGTATACAGGTTGCTGCAATTTGAAACATATTATATTATTTTTTATATCTTCCATATAATAAAAATGAATTCTCATTTGTTTGTAATCAAAGAGCTTGAGAACCAATGGACCAACTTGGCTATTTATTCGTATAAGACCCAGTAAGGTTTATAGGAACAGAAAAAATGGAAATTTAATTTTCTTGATAACGAAAGTGAGATTTTTTCATGATCTCTAGCCACTTAACTAGGGTGTATTAAGGAGGTAACACATTTTGCATAGTACGGTAAATAATGGCGCTCCTAATAAGAAAATAAAGCGGGAGGGCTGATTTAAATTGGCCTGATTTTAGTTAAACAGTAATTCATAAGATATGTCACAGGGAGTTTTGAGACTTTATATCTATCGTATTGATTTCTCTTTAGCCAAATAACTTTATGTAGTTCGGGCTTGTTCCTCAGAACCGAAAGAACTTGCATTTATTCAATTAACAATTGAGACGGAAATCGTTGACTGTCATTAACGTCGTAGTAAAAGTAAGCCGTAATGCGCTAATAAATTTCACTCCCTTAATCCACTAGAAGTGAGTGAACAGTTCTGTGTGTTCAAGTAAATTATTATTAAACGAGCTTTATTTTTTGTGATAAACAAATCACGGACAATTATAATGAGTGTATTCGCAGCAGAAAAAAAAATACTGGCAAGCACAACATATTTAGATTCAAAGTGTCACAATGAACGTTAATCATTACACGTTAATATTATTAGACGTATTTAGTGTTAACAGGCAGTTTATATACGAAAAAATATACTGTGAAATACATTAATATTTGTCATTGCGAATCCTTTTAATTTTTTAAATTATTGTTCATTTTCTGTAATACCTTTGAAAACGGGGTCTGATTTAGACCTGAAACGTTTGGACTATTGAAATATACAGACTTTGAAGTTTATGTGGTGTTATACCCAAAGAACTCAGAAAAAATGAAAACATTAATGCAGGTTCAGAAGAAATAGGCAAGTTAAATAATCACAAAATAATTAAAGGTTATAATTATTATTTTTAATTTTAGATTGAACATGCCTAAATGGAACATGGAAATGTATTTTATTTAACTAAACTCATAAATATAAAAATTTAGAATCAATAAGTCTAAAAGTTTTAAATACAATATATTTTAATTGATAACAAATACTATGGATATAATATAGAGGAAAGAAAAGGTAATAAATAGTGCAAGGTTTGTTTTCATATATAGAACTTAATAAGAAATACATGGGGTTATAGAATTTCAAACAATGATGATTATTTTACACTGAGTAATTAAAATTAAACAAGTTAGATTTAATTCGTTATTGTTTTAGATTAGTGGTTTAAAACAATTTCATTCAACTACAGTGTAAAAGGTTAGTATGTTTTGTCAGTAGTAGTACTCAATTTTAGCTACAAGTAGATGTTTCAAAAAATTGAATAGTCTTCATTTAACACATCAGACCTCTTTTAAAACAGAAATACACTTTTTAGCCACATAAAGAGCTGAACTACAAAAAAACATAAATGAGAATAAAGCCAGTTCAGTACCCAAAATGTCAAAAATTAAAAAATTAAATATTAATTTATTAAATGTAAATTGTGTTTGGCATAGACATAGCTAGGGATTTTTCCCTAGGGGGCAGATGGTCAGCTGAAACAAGAGCTGCCGTTTGTATTAATTATATAACCCTCACTAGATTTTTCGGGGGGATGTATGTCACAAATGTGGTTTTCACTTATTCATGAAAAATTAACAATGTTTGCATTCCAATAAATTGTAATATATTTTCAGTCAAGTAGGTACAGGTCAGGTGTAAACCCTGGTACAGATGGAAACAATCATCAGTAATTGTATTTTATTACTTAAGCTAGTTCTGTAACTTTAAATATAAATGATTCACCAATTGATTGTTTCATTTTCTGGTAGATCAGTTAGAGTTTTTAACGGCAATAAATAAATGAAATGCAATTAATTTTGATAATTTTTGATGAAACTATTTTAATATGTATATTATATCATCTACAGATTGGGGCAGCAATGAAATCATGAGCGAAGCTTGGTCGCCCAGGTACTTTTTGTAATCTCAAACATTTGTTTATAATGTTTGAGATTAAAAATTTTTTGTTAACGGTGTTTTCCAGAATGCTCTTTTTCACTAAATTAATTCCAAACTGTTGGCCATTTCCAGTTATACTAGTAGTTGACTATAACTTTGTTATTTTAATTGGAATTGCATAATTTTTAGAATGAATTCGTTTAAAACTTAAAAATATAAGGTATGTTTTATAACTACTTCGTATGTCTGCGACTCATAGTTTCCGAAATAATGTATAATAAACAAATAGTCTTCAGTGACTGAAGTTTAGTCTCAAATATAACTGACAGGATTTCGAAATTTTAAGAATTCATTATCTTTTACATAAAATAGGTTATAAATAATGTGTATAATAAGTGTCTAAATGCAGGATTAAAGAATTTTTTCTATATGCAAATTAAGGGTGAAAGGATGACTCTTTTTCGATTTTTCTCTATAAATCTCTTATCATAGGTTCCAGAGAAAAAGTTTTTAACGGAAGTTCTTCAGCACAAATGATCTACAAGGATGATATCAATTGATTTCCAAAAAATCTCAGTTTTCATTTCATTTTCATTATTTACGTCCATACTGTCAATGCCGAACAAAAAACAGTAATAGTGCCGCCAGATTGCTTGGAGAGAAAAACTAACAAATTTGGAACCGTCCCTAAAGTTGAAATAGAACCCAGAAAAACTTTAGTTAATAATCCCCATTTATTGGGCTTTCGTAAGTTTGCCGTTTTCATTGATTTGTAAATATGGTTTGTCAACTAAAATCAGAATTACTTTATTCGATCAATTTATTGATAACATTTTATTAATTTTAATATTATACTTTTAATTTAGAATCATTTTATTTTTATATATATTTTTATATACATATAATGTGACTAACGTTACAAAAATCGTGAATATATGCACAGACCGTAACATTCTAGATAAACAGTTTGATCTGGCAACCTAATAGTCATGGCCATTTTTGTTGTGAAAACTTTCATTTAAATTTAGACATTCCATAATATTGTTACCCATTAGGTTTTTAGAGCACGGTGGTAAAGGTTAGTTCTTAATTCAATGAGTAAAGTTCAAAATTTAAGTGTCATTCACTGAGAACAGTTTCCAACAAAAATAGGTATTATTTAACATTCATTAACAGCAGGTGTGTTGTATTTCTTTATATATTTTTTGATACAAAACAGAAATAGTCATTGCTTTCTATGTGTGTTTCATTATAATTAGTGAAAATTATATTGAATCTTAATATATGTGGTTTATTCTTATGTTTTGTAGGTGTTATTTTGTTACGAGTTGAAATCGTTAACCGTGAAATGTTAGAATAAAAAATATAATTTCTTTTATTACTCATTTTAATTCTATCAAAATTGTTGGGTCGCATATCCTAAAAATATAAATTAATTAACATTTAAATTTAATTTATTATATAATATAATTATAACAACATATTTATCTAATTATATTTAAAGGCCAAATCTTCTTACTGTTTTCTGTCTATGTATTTTATCTCCTAGATAATTTATTTTACATTACATGGCTTCATTCCTGGAAAAACCTGGCTTTTATTAAAAAGTCACTAACTTTAAGTAAAATAAATATCTGATTGACATTTTAAAATGTGTATTATTTAAAATATAAATAAATCCAAGGCACCTACTGATTTATTATGGTAAGTTAGGCATATACACATCTATTCTAGAAAAAAATATATCTTTATTCAACATATTTTTTTTTCGAAATCCTGCATGGCTGACTTTGACGGCCAAACATTGAGAAAATTATATATGGAGGGACCCTTAGATGTTGTGACAGGCTATTGCTCTTTCAGACCATCATGCGAAGACTATCGTTGATTGCTGAGCATATAGCGTTGTTATTGTTTAGTGGTAAATTAGTCAGAGTCTTGATTTTTCGGATAAGTTGCAATAACTTTCATTTTATGTTTTTGATGTTAATTATTTTATTAATATATTGTTATCACAATCTTCCGAATGTGTTTTGTAAATAATTTCTTTCATATTCATGAAGTCGACTGAAACCACAAATGGCG